>JARQOD010000009.1:68349635-68391637 GCA_033576555.1 Oophaga sylvatica | reverse complement strand
ATTACTATATATGTATTTTCAGCTGCATCACATCTAATGTGGTGTACCTAATTATATGTACTAAATGTCCAACTGGGGGTCTGTATGTGGGGGAGACAGGGCAAAAACTGAGAACAAGTATAAATTCCCATCGCCACACAATAAGAGAAAAAAGAATGGATCTACCTGTGGCCAAACACTTCTGTATCCCCGGTCATAGCATGATGGACATGAAATTACTTGTATTAAAAGCTAACTTTAAATCTGAGATAGAAAGATTTGGGAATATAAGCTCATGATAACCTTTGACACTCTCAGTACTGGAATGAATATATCCCACGTATATATGTCCTTTTACATCAATTAAGGAATCTGCTTCTCTGACCTTCAGGGCATCAAAACACAATACCAGACCCCAATCAGAGGGCAATAAAACATTCACTCCTTATCTATGAACTGTTCCAATATTTATGTTCATCCCTCTCCCATAAGGACAGTTCTGCTTCACGTCACTTGTCTTACCTATTGCATTATTTCTGTGCTGTGTATAAATATGTGATTCTTCAGTTTTTGCTTTAGTCTTTGCCTGATGAAGAGACCTGAGTAGTCTCGAAAGCTGCAATTTGTTATCATCTTTTCAGTTAGCCATTAAAAGGTATCAACCACTAAGGACTCTCAAGTCTAAACATTTTTCTATCTACTGGCTAACACGGTACGAAGATACACATCTTTCCTATATGTCACACTGAGAAGAAAGGGCGGCCATATTAATATATATATTACTATATCACACTGAGGAGAAGGGCGGCCATATTAATATATATCACACGGAGAAGGGCGGCCATATTACTATATATATTACTATATCACACTGAGGGGAAAGGGCGGCCATATTACTATATATATTGATGTGTAGCCCAGCTACGCAGGCACACATAAAAGTCCAGGAGAGTGCACAGGAAGGTAACAGCAAAGCTTGATATGCACTTCACTCACACTTCTAGACACACCCACCAGGGGTATAGGAGGTGGTGACACGTAGCAGAGCTCAGTCAAGCTTCCTGTCTCAGGACAGTGTAGTTCAGTCAGTTTCCTGTCTTCAGACAGAGCAGTTCAGTCCAGTGGAGTCTGGACTTGGAGAGAGAGAGAAGGGAGGACTGGATCCTCGTAGAGCTAACGTAGCTCACCTGACAAGCAAGTGGAGGCTAGTACGGGTGAAGTGGATCATCCTAGCCTAGTCAGAGCTACCCTTAATCAGTACCTCAACAGAAGCTGGAGGGAGGAGGATACTGAGAGCTGCTCGGCGAGCTCTAGAAGAAAGCTGACATTACCATCGAAGTTACAATTGCTTGTGCTAAGAGCGAGAGCAGGGCGAAGGGCAGTGGAGAAGATAGAGAAGTGCTTTAGGTATTGGATTGCCTGCACTAAATTGCCGGACACCGGAGTCCGAAGTGTTGCTACAGTTTCAAGCTTAGTAACAAGAAACCCGGAGGCATCTGGACTACAGGTCGCAGAGAGCAGCCCTCAGTGTCAATACGTAACTGGAGTCAGGTGGAACAGGGACTTTGAGTCAAGTGCACGACAAAAGTAAGGACTTAGTTTCATCACTTAGAAGGCTCCACCACAACGTTGGCCGGGCAGTACGGCTATAGAGAAAGCTGGAGTTTCAGAGTTAACTTCGCTTCAGGCAAGTTGGACTCACCTACACATTGGAAGTTAAGGAGGCCTCTAACCTGCTCAGCTGTTACCGGAATGTGCACTCTCCACCCCGACCAGCTCCCCGGGATATGCTTGAACCATCATCAGTAAAAGGTATGAAAAGGAACTACCTTGTGTGTGACTGAATTCTTACTACACCCTGCATCATCATCACCCTAGACTTCCAGGGACACGTCTCACCTGTGGGAGACTTACCACCCAGCTGCCCTTATAACATTCCCTGTGAAGACCCTTACAGCAGCGCTGGTTCAATTAACCAGATACCACAGGTGGCGTCACGAACTACCTACCTAATAATCCCCTGTAAATATTCCCCCATTGCACGACCGCCAGGGCCACGGACCGAGCCACCGCTGCCAGTGACAACTCCCATAGACTTCTATGGGCTCGGCTCCGAGTACCCCATAGCCCTGGTATCCACAATTGTGGTGCGTGGTCGCAACAACTACTTTTTGGCGTCACGAACAGGATCCGAAACTTGCAATTGTGAGTCCTGTGTGCCTATATTGACTGTTTGTGCGGAAAAGACTGTTTGCTGTGTTGGCGCCATAATACCGCCATCTTTAGCGCAATATTCGCGCCCTCAGGCGCTGGTGAAGAAGGGGGGCGTACCTGTAAAAGCGCGCTGTTGCCTGGCTCCGCCCCCAGCTCTGACTCGGCGGCAGGTCCTGTGAAACAGGAAGTGAACGCTCTGACATCACAGTCCAGCGACGAAGGTCCTGTCTCCACCGCTGTGCCTGCAACGAAGGTCCTGTCTCCACCGCTGTGCCTGCGACGCTGCAGCCTGCAAAAGAGGTAGGCTCAGATTAACCAAGGGGGCACCAATATGTCGCAGCAACCGGCAGACGGAGCGGCCCCCGCCGGTGGCCCCAATAACCCACCGCTTGGCGTTGTAGTGCAGGATGGAGGTGCGGGCCCCTCACCTGGTCCGGTGGTCCCGCTTATGCCCCTAGCGCTCCCATACATGCCTGGAGCGAAGTGGCTCCCCCAGTACAGCGGCGACCCAGGCACCCTGCCAGGATTTAAACGGAAAATATGTAGTATTTTGGATATGTATTCAATGACTGAAAAGCAAAAAGCTGCTGTAGTAATAGGACAGTTAGCTGGTGCGGCTGAGAGAGAAGTAGAGACTTGGCCCATTGCAGACCAGGAGTCGGTACCTGCGATTCTCTTAAAACTACAGGCCATCTTCGAGGACCGCACAGAAACGGATCTCCGGATGGCATTTTATCAGTGCTTCCAGGGACTGGGTGACAGTATTAGGGACTACGCCTGCCGACTACAGGGGGCCCTGCGAGCTCTCAAACAGGCTAACCCCACAAGTCCCATTGATGAGAGCCAAATGTTAAAAGAGCAATTCGTGCGGGGACTGAGGTCTCCAGAGGAAAGGAGGACTGTAAACTGGTGGTCCTTGGATCATCCAGATGCCACTTTTGATGCTCTAAAGGACATGGCAATAAAGGGACTGCGACCCCTGGAAAAGCCTGAGGTGGCAAATCAGTATCACCCGGGTGAAGCCACTCTTAAGCCGGCAGTACCCACCTTTTCTCCGCAGGTGGCAGAAGCTAAAACGCAGGTGGCGCCCCCTAGTGAATTGGAATGTCTGCGCTCAGAAGTGCGCCAGCTGACTAAGAACTTGGCCACTGTAATGGAGGCCCTGCAACTGCGGAAAGAGGAAGGAGGAAAGATCCAACTAGCCGACTGTCCGGAGGATGTCCCTTGGATGAACCGGAGCCATCCCTAAGGCTGTGGTTCCACGGTCCGGAACCACAGCGCTTTGGACGGAGCGGAAATTCCGCTCCGTCTAAGCCCCGCCCCCTTTCTGACGCGCGATCTTTCCGGAGGTGTTCAGGACACCTCCGGAAAGAAGACGCAGGGCTACATAGCCCTGTGTTAATTCTGTTGCGGCGACGCACCGTCGCCGCAATACGCGAGGACATGCTGCGGTCTAAAAAGACGCGCCGCATGTCCGTTTACGCAGGTTTGCCACCTGCGTATTGTTACGCATAGTGGAGACGGGATTTCTTTAAATCCCCTCCACTATGCTGTAACATCTGGACGCTGCGTGTTTGGCGCTGCGCCAGCGCACAGCGCCAAACACGCAGCGTATCCTGACCGTGGAAACTCACCCTAATACAGAAGCTTCAGCAAACTATGCTGGAGCTGCAGAGGGAGAATGCGGTGCTCAGAAGATTAATCCAGCGTCATGCAGACTTGCAGGAGACAGAGAGACGCTGGCGTGCCCAGATACAGCGGCTGCTGTGGGACGCAGTGCTCTCTCCCACAAGCATAATGCCGTCACCTGATTTTCCAAGTTCCCTGCTGAAGAAAGCTGATGAAGAACCGGAGGCCGGCTCCAAAAGTGCTGTACCTGATCCCACCGATGGAGAGGTGGCAGCGAAGGAGGCTGAGGAGGTCCTGCCCGTTCCGGAGTGCCAGCCAGGCAAGGAGGCCGCAGCAGATTAGTCCCCCGGTAGGGACACCGGAGGAAACCCAGCCGTCTGTGATGGAGCAGCGACAGCAGCAGGTTAGTGCGTCCCCAACTGAGCCATTGTGCACACCTGCTTCCTGCTCTGCATCACACCAGCATTGTGCATCGGCATCGCCCCCTGCGTACACCTCCGTATCGCAATCGGCGACCTACTCTGCATCGCAATCGGCGACCCAATCTACATCGCAAACTGCGGTTACAGCTGAATCGCCCCCTGCTACGCAAACAGTGACGCAATCGGCGTCCCACAAAGAGGAAGCACCCGGCGTGCCCCTAGCGGTTCGCACAAGGACTGTAGCGACCCAGACATTGATAGCAGGTCACGACCTGTTTGTAATGCGCTCTAGAGAGCATCGCGTTGTTCCAGCCCCCGGGGTGGAAGACGTAATTGAAAGTAATAACAAGTGAAGACCGGTAGGACCCAGACAGGGGTTTACCGCATTCTAGTAACTGTAAAAAGTTTTGATAAAAGAAATAATTGCTATTTTGCACTTTATTGCTATGTATAGTGTTTACATAGTTTTACATATTTGGAATAGAATACCCGGCTGGGTAAAGAGAGTTGAAGAATTTTGAAGAAAGTTAAATAATGTGTTGATTGCATAGTATACCCTGGTTGGGTAACTCCAGTTGAATTATATGTGAATACTTGAAACATGAATGTCTTTTATTATGTCATGGACTGCGAGGCTGTGAACTGAGCCAGCCCAAGAACTGATCTTTGTAAATAGTTGCGCTTCGGTGCATTATCTTGGTTTCACATAAAACCATTACTATCAACCTCTGAAGAAAAACCCGTATGGTGGGCCTAGAGTGAGGTCTGCAGTCAGAAGTCCTGCAGCCCACCCAGGACCTACGTGGGAGGTTTTTGGTGCGGGTCCTCCACAAGTATCTAGTATATAGAGAAATCAGCCGCACTCAATTGATTGATGAAATATAATTCGTTTTATTACAACAAATTAATTACAGAGCACCCCCGGTGTGGTATGAAGATAAGTAATGTAGGTTAAGTTCAACATGATGTCTTTTTCTATAACCGCCTGGAGTGTGTTTCCAGGGGTGATCCATTTACAGATCCAGACGGCCACTAGACGGACGCCATCTTTGCCTGCACAGGACACTGTTCCTCTCTAAATCCTTTCCTCTTTATCCTGCATATCCATCTCCAGTGAGGTTTTGAGAAAGACCATCCATGGTCGAAACGTTAACCCCTACATTACTTATCCGTTCATACCACACCGGCTGTGGCTCCTGTATATAATTTTGTTGTAATAAAACGGAACTTATTTTTCTTCACAATCAACTTTGAGTGCGGCTGATTTTCTCTACTATATTGGTTTCTTGGTTCAGCCAGCACCAACTATTGACTCAACAGTGTGCACATCATTTACTTAATACAAGTATCTAGTATTTATGAACATGTTTGATATTTTGATACTTTTGTAATTTTCTACTGTACAAAATGTAACGTTCAAGAAGTCTTACCTCCCGGATGGGAAGAGTTGAAATGTTATTGTTAATGCAAAACAAAATATTCTTTTTGTCTTTTACAGCCCGGGAGTGCTGTGTTTTACCAAGGGGGGATGTGTAGCCCAGCTACCAGGCACACATAAAAGTCCAGGAGAGTGCACAGGAAGGTAACAGCAAAGCTTGATATGCACTTCACTCACACTTCTAGACACACCCACCAGGGGTATAGGAGGTGGTGACACGTAGCAGAGCTCAGTCAAGCTTCCTGTCTCAGGACAGTGTAGTTCAGTCAGTTTCCTGTCTTCGGACAGTGCAGTTCAGTCCAATGGAGTCTGGACTTGGAGAGAGAGAGAAGGGAGGACTGGATCCTCGTAGAGCTAACGTAGCTCACCTGACAAGCAAGTGGAGGCTAGTACGGGTGAAGTGGATCATCCTAGCCTAGTCAGAGCTACCCTTAATCAGTACCTCAACAGAAGCTGGAGGGAGGAGGATACTGAGAGCTGCTCGGCGAGCTCTAGAAGAAAGCTGACATTACCATCGAAGTTACAATTGCTTGTGCTAAGAGCGAGAGCAGGGCGAAGGGCAGTGGAGAAGATAGAGAAGTGCTTTAGGTATTGGATTGCCTGCACTAAATTGCCGGACACCGGAGTCCGAAGTGTTGCTACAGTTTCAAGCTTAGTAACAAGAAACCCGGAGGCATCTGGACTACAGGTCGCAGAGAGCAGCCCTCAGTGTCAATACGTAACCGGAGTCAGGTGGAACAGGGACTTTGAGTCAAGTGCACGACAAAAGTAAGGACTTAGTTTCATCACTTAGAAGGCTCCACCACAACGTTGGCCGGGCAGTACGGCTATAGAGAAAGCTGGAGTTTCAGAGTTAACTTCGCTTCAGGCAAGTTGGACTCACCTACACATTGGAAGTTAAGGAGGCCTCTAACCTGCTCAGCTGTTACCGGAATGTGCACTCTCCACCCCGACCAGCTCCCCGGGATATGCTTGAACCATCATCAGTAAAAGGTATGAAAAGGAACTACCTTGTGTGTGACTGAATTCTTACTACACCCTGCATCATCATCACCCTAGACTTCCAGGGACACGTCTCACCTGTGGGAGACTTACCACCCAGCTGCCCTTATAACATCCTCTGTGAAGACCCTTACAGCAGCGCTGGTTCAATTAACCAGATACCACAGGTGGCGTCACGAACTACCTACCTAATAATCCCCTGTAAATATTCCCTCATTGCACGACCGCCAGGGCCACGGACCGAGCCACCGCTGCCAGTGACAACTCCCATAGACTTCTATGGGCTCGGCTCCGAGTACCCCATAGCCCTGGTATCCACAATTGTGGTGCGTGGTCGCAACATTAATATATCACACTGAGAAGGGCGGCTATATTACTATATATATATTACTATATCTCCACTGAGGAGAAGAGCGGCCATATTACTGTATACATTACTATCACACTGAGGAGAAGGGCGGCCATATTACTGTATCACTACTGAGAAGGGCGGCCATATTATGATATATATTATATATATTACTATATCACAACTGAGGAGAAAGGCGGCCATATTACTAAATACATTACTATTTCACACTGAGGAGAAGGGCCGCCAATTTACTATATATATTACTATATCACCACTGAGGAGAAGGGCGGCCATATTACTACATACATTACGATATCACACTGAGTAGCAAGGCATCCATGTTACTATATATATTATTATATCACACTGAAGAGAAGGGAGGCCATATTACTATATGTATTACTATATCACACTGAGGAGAAGGGTGGCCATATTACTATATGTATTACTATATCACACTGAGGAGAAGGGTGGCCATGTTACTATATATATATATTACTATATCGCCACTGAGAAGGGCGGCCATATTACTATATATATTATTATATCACCACTGAGGAGAAGGGCGACCATATTACTATATATATTACTATATCACCACTGAGAAGGGCGGCCATATTACTACATACATTACGATATCACACTGAGTAGCAAGGCATCCATGTTACTATATATATTATTATATCACACTGAAGAGAAGGGAGGCCATATTACTATATGTATTACTATATCACACTGAGGAGAAGGGTGGCCATATTACTATATGTATTACTATATCACACTGAGGAGAAGGGTGGCCATGTTACTATATATATATATTACTATATCGCCACTGAGGAGAAGGGCGGCCATATTACTATATATATTATTATATCACCACTGAGGAGAAGGGCGACCATATTACTATATATATTACTATATCACGCTGAGGAAAAGGGTGGCCATATTACTATATATATTAGAATCATAGAATCATAGAATGGTAGAGTTGGAAGGGACCTCCTGGGCCATCTGGTCCAACCCCCTGCTCAAAGCAGGATTCTCTAAATCATTCCAGACAGATGTCTGTCCAGCCTGTTTGAAGACTTCCATTGAAGGAGAATTTACCACCTCTCGTGGCAGCCTGTTCCACTCCTTGATCACCCTAACTGTCAAAAAGTTTTTTCTAATATCTAATCTAATATCTAATATATATTACTATATCACACTGAGGCAAAGGGCAGCCATATTACTATATATATTACTATATCACACTGAAGAGAAAAGTGGCCATATTACTATATATATTGCTATATCACACTGAGGCGAAGTGCGGCCATATTACTATATATATTACTATATCGCACTGAGTAGAAAAGCGGCTGTTAGGATTTGAACCTGTGAACCATGGCTTGGTCTGTTCCCTTGCTGTGGAGCTATTCGGAACTTGAATAACTTCAGCCTGAAACCATATGAACTTCGTCTGGGATAGAGATCATCATCTGCCCTGCTGATTGTTCCCTCCCTGATTGAGACTGATTGGATAGAGATCATCACCTGCCCTGCTGATTGTTCTCGCCCTGATTAAGACTGATTGGACCTGCTATATATACCTGGCCCTGTGCAGCTTCCTGTTGCTGAGTATATTGTGGTGCTCAGTCTGAGTGAATCATTATCTGAGCTCCTGATCTGGAAGGTGTTCTGCTGGCATCTTCCTGTCTCTTGTGGAAACCCTGCTGTTCCTACCTCCAACTCTATCACCTAAACGGACTTGGTGCTTGTGTGTGATCTCGGCCGGCCCGTGCTCGGGCGGGCTCCGGCATCTGCCGACATAGTGAACCACCACCGCTATACGGCACTTCCAGAAGTCCTTCCACGGTCCGCTCATCTGCACACTTCTGCTCCGGCCACTGATTTCCAGTCCTGTATCGCCAGTAACGTGACAGAATACTCAGCCTCTCAAAAATGGAGGCCGCTGGAGCAGAAACTTTGGAAACACGTGTCAGAAAACTGCAGGGTGCAATGTCCAGTTTGCACACCGAACAGGTGAATGAAAAGCACGGATGGACGCATTTATTGCACAAAGCGATCATAATGTCCAGAACCACCAACAAGCTATCCAAGATCTGCAGAATGCAGTACAAGTGTTGGCTGCTCGAATTACCCAGCAAGAAGGACAAGCTTCCGTCTCAGCGTCTGCCACGCCCCCCAAGCTACCACCTTTTCGTTTTGGTGGTGATCGAGATAAATTTCGTGGATTTTTGAATCAATGTTACCTGTTCTTCGATACACATGCTAATCAGTTTCCGATTGATAGGTCAAAGGTACTATGCATCATTATGCTGTTAACCCACAAAGCGATCGCTTGGGCTAATCCTCTGATTGAGACTCGGGACGCACGTTTAGACAATCTGAACGAGTTTATTCGAGCGATGCAGCAGATGTTTGATGATCCAAACCGTGCAGCTACCGCTGAATCAACGTTTCTGGCATTACGACAAGGCAAACGCCCCGTCGCAGAGTATGCTATGGAGTATAGGAGGTGGGCCGTTGACACTGAATGGAATAATGCAGCAAAAGTAACTTTCTTTAAAAGAGGACTTTCTAGTGCAGTAAAGGACGAACTTGCCCGTGGAGAGACCGCTTCGGATCTGGATGATTTCATCAAGCATTGCATCCGGGTTGACACCCGTCTGTCTGAACGACAACAAGAGAAGTGGACCTCCATGAATCGTTCAACTAACTCTTATAACTCCTCCCTGCCATCGGTCACTAAAGAAGTGCCTAGCCGGAATGTCCGAGATACAGAACTAGAGCCAATGCAAGTGGATGCGATCCAGAGACGAGCGAGTGCAGAACGAAGAGAACAGAGATTTAAAGAGAATCTATGTCTTTACTGCGGGGAAGCGGGAAATTTTCTTATTAACTGTCCAAGTCATCCCACAAACCGTTCAAGAAAAATGGTGGCGGCTATAATGGATCCTGATTCTTCCGACGAGGAGTCTTTCATCTCAGAGACTGATTATGCTAAAGATGAGATCCAGTCCATATCATCCATAGTTCCACCTACCAGGAAGGAGAGCCGAGAATTCCATTATTTTGTAACTATCAAACTGAAGGTTAACTCCAAGTGGATCACTGCATCAGCCATGATCGACTCTGGGGCCAGCGGGATGTTCATGGATTCTGCATTTGCTCAAAATCATGGCATAGATATGCAGAAAAGACGTTCACCTATTGTGATGGAGACGGTAGATGGATCTCCACTGAATTCGGGGCCAGTGGATCATGAGACAGGACTTTTGGAGATCTATATTGAGCCGCAACATCGTGAGATGTTGACATTCCTAATTATTTCTTCTCCACATTTTCCCATCATTTTAGGTTTGCCCTGGTTGCAGAAGCACAATCCTATCATCGATTGGGAGATGAAAAAGATCAGTTTCCCAGAAAAGGAAGTTCAGTCGGAGGTTCCAAGTGAATCCACATTAGAAGCATTTCAGAATCCAGAATTGCCTCAGCTACCAGCGGTGTATGAAGATTTCTTGGATGTCTGTGACAAGAAGGGAGCGGATACACTTCCTCCGCATCGACCATATGACTGCCCAATAGAACTACTCCCGAGGGCTGCTATACCGTTTGCAACTATCTACCCTTTAGCGGGTCCTGAACTGAAGGCTCTCACCAAGAATTTATTGATGAAAACCTAAGCAAAAAATGAATTCGGCCATCATCTTCGCCCGCTGGAGCCCCTATACTCCTTGTCAAGAAGAAGGATGGAACATTACGGCCAGTAGTGGACTACAGGGAGCTTAATAAAGTCACGGAAAAAAAACGTTATCCTCTACCGTTGATCCCGGAACTCCTAGAAAGAGTACAAAGTGTGAAGATCTTCACTAAGTTAGATTTACGTGGGGCATACAATTTAGTACATATAAAGCCTGGAGATGAATGGAAAACGGCCTTTCATACCCGATACAGACACTTTGAAAGTCTAGTGATGCCCTTTGGACTCGCTAATGCTCCAGCTACCTTCCAGCACCTGGCAAATGATATTTTCCGAGACCTGTTGGATTAGTTCATGGTCGTTTATCTAGATGACATCCTGATCTTTTCAAAGTCTATGGAGGAACATCAGACGCACGTAAGACAAGTGCTACAACGATTAAGGGAGAGTTCGCTATATATTAAATTAGAAAAATGTGAATTCCATCAAGAAGAGATTCAGTTCTTGGGATACGTCATTTCACCTCAAGGATTACGGATGGATGCTAAGAAAACGCAAGCTATCACCGAGTGGCCTATCCCTAAAAATGTGAAAGAAGTCCAGCGTTTTGTGGGGTTCGCCAACTTTTACAGACGCTTTATTAAGAATTTTTCAGAAATCGTGGTACCCATCACGCAACTAACAAAAAAAGGAGCAAAATTCATCTGGACACCCCAAGCGCAAGAAGCGATCTCTCGTTTAAAAAGGAAATTCATAACGGCTCCCATATTACGCCATCCTGACCCTGAATTGGCTTTTATCATCGAGGTGGATGCTTCAGACTGTGCGGTCGGCGCTATCCTCTCTCAGAGGACAGGGGAAAAGAAGTTGCTGCATCCATGTGCATTTTTCTCACAACGTATGTCTGTAGCCGAGAAGAACTATGACGTGGGAAATAAAGAATTGCTCGCCATCATATCAGCATTCAAAGAGTGGAGACATCATCTCCAAGGGGCTGCACAACAAATTTTGGTGTTGACCGATCATCGCAATCTAGAGTTTATCAGGTCTGCAAAATGCCTCTCTCTTCGGCAGACCCGTTGGAGTCTGTTTTTGAATCAATTCAATTTTTTAATTTCATATCGACCAGGCTCCCGTAACAAGAAAGCAGACGCATTATCCCGAATGTTTTCAAGCGAGGCTAATCTTGTAACAACACCCAAACCCATTGTGGCAGATACTAAGATCTTGGGAGTAATACATGATGGAGATTTGCTGGTAGATTTGAAGGCAGCATACGAAACAGACTCGTTTCTATCACGTCCATCAGGGGACGTGCATCTGTTTTTTAAAAATCAAGTATGGACTGATGGTCGACGACTATATGTACCAGAAGCAGCTCGGTTAAGAGTCCTACAACTAGTGCACGATTCTAAAATTGCAGGACACAAAGGGACACAGAAAACGCAGGAGTTTTTGTCACGTTTCTTTTGGTGGCCGAACTTTCAAGAAGACGTGAAGAAGTATGTTAATTCCTGTGACATCTGTGCCAGATATAAGACTCCACATGCATCCCCTATGGGACTATTGCAGCCTCTCGCCATCCAAACACGACCGTGGGGATCAATTTCAATGGACTTTATAGTAGATCTACCAGAGTCCAAGGGAAAGACATCCATTCTGGTAGTAGTGGATCGACTTACGAAAGCAGCGCATTTCATTCCGTGTTCAGGTCTGCCTTCAGCAAAAGACGGATTTTGGTAAGACCTTACCTGTAAAATCCTTTTCAGCGAAGGAAGAAAGGGAGACACAGTCATTACTAGTGGGTAGGCGGAGCCCACACAGGATAGAATACCTCAGATTAAAAAAAGAGTGTTGACCGGCCCCTCCAGCTTGGGCTCCTCCTACTCCAGCTCTCCAGTCCGTACACAAGCTAAGGAAGAGCAAATATCACCAGCGGAGCAACATAACCCCTTCTGAAAGACTTCAGAGAAAAAAACAAGTAGACAGGTTATGCATATAATAGAAAAAACCACACAGTCCCAGGTACTACTCACTGAACCTGACCACTGCGATGAGCTGGCAATGCTGGAAACAGAGCCTTAGCGCGCCGACCTCAGCCCAGATAATCGCTATCAGAGAAGGATCACGCCGCATCTGAAAACACAACAACACACCTCTGCCATGGGAGGGATCTGTGTCTCCCTTCCTTCCTTCGCTGAAAAGGATTTTACAGGTAAGGTCTTACCAAAATCCGTCTTTCAGCAGCAGAATGAAGGAAGGGAGACACAGTCATTACTAGTGGGACGTCCCAAAGCAGTCCAAAATTAAGGGTGGGCAAAAAACCAACAGAGGCAGATTCCCAACAACTTAAATAAATGCGCAACTAGCGCTAAATACAAGTTCACCAGAACATTAAACTGCAGCCGCCTGCAGGACCCTACGTCCTAAGGCCGCATCAGCGGAAGCACTGACGTCCACCTTATAAAATTTTGTAAATGTGTGGACGGAGCGCCAGGTCGCCGCCCTGCAGAGCTGAGCTGCCGAGGCTCCTTGATGAAAGGCCCACGATGAACCCACAGCCCTCGTGGAGTGCGCTCGAATCTTAATCGGGCAAGGTTCGCCCTTAAGTCGGTAAGCCTCTAAAATGGCCGACCGAATCCAACGAGCTATAGAATCCTTGGAAGCTCTTTGACCACGTCGACGACCTGCTGGAATCACAAACAGAGATTCCGACTTCCGAAAACTTTGAGTAATAGACAAATAGAACTTCAAAGCCCGCACTAAATCCAATGTGTGCAAGGCCCGTTCCTTCGCATTCCTCGGCTCCGGACAAAGCGAAGGCAACACAATATCCTGGTTAACATGAAATTGTGACAGAACCTTAGGAAGAAAGTCGCCCTTTGTGCGAAGCACCACGCGATCCGGGTGAAATTCCAGGAAAGGAGGCGAACAAGAAAGAACCGCCAACTCAGAAACCCTTCTCAAAGAAGTGACCGCCACTAGGAAGGCAACCTTCCAAGAGAGCAAAGAAAGGCTAACAGAGTCTATAGGCTCAAAAGGCCCATGTTGAAGAGCCTCCAAGACAAGATTAAGCCGCCAAGGAAACACAAGCGCCTTCCGCGGCGGAAACTGACGGGTTACCCCGCGAAAAAAGGAACGTACGTCCCTACGCGAGGCGATAGCCTTCCGAAACAGCAAGGACAGAGCAGAAACCTGACCCTTCAGAGTGCTAACTGCCAAACCCTTGTCCAGCCCGAACTGTAAAAAGGCCAACAAATTGGGAATGGAAAAAATCCTCGGGTTCCTAGAAGAACCCGAACACCACGAAAAGAAGGCTTCCCAAGTCTTATGATAAATCCTAGTAGTAGCCGGACCTCTGGCAGCTCGCAGAGTGGCAATGACTTCGGCTGAAAAACCTTGACGGATCAAGATTTCGGTCTCAAGAGCCACGCCGTCAAACGCAGAGACTTCAGGTCCGGGTGACGAACGGGCCCTTGGGTTAACAGGTCCGGACGAAGAGGGAGTGGAAGTGGAGGCGCTGCCAGAAGCGATATCAGCGTCGAGAACCACGTCCTCCTTGGCCAATCCGGGGCTATCAACATCGCCGGGACTCTCTCCAGTCTGATCCGACGCAACACCAGAGGAAGTAAGGATATCGGTGGGAACACATAGATTAGCTCGAATTGGTCCCATGGAACCACCAGAGCATCCACCGCCACAGCCTTCGGGTCCTTGAACCTGGACATGAACGTTGGTAACTTGGCATTGAACCTGGATGCCATCAAATCCACCTGGGGAGTTCCCCAACGGGAGCACAGCAGTGCAAAAATTTCCGGATGAAGACTCCATTCTCCGGGATCCATCTTCTCGCGACTGAGGAAGTCCGCCGTGATATTCTGAACTCCCGGAATGTGTATTGCAGAGATGGCTGGCACCCTGGCCTCGGCCCATACCAGGATCCGAGACACCTCCATCATGAGCCTGGAGCTCCTTGTCCCACCTTGATGGTTGATATACGCGACCGCCGTCGCGTTGTCTGTCTGCACTCGGACTGGCAGACCGCTCAAAGGGACCGTCCAGTGTTGGAGGCAAAGGAAAATTGCCCTCAATTCCAGGATGTTGATCGGCAGGACAGATTCTTCCGACGACCATACTCCCTGAATCCAGAGATCGTTCCAGACACCTCCCCAGCCCGTCAGGCTGGCATTGGTGGTTATGACCGACCACCTCGGAGGGAGGAAGGACTTCCCCAGGGATAACACTTCCGGACGTAACCACCATCCCAGAGACTCTGTACCCTGTGGGAGATGACGACACTGCAATCCAGCGAAACCTGCGATCGATCCCAACGGTTCAAAATGAGCCTTTGGAGAGCACTGGAGTGAAATTGGGCAAACGGAATTGCCTCCATCGACGCCACCATCAAACCCAGAAGGCGCATACACCTTCGAAGGGACATTGCTGTCGAAGACTTCATAACCTGTACATGTCGAAGAAGACTTGCTTGCTTGTCTAGAGGCAGAGACACCACTGCTCGTACCGTGTCGAAACGCATTCCCAAAAACAGGATTGACTGCGACGGTTCCAGAGACGACTTCTCCCAATTGACCAGCCACCCGAAGTCCTCCAGGAGCTGAAGGGATAGATTGCGAGCCGTCACCGCCTCCTCCTTTGAGGACGCCACAATCAAAAGGTCGTCCAGATAGGGAAGAATCGTAACCCCGTCTTCGAAGAATCGCCATGAGAGGTGCCAGAATTTTTGTAAAAACTCTGGGTGCTGAGGCCAACCCGAATGGCAGGGCCACAAACTGGTAATGGTCCTGACCTATGGCAAAGCGAAGGAAGCGTTGGTGGGCCCTTCCGACGGGAACATGTAAATAAGCGTCGCGAATGTCGATTGACACCAAAAAATCGTTCTGCGACAGGGCCGCCACAACGGAGTGAAGTGACTCTGTAACGGGTCTGGTGGGTGGAACTACTGACGAGACAGGTCAGGTTGGTGGAACCACAAAGCTTTATTATACAAGAGAGTTTACTTGTAAGAGAGCGGGTGGCACCCGGGAAAAGGGCAGGGAATCACGGCAGGGAATATAGGTAGTCTCTGGACAGGCAGGTTTGTCACAGCAAGTGACCAAGGAAGTCTCTGGGCAGGCAGGTTGTAACGGTAAGTAACCGAGGCAGTCTCTGGACAGGCAGGCTGTCACGACAAGTGACCAGGCAGTCTCTGGACAGGCAGGTTGTCACAGCAAGTGACCAAGGCAGTCTCTGGGACAGGCAGGTTGTCACAGCAAGTGACCAAGGCAGTCTCTGGGACAGGCAGGTTGTCACGGCAAGTGACCAGGCAGTATCTGGACAGGCAGGTTATCACAGCAAGTGACCAAGGCAGTCTCTGGGACAGGCAGGTTGTCACGGCAAGTGACCAGGCAGTCTCTGGACAGGCAGGTTGTCACGGCAAGTGACCAAGGCAGTCTCTGGGACAGGCAGGTTGTCACGGCAAGTGACCAAGGCAGTCTCTGGGACAGGCAGGTTGTCACGGCAAGTGACCAGGCAGTCTCTGGACAGGCAGGTTGTCACGGCAAGTGACCAAGGCAGTCTCTGGGACAGGCAGGTTGTCACGGCAAGTGACCAAGGCAGTCTCTGGGACAGGCAGGTTGTCACGGCAAGTGACCAAGGCAGTCTCTGGGACAGGCAGGTTGTCACGGCAAGTGACCAGGCAGTCTCTGGACAGGCAGGTTGTCACGGCAAGTGACCAGGCAGTCTCTAGAACAGGGCAGGCATATACGACCTGATATGGTGGAGCCTCCAGGTAGGCTGCAGTCGGATGGCAGATGATCGCTCCCAGGTGAGCAGGCAAGAGCCGTGGATCTCTGCAGATGATGTCCGAACTTCCGGATGGAGCTGCAGTCGGATGGCAGATGATCGCTCCCAGGTGAGCAGGCAAGAGCCGGGGATCTCCGCAGATGATGTCCGAACTTCCGGATGGAGCTGCAGTCGGATGGCAGATGATCGCTCCTAGGTGAGCAGGCAAGAGCCGGGGATCTCTGCAGATGACGTCCGAACCTCTGGATGGAACTGCAGACGGATGGCAGACAGGCAAGCCGACAGGTAACAGGCAGGTAACTGGAATCAGGAGCTGATGGCTGAAACAGAGTTAGACTGCACAGGAACAACATTGCTCCGGCACCTACATTAAGGAGGAAGCCCTTAATATAGGGTGGAGTCCTCCAGCATTGGCTGGAGACTGATTTGGAAAATGCGCGCGGCTCCTTTAAGAGCGGGGGAGGGTGCGGGCGCGCGCCCTAAGGCCAGTAGCAGGGAAGGAGCGCGCGGGACCAGCAGGGCGGAAGGAGGACGCCATAGGCGCAGAAGAGGCTGGGAGCACTGAGGACGCTGAGCGCAGGTGAGGAGAGCGACGTCCCTGTCTGGCAGCAGGCAGGGACGCGGGCGCTACAGACTCCATGCGGAATTTCCGGGTGCGGACATGCCGATTCAATCTCTTGAGATCCAGAATGGGGCGAAATTTGTCCTCCTTTTTGGGGACCACAAAGAGGTTGAAATAAAACCCTCTTCCCCGGTCCTCCGGCGGAACCGGTACCACCACACCCTTCCGCAGAAGGGAATCGACCTCCCGCAGTAGAGCGGCAAATAGCTCGGGCTCTGACGGAATGCGAGATTGGCAAAAACTGTCTGGGGGTCGAGAAAAAAATTCTATGAAGTAGCCTGCCGACATAACCCGCGTCACCCAGGCGTCCGACACGCGGGAAGCCCAAGTCGGTTCGAATTGGAGCAGGCGACCTCCCACTCGAGAGCCCTCGAGTGAGACCCTGGCGTCAGTCCGCCTTAGCGGGCTTTTTGTCAGCTTCCCGCTTGTCTTGGCGGAAGCTCCGTTTCCAGGGAGTGCGGGATTTCTGAGCATTCTTTTTTCCTGTAAAAGAGGGACGACCCGATCCCCAAGAGGGCTGACCGAACCGTCCCCTGGACCGAAAAGACCGCCGACTACTACCGGCACTAGGCCTGCCAGACGCAGAAGTCACAGCTCTTCGCTGCGGTAAAGCCGTTTCTTTTGCCTTTGCCTTGGCAATCAGCTCCGTGAGGTCAGATCCAAATAGCTGACCACCCTTGTAAGCTAAAGATAGCAAACCTTGCTTGGAAACCGCGTCCCCGGTCCACTGTCTAAGCCACAGTGCTCTCCTGACTGTGACCGCCGAGGATTGCGCCCTGGACAGCAGTGACGCAGTATCCAAACCTGCATCACTGCCATATCGGGCTGCATCCTCCAACAACTTAAAAAGCCCATCTACCTCGGATAGAGGGGATCCATCTTGCCACGCCGTCCGTAGACAGTCTAACCAGCTTAGGGAAGCTTTACAAGCACCCATGGACCCTAGTACTGCTCTGAATCCATGACCCGCGGCCTCGTAGATGGATTTCGCCGCCATCTCCGTTTTTCTGTCCAGCGGATCCTGCAGATTCGCCTTCCCTTTAACAGGAAGTAATGATGATTTGCTAAGCTGGGATAAAGGGACATCCACTTCAGAAGGAATCCAATTATCAACCAACTCCGTCGTACACGGATAGAGCGTCTCAAAAAATCGTGTCCCCTGAAAACGTTTATCTGGACACAGGCGTTCCTTCTCCACTGCCTCATTAAGCTCATCCAGAGATGGCAATGTTGATCGCGACCTATGCGAAACCTGAAAAATCCGGGCCGACTTACCAGGACGTCTAGTTACCTCATCCGGTAACTGCAACGCCTCCCTCATGGCTCCAATAAAAGCCTCTGTACGGCCCAAAAGAGAGGCAGAATGTCCCTGCCGATCCTCCTTATCTGAATCAGACAACTCCCCATCCGAGCTTGAAGGGGAACCCTCCATGCCCGATATCTCCGAGTCACTACGCGGGAAGGATGGCACCGGCCTGTGTCGCTTCCTGCCACGAGAGGATCTAGCTGACACCCAATGACCTAGAAGATCAGACAGGCCATCAATAGAACGAGCGAGGGCCTCCATTTTGACATCACTGACACCTCCGACCGCTGCGCTTGACGCCGTCGAGGTCTGCGTGTCAGATACGCGAGACTGATCCTGTAGCGGATCTGGGAGACGGTCCGCACCTCCTGGACCCTGATCTGACATGCCCTTACCCAGTATATGGCAGGTCAAACCTGTCAGTAACTAGGAAAAGTGTGGTTTCTTAGGGGACGAAACAAGAACGCTGAAGAGCTAAAGTTCTAAAAAGGAGAACTGCCCCAGCTGTCCCTCAATTTAAAATATCCGCAGAATATGAGGATGGTACCAGCAGCAATTTTTAATGCTGGATTTTTGCCCGCTTGAAAGGGTTAACCGCCTATAGGGGTTAATGTCGCATGCTCCCCACAACCTCTTTTTAAATGCAAAAGGGTGTGCGAGCCCCAGACAAAAAAATGTCTCTATATGAGACCACAGCTGCAGGATAGCGCAATCTGCCACTCATTACACAGAAAGGGTGCCCTGCGCTGTGGGGGTGAGGGAGTTAAGCTTCTGCCCTGACAGGCAGAAGCGACTCACCCAGCTGGCCGCGGTGCTGTGTTCCTTCGGTCGGTCGGGAGGAGCGTAGAGTGAGGAGCCCGGGGAGCATCAGTAATGGCCGCCGCGCTGAATTAGAGAGCCGGAAGAGAAGAGGCCGGCGAAATCGCGCGTTCAGAGCGCTTCCTGCCCGCGAGAGAGCGGGAAGCGTGAAGCCACGCCCCCCGCCGGCTTCAAAAAAAGCGCGGGACTCCTCCGCTCTCCGCTCCTGCCCCGTTCCCAAGTCCTGCAGGCATCCACCTGCGGACAAAAGTACAAGTCACCACACTGCACACATGTAACAGCGGCTGCCGCAGCAGCCGCTGAAGCACTCAAAACACATTAAAATGGTTTTCTGAGTACTCACCCAGCTGAGCGCCACAGGGACCCCCAGAGATTTGTGACGCTGTGCCCATCGCTTCCCCCCCCAGGGCGGGGAACGCAGTGACCCCAGAAGCGTGGTTTGCGTCCCCGCCAGGGAAGCAACCCTCATCCCCCGGGGCCGGCAGGGTTCTGCAGGGACCACCTTAAAGGGTAATGCAGATCCGCCAAGGGAGGGGTGGGGGTCCAGCAGCGCTGAGACCCCTGAGACCTCTAGACCACGGGGGTCCAAGTCCCTGTCCGATAAAAATAAAAAATCTTCTGAGCAGCTGCTTCAGCAGCGACTATCCTCTGTGACCTCAAATTTTAGACTGGAGAGCTGGAGTAGGAGGAGCCCAAGCTGGAGGGGCCGGTCAACACTCTTTTTTAATCTGAGGTATTCTATCCTGTGTGGGCTCCGTTTACCCACTAGTAATGACTGTGTCTCCCTTCCTTCATTCTGCTGCTGAAAGATACAGCTGATCTGATAATTTGCAATGTTTTTCGCCTCCACGGAGTGCCGGATGAAGTCGTTTCAGATCGAGGTGTGCAATTTACATCTAAATTTTGGCGCAGTTTATGCTCAGCGCTAGACATCAAAGTACAATTGTCAACCGCTTACCATCCGCAATCTAACGGTCAGACAGAACGTACAAATTAGACGCTGGAGCAGTATCTTCGTTGTTATATTTGCCATCTGCAAGACGACTGGGTGGATCTGCTGCCATTTGCGGAATTTTCATATAATAATTCACAGAATGCCTCTACGAAACAGACGCCATTTTTTGCAAATCTGGGATATCACCCAAACATCCTTCCCAAAAATCCTGTGGCACCATTAATACCAGCAGTCGCAGAAAGAATCTCTCTGCTACAGCAAAATCTGAATGTTCTGAAAGACACTCTAAAGGAAGCTCAGGAGAAATATAAAAAAGCGGCCGACAGGTATCGGAGACCCACTCCCACGTTTAGGGTTGGAGATCGAGTGTGGTTATCCACTAAGAATTTGAAATTGAAGATTCCTTCTCCTAAATTAGGACAAAAATTTGTGGGACCATACAAAATCAGTAAGATTCTGAGTCCATTGGCCGTACGTCTACAGCTACCAACATCAATGAAGATTCATCCTGTTTTTCATGTGTCTTTGTTGAAAGCCGCCACAGCCAATTCATTTCCAGAACGATCCCCTCCGCCTCCCGATGCAATTGAAGTGGACGGACAGGAGCAGTTTGTGGTGGAAAAGATCTTGGATTCCCGAATACACAGAAATCGTTTGCAATATTTAGTCAAATGGCAGGGCTACGACACGGAGGAAAATTCATGGGAACCAGTAAGCAACGTCAATGCTCCTAATTTCATTAGACAATTTCATCAGCGGTATCCTGCAAAACCTGGGCAAGTTGCGTCCAGAGGCCACCGTTAAGAGGGGAGTATTGTTAGGATTTGAACCTGTGAACCATGGCTTGCTGGTCTGTTCCCTTGCTGTGGAGCTATTCGGAACTTGAATAACTTCAGCCTGAAACCATATGAACTTCGTCTGGGATAGAGATCATCACCTGCCCTGCTGATTGTTCCCTCCCTGATTGAGACTGGATAGAGATCATCACCTGCCCTGCTGATTGTTCTCACCCTGATTAAGACTGATTGGACCTGCTATATATACCTGGCCCTGTGCAGCTTCCTGTTGCTGAGTATATTGTGGTGCTCAGTCTGAGTGAAGCATTATCTGAGCTCCTGATCTGGAAGGTGTTCTGCTGGCATCTTCCTGTCTCTTGTGGAAACCCTGCTGTTCCTACCTCCAACTCTATCACCTAAACGGACTTGGTGCTTGTGTGTGATCTCGGCCGGCCCGTGCTCGGGCGGGCTCTGGCATCTGCCGACATAGTGAACCACCACCGCCATATACGGCACTTCCAGAAGTCCTTCCACGGTCCGCTCATCTGCACACTTCTGCTCCGGCCACTGACTTCCAGTCCTGTATCGCCAGTAACGTGACAGCGGCCATGTTATTATATATATTACTATATCACACTGAGAAGTAGGGTGGACAAATTATATTGACACAGATTTGTGGAAATGTCAGAAATTTGTACTCGTTTCTAGTTTCTTACATATTCAGGTTTCAGAATTAGGCTATGTGCACACGTTGCGGTTTCTTAGCGGTTTTGCCGCGGTTTTTCGCGGCGGAAACGCCGCAAAACCGCTTACACAATACAACTCATTAAGGCCTATGAGATTCCGCAATGCTGTGCACATGCTGCGGGTTTTTCCGCGGCGGAATCGCATCGCGGGAGAATCCGCAGCATACTCATTCTTTTTTGCGGAACCGCTGCGATTCCGCCGCCATAGGAATGCATTGAACCAATTACTTTCCGCATGTGGCTGTGCCCACCATGCGGAAAGTAAGCGGTTCATGTGCGGATGGTACCCAGGGTCTGGAAGAGAGGAGACTCTCCTCCAAGCCCTGGGTACCATATCCATGTAAAAACAATAATTAAAATAAAAAATAATGATATTCTCACCTTCCGGCGTCCCACGCAGCTTTCCCGCCTTCAGCGACGCTCCCGCCAATCGCGTTCCCAGTGATGCTTTGCGAGATCACCCAGATGACGTAGCGGTCTCGCGAGATGCTACGTCATCGGGATGATTGTCGCAAAGGACTCTTGGGAACGGAACTTGCCGGGAGCGTCGCTGAGAGGCAGGAAGGCTGCAGGGGCCGCCGGAAGGTGAGAATATCATTATTTATTATTTTTTTTTATTATTTTTACATTAGATCTTTTTACTATTGATGCGACATAGGCGACATCAATAGTAAAAAGTTGGTCACACGAGTCAAACACTTGTTTGACTCGTGTGACCAACCTGTCAGATCGCTTGTAAAACGCTAGCATTCTGCAAGCTAATTACGCTTGCAAAACGCTAGTGTTTAGCGGGAATACGCATACCTATAATATGCGGATTTCCCGCGGCAGGGAGGTGCGGAATTGCCGCGGAAATTTCCATGGCAATTCCGCAACGTGTGCACATTCATCTTCTGGTCTGAGGACAGCACTGGAAATGTTGAATTATCATTACGAGTACTCTAATAATTCTGCACATGGAGCAGGTCATAAATCCTACAGAAGGAGCCCAGGAACTTACATGTCACTACAAGTGTTTGTGCACACATCTTTTTCTGCCCAGAACCCACCTGAAAAAGTGCTAAAAATGCTGCAAAGAAAGAACATAATGTGCAGCAATGTAAAAACCACTTAGTGTGAATAGTTCAGTCTTTTTCAGAATCTTTTAACCAGGGCTGCTGAATCTGAGTCGGTGCTCATTTTGGTGGAGTCGGAGTCGGTATAAAATGGACCGACTTCGATTCCTAAAATATATAATAAATTGGGTACAGTAGTTCAATGCAGAATGTGCTGAATATGTTTTCATAGGAATTTGGGAAAGTTATGAAATGTCCTATAAATGGGTGGTCTATTCCTGATCTAAAGGTACTGCCACACTACACAATCCCGCTAGCGATCTCGTTAGCGTCGCATACTAATGAGATCGCTAGCGGGATTATTTCTATATCGCTAGTAGCTACCTAATTTAGCGATATCGTTAAGGACGCTATCGCGGTTAGCGATCTCCTTAACGACTTTAGCGGTACAAAAGTACCGCTAAATCGCTAAAAAAGGTGCCACACTCAGCGATTAGATACTTACCAGCGGGACGCCAGCAATGAAAATAGGGTCCTGAACGATCAGGACGACGGACGAGATCACAGCAGGGCCACGTCGCTGGTAGATGCCGCACACAACAACATCGCTAACGGATCGCTAAATAGTGACGTTTTTTAGCGATCCCGTTAGCGATGTTGTTTAGTGTGGCATACCCTTAAGGCTACATTCACACACAGCGTTTTTGCTGTGTTTGAGGATACGTTTTTCAGCTACAAAAGCAGATCAGCTTTTTAAAAAAACCGCATCACCTGAAAGGTTTTTGAGCTCATAGATAATGTTTTTTAATAGCAAAAGTAGATTAGAAATCTGCTCTATCAAGATTCAAAGATTCAAGATTCAAAGAAGCTTTATTGGCAGGACTAAATACACATTAGTTTTGCCAGAGCAAGTGTACAAAAGGGAACAGGAACTATAGGGATGTTGGGTAGGGGCTGTAGGAAAGGTGGATGGGGGCAGTTCCAGGATGAGGGCTGTAAGAACAATGGATGGGGGCGGATCCGGGGTGGGGGCTATAGAAGTCCATGGCATATCATAGTTCTCTTTCTCGCAGTCTGACATTCGCTCACATACCGCGCTGCTATCTCCGCTGCTCTCTCTTCTTCCCCCAGCAAGATATATGTTTTCTCTTCCTCCTTCATGGTGATGAAATCCGGGAAGAGATGTGAGAGTCTCCTAAAGTGAGTGTCCCTCACTGCTGAGTATTTGGAGCAGTGTAGCAGGAAGTGGGTTTCGTCCTCTATGGCCTCCTGGTCACAGTGTTGGCATAGTCTTTCCTCCCTGGGCTTGTAGCTCTGCCTGTGTCGGCCGGATTCGATGGCCAGACTGTGGGCACTGAGTCTATATCGGCACAAGATCTTGCGGTCTCTGGGGTCCGGGAGTTTCTCCAGGTATGGGGCCAGTCTGTAGTCTCTCTGTATACTCCGGTACATGGTCAGTTTCTGGAAGCTGATGATGTCGTTCTTCCAGTCACTGACATACCTCTCCTGGCCTTCGTCTACCATTTTTCTGATTCCGGCTTTTGTCAGGTTGTTGTGATTGGTGTTCTGGTCAGGTTGGGTGGGCTGTTCCGAGGGTCCTGGTTTTTCTGTTTCACCTACGTGTGTCAGGGCTTTATGGTGATGGGAGCTTGGATTGCTCCTATGTAGGTGAGCCTGGAATGACAGTGCCCTCTTTAGAACCGTTAGGTGTAGAGGGAATCTGCCCAGCTCGGCCCGGCAGGCACTGTTGGAGGTGCTCCGATGGACTTGGAGAAGGTATTTGCAAAATTCCAGGTGTAATATTTCTGTTGAGCTGGAATCCCACTTTGACCAGTCTGGGTAGGTGTGAGGACCCCAGACTTCGCTGCCATACAGGAGGATTGGGGCGATGACAGAGTCAAAGATTTTAACCAGACCCTCACTGGTAGCTTCAGATGGTAGAGTTTCCTTCGGATGCCATAGAAGGTTTTACAGGCCTGGTCTTTCAGGGTCTCTATGGCTTGTTTGAAGCTCCCTGACAGGTGAATCTCTAGGCCCAGGTAGGTATATTTGTCCGTTCCTGTAAGGGCGCAGTTGTTGAGGACAAATGAAGGGTGCTGGTCTAATTTTCTCTTTCTCCTCTGGAACACCATGATGTTGGTTTTCTTTAGGTTGACCGGTAGTGCCCAGGTGGAGCTGAATTTCTTTAAGATTTTCAGGTTGTCTTGGAGGCCTTTCTCGGTTGGTGACAGAAGCAGCAGGTCATCTGCATACAGCAGGAATTTCACCTGGGTGTCGTGGAGGGTGGGACCTGGTGCTGTGGAAGATTCCAGAGCGGTAGCCAGCTCGTTGATGTAAATGTTGAAGAGTGTTGGACTTAGGCTGCAGCCTTGTCTGACTCCACGGCTCTGCTGGAAATAAGCCGTTCTTTTACCGTTCACACTCACACTGCAGAGGTTCTCGGTGTAGGAGCTTTTGATAACATCGTAGGTCTTTCCTAATATTCCGCTCTCAAGCAGTTTCAGGAATAAGCCCGGGTGCCACACCGAATCGAAGGCCTTTAAAGTCCACGAAACAGGCGTATATCTTCCCGTTCTTTGTATTGTGGACGTGTCTCTGAATGAGGCTGTGCAGGGTATAGATGTGGTGCGGTGGTTGGGCATGAACCCTGCTTGGCTCTTGGTCAGGACGTTGTGCTTGGTGAGGAAACGGAGGATCCTCTTGTTCAGGATGCTGTTGAACAGTTTCCCCAGGTTGCTGCTGACACATATACCTCTGTAGTTGGCTGGGTCATGCCTGTCCCCATTCTTGTGGATGGGTGTGATGAGGCCTTGGTTCCAGGTACGAGGGAAGTAGCCGGCACTTAGCACAATATTGAAGAGTTTAACCATTGCAGCCTGTATTTCTGGTGGGCTGTACTTCAGCATTTCTTGTGGGATTCCATCCAGGCCACCGGCTTTTCTACATCTTATGGAAGAGATTCTCTCTGCTACTTCCTGTAATGTAATAGGTGTATCCACGGGGTTTTGGAAATTTTTTACTTTTTCCTCCGTTGCTTTTAGTTTTGCCATTATGCTTTCCTGTTATTGGTTTAGTTCTTCCTTTGGGATGTCTTTATAGAGGTCTCTGAAGTACTGGAGCCAGATGTTGCCATTTTGGATATGGATGTTGTTTTTCTTGTCTTTTGTGCCCATGTGGTTCAATAGTTCCCAGAAGGAATTGTCTTGAAGAGCATCTTGGAGTTGGTTAAGCTTGGTAGAGATGTAACTCTGCTTCTTCCTCCTGAGGATGGTTTTGTACTGCCTTTGTATGGTTTCATAGGCTTCCCTCAGACCCGGGTGGTTGGGGTCTCTGTGTTTCTTGTTTGAGGCTGTTCTCAGGGTCTCCCGTACGGCTTTACATTCTCTGTCAAACCAACCATTGATCTGTTTTTCTTTTGGTCTCTTGTAGTCGACTTTTTTAAGGTCGGACAGTCTGGCCATTGCATAGAATATATTGTTGAGGTCTTTTGTAGCTTGACTCACTCCCTTTGGGTTAGGCTGGTACTCGTGGTTGTAGAAGTGGTGGAGCATCCGCTGTATTTCAGGTCTGCTGAGAGCCTCTTTATACTTTAATGCCGACGTTTTGGACCATTTATAGGATGGAGGCCGGTTGAAGAGGCCGCTATGCTGTGGCTTTTGAGTGGATGGTTTCTCTGTAGATTTCAAGTACAGAAGAAGTTGGCTGTGCTCTGACAGGTGCGTTTGTGGGGTGACTAAGAAGGCGCTGATATTTGCCAGGTTCATATCTGTAATGGCATAATCTACTACACTCCTTCCTACATGGGAGTTTAGTGTACACCTCCCCAAAGAGTCTCCTTTGGTACGTCCATTAAGAATATGAAGTCCTAAACTTCTACATAGGTTCAGGAGCTTTTTACCACTTTTGTTGACTGTACTGTCATAGCTGTTTCTCTCTGTGTGTACTGAGTCTTGGCCGTCATTCTCTGCTCCAAATATGTAGATGTTCTCATCCGTGGTCAGGAAGTTGTTTTCTCTCCCTGTTCTTGCATTGAGGTCTCCAAAGATGAGAACTTTGCCCAGGGCCTGATAGTGGGCGGCTTCTCTTTGTAAGATCTCGAAGCTCTCTGGATTGAAGTAGGGGGACTCTGGCGGTGGTATATAGGTGGCACAGAGGTGGACATCAGACTGAGAGGTGAGGATGGAGCTGCTGATTCTGATCCAAATGTGGCTGCCTCCTCTCTTCACCGGTTTGATGTACTGGTGGAGCTCATCTTTATACCAGATTAGTATTCCTCCTGATTAGTATTCCTCCTGTTTGATGTTTTTATTTTTCAGGACAGGGACAGAGATTTCCCTGTATCCGATGGGCACCAGGGATTCGTTTTCAGCTCTGGTCCATGTTTCCAGGAGGATCTGGATGTCTATATTTTTCAGTCTTTGTATAAAGTCAGGGTCATTTGTTTTACATCCAAAGGTCGAGGTGTTGAGACCCTGAATATTCCAGCTGCTGATTGTAAGTGACGTCATTTTTTCTATATATCTTGTGTGTATATACCTTGTAATGAGTATGGCTGTGTAGGACAAACTGGATTTCTGACTGTTTTGTAGGTGTTCTTGGTTCCATCCAGTCACATTAGTTTCCTGCATAGTGCGCTGAGCAGGGTCTTTATCTCATCCCTATATCTGCTCTGCGTGTATCTGTGTGGGGTCGGTGGACCCCTCCATGGAGGTCTCCTCCTCTGATGGTCTGATTTTGGGTGAAGAGCTTTGTTTCCAGCTTCTGGAGATAGGATTGGGGTTTTCTGTATTTTTATTGTTAGGGGTCTTTCGGTGTAATTTTGGTCACTGTTGAATCCAGGCCTGGGTCCTCTGTTTAGTACAATGTCTTTCAGCTCTTTGGCCAGGAGGCTGACTCCTTGTTTGTTGAGGTGCTTATTATCATATAGGTGATGGTGGTTTATGGAAAGGTGTTGTGCCAGGGTCACGTTTGGAACAGTCTTGACCCTTTCTATCAGTTCCATATTGATGCTTTGGGTGGTTTGCCTGGATATGTCCTTTGTTGGGAGCAGTGATGACAGAATGATTTTGCTGTCTGGGAATTTTAGTTTTGCCGTCTTCGCTAATTGGATAAGTTGTCCTACGATCTGCTGGTGCTGGTCAGGCAGATTGTTTGTACCCGTGTGTATAATAATATGGTTTGGGTTGGTAAACCGTGGATTATTGATGACCTCTGTCACCAGTTCAATAGTTGCACAGTGAATTTTCCTGACCCGTTTTCCTGGGAATAGCCCTTGTGCATTTAGGTACTTCCCATTTGAGTCCATTATTAGGACAATATCAGGACTTTGTGGTGTCTGGGATGGGTTAAGTGGCTGCTGATGGGGGTCTGTGATGTTGGTTTTGCTGGTGGTTGGTTCTCTTCTCGCTGGTTCACATTTTTTGGTTTCAGGATTGTTCATATTGTTTGTTATTGCTGTGTTGTTATTTGGCGTCTCCACATTCTGGTCAGTGGAGGCCATGTTGTCTGCTCTCTGGCTTGTTCCCATTGCCCCCTGCTGGGTCAGATGTTGAGGAGTCTGTGTTTTTAGTTCTGAAATCTCCTTTCTGAGTCTATCATTGTCATTTTGTAATTCACTCATTTCCTCTCTTATTTTGACTTGTACTCACATTTCAGCTTATTGATCTCATTTGTTACTTGGTCATTTGCATTTCTATGTGAGTTTCTTTGAAGCTCTTCCCTAATTTGAACCAAATCTCTTTCTAATTGAGATAGACAGTCTCTGATGGTCTCCGGGGAGAGGTGTGAAGTGTTGGGGGTTGAGGAGCTGTGCCTGGAGGTCTCTGTAGAGATTTGAGCATTAGAAATGGCCTCTGGAGGTTGATATTTTTTAAGGGTTTGTGCCTGTTCTCTGATATGAGTAAAATGGTTTTCAAACTACTGCAGATTGTCCTCAGTCCCTTGCACCATGACGGTGCCATTGTTGTATAGGCTTATGGTAAGTGAGTTGCTGTCATCAACTGCTTGGCTTTTAATTTTAATCTGCCGGCCATTATTATTTATGCAGTTAGATATATATTTATACTGCTTGCACAGGGCAGTGTGACAGGCTGAGAGTTGGTCTGTGTAGAATAGCAGGTTGGTTTTTCTTTTATCTTCCTCTGTGGTGTAATCAGCAAAAAGAGTTTCTGGCTTCTCTCTCATTGTGTTTCCTTTCCTGACTTTACTGCTCTTCTGCCCCTGTGGTGTCTCCATATCTGACCCCCTGGTGTCTTGTGTCTCCAGCTCTGTGCTTTGCTCATTTACTTCTACTAGATTTGTGTTTTCCATTTTTGTGGTTATATAGTTATTAGAATGCTTATTTTTAAGAGGATTTAATTTGTAGGAAGTCTATAGATTGTATTGGGGTTGCAGGATGGTCCTACCTTTGGATGCTCAGGTCTCTGGATGTCAGATGAATGCTGCCTGTTTGCAGTCTGTCCTCCAGGAGATTCTTGCTTTGTCCTTTAAATTCTCTATTTCTTCCTCTTTCATAAAAAATCCAAAGTCCAGCTCAGTCCAGGTCCCTTTTCTGTCCCACGGAGTTGATTTTTTTCCAGGTTTTGTCTTACAGTTGGCTCATTAAAAGGTATAAAGTGATGAAAATTCAGGAGCTCATCTTCAGTGCTTCTTACTCCTAGGAATGGTGGGCGGGTATCTATCCATTTATCGCAGTAGGTTTAATCACAGATGGCATTTCTGCTTCAATGAAACGGAGAGAAACACAGCTATTGGAAAATAAAATTTTTCTGGCAGCTGTTTATGTGGACCCAAGTCATCGTATACTGCTTGATGATCAACAGCTTACTAAAGGAAAAGAAGCTCTGACTGAGGTAGCAGTTAGGATGAGTGGCCTACAGGACTGCCAGGCGCAAGAGGACTTGGGTCCTGACAGTGCTACTGCTGCCATATCTTCATCCTTATCAGATGAGGAGTTTGACTTTGACAAGTATTTGGATGACATGGAGTAGGCAAAGCGTTGCCGCAAGGAAAAATATTTCACTCCATCTCCTATAGCAAGCAGATTGACCATATTTCAGCAAAATGTTTCACTTGCTTTTAAAGAAAAATTCAACCGTTCATCAAAACTGACTGTGCACGAGGCAATTCCTTTATACCCGGAAATTGTTAGAGATGTTGCCCATGTGGTTACGGCTTTGCCTCCAACCCAAGTTAGTGTAGAGGTTGTTCTCTAGCCTTAAAATTATTAGGTCAGATTTGAGGTCATCTATGAAGGAGGATCTGATGGAGGCAATTCTATTTCTTAGAACAAATTCATAGACTGCACAAATGTTATTTAGTATGTTTTTTGTTGAAAACTGTTTTTTTGCCACTTAGATAGTGTTTTATATATATATATATGTGTAGCCCTGGTGGTAGGCACACGCAGTACCCTGGAGAGTGTATGGCGAGACGGCAGTTTAATGCTAAATATCCATTCACTCGACACACACTAGACACACCCCTAGGGTAGTGGAGTATACTCTAGAGGGAGTGGTCAAGGTAGTAGGTGTTAGAGTGATGAGTCTAGTTCCTGTCTTCGGACAGTGAGGACGTGTGGAGTAGAGTCTAGACATCTGTGAGAAGACGTTTGGAGGGAGGAAAGAGTCTAGCCTGCTTCATCACCAGTTCATAACGTGGAGTCTGGTATAGGTGTTGGAATACACCTTAGTCTGGTCAGAGCTGTATCACCTTATCAACACACACTGAGGAAAGAAGAAGTACTAGCACGGAAAGTCTTCAGCATCCCTGTCTAGAGGACGGTATCAGGTTCAGAGACGTGCTCCTGCCTGTGATAACTGAGCATCCGTGGCTAACTTCATAGGAAGGAAAAGGAAAGAAGTGACTGCTCGACCCTTGGCTAGTTTTGAGTGCTTATGTTACCAGCGTGGACAAGGCGAAAGGCAAGTGGATTTATAAGATTAGTGCTACAGGATTGCAGAAGTCCAGCACGTTGCTACCGGTCACTGGGGACCGAAGGGTCACTGTTGTTTCAGGCACGGTGATAGGAAAACCAGGAATCTACCGGACCCTAGGTCGCGGCAGACAAGCCCCTTATAGTCAGTACGTAACTGGGGTCAGGGGGAGTGAAGACTTTGAAGTTCTGCAGGACAAAATAAGAATTCAGCTCCTTCACAGGAAGGCCCCTAACACTAAGCTGACTGGGCAGGTACAGCTAAAGATTAGCTGGAGATTTGAGGGAACTACGCTTCAGGCTGGTTGTACTCGTTTTATTGGAGTTAAAGGAGGCCCCTAACTTGTCCAGCTGCCGTCTCAAGATACACTCTCCTTGGATCAGCCTCCCTGGGACCTGCCTTATCATCTTGCAAGTAAAGGTATGGAAAGACGCTGACCGTGTGAGACTGTGTTCTTTATCTGCACTCGACTTCACAACTCACATAGACTTTGAGGGACCAGTCCCACCTGTAGGGGACCCGACATCTAGCTGCATCACCATCCCCTCAGAGATCTACAGCAGCGCTGGTACTAATTACCAGAACACTACAGGTGGCGTCACGAACTGTACATAAATCTATCCCCTGTAAATATATCCCCAACATACGCCAGACCGCCCGGGCCACAGACCGAGCCACAGCTACCTGTGACAAAAACCCCATAGACTTCCATGGGCTCGGCTCTGAGTACCCCATTGCCCTGGTAATCCACAATTGTGGTGGCGGGTCGACACAACTTTGGCGTCACGAACAGGATACGAAACTCGCGAAATTGCGAGCCCTGTGTGCCTAAGGACTTGTTTTTGTGAAAAGGACTGCTTGCACTTTTGGCGCCAAAATCGCCATTTTTGTCGCCATATTCGCGCCCTCAGGCGCTGGAGAAGAAGGTGGGCGTACCTTCGTGGGCGTCTACCCCCCTGTGGCGCGAAGAAAATGCCTGCCCTCTCAAAGTGCTATTACAACATGCGGTCCTGCCCTACAGCAAAGGAGGTCCGCCTCCTCTTCACCTTCCCTGCGAGGAGGAGGAGACGCAAACCCCACCTCCACGGAAGAGACCGGATGTCTCCGCAAAAAGAAAGAATCTTGTGGAACATGATGGAGGCAGGACGTGTGCAGCCGAGCGGGGCAGCGGAGGAAGGCAGGCCCCGTGCCCCCGCCAAGCTGCCATCGGCATCGGAGACTTATGCAATCCTGCACCTGCAACAGGCGTTGTTAGAGGTTCGGGAGGAGAACTCACGCCTAAAGAAGATGTTCCAACCTGGACTGGAGGAGATAGAGAGACGCCGATGTAACCTGCTGAAGTGGCAAATGACGAACACGGCGTCCTCTCCCCTCGACGAATCCCCACGATTCCAAGTACCGAAGAGTCTGCTGCCCAAGGCGAAGGAGCAACCGGAGGCTGCCCCCGAAAGTACCGTTCCTGACCCCACCGGTGAAGCGGTGGAAGCGGAGGAGGTTGAGGAGGTACAGCCAATCCCGGAACGCCCGCCCGGCCAGGAGGCCGCAGCAGATTATCGGTCCCCGGCAGGGACACCGGAGGGGTCCTGTCCGTCACTACCAGATGTGGACTGGGACGAAATGGCGCGCCTGGATGACGTCGCCTACACCGCCCAGTGGGAGCAAGAATGGCAGAGTCGTGAGGAGACGAAGAGGCGCCAGCAGGAGGAAGAGCGGGAGGCTCAGAGGAACCGCCAGCGACAATATGCCGAGCTGATTGCCGACAAGGAGACTGTCCGTCGCGACAAAGGTACCTTACGGGAACCGCGGCGGCGGGGGTGTGTGACTGAGTTCCAGCTCCGGAAGGGCTGGGGCTTTATCCGCGAACCGGGCCTCTACCCAGCGGTCTTCGTCAGCAGGCGTGACGTGGAATCTCACCTGCCGCAAGGTCATCCCGGGAGGGACTTAGTGAACGGAGATATAGTCACCTATACGCGGCATTGGGGAATGAAGGGGTGGTATGCCCTGAACGTCGCCATCGTCCGCGACCCCGTCCCAGACGCAGGTACCGTCACCATTACCGCAGCGTCCCCGTTCCCAGTTCAAGCAGCATCCGGCCGTGCCCCAGCATCGCCCCCTGCAAAGTCATCGCAACATGCGACCCAGAGTTCATCGCAAGTTAAAGCCACCTCCACATCGCCACATGCGACCCAGTCTAGATCGCAAACCCTGACGCGGTCTATATCGTTGACTGTAATGGAGACGCAATCGGTGTCATGCGAAGAAAGTGTACCCGTTGCGCCCCTAGAGGTTCGCACCAGAACTGTCGCAACCCAGACCCTGATCGCAGCACATGATTTGCTGGTCTTGGGATCTAGGGCTCATTGCATCGTTTCAGCCCCCGGGGTGAAAGATGTAGTGGAAGGTGTATTAGTAGAAGATGAATAAATAGTAAAGAGTTGGTGAGATCCCTATCGGATCTACCACAAGTAAAAAGCAGAAAGTTTAAAATGTTTTGAAAAAGTTTTGCACAGGTTATATATAGTGAATATATATTTCTAATTATAGAATGCCCGGCTGGGTAATTGGTAAATGATAGATGATAGATGATAAACAGTTGCACTTTGATAATGTGATTTAATGTGATATGTCTTCCTTTGCAAATGGACTTTTGAGGTTAAGGACTATGCTAACCCAGAACTTTCTTGTAAATAGTTGCGCTTCGGTGCCCTATCTTGGTTTTACAAAAACCATCCATAACTACCTCTGAAAAACAAAACCCGTATGGTGTGGCACTGAGTGAGGTCTGCAATCGGACGTCCTGCAGCCCACCCAGGACCCACGTTGAAGGTTTGGTGCGGGTCCTTCACAAGTATCTTGTATATTTATTGAATGCTATTTGATATTTGTATTTTTCTATAAAGTTTGCAACGTTCAAGGTGTTCTCACCTCCCGGATGGGAAGATGTTATTGTTCAATGTTTATTGCATAAACAAAATGTCTTTTGTATTTTACAGCCCGGAGTGCTGTCGTTTACCATGGGGGAATGTGTAGCCCTGGTGGTAGGCACACGCAGTACCCTGGAGAGTGTATGGCGAGACGGCAGTTTAATGCTAAATATCCATTCACTCGACACACACTAGACACACCCCTAGGGTAGTGGAGTATACTCTAGAGGGAGTGGTCAAGGTAGTAGGTGTTAGAGTGATGAGTCTAGTTCCTGTCTTCGGACAGTGAGGACGTGTGGAGTAGAGTCTAGACATCTGTGAGAAGACGTTTGGAGGGAGGAAAGAGTCTAGCCTGCTTCATCACCAGTTCATAACGTGGAGTCTGGTATAGGTGTTGGAATACACCTTAGTCTGGTCAGAGCTGTATCACCTTATCAACACACACTGAGGAAAGAAGAAGTACTAGCACGGAAAGTCTTCAGCATCCCTGTCTAGAGGACGGTATCAGGTTCAGAGACGTGCTCCTGCCTGTGATAACTGAGCATCCGTGGCTAACTTCATAGGAAGGAAAAGGAAAGAAGTGACTGCTCGACCCTTGGCTAGTTTTGAGTGCTTATGTTACCAGCGTGGACAAGGCGAAAGGCAAGTGGATTTATAAGATTAGTGCTACAGGATTGCAGAAGTCCAGCACGTTGCTACCGGTCACTGGGGACCGAAGGGTCACTGTTGTTTCAGGCACGGTGATAGGAAAACCAGGAATCTACCGGACCCTAGGTCGCGGCAGACAAGCCCCTTATAGTCAGTACGTAACTGGGGTCAGGGGGAGTGAAGACTTTGAAGTTCTGCAGGACAAAATAAGAATTCAGCTCCTTCACAGGAAGGCCCCTAACACTAAGCTGACTGGGCAGGTACAGCTAAAGATTAGCTGGAGATTTGAGGGAACTACGCTTCAGGCTGGTTGTACTCGTTTTATTGGAGTTAAAGGAGGCCCCTAACTTGTCCAGCTGCCGTCTCAAGATACACTCTCCTTGGATCAGCCTCCCTGGGACCTGCCTTATCATCTTGCAAGTAAAGGTATGGAAAGACGCTGACCGTGTGAGACTGTGTTCTTTATCTGCACTCGACTTCACAACTCACATAGACTTTGAGGGACCAGTCCCACCTGTAGGGGACCCGACATCTAGCTGCATCACCATCCCCTCAGAGATCTACAGCAGCGCTGGTACTAATTACCAGAACACTACAGGTGGCGTCACGAACTGTACATAAATCTATCCCCTGTAAATATATCCCCAACATACGCCAGACCGCCCGGGCCACAGACCGAGCCACAGCTACCTGTGACAAAAACCCCATAGACTTCCATGGGCTCGGCTCTGAGTACCCCATTGCCCTGGTAATCCACAATTGTGGTGGCGGGTCGACACAACTATATAAATATATATATATATATATATATATATATATATATATAAATAAATAATCGATATTACATAGTTGTATTGCATATTTACAATTTATTACAGTTTTTTGTGTTCTAAAGTTGTATTCCAATAAATATATATTATGTTCTATCTAAATATCTTGATTATTGAATCATAAAAATGATTAAATGTCTGATGTTCACATTGTACTACAATACATTTTTCACCTAAATATAAGCAATATATGTGGGAGTCGGAGTCGGTGTAAGGGGAATTGAGGATTCGGAGTCGCAGGTTTGGCTTACCAACTCCACAGCCCTGCTTTTAACTGTTTCAGGCTTCCAAAAAAGTTAAGCGGCTTAAAATGACCTCTTCACTCTCCAGAGGCTTCTTCTATTTGTAAGCCGCTCACTATTAAAGTGGTTGTCCGGTCCAAATCGTAAGTCTGTAGTCACTCTATGCACTGTACGTTATGTTAATTCGGCTGTTTCTGACCTGGGACCGAATGACCACAGTTCTGGATGGCCACGTCACTACACAGGGCACGGCCTCACTCTGTACAAGTGTATGGAGCGAGGCCAGGAGTGTGTATAACGCATACATACCCTCCGATCCCTAGTCAGAAACCGGTGAATCCCCACAGTACGTTCATTTGGGGAATTCATAAATCTGCAGTCGCCTACAGTGACGGCAGACTTATCGATTTGGACCGAACCCCTTTAATGGCTTACATTATTTAAAAAGTTGCCGCAAAAAAGCTCAAAAGACGCCAGGCATAAAGCTTCAGGAAAACGACATAAGCGTTTTTCTTAAGAGTCTTTGCCTCAAAGAACTTGGAGAGTAAGGCTATGTGCACACGTTCGGAATTGCCACGGAAATTTCCGTGGCAATTCCAAAACTCCCCGCAGCGGGAAATACGCATGCATTCCATTTTGCGTATTACCGTAAAAAACACGGATTTTGGTAAGAACTTACCTGTAAAATCCTTTTCAGCGAAGGAAGGAAGAGAGACACAGTATTCATTACTGATGGGTAGGCGGAGCCCCAGATCAGGATGTTACCTCAGATCAAAAGAGTGCTGACTGGCTGGCCCCTCCAGCTCGGGCTCCTCCTACTCAGCTCCAGTCGTACCAAAGCTTTTAGGAAAAGAGCCAAGATCACCAGCGGAGCAACATAACCCCTTCTGAAGGAACTTCAGAGAAAAAACACAAGGATACAGGTTATGCATGCAAAGAAAGCCAAAAACCACAGAGTTCCAGGTACTACTCACGGAACCTGACTACTGCGATGAGCTGGCGATGCTGGAACAGAGCCTTAGCGCGCTGACCTCAGCCCAGATAATCGCTATCAGATAAGGGTCGCGCTGCATCTGAAAACATCAACACACTTCTGCCTTGGGAGGGTGCTGTGTCTCTCTTCCTTCCTTCGCTGAAAAGGATTTTACAGGTAAGTTCTTACCAAAATCCGTGTTTCAGCTGCAGATGGAAGGAAGAGAGCCACAGTATTCATTACTGATGGGACGTCCCAAAGCAGTTCAAAAATAAGGGTGGGAAAAACCAACAAAAGGCAGAAACCCAACAACCTTAACAAAAAAGCACAACCAGCGCTAAACACAAGTTCATCTAGAACTTTAAACTACAGCCGCCTGCAGGACCCTACGTCCGAGGGCTGCATCAGCGGAAGCACTGACGTCCACTTTATAAAACTTTGTAAACGTGTGGACAGAGCGCCAAGTTGCCGCCCGGCAGAGCTGCACTGCCGAAGCACCTTGGTGAAAAGCCCACGATGAAGCCACAGCCCTCGTGGAATGGGCTTGAATCTTAATCGGGCAAGATTCACCCTGAAGACGGTAAGCTTCCAATATAGCTGACCGAATCCAACGAGCTATAGAATCCTTGGAAGCTCGTTGACCACGCCGACGACCGACTGGAACCACAAATAGGGAGTCCGTCTTACGAAAACCTTGAGTAATAGATAGATAAAACTTCAAGGCCCACACTAAATCCAATGTGTGTAAAGCTCGCTCTTTCACATTCTTCGGATCCGGGCAGAAAGAAGGCAACACAATATCCTGGTTGACATGAAATTGTGACACCACTTTAGGCAAAAAATCACCCCGAGTGCGAAGCACTACACGATCCGGAAAAAACTCCAGAAAAGGAGGCGAACAAGAAAGAGCTCCCAACTCAGAAACTCTCCTCAAGGAAGTGACTGCAACAAGAAAAGCCACCTTCCAAGAAAGTAAAGAAAGGCTAGCAGAAACCATAGGCTCAAAAGGTTTATGCTGAAGAGCCTCCAAAACAAGGTTGAGCCGCCAAGGAGACACGGGAGCCTTCCGCGGCGGGAACTTACGAGATATACCTCGGAAAAAGGAGAGCACGTCTCTATTTGAAGCAATGGTTCTCCGGAACAATAAGGACAGAGCAGAAATCTGACCTTTCAGGGTGCTGACTGCCAAACCCTTGTCTAGCCCATGCTGCAGAAAAGCCAACAGGTTGGGAATGGAAAATTTTCTCGGGTTCCGAGAAGACCCCAAACACCACGAAAAGAAGGTTTCCCAAATTTTGTGGTAAATCCTAGTAGTAGCCGGACTTCTTGCAGCACGAAGGGTAGCAATGACCTCGGCTGAGAAACCTCTACGGGTCAAGATTTCGGTCTCAAGAGCCACGCCGTCAAACGCAGGGACATCAAGTCCGGATGACAAACGGGCCCCTGAGTCAACAAGTCCGGTTGAAGAGGGAGTGGGAAAGGAGGTGCCGCCAACAGCGACATTATTGTCGAGAACCACACCCTTCTTGGCCAGTCTGGAGCTATCAAAATAGCTGGAATTCTCTCTAGTCTGATCCGACGCAGTACTAGAGGAAGTAAGGATATCGGCGGAATACATAGATCAGCTCAAACTGATTCCACTGAGCCACTAGAGCATCCACCGCCACAGCCTTCGGGTCCTTGCACCTGGACATGAACGTCGGTAACTTGGCATTGGACCTGGATGCCATCAAATCCACTTGTGGGGTTCCCCAGCGAGAGCACAGGAGTGCAAAAACTTCCGGGTGGAGACTCCATTCCCCGGGATCCAACCTTCTGCGACTGAGAAAGTCCGCTGTAATATTCTGAACCCCTGGAATGTGAATCGCCGAAATGGCTGGTACACTGGCCTCTGCCCAAATCAAAATTCGGGACACCTCTACCATGAGTCTGGAACTCCTTGTCCCACCTTGGTGATTGATATACGCGACAGCCGTCGCATTGTCTGTCTGCACTCGGACTGGCAGACCGCTCAAAGGGACCGTCCAATGTTGGAGGCAAAGGAAAATCGCCCTCAATTCCAGGATGTTGATCGAAGAACAGACTCTTCCGATGACCATACCCCCTGAATCCAGAGATTGTTCCAAACACCCCCCAGCCCGTCAGGCTGGCATCGGTGGTTATGACTGACCACTTCGGAGGGAGGAAAGACTTCCCCAGGGAGAATGCCCCTGGACGTAACCACCATTCTAGAGAATCCCACACCGCGCGAGAAATGGTGACACTGCAATCCAGCGATTGCGACTGGTTCCATCGACTCAAGATGAACCTTTGGAGAGTCCTGGAATGGAACTGGGCAAAAGGAATTGCCTCCATGGACGCCACCATGAGTCCCAGAAGACGCATACACTTCCGAAGGGACATTGCCGTTGAGGATTTCATAATCTGTACATGTCGAAGAAGACATGACTGTTTGTCTGGTGGTAGGGAAACTACCGACCGAAACGTGTCGAGATGCATTCCCAAAAAGAGGATTGTCCTTGATGGTTCCAGGGACGACTTCTCCCAATTGACCAGCCAACCGAAGTCCTTCAGAAACTGAAGAGACAAATCCCGAGCCGTCAACGCCTCCTCCTCCGAGGAAGCCACGATCAAAAGATCGTCCAGATAAGGGAGAATCGTAATCCCCTGTCTTCGAAGGATTGCCATGAGGGGCGCCAGAATTTTTGTAAAGACCCTTGGCGCTGAGGCTAAGCCGAACGGCAGAGCCACGAACTGGTAATGATTCTGACCTATGGCAAATCGAAGAAAGCGCTGATGAGCCTTTCCGATGAGAATATGCAAATAGGCGTCGCGAATGTCGATTGACACCAGAAAATCGTTCTGTGACAGAGCTGCCACAACAGAGCGAAGCGACTCCATGCGAAATTTCCGGGCATGGACATGCCGGTTTAATCGCTTGAGATCCAGAATCGGGCGAAATTTGTTCTCCTTTTTGGGAACTATAAAAAGGTTGGAATAAAAACCTTTCCCTCGGTCCTCTGACGGAACCGGTATCACTACACCCTTTTGTAGCAGAGATTCGACCTCTCGCTGTAGAGCGACAACAAGCTCGGGTTCCGACGGAACGCGAGACTGACAAAAAACATTTGGGGGTCGAGAAGCAAACTCTATGAAATAGCCTGCCGACACTATCCGCGTTGCCCAGGAATCTGGAACGCGAGCCATCCAAGTCGCCTTGAAAAGAAGCAGGCGACCCCCCACTCGAGAATCCTCGAGTGGACCCCTGGCGTCAATTCGACTTTGCGGGCTTCTTGTCAAGTTCCCGCTTGTCCTGGCGGAAACTCTACTTCCAGGGAGTACGAGTTTTCTGAGAGGATTTCTTTCCTGAGAAGGAAGGACGACCCGATCCCCACGAGGAGTGACTAGATCGTCCTCGACTCCGAAAGGACCGCCGACCACTATAGACACCAGGCTTACTGGACACCGAGGCCATGGCCCTACGCTGTGGTAATGCTGATTCCTTCGCCTTAGCCTTGGAAATCAGCTCTGTGAGGTCGGATCCAAAAAGATGGCCACCCTTGTAAGGTAAGGCCAACAACCCTTGTTTGGAAACTGCGTCCCCGGCCCACTGTCTGAGCCATAAAGCTCTTCTGACTGTGACCGCTGAAGCTTGCGCTTTGGCCAGCAGAGATGCCGTATCCAGACCGGCATCAAAGATATAACAGGCTGCCGTTTCTAACCATTCACAAGTTTCCCGTATCTCAGATAACGGAGATTCATTTTGCAACTCCGTCTTCAGACGTGCCAACCAGCCTAGAGAAGCTCTAGCAGCACACATGGATCCTAGCACTGCTCGGAATCCATGACCCGCAGCCTCATAGCTTGCTTTTGCCGCCAATTCTGTTTTTCTATCCAAAGGCTCCTGTAAGCTCGCTTTTCCCTTAATAGGGAGTAGTGAGGATTTACTAAGCTGAGATAAGGACACATCCACCTCAGGAGCAGAAGTCCAATTAGCCTTTGACTCCGCAGAGCAAGGATAAAGTGTATCCAAGAAATGCGTTCCATGAAAACGCTATATCTGGACATAGACGTTCCTCCTCTATTACACTATTAAGCTCATCCAGAGCTGGCAATGTTGTACGCCGAAGCACGGGACTCCTGAACATGCGTGCTGATTTACCAGGACGACTAGTTACCTCCTCCGGTAACTGTAATATATCTCTCATGGCTTCAATTAATGCCTCCGTACGCTTCGCCATAGAGGAACGCCCCTGCGGCTCGTCCGCATCTGAATCGGATATTTCTTTCCATCCGAATTTAAAGGGAACTCTGCCCAATATCAGATACGTCTGACTCGCTCCGTGTAGAGGCCGGTAACGGCCTCGTCGCTTCCTCTGAGAGGAATTAGCAGACACATATTGACCTAAAAAGGTCAGACAAGTTGTTGATCGATCGAGCAATATCGTTCAATTTTTCACCGCTGTCGACCGCAGCGCTAGACGCGTGGAGGTCTGCGTATCTGATTGCCGCAATGGCACTGGGACGTGGTCCGCGGCATCTGAACTCTGTTCAGACATGTCTCACCTGTATGAGCAGGTCAAAGCGGTAATACCAGCAAAAACTATGCGGTTTTTTTTTTTTTTTTTTTATATACGCTGAAGGTTAACGCTCCACCAGGCAGGGTTACCCCAGCGGTATTCAGTCAAAAAATTTAGCTGGTAGAAATAACCCTCAGAGGGGTTAACATTGCAAACTCACCACAATATATATGTTTGTGAGCCCCACCAATTTTATGTCTCTAATGAACTGCAGCTGCAGGATAGCGATCGCTGCGCTGCGGGTGAGGAATCAGCACTCACCCAGCTGGCCGTGGTGTCTTATGTCTGGACCTCAAATCTTAGACTGGAGCTGAGAGGAGGAGCCCGAGCTGGAGGGCCAGCCAAGTCAGCACTCTTTTGATCTAGGTAACATCCTGATCTGGGGCTCCGCCTACCCATCAGTAATGAATACTGTGGCTCTCTTCCTTCCATCTGCAGCTGAAACTAGCGTTTTGCAAGCGTATTTAGCTTGCAGAATGCTAGCGTTTTCCAAGTGATCTGTAGCATCGCTTGGAAAACTGATTGACAGGTTGTCACACTAGTCAAACATAGTGTTACAAGTGTGTCCAACTTTTCACAAATGGAATGTTAAAAATAATCAAAAAAAAATGGATATACTCACCCTCTGGCTGCCCCCGGAGTTATCCCGCTCCTCAGCGACGCTGCCGGCAAGTTTCCGTCCCTGGGATGCATTGCGCGAATGACCTCTGATGACGTAGCGGTCACGCGACCGCTTCGTCATCTGGTGTTATTCTTGCAATACATCCCTGGGAACGGAACTTGCCGGCAGCTTAGCTGAGCGGGAAAACTCCGGGACCGCCAGAGGGTGAGTATATCCATAATTTTTTATTTTAATTCTATTTTTACAGGAATATGGTACCCGGGCCTGGAAGAAAGACTCCTCTCCTCCAGACCCTGGTACCAACCGCACATGAAGCGCTCACTTCAAGCATGGTGGGCATAGCCACATGCGTAAAGTGAGAGTTTCAATGCAATCCTATGGCGGCGTAAAGCCGCATTACGCAAAAAGAATGCAGCGCATTTTTCC
>JARQOD010000009.1:68190736-68349535 GCA_033576555.1 Oophaga sylvatica | reverse complement strand
TTGGAAAATAAAATTTTTCTGGCAGCTGTTTATGTGGACCCAAGTCATCGTATACTGCTTGATGATCAACAGCTTACTAAAGGAAAAGAAGCTCTGACTGAGGTAGCAGTTAGGATGAGTGGCCTACAGGACTGCCAGGCGCAAGAGGACTTGGGTCCTGACAGTGCTACTGCTGCCATATCTTCATCCTTATCAGATGAGGAGTTTGACTTTGACAAGTATTTGGATGACATGGAGTAGGCAAAGCGTTGCCGCAAGGAAAAATATTTCACTCCATCTCCTATAGCAAGCAGATTGACCATATTTCAGCAAAATGTTTCACTTGCTTTTAAAGAAAAAGAAAAATTCAACCGTTCATCAAAACTGACTGTGCACGAGGCAATTCCTTTATACCCGGAAATTGTTAGAGATGTTGCCCATGTGGTTACGGCTTTGCCTCCACCCAAGTTAGTGTAGAGGTTGTTCTCTAGCCTTAAAATTATTAGGTCAGATTTGAGGTCATCTATGAAGGAGGATCTGATGGAGGCAATTCTATTTCTTAGAACAAATTCATAGACTGCACAAATGTTATTTAGTATGTTTTTTGTTGAAAACTGTTTTTTTGCCACTTAGATAGTGTTTTATATTATATATATATATAAATAATAAATAATCGATATTACATAGTTGTATTGCATATTTACAATTTATTACAGTTTTTTGTGTTCTAAAGTTGTATTCCAATAAATATATATTATGTTCTATCTAAATATCTTGATTATTGAATCATAAAAATGATTAAATGTCTGATGTTCACATTGTACTACAATACATTTTTCACCTAAATATAAGCAATATATGTGGGAGTCGGAGTCGGTGTAAGGGGAATTGAGGATTCGGAGTCGCAGGTTTGGCTTACCGACTCCACAGCCCTGCTTTTAACTGTTTCAGGCTTCCAAAAAAGTTAAGCGGCTTAAAATGACCTCTTCACTCTCCAGAGGCTTCTTCTATTTGTAAGCCGCTCACTATTAAAGTGGTTGTCCGGTCCAAATCGTAAGTCTGTAGTCACTCTATGCACTGTACGTTATGTTAATTCGGCTGTTTCTGACCTGGGACCGAATGACCACAGTTCTGGATGGCCACGTCACTACACAGGGCAGGGCCTCACTCTGTACAAGTGTATGGAGCGAGGCCAGGAGTGTGTATAACGCATACATACCCTCCGATCCCTAGTCAGAAACCGGTGAATCCCCACAGTACGTTCATTTGGGGAATTCATAAATCTGCAGTCGCCTACAGTGACGGCAGACTTATCGATTTGGACCGAACCCCTTTAATGGCTTACATTATTTAAAAAGTTGCCGCAAAAAAGCTCAAAAGACGTCAGGCATAAAGCTTCAGGAAAACGACATAAGCGTTTTTCTTAAGAGTCTTTGCCTCAAAGAACTTGGAGAGTAAGGCTATGTGCACACGTTCGGAATTGCCACGGAAATTTCCGTGGCAATTCCAAAACTCCCCGCAGCGGGAAATACGCATGCATTCCATTTTGCGTATTACCGTAAAAAACACGGATTTTGGTAAGAACTTACCTGTAAAATCCTTTTCAGCGAAGGAAGGAAGAGAGACACAGTATTCATTACTGATGGGTAGGCGGAGCCCCAGATCAGGATGTTACCTCAGATCAAAAGAGTGCTGACTGGCTGGCCCCTCCAGCTCGGGCTCCTCCTACTCAGCTCCAGTCGTACCAAAGCTTTTAGGAAAAGAGCCAAGATCACCAGCGGAGCAACATAACCCCTTCTGAAGGAACTTCAGAGAAAAAACACAAGGATACAGGTTATGCATGCAAAGAAAGCCAAAAACCACAGAGTTCCAGGTACTACTCACGGAACCTGACTACTGCGATGAGCTGGCGATGCTGGAACAGAGCCTTAGCGCGCTGACCTCAGCCCAGATAATCGCTATCAGATAAGGGTCGCGCTGCATCTGAAAACATCAACACACTTCTGCCTTGGGAGGGTGCTGTGTCTCTCTTCCTTCCTTCGCTGAAAAGGATTTTACAGGTAAGTTCTTACCAAAATCCGTGTTTCAGCTGCAGATGGAAGGAAGAGAGCCACAGTATTCATTACTGATGGGACGTCCCAAAGCAGTTCAAAAATAAGGGTGGGAAAAACCAACAAAAGGCAGAAACCCAACAACCTTAACAAAAAAGCACAACCAGCGCTAAACACAAGTTCATCTAGAACTTTAAACTACAGCCGCCTGCAGGACCCTACGTCCGAGGGCTGCATCAGCGGAAGCACTGACGTCCACTTTATAAAACTTTGTAAACGTGTGGACAGAGCGCCAAGTTGCCGCCCGGCAGAGCTGCACTGCCGAAGCACCTTGGTGAAAAGCCCACGATGAAGCCACAGCCCCGTGGAATGGGCTTGAATCTTAATCGGGCAAGATTCACCCTGAAGACGGTAAGCTTCCAATATAGCTGACCGAATCCAACGAGCTATAGAATCCTTGGAAGCTCGTTGACCACGCCGACGACCGACTGGAACCACAAATAGGGAGTCCGTCTTACGAAAACCTTGAGTAATAGATAGATAAAACTTCAAGGCCCACACTAAATCCAATGTGTGTAAAGCTCGCTCTTTCACATTCTTCGGATCCGGGCAGAAAGAAGGCAACACAATATCCTGGTTGACATGAAATTGTGACACCACTTTAGGCAAAAAATCACCCCGAGTGCGAAGCACTACACGATCCGGAAAAAACTCCAGAAAAGGAGGCGAACAAGAAAGAGCTCCCAACTCAGAAACTCTCCTCAAGGAAGTGACTGCAACAAGAAAAGCCACCTTCCAAGAAAGTAAAGAAAGGCTAGCAGAAACCATAGGCTCAAAAGGTTTATGCTGAAGAGCCTCCAAAACAAGGTTGAGCCGCCAAGGAGACACGGGAGCCTTCCGCGGCGGGAACTTACGAGATATACCTCGGAAAAAGGAGAGCACGTCTCTATTTGAAGCAATGGTTCTCCGGAACAATAAGGACAGAGCAGAAATCTGACCTTTCAGGGTGCTGACTGCCAAACCCTTGTCTAGCCCATGCTGCAGAAAAGCCAACAGGTTGGGAATGGAAAATTTTCTCGGGTTCCGAGAAGACCCCAAACACCACGAAAAGAAGGTTTCCCAAATTTTGTGGTAAATCCTAGTAGTAGCCGGACTTCTTGCAGCACGAAGGGTAGCAATGACCTCGGCTGAGAAACCTCTACGGGTCAAGATTTCGGTCTCAAGAGCCACGCCGTCAAACGCAGGGACATCAAGTCCGGATGACAAACGGGCCCCTGAGTCAACAAGTCCGGTTGAAGAGGGAGTGGGAAAGGAGGTGCCGCCAACAGCGACATTATTGTCGAGAACCACACCCTTCTTGGCCAGTCTGGAGCTATCAAAATAGCTGGAATTCTCTCTAGTCTGATCCGACGCAGTACTAGAGGAAGTAAGGATATCGGCGGGAATACATAGATCAGCTCAAACTGATTCCACTGAGCCACTAGAGCATCCACCGCCACAGCCTTCGGGTCCTTGCACCTGGACATGAACGTCGGTAACTTGGCATTGGACCTGGATGCCATCAAATCCACTTGTGGGGTTCCCCAGCGAGAGCACAGGAGTGCAAAAACTTCCGGGTGGAGACTCCATTCCCCGGGATCCAACCTTCTGCGACTGAGAAAGTCCGCTGTAATATTCTGAACCCCTGGAATGTGAATCGCCGAAATGGCTGGTACACTGGCCTCTGCCCAAATCAAAATTCGGGACACCTCTACCATGAGTCTGGAACTCCTTGTCCCACCTTGGTGATTGATATACGCGACAGCCGTCGCATTGTCTGTCTGCACTCGGACTGGCAGACCGCTCAAAGGGACCGTCCAATGTTGGAGGCAAAGGAAAATCGCCCTCAATTCCAGGATGTTGATCGGAAGAACAGACTCTTCCGATGACCATACCCCCTGAATCCAGAGATTGTTCCAAACACCCCCCCAGCCCGTCAGGCTGGCATCGGTGGTTATGACTGACCACTTCGGAGGGAGGAAAGACTTCCCCAGGGAGAATGCCCCTGGACGTAACCACCATTCTAGAGAATCCCGCACCGCGCGAGAAATGGTGACACTGCAATCCAGCGATTGCGACTGGTTCCATCGACTCAAGATGAACCTTTGGAGAGTCCTGGAATGGAACTGGGCAAAAGGAATTGCCTCCATGGACGCCACCATGAGTCCCAGAAGACGCATACACTTCCGAAGGGACATTGCCGTTGAGGATTTCATAATCTGTACATGTCGAAGAAGACATGACTGTTTGTCTGGTGGTAGGGAAACTACCGACCGAAACGTGTCGAGATGCATTCCCAAAAAGAGGATTGTCCTTGATGGTTCCAGGGACGACTTCTCCCAATTGACCAGCCAACCGAAGTCCTTCAGAAACTGAAGAGACAAATCCCGAGCCGTCAACGCCTCCTCCTCCGAGGAAGCCACGATCAAAAGATCGTCCAGATAAGGGAGAATCGTAATCCCCTGTCTTCGAAGGATTGCCATGAGGGGCGCCAGAATTTTTGTAAAGACCCTTGGCGCTGAGGCTAAGCCGAACGGCAGAGCCACGAACTGGTAATGATTCTGACCTATGGCAAATCGAAGAAAGCGCTGATGAGCCTTTCCGATGAGAATATGCAAATAGGCGTCGCGAATGTCGATTGACACCAGAAAATCGTTCTGTGACAGAGCTGCCACAACAGAGCGAAGCGACTCCATGCGAAATTTCCGGGCATGGACATGCCGGTTTAATCGCTTGAGATCCAGAATCGGGCGAAATTTGTTCTCCTTTTTGGGAACTATAAAAAGGTTGGAATAAAAACCTTTCCCTCGGTCCTCTGACGGAACCGGTATCACTACACCCTTTTGTAGCAGAGATTCGACCTCTCGCTGTAGAGCGACAACAAGCTCGGGTTCCGACGGAACGCGAGACTGACAAAAAACATTTGGGGGTCGAGAAGCAAACTCTATGAAATAGCCTGCCGACACTATCCGCGTTGCCCAGGAATCTGGAACGCGAGCCATCCAAGTCGCCTTGAAAAGAAGCAGGCGACCCCCCACTCGAGAATCCTCGAGTGGACCCCTGGCGTCAATTCGACTTTGCGGGCTTCTTGTCAAGTTCCCGCTTGTCCTGGCGGAAACTCTACTTCCAGGGAGTACGAGTTTTCTGAGAGGATTTCTTTCCTGAGAAGGAAGGACGACCCGATCCCCACGAGGAGTGACTAGATCGTCCTCGACTCCGAAAGGACCGCCGACCACTATAGACACCAGGCTTACTGGACACCGAGGCCATGGCCCTACGCTGTGGTAATGCTGATTCCTTCGCCTTAGCCTTGGAAATCAGCTCTGTGAGGTCGGATCCAAAAAGATGGCCACCCTTGTAAGGTAAGGCCAACAACCCTTGTTTGGAAACTGCGTCCCCGGCCCACTGTCTGAGCCATAAAGCTCTTCTGACTGTGACCGCTGAAGCTTGCGCTTTGGCCAGCAGAGATGCCGTATCCAGACCGGCATCAAAGATATAACAGGCTGCCGTTTCTAACCATTCACAAGTTTCCCGTATCTCAGATAACGGAGATTCATTTTGCAACTCCGTCTTCAGACGTGCCAACCAGCCTAGAGAAGCTCTAGCAGCACACATGGATCCTAGCACTGCTCGGAATCCATGACCCGCAGCCTCATAGCTTGCTTTTGCCGCCAATTCTGTTTTTCTATCCAAAGGCTCCTGTAAGCTCGCTTTTCCCTTAATAGGGAGTAGTGAGGATTTACTAAGCTGAGATAAGGACACATCCACCTCAGGAGCAGAAGTCCAATTAGCCTTTGACTCCGCAGAGCAAGGATAAAGTGTATCCAAGAAATGCGTTCCATGAAAACGCTTATCTGGACATAGACGTTCCTCCTCTATTACACTATTAAGCTCATCCAGAGCTGGCAATGTTGTACGCGAAGCACGGGACTCCTGGAACATGCGTGCTGATTTACCAGGACGACTAGTTACCTCCTCCGGTAACTGTAATATATCTCTCATGGCTTCAATTAATGCCTCCGTACGCTTCGCCATAGAGGAACGCCCCTGCGGCTCGTCCGCATCTGAATCGGATATTTCTCCATCCGAATTTAAAGGGGAACTCTGCCCAATATCAGATACGTCTGACTCGCTCCGTGTAGAGGCCGGTAACGGCCTGCGTCGCTTCCTCTGAGAGGAATTAGCAGACACATATTGACCTAAAAGGTCAGACAAGTTGTTGATCGATCGAGCAATATCGTTCAATTTTTCACCGCTGTCGACCGCAGCGCTAGACGCTGTGGAGGTCTGCGTATCTGATTGCCGCAATGGCACTGGGACGTGGTCCGCGGCATCTGAACTCTGTTCAGACATGTCTCACCTGTATGAGCAGGTCAAAGCGGTAATACCAGCAAAAACTATGCGGTTTTTTTTTTTTTTTTTTATATACGCTGAAGGGTTAACGCTCCACCAGGCAGGGTTACCCCAGCGGTATTCAGTCAAAAAATTTAGCTGGTAGAAATAACCCTCAGAGGGGTTAACATTGCAAACTCACCACAATATATATGTTTGTGAGCCCCAGCCAATTTTATGTCTCTAATGAGACTGCAGCTGCAGGATAGCGATCGCTGCGCTGCGGGGTGAGGAATCAGCACTCACCCAGCTGGCCGTGGTGTCTTATGTCTGGACCTCAAATCTTAGACTGGAGCTGAGTAGGAGGAGCCCGAGCTGGAGGGGCCAGCCAGTCAGCACTCTTTTGATCTGAGGTAACATCCTGATCTGGGGCTCCGCCTACCCATCAGTAATGAATACTGTGGCTCTCTTCCTTCCATCTGCAGCTGAAACTAGCGTTTTGCAAGCGTATTTAGCTTGCAGAATGCTAGCGTTTTCCAAGTGATCTGTAGCATCGCTTGGAAAACTGATTGACAGGTTGGTCACACTAGTCAAACATAGTGTTACAAGTGTGTCCAACTTTTCACTAATGTGGAATGTTAAAAATAATCAAAAAAATATGGATATACTCACCCTCTGGCTGCCCCCGGAGTTATCCCGCTCCTCAGCGACGCTGCCGGCAAGTTCCGTTCCCTGGGATGCATTGCGCGAATGACCTCTGATGACGTAGCGGTCACGCGACCGCTTCGTCATCTGGTGTTATTCTTGCAATACATCCCTGGGAACGGAACTTGCCGGCAGCTTAGCTGAGCGGGAAAACTCCGGGGACCGCCAGAGGGTGAGTATATCCATATTTTTTATTTTAATTCTATTTTTTACAGGAATATGGTACCCAGGGCCTGGAAGAAAGACTCCTCTCCTCCAGACCCTGGGTACCAACCGCACATGAAGCGCTCACTTCAAGCATGGTGGGCATAGCCACATGCGTAAAGTGAGAGTTTCAATGCAATCCTATGGCGGCGTAATAGCCGCTATTACGCAAAAAGAATGAGCATGCTGCGTATTTTTCCGCGATGCGATTCCGCAGCGGAAAACTACGCAGTATTAGCATAGCTATGCGGAATGCATAGAATGTAGTGGGTTGCATTGTGTAAGCGTTTTGGCGGCGCGAAAACGCTGCAAAAACGCTTAAAAAAGCAACGTGTGCACATAGCATAAAGGGGGCAACAACAGCCCTAGAGATCCTGATCCATGCGTGAGGAGAGACCTGTCTGGAGCCCTGGAAAGCTGAGTGATCACATCCTAAATCTGGGGATTTAGGATGACCTGTTAGTAGAGTCAACAAGTAAAAGAAGAAGCAGCATCCATCCAGGTGAAGAATAAGAAAAGCTTTATTCTGCCATATCACAAGACGACGTTTCGGCCATATAGTGGCCTTTTTCAAGTACTTGAAAAAGGCCACTATATGGCCGAAACGTCGTCTTGTGATATGGCAGAATAAAGCTTTTCTTATTCTTCACCTGGATGGATGCTGCTTCTTCTTTTACTTGTGGACTTTGTGGCCCATTTGGATCCATGGACCAGAGCGTGCTTCCTTGACCCGGTCGTGTGCTGTCTACACATTGCTGTTAGTAGAGTCAGTCATTCCTCTCAGCCTCCCTCACACATCCTGACAGGCCCCCAGGAACTCATCATTATAAACGCTTGCAGCTAATGAGGTAAATTGCTGTGTAATGAGTAACATTAAAATATGAATTATTCCTCCAGCTGTCAGTGACGCCGCTCCCAGGACATCGGCCCCTCGCTGGTATACAAGGATTTTGGTGACAACAATGTCTCATCGGTTTGATATTAATTTTACGGAGCTGATTAAGAATATGACTTCGGTTTTGCCAAATCGGCTTTAGTTTCTGAGATATTTAATACCGTATTTTTCGGACTATAAGACACACTTTTTCCCAAAAATTTGGGAGGAAAATGGGGGGAGCGTCTTACAGTGCGAACGCAGGCTTACCAGGGGGTTGCGGCAGTGGTGTAGCAGCGGAATCGGCAGGCGGCAGAGGTGTGGTGATACTGCGGCGGTGCGGAGTGCACTGAGCAGGGTCCGTTCCTCTGGATGCCGGCGGCAGAAATGTGTCCACACCGAGCAGAGCGCATCACCGGTTTCCCTGCAGCCATCTTCCTGAAGCCGTGGGCCGCCCGATGCTTCAGGAAAATGGCCGCCAGAGGCCGCGTGTGTGCTGACTGAGATCTCTGCGGCACTCGGCTTCAGGAAAACGGCTGCAGTCATCTCAATCTGCGCACGCGCGGCCTCCGGCAGCCATTTTCCTAAAGTCTCCTGCAACCAAAGGCTTCAGGAAGATGGCCGCAGGGAAACGGGTGATGCGCTTGGCGTGGATACGGGCCGCGGCGTGGACACATTTCTGCCGCCGGTATCCTGAGAAAGGGATACTGCTCCATGTTCTGCCTCACCGCCGACACCGGATCTGCAGCATCGCACCCTGGGACAGCAGCATTGCCCCACTTCTGTCGCCGCCGAATTCCTGAGGAAGGGACCATGCCTCCTGTGTCCCCGCTGTACCACCGCCGACCCTCAGGTAAGATACCTTAAATTCAGGCAATAAGACGTACCCCCATCTTATAAAAAAAATCTTTATTCTGCTATTTTCCACCCCAAAATTTGGGGAGAATCTTATAGTCCATAAAATACAGTAATTACAGTATAATTCTGGCTTTTCTAGCATCATAAGCTATAAATTGAAATTTTGAAGAGTCAAAAGACCAAAAGCGATTGTATCTGATCACACCGGTCACATTGGGGGAATGCATTATTTTCATGACTGAATTATCTCAAAAACTAGAACCAATTCAGTAAATGGAATGAGATTATTGAATTCACCAAATACCTTAAATCCATTCAAAAAACCTCAGCGCGAGAAAAACTTTTTTTTGTTGTACACCTGTGTAACTAAGGTTGAGTTCACACTTGCGTTTGGGTAGATTGTGTACTTCTTTCTTTAAGCCCCGCCTACTTCCGCAGGCGTCCTGCGTACCTATCGTTAACATTGGGTACACTGGGACATGCGTTGTATGCGGATGCGTCCGCATGCGTCATTTGGACGTGCCCGCCGACCGCACAGAAATGCAACATGTTGCGGTTGGCGGGCACGTCAAAACGACGCACGAGGACGCATCCGCATACAACGCATGGCCCTTCGTACCTAATGTTAAAGATACGTACGCAGGACGCATGTGGACGTAGGAAGAGCGTAGGCGGGGCTTAACGAAAGAAGTACGCAGCCCTACGCAATCTATCCAAACGCAAGTGTGCACCAAGCCTAATTATGGTTTTTGAATGAGAAGCCGCTGACACTTCCAGTTTTGACGCTTCAGGGGGTCTGAGCTCCCTCTATGGCTCTGGTGGCTTATGTATCGGTCGTTAATATGGGACATCCCATTGTTTTCATTTCACATGGTTGTGGCTAATAAGTGACTCAGATCTGGCGAAGCACAGCCAGATCTGTGCACATTAGACCCCCATGCAGATAGCGCGTCCCCTGTGTGCACCACATGGGACTTCTTTAAGTAAATCTTTCTACCTTCCTGCAGGTCTTCACTTCCCGGCAGCTTCTTGCTCGGTGTCTCTCTTCCCTTCTTACATCTAATCATCTTTCTTAGGTGGAATCGCTGCATCTTTCCCTCAAGGGCTCCACAGGGAATCAACTCGCTGGAACAAAAAGAGAAAATAATCAAATAGTTGTTTTAAAGGATTTAATGAGCTGTTCTGGGAGTTGTGTGAATGCTGAGCAGAGACAGACGGCATCCTCAGCCACCCGCCATACTGCACTGCAATGTACTCGTATACAAACTTCATACATGTCATGTACATATATACCATCCTCATACATGTCATACACCATCCTCATACACATATATACCATCCTTATACATGTAATATATACCATCCTCATACATATAATATACACCATCCTCATACACGTAATATATACCATCCTCATACATAAATATATATATACCATCCTCATACACGTAATATATACCATCCTCATACATATATATACCATCCTCATACATGTCATACACCATCCTCATACACATATATACCATCCTCATACATGTAATATATACCATCCTCATACACGTAATATATACCATCCTCATACATATATATAATATATATAAAATACCATCCTCATACACGTAATATATACCATCCTCATACATATATACCATCCTCATACACGTTATACCATCCTCATACACGTAATATATAACATCCTCATACATGTCATACATATACACCATCCTCATACATGTCATATATATACCATCCTCATACATGTCATATATATACCATCCTCATACATGTCATATATACCATCCTCATATGTCGATACACATCCTCATACATCTTCATGCGACATATACACCATCCTCATACATGTCATATACATATATACCCTCCTCATGTCACATACATGTATATCAATGTTCATACATGTCATATACATGTATATCATGCTCATGCAAGTCACATACATGTATACTATCGTCATACATGTCATATACATGTATATCATGCTCATGCATGCCACATACATGTATACTAACGTCATACATGTCATATACATATATACCATCCTCATACATGTCATGTACATATTGTAGTGCAGCAGTAGTACACTTATGCAGTGATGAGACAGTGACCCAGAAAAGTTCAAAGCAAAACGTCTCTTTAATGTTTAACTCAGCAAAACACAGCACACGATATCCTCCGGATCGCAGCCGGGAAACATATTCTCTGAATTACAGTCACTAAACACGTCAGTCCACCTCGGACCAGTTACTGTGGGCGACTGCACCGCTGTGTTAATGTTCTACTCACAGCATTACACAGTACACGATATCCTCCGGATCGCATCCGGGAACCATATCCTCCAGTTTCCAGTCACTAAACACGCTTTCGGGCACAGGACAGTCTACCTCCGGTTCACCGCCGGGCACAATACAGTCTACCTCCAAGACCAGTTGCCGTGGGCGACTGCACCACTGTGTACGCCAGGCTTTTCAGCTGCCTTGGGCGTTTGGCTCCGCCCGACACAGGTGGAGCTCTGCAAAGCCGACTTCTCTAAACTCTAACAAACACCGACTGACTCTGGCCCTGACACACCTAAACCCTATACTGCAGGGTTTAAATAGCAATCTGTGGCCTTCAGCCACATGGAAAACCCGGCCAGGAATGAAACGGACTATAACACTAGCATCTTGCAGTCTGTTTGAAAACACAAACCCAGAGAAGGTTTCCCTAAATCTTCCTTGGACAACTAGCATGTCCAAGACCTATACTCACTTTAGTCTGGATTGCAACCACAGCTGCGCCTGTAACCGCAATGCCCTCTCATGGCCTCAATACGCCTCCGTGTGCATCCAGGGGGAACATACAGCGACCCCTACATGTAACACCAGTCACTTCCTCATAATATATACCCTCCTGATACACATCATATATACCATCATACATGTAATATACATCTATACATCCTCATACATGCCATATACATAAATACCATCCTCAAACATGCCATATACATATATACCATCCTCAAACATGTAATATACCTATATACCATCCTCATACATGTCAAATTCCTATATACCATCCTCATACATGTCATATACCAATATACCATCCTCATACATGTCAAATTCCTATATACCATCCTCATACATGTCATACCAATATACCATCCTCATACATGTCATATACCTATATACCATCCTCCTATGTGTAATATATGCCATCCTCATATCATGTACATATATACCATCTTCATATATGTCACAAACATATACATCATCATCATACACGTCATATATACCATCATACATGCAATATACACCATCATACATGTAATATGCATATATACCATCCTCATGTCATGTACATATATTCGATCATCATACATGACATATACATGTATACCATCCTTATGTTATATACGATCCTCATACATGCCATATACATGTATACCATCCTCATGTAATATACATATATACCATCCTCATGTTATGTACATATATATACGATCCTCATACATGACATACATATACTTTAAAGCGCTGCGGAATATGTTGGCGCTAAATAAAGATTATTATTATATACCATCCTCATACATGCCATATACATATATATACCATCCTCACACACATATACCGCGTCATCGCCTGCTTTCTCACCTGGCTTTATGCTTTGTGGGAGAACTGTGTAGGATTGTCTGGGAAATGTTACCGCCTGAGTGTTCAGGAAATGGAGCATATCACGCAGCAAAAACAAACATCTCCATATACACTGGAGCATGTGGGAACCTGACGTCACCCGCCGTAACCATTCCAATGTGATGGCGGTGGCCATTGTCGGTGTTCTGCAAAATGTAAATGTAGAACACTTAACCAAAGAAGTCGTGTGATGGTCGACATTACCTCTACATGAAACCCAATCATGTTCTTACTTTTTCACAATTACACCAAAAGCTCGTAAAAAATGCAGCATTCTGGCTGAGGAGCAAGTACAGCAGCAGTAATGAGCTTTAGAGAGGTCAATAGGAAGGACAGACATCCTTATCAATGAGATCCTTCAGATCTGTGGCCACATCCTCCAATAATAATAATAATCATCTTTATTTATATAGCACCAACATATTCCGCAGCGCTTTACATTTTACCAGTTTCAAAACACAAGTCATAAGTAACAATGTTAACAATACAATAATTAAAGCAAAATAAGCCGCCCCTGCTCATGAAAGCTTACAATCTACAATGAGGTGGGGAAGATACAAAGTACAGGTGTGTATATACAATGGTGTATTTACAATGATGGTCCAATGATTTACAATCACCAGCACATTACTAACAAAACACATGATGAGCAGATACCCAAGCTGTATATTTATATACTTTTCTGCAGCTTCAGAGCTGAAATCTCCTAACATCTCCTGCTCATTCAGTGTCTCTGGAAAAGAGTCGTCTTTGCACCAGGCTCCATACAGTATTCTGAAGAATGAAAACGATTTCCTCCATTGCACGAAAGGTCAGCTAAGCTGCAAGACGGTGTCCATGCGCAAACGTGCGTTTCCAATAACATGCAGCAGAATAGCGAGTGTAGCTCTGGAGTAAAATACAGTATATGACTAAGCACAGAACACGCAAAACAATTAGAAAGTGAGAGCTGGACAGGGTGCAGAGTTGGTGGATAATCAGTGTGGACTTCTATGTAATTCAGGATCTGTAGAAAGTTACATTCAATGGTAGAAAAATGACAGCCTGCAAGAGATGGGGAATAGGATTCAAGAAAAACTCATCAGCCCTAGAAAACCCGTGTGAATGGAGCCTCATCCCCAGCCTCCATCGCTGCTTGGTTGCCCTCACCTGGGAACACTCTTCGTCAGGCTCGGTTATTTGCACTGACACCAATACTTGTACAATAAGTGCCAGATGGAAGCACGGTCAGAACCGCAGAAAAGCAGAAGCCACCGCAAATGGGAGCGATCTGCGAAAGGAACACATTATGCAATTTAGTAGTAGATGTTACATTACTGCAGCCGCCTGGAGCATAAGAGGTTAAATGGAAGGTCTCTGGGAGGTCCTGACATGTAGTAAAATTTAGTGATCTATGTGAGCGATTATCCCCTAGGAACCAGATGATGGATCTTCTCATGAGAACCATATAATCTCCAGGAATTTTTCAACATTGCTGTCCCCATTTTGGGGTGGCCCAAGTCTTCAACATAACAAGGGCATCAACAGGAAACGGAAGAGCAGCAGTGGTCAGATGGTTTCTCCAAAAAAATGAATGGCTGCAATAATAAAAAGTTTTTGGTAAAGTTCCCCCTCTTTGAAATGTCTAGTGTTTTATCATTGTATAGTTAGAAGTTCTGCAGTTTAGGATTTCCTTCATTTCCCCTCAGGTTCCCTGCGGCTCTTCTGCGGCCACTTATTTGGTCAATATTGCAGTATTTGTAGCCGAAACCAGGAGAGGATGATAAATACAGAAGTGGTGACGTGTTTTGATTATATTTTGCTTCTCCTGACTTTGGCTTACAAATACTGATGTCAACTAGTGAACAAATACTGAAAGTGTGAACGTGGCCCGATAGGAAAATGTGGGTTTACATTCAGAGACAAAAGCGGTGTTCCCTCGCTGCGATCAAAAAACGTGTGGCATGCAGATCCATGCACTTTGCACATGACTGCAGATAAAAGCACAGGCGTTATGACGTTTTACGCTGCGGTTAACAACAAAGGTGCTCTTAGGGTATCCGCGATCTGGAACATCAGCGTTTTGGATGCAGCTCACCTGTGCGGCGTCCGCTGCGTTTCTGGGTTACAAGCACAGTGGATGGATTTATAGAAATCTCATGCTCACCGTGCTTCTATTTGACGCTGTGTAAACTCCCCTGTGGTGCAGGTCTACAAGTCGCAGCATGTCAGTAATCTGGAGCCCAGACGCTAGTCTCACCCATAGACATTCACTAGAAGCGGTAAATCCGCATGGTTCAATGAATACATCAGGATTTACCTTGTGACTGGAAAGCAGCGTTTTGGAGGTAGTGAAAATACACTGCATCCAAACCTCTGCTATATCCTGTTCATGGGCACAAAGCCTTAGCGGCAGTCGTTTGCCACCCGCACTGATCTCAGAATGGTACGGATTTATGTGAAAGCAGACAGAAGCACATGGAACCTAGTAATGCTTACACAGCTGAGATCTTGTTACATTGTATCAGCGCAAACCTCTGTGAGCTAAACAGTATCATACATGACTCCTGTGCAGGGAAGATGTAACAGCAATGGATGGAGTTTTCCTCCAGCCCTCTAATGTATCATAACGTAGGTGAAGGGGTTAATTCAGCACAGAGGCAGGGTAACAGCTCACAAGCCCCCACTGGGTGAGGGGCAAATTCTGAGCTTTACAGAAGTGACAATGACATCAAAGAGGGCAACCTGACTTCAGGCTCTGAGGGGTAAAATGGGAGGTGCAGGATGATTAGTAGTGGGCGGAGGAGATGCTCCAGACATGCAGGGGGTCTCTAAAATCTATCAAAGGCATTTTTGTCTTTTGCTGATGTTCGCAGAGAACAGGTTGGTTCAGTCTCATGTGCTTCCAGTTATATATAAGGCCTTTTATCTACATAAGAGAAGAATAACTGCGCCTAAAGGAATGGTGTGTGCGCACAACTCGGGTCACGTGTCCAAGAAGTTACACTGGTCATTTATCGCCAAATCCATGCCCTAAGTAGTGCGACATTAACGATACATCATGTACATTATGATCCTGAAAATTATACAGATATCACCCTCCCTTGTTATATACAGAGACCAATCGCTGCACAGCCATGCTGTATACATGGAGGATGGGAGCCCAGCTAAGATCTGACCACTGGGGCCACGTCCAGACAGATGAGTGTTTCTGCACATTCACATTCTAAAATCCACATATTTGCACATAAATCCCAAAGAAAATGGCCCTGATTCATCATGACTGGTGAAAGGTACACCACAGCGCCTCATGACTTAAAAAAGTGGACGTCATCTCGCCCCCATTCCATCCATTTTTGCATGAAAACGCCAAAATTCGCAACATTTGTGCACAACCTCACTGCGAAAAAACTCTTATTAATCAAAGCATTTGACACGAGTTTTAGGGATGAATTTGAGAATGATGTGTATTATGGGGCAAACCAGTGACAACCAAGAGACACTGAGACATCTCACTCTGGAAGAGGAAAACACACAAGACAGGGTTATTCCTCAAAAGACATGTTATCTCCTGCCCGCAGCATAGGGATAAGTTGCCCCATGTGGTCCAGACTGGAGTGAAGGTTGTACGCTCAGACTCGTCTCCTCTCAATGTCTATGAGACCTTCTCTCTGTTGCAGTCTCATACCCAATGAATCGAGCGGAGGCAGAGTCTGCAACCTTCACTCTATTCAGGGCTGCAAAGCGGCATTCTCTGGGGTCCAGAGTTCCAACCTCAGAAACAATGAAGGTCCCTGTGGTCGGATCCCCAACAGTTATCTCCTATGCTACAGATGATAGATAACTAGTTTTCTTGGAAACAGTAGTTGAATTTAAGGAGGAAAAAGCTTCCAAAAACAGGAAAACAAATTTAATTCAGTGCAATCACACAATACATATGAAGAAGCCCTATAAAAACCAACGTGATGATGCCAGACAACAGCTCAGCACTAAAAATTATGGAAAACGTACATAAGACACAGCAGTAAACATGTGTCTAAGAATATCACGTGGTACAATCTCAAGTCACTGTATCTAATCCTTAGAATTGGCTAATTTTATCTACTGGCTAACACAGTACTAAGATATACATCTTTCCTGTATCTAATCCTGTCATGTGTGATACTGTCTACAGAGCCCAAGCAACTGAGCCCACTCCATATTATTGGTGACTACTGGGAGCAGACACACTTGACATCATACATGTGAGGAGCATACTGGCCGAGGACATGTGGAGTAAGCCCCTCATCATCCTCTGATCCAGCTGTGCCGTCAGGTAAGGTGGAGGCAGGGCCTGGTTACAGTGAGCAGGTATGACACTGTAATACGGGTGTGGACCTTGCCCTGTTGTGCTGCGGATCTTGACCGGTCACATTCCTACATTCCTATCACCAAAAGAATAAAGAAACCTGAAGACACAGTAACATCTGGGACCTGCAGAGACTCAGAGTCACCTCCACGAAAACATCTCACAGTCAATATCCACAACATCCCAAGACTATACATAATGGAAATGAGAATCAGTGATCGGAGGATACATCCTCGTATCTTCTGCCATCTTTCTAGTTAGATCCAGAAATATTTGGAAAGTGACAAGTTTTGGCATTTTCGCAGTTTACCAAAACATATTCCAGATCCAGTCCTATCATCAATCTGGGCTTAAAGTGCCGACTCTCAGCTTAAACTTGAGGGCTTCACATCCTAATAAGGGGAAGGGTTTAGGAATTACTGGAGTTGCTTATTTTTTTCAACGGACCAAAAGGTAAATGGACAATTATCTCTGAAGCTCTTTAATGGCCTGCATGGGCTATTCCCTCATTAATCCAACATCATTTAAACAGGTAAAAGGTCTGGAGCCTATTAATAGGCTAAAAAAAAAAAAGAAATCCATCAGAGAGAGCAGAAATGTAGAGCTGCTAAATCAACAGTTTGGTACATTCTGCAAAAAAAGTGCAACCTGGTGAGCTCGAGACCTGAAAAAGGCCTGAACTACCCCAGAAGACAGCAGCGGTGGAAGATCGCAGAATCCTCCCCATGATGAAGAAAACCCCTTCACAACATCCACCCAAGTGAAGTTCACTCTCCAGGAATTCAGGTTTCAGTATCTAAGGCGTCTCAGTATCTAAGTCCACCATAAAGGGAAGACATCATGAGAGCAAATACCGAGGGTTCACAACAAAGTGCAAACTTTAATCAGCCAGAAAACAGAAAGGTCAGATTAGAATTTGCCAAAAAATATCTAAATAAGCTGCACAGTTCTGGAAAAGCAAAATGAAGATCACCCTGTACTAGAATGATGGGAAGGAAATCTTGTGAAGGCTCGGAGCGGCTCCTGATCCTCGGCACATCGTCTTTAACACATGGTGGTGGTGTGATGGAGCGGGCATGCATGACTTCCAATGGCACAGAGTCACAACTGAGTAATGATGTGACTGAAGACAAGCAGCCGGATGAATCCTGTGTGTGCAGGGCAAAATGTTCTGCTCAGATTCACCAAATGCAACAGGGTTGATTGGACGAAGCTTCACAGGACAGACGGACAATGACCAAAAACATCCAGCGAAAGTAAAGAATTGGCATATTCTGCAATGGACGAATCTTCACCAGATTTCAACCCACTGATTTCAGAGGCTGAGGACAAAACATTAAATAAACCTGAAGGTCTCCACTTCAATTGCATCTCAGTTGTTTCATGTTACATACAAAATAGCGGCCTGCAGAGATGAAATCACAAAGATTTGTCACTGGCCAAATATTTCTGGATCTAACTGTATGTTGACAAAATAGTGGAGGAAGCAACACTAATTCTCCAGGCAAAGCAAGGATCCTGCAAATGAAACATGATGAACCCCATTATAAGTGAATGAATAGGACCTGTGGGATCCAACACGGAGTCCTCATTTCCATTTTTAACAGAAACCACTACACAGATGTGAACAGATTCTTAGTGGAAATGCAGAGACACATACAGAGTGACTGTAGAGCCGCCCATACAATGGAGATAAAGTCTGATCAACACTCAATCAGCCACAGCTACTCCTCCTATCCTCTCTACACACATGCATGTTGCCCTGCAAGGAGTCCGGGCCTTCTCTATAGGGAGACATAGCCGGCCTGCCAAACTTCTCTGGCACCTTTCTCCTCTCAAGACTTCTCTCCCCTGACATCTCTGTACTCCCCTTGCTCCAGACCACTTTGTCCTCCTCCAGACTCCTCTGATCCCCTACTGCTTCTGTCCTCCACCATTAAACCTATTTTCCTTCCTAAAGACTCCTCTGTCCCTGTTTAACAGACTCTTCAGTTCTCCATCCCCCTCCAGACAACTCCTCTCCAGGCTCCTCTATTCTTTTCCTCCAACCCCTTTGTGCTCTACTCTATTCTCCTCCTCCTGCAGACATCTCTGTCCTCCACCATTGGAATATTGTTCTCCTCCTGCTTCTGTCCTCCACCATTAAACCTCTTTGCCTTCCTCCACATTCCTGTCCCCATTTTACAAACTGTTCTCTTTTCCATCTCCCTCATGATTTCTCTGTCCCCCTCATCCAGGTCCCTCTTAGCCACCTCCAGACTCCTTTGTCACTTCCTTTTTCAAAGTATTTTATTGTATATTTCAAACAGTAAATAAGGTAAGACAGGCTTATATCTTGTAGAATATAACACTCAAGCTCAACAGTAATAGGCAACGATCAATAGTATCATGAAAGTAATAGAATCTAGTCGTAGATTAGGTCATGTAACACAATAATAGGTTGATGATTAAAGTGCATCATAATGCAAATAAGAACTTTAACGGTCAAACTTAACAGTAATAGGCAATGATCAATTTTAGAATCTAGTCATAGATTAAATCATGTGCTCAATAACAAAGATGGTGATGAGTAATTCATCATACTACATACTACGAACAAAACAAAATACACTTCCAAACCTCTGTAACCCCTCCATTCACAAATCCTTTTTCCTCCGCCAGGATTTCTGCCACCAATCCAGACTCCTCTGCCACCGTCATCAGACTAGTTGGCCAGTGAGGCTGAGATGGGTGAGTCCAAACGACATTTATGTGTGGCCCCCTTAACTGTGATAGCGGCTGTAAACAATCCCTCATCAAGTCATTATTATTACAATAAAGCAGCTGTATAGACACAAACATAACTGCTCTGTCTGCAAAAATACAGATTTACAAGTAGACTTCAATATTCCCTAAATATTCCTAAACTGTGTCTCCAGAGTGGGCACGGCCAACTACTGCGCTGCTCCGTCACCTGCGCTGCGTGCACGGCAGGACAGGGGTTAAGCGAGCAGCTGAGGCCAGATTAAACATTGGCAAAGATGTAAATATTGACAGAATAATTGTCACTAATTGCATTCCTTACATGAGCCAAAGAGGAGGGTGGAGGGGTGCGTTACCTCCCTCATGTCTCCGCTCCCTTAGAGCACCGACATAGTGTGACACATGGCGCACACCGGCCACAGACAAGACTGCCGATGATCTGCTATGTGTTCTCCTATTACCCGGGTCTCAGGGCCAAGACCGTACATCGCACCTAGAGGACACAAGTCTGATGCGGCGCAGCACTTATTGCATCAGATTTGTGTGGCGTTTTGGGCTATATTTTCTGTGTGATAGCGCTGGATACAGTATACCTAGAACCTGTATACAACTTGTAGGCTGCTCCATCTTTTCCTGTCTCCTCTTCTTGAGATGTCCTTGTGTCCCAATGATCCTCTGCTCCTCGCCTTCAGCCTCATTAAACACCTAACTTTATAATAACATATCAGATTTGCGGTTCATCTCCAGTAAAGATCAAGAGCGGCGATAATAAACAGTGACAAACAAGGCGACTAATGGCTAATTAACAGTAAGGTGCGCAGGGTGGGGGGCATCCCTGTGACCTAATGGCCGCGTTCCGGAAACCAATCATCTATTCTGAAGGAACAAGTTAATCTGGATAACCTGCAAGTAACCAGGGTGATTAGGACTACAAAGAACAGATTTAGTGGGTATCTCCAAGCAGCTGGAGTACAAAGGGTTAATAAAAGAGATCTGGATAGTGATTATGTCCCTATAGTCCATCTGCCAGGCAGCAATACAGTCCTCTGTGTGAAGGATATGGACGCTGACAGGTTGACACAGACACTTGTGTACTCCACATCTTCTGGCCAGGTAGTTATTTTATTGCCTGCAGGAAGGTCTTGGGTTCATCCAGCTAATGATTCCCTGCAGGGGCCTAGGTATCGGCAGAACATCGCCTTTGGGGGAAGCCGCACCGTACAATTCACCACATGATCTCTGACCACCAAATAAAATACATAGCTTGATGCAAAGGTTTTTATTTTTAAACAAAATGTTTCCTTACAAACTCAAATAAAACTTTCTCAATGTTTGAGAACTTGTTGAAAACTTGCATCTTGGCAAACTTCACACTTCAGGTGGGGATAATAAAGAGATTTGCCCTGCTTTATGGGCATCACACAATGGTGATGCATATAGGGTGCCCTTCAATTGTTAATGGCGTCAGTAGCCCCACAGCTTCCACTGTCCTGCATGACAGGCTCTGGAGGCACCTCACATTTTGGTGGTTTGCAGACATACACAAAAGAGGCGACAACGATCTATCGGAGGAAGTGAAGAAAAAAATAATCCAGTTTTGTCAATCAGTAGTAATGATTATCCAAGAAATATTAATACTACGAGAAATAGTTTTTAACAGGGATTGTTCACTGAAGAGGCAACCTACTATCTGTCCTGTTAGGACCTGTAGATGTGACAGGGGGCAGTGCGGCAGCAGGGAGGGTCTCTGTGTCTATATGTATTATCTAGAAGATTGATTTCCTATAAACCAGTGAAGGTGGATAACAAATAGTTCAAGACGTCGCAAAGTAGATATGGACTCGTGAGTGGATCTTGTACATATCACTACTTTTGCCTTATCAGGTGGGAGGAATGAGCAGTAGTGACGGCACAGGAGCTGGAGGATTCTCAGACGACACCATATACCGGTATTTCATAGATTATTTTGCATATTAAAGTACGGGGGTCTTGTCATCTCCTTCTATGGGCTACAGCTGAGAACCAGTGTACTGATCGTAGTACATAGGACCATTTATTATGTGAAGGAAAACCTGGACAATAAAGAAACAAGGCAAAAGAAGAATCAATGCCTTTGAAATGTGTTGCTGGAGAAACATGTTATCAAAACCATACATGGCAAGAAGAACAAACAAAGCTGGACATGTCACTGGAAGCAAGGATCTCCGAGCTACGACTTGTCTGTGGACGGATAGTATGAAGAGAGCGATCACTGGAGGACATCATGGTTGGAAGAATAGAAAGAACAAGGCGAAGATGAAGACCAGGAACCCGATGGCTGGATACTATCAAGATAATGGCGGAGAAGACCCTGGTGGACCTATCTAGGGTGCACAAGAAGCGCTCATCCATCAAGTCACCGTGGATCGAGTACGAGCTGAAGGCTGTTAATTAATAATAAAATAAATATCTGTTCATTATGGCGCATGTCTTTGGGTAATTGCTGTGCTGTCACCGACACTAACATGTATCTAGACTGGATGCAGAGAGGACTTTGCAGAATATTTGGATGCCATTAATAAAAAGAGAATAACAATATTCCAGTTATGAAGACGTTCAGGAGACCAATATGAAAACACAGTATATTTCCAGATGTGATATTCTGCAAAGCAAGCAGGAGATCAACTACAGTCCCTATTACCATGGTGGTAGGGGGCAATGCTCTGCAGACCCTGCCACTCTCTGTTACTCACATGTTTGACTTTTTTTAACCTCTTCATGGCTTGGGTTAAGAACATGATGGGCCACTTGAATGTACTGCAGTACAAATGGTTTTATGATCCCCCCACCATAGGACGTTGAGAGGGTTAAACGCCGATTTACAGGGAGTAAATCCAAAAGCTGGAGTCAACTCATGAAGAATGTCAATGCTGAGTATGGGAAAGTGGGGAAAAGACTAGGGAGGGGGCTGCTGGAAACAGGCACTAGCACTTTAAGGCTTCACCAGCACTTTCCTTTAGGAAACATCTATAGAACATATTAGAACACGGTACCAGAACACATCTCTGTGTAAGCAGTCTATGCGGTGCAGCCAGTGTCCTCTGCCAGTTACTACAGTGCTGTTGGCTACAACAAAATGGCTGCCGGCTGATTGCTTGTTATCTAGCGCAGCTTGTGGGAGGGTGTGCTGCATAGAACACATTAGTTAATCCTCAGTAACCTCTATGAGGAGTCTGTTATTTTAATCTAATTTTGTTGCATTTTTCTATGATAGATTTTTCCAGGTGTGGCCAGTGGCTGACAACTCTGGACCTGAGATCTCTTGTGACTGTCCAGAGGTGTCACTTGCTATGTAGCTCATATTGGATGGTCCAGGAGATGAAGATGCTGGTGCGGACCCAGCATGGATGCTTAGTGTCTGTCCTTTGTGCTGTATTCTTGGCGTGGTGACTGGTAATTGTCCCAATATGCAGCTACCATCCAAGCGTTCACAGCTTGCAGGGCAGAACATCCTGCTGTGCAAATCATTCATCATAGAGGGGTCAATTTTATTACAAATGATTGCAACTTCCATCTGCCGACAACGTGATCATGTCGGAATATTTTACCTGTTGTAGGCTGAGATGTGTGATGCATGACTGCTATTTGCACCCAATCATTCCCACTATCACATATTGCACATTTTTTCCATATACCGTGGGTCCCAATTCATTAAGACAGGCATTTCATACACGGTTCTCAATGAGAGGTGTCCAAGAATAAGATGCACCAAATTCATTAGGAGGCACACGCCATTTTACCAGTGATGTGCATCTCGGCAGAAACGTCACTCCAGGCCGGAGTCAAGCTCTGGAGTAACATTTTTGTAGTAAGAAACATTTAGAGACTTTGAGGGGCGCGGTCACACCCCATCTCGTCTCCTGCTATTTTGGTAGCGCTGCTTAAAACTGGAGTGAAAATACCAAGTCACAAAATTTTGAGGCAACTTCGAGGTTGTGGAAAATTTTGTGACTCTTCAAAGTGTTTTCCTCCAGTTTTCTGGTGTAAACATTTTGATGTATAGGCCCTTTCATCTTTTAGATTAGCCTGATAAATTCCCCATGGGTTATCCACGTGTCTGACTTTAGTGCATGGGCAGCTAGAAGATGAGCCAAATTACGCTTCGTCAGCCAGGCATGCGATACTCTGCAGCCTTGTAAGGGAATGCCCATCCAAAAGTGGCTGGGGATCACCTTAGGTGACTAGTCAAGGAGACCGATCCCCAGCAGCCTGTCACCACCTCGCTCCCCCTGAGTGGCAGGTATGTCCCTATTCACATATGCAGAGAGAGACCTGACACCTAAGAGAAGAGAAAAGCTGCCAGGGCCCAGCCTCTGGGCAGGTCTCCTGAGCTGAATAGTCCCTGGCCGGTATTTGCCCCCACTCTTCGGCCGCACCACGAGACCTCACATAACGGCTCCTGCACTGTTTTGCTTCCGCTCTCTGGCCGCACTACAAGACCCCACATGACGGCTCCTGCACTGATTTTCCTCCACTCTATGGATGCACTACGAAAACCTCACTACGGCTACTGCAATAATTCGTCTCAGCTCTAAGACCGCACCACGAGACCCCACATGACTGCTCCTGCACAGATTCGCCCCTGCTCTATGGCTGCACCACGACTCCCAACATGATGGCTCCTGCACTGATTCGTCCCCACTCTAAAGCCGTACATGACGGCTCCTGCACTGATTCGCCACCTCTTTATGGCCATTGTCACGCTGGGTGAGGGTGAAGCAAGGAGCACAACAACGGGAAGAGGTAAGGGAAGCCCAAACACTAGGGAAGGGGGGAGTGAAGACCCCTAGGTAGAGCTAACAACACCCTGTCTCGCCTGACGTCCGTAAATAGGTTCCGCACCTATCATCGAGCAGGAACCTAATTCCTGCCTAACCCTAGCGATAGGCCCTGGATAGGGAGGGGACGGGGTAAGCGCTAGTCAGCCCCCACTACTACTAAAAACAGAGACGATGGACAAACAATGGGATACACTTAGCGTGAGAAGACAATCCTCCAAGAGTACTCCAAGAAGACACTAGCGGAATGCTAGTACTTCAAACTAGACAGAGGGAAACTGAGCTAACACAAGCACCATGCGAAGAAAACCTTCAGCAAGGGTGTGTTAATGAGCAGAAGGTGGAGGTAACTGTTAGGCACTAGAGAAAGAAGAATATCACTCAATAACAGTTGTAAAAATCAAGAAGGTGATTGCAGAGCTAATCGCAAAGACCTTCTAAAGCTGGATCAAGGATGACTGTCTGTCACACTCGTGACAGTACCCCCCAATCTACACGTGGCCTCCGGACACTCAGGACCCGGTTTGTCAGGATGAGAGACATGGAACGAACAAACCAGTCTAGAGGCCCTCACCTCAGATGCCGCAACCCACATCCTTTCCTCTGGACCCCTCCAGTGCAACAAGTACTGCAGGTAACGAAGCTGAAAACGAGAGCCAACAATCTTCGAAATCTGTAACACCAAATTACAAGCAACACTGATTGGAGGTGACGGCAGAGGAGAGAACTCAAGAGGTTCAACAAATTTATTGAGCAGAGACCTGTGAAACATATTGTGGATTTTAAGACCTTGGGGTAACTCAAGACGAAATTCTGCAGGGTTAATGACAGCGGTTATTTTATAGGGGCCAATATACCTAGGTCCCAGTTTCCATGATGGACCTTCAACTTGATATTCCTGGTAGAAAACCACGCAAAGTCACACATACTTAGGTCCGGACCTGGCGATCGTTTCCTGTCAGCCATACGTTTGTACCTGTCTCCCATGCTACCATGATCTTCAAATTACTCTGAACTACAACCCCCCCCTCCCACCGAAGAGAGTGGAGAAGCAAAATGTTCCTCTTCAGGAACTCCCATAGCCCCTCCCCCACAAAAAGTAGCAAACTGTGAATGGAAACCGTATGCACCAAAGAACGGTGACCTGCCGGTAGATTCTTGGCGATGATTATTAATGGCAAACTGGGCCAACGGTAAGCAAGATGCATAATCCTTCTGGTTTTCAGAGACAAAACACCGGAGGAAAGTCTCCAAATTCTGATTAGTGCACTCGGTCTGTGCATTCGACTGAGGATGGAAAGCAGAGGAAAAGGACAGCTGCACCCCCTGTCGAGAACAGAACGCTTTCCAGAACTTACAAATTGGGTCCGCCGATCTGACACGACATCGGAGGGAACCCTGTGAAGCTTCACAATCTCATTAACAACTGTCTGTCACACTCGACACATGTGACAGCTGCACTACGAGACCCCACGACTGCTACTGCACTGATTTGCCACAGCTCTACGGCCACATTACGAGACCCCACATGACGGCTCCTGCACCGATTCACCTCCTCTATATGGTCACACTACGAGACCCCACGTGACAGCTCATGAACTGATTCGTCCCAGCTCTAAGGCCGCACCATGAGACCCCACAACGGCTCCTGCACTGATTCGCCTCCTCTATATGGCTGCACAACAAGACCCCACATGACAGCCCCTGCACTGATTCGTCCCCGCTCTAAGGCTGCACCGTGAGACCCCACATGATGGTTCCTGAACTGATTCGGGACAGCACTAAGGCCGCACCATGAGCCCCCACATGACAGCTCCAGCACTGTTTCGCCCCTGCTTTATGGCTGCACCATAAGACCCCACAACGGCTCCTGCATCGATTTGCCTGTGGACGGCTCACAAGGATACATATGTGACGCCCATAGAGAAGCTCTCTCCTTCTAAGGCCTCATTCACATGTCAGTATTTATCCATCAGTGTTTGTACCTCAAAGCCAGGAGTGGAAATTACAGAGACAAGCTATAATTGAAAGTTTGACACCTGTTCTGTGTTTTGGAGACAGTCCTGGTTTTGGCATACAAACACTGATGCAAAAATACTGACGTGTAACAGCCGCTGATGGGAATTTGCGCCATCTTCTTGGTCACAGTAATGGCTGTTGTGGTATTTCTGCTGTCCTTCTCACTGCCGTTACCTTACTAAAACCTATTAAGGCTTTATTTATGGTGATATGCACCTTGATATATCTGTGTATTTAGTGGGTTCATGCCCAATGACTTTATATTGCATATCACATTGGATTCATCATTTATGTATACCCTCCTTGCATTTTCTAAGTGATACACATTAGCATTCTCCATTACGGAAATGTATTTGGCTTCTTATGTGACTGTAGCTTGTATTAGCTCTGTACAGTGTGTGATACTATGGACCGGTGATCAGTTTTGATTAATGGTGCATATTGCAGGTGATTTGGAAACATTTTGGGGATGTTATTTCTGCTATTTATATGATATTATTGCCTTACAGGTAAAAGTTTACTATATATTGATTCACGCAATTGAGAGGATTCACCTCAGGTAAGGGTACAAGATTCACCTCAGGTCAGGGCACAGGATTCACCTCAGGTCAGGGACAGGATCACCTCAGGTCAGGGGAAAGGATTCACCTCAGGTCAGGGGACAGGATTCACCTCAGGTCAGGGGACAGGATTCACCTCAGGTCAGGGGACAGGATTCACCTCAGGTCAGGGGACAGGATTCACCTCAGGTCGGGGACAGGATTCACCTCAGGTCGGGGACAGGATTCACCTCAGGTCGGGGACAGGATTCACCTCAGGTCGGGGGACAGGATTCACCTCAGGTCGGGGGACAGGATCACCTCAGGTCAGGGGACAAGATTCACCTCAGGTCGGGGGACAGGATTCACCTCAGGTCAGGGGACAGATTCACCTCAGGTCAGGGGACAAGATCACCTCAGGTCGGGGACAGGATCACCTCAGGTCGGGGACAGGATTCACCTCAGGTCAGGGAACAGATTCACCTCAGGTCAGGGGACAGGATTCACCTCAGGTCAGGGCACAGGATTCACCTCAGGTCGGGGAACAAGATTCACCTCAGGTCAGGGGGACAGGATTCACCTCAGGTCAGGGGACAGGATTCACCTCAGGTCAGGGGACAGGATTCACCTCAGGTCGGGGGACAAGATTCACCTCAGGTCGGGGGACAAGATTCACCTCAGGTCGGGGGACAGGATTCACCTCAGGTCGGGGACAGATTCACCTCAGGTCAGGGAACAAGATTCACCTCAGGTCAGGGCACAGGATTCACCTCAGGTCAGGGCACAGGATTCACCTCAGGTCGGGGAACAAGATTCACCTCAGGTCGGGGACAGGATTCACCTCAGGTCGGGGGACAGGATTCACCTCAGGTCGGGGGACAGGATTCACCTCAGGTCGGGGGACAGGATTCACCTCAGGTCGGGGACAGGATTCACCTCAGGTCGGGGCACAGGATTCACTCAGGTCAGGGGACAGGATTCACCTCAGGTCAGGGGACAGGATTCACCTCAGGTCAGGGGACAGGATTCACCTCAGGTCAGGGACAGGATTCACCTCAGGTCACGGCACAGGATTCACCTCAGGTCACGGCACAGGATTCACCTCAGGTCACGGCACAGGATTCACCTCAGGTCACGGCACAGGATTCACCTCAGGTCAGGGGACAGGATTCACCTCAGGTCAGGGTACAAGATTCACCTCAGGTCAGGGTACAAGATTCACCTCAGGTCAGGGAACAAGATTCACCTCAGGTCAGGAACAAGATTCACCTCAGGTCAGGGAACAAGATTCACCTCAGGTCAGGGAACAAGATTCACCTCAGGTCAGGGACAGGATTCACCTCAGGTCAGGGACAGGATTCACCTCAGGTCAGGGACAGGATTCACCTCAGGTCAGGGCACAGGATTCACCTCAGGTCAGGGCACAGGATTCACCTCAGGTCAGGGCACAGGATTCACCTCAGGTCAGGGCACAGGATTCACCTCAGGTCAGGGCACAGGATTCACCTCAGGTCAGGGCACAGGATTCACCTCAGGTCAGGGGACAGGATTCACCTCAGGTCAGGGGACAGGATTCACCTCAGGTCAGGGGACAGGATTCACCTCAGGTCAGGGGACAGGATTCACCTCAGGTCAGGGGACAGGATTCACCTCAGGTCAGGGGACAGGATTCACCTCAGGTCAGGGGACAGGATTCACCTCAGGTCAGGGGACAGGATTCACCTCAGGTCAGGGACAGGACTCACCTCAGGTCAGGGACAGACACACCTCAGGTCAGGGGACAGGACACACCTCAGTTTAGGGCACAGGACACACCTCAGTTTAGGGCACAGGATTCACCTCAGGTCAGGGGACAGGACACACCTCAGGTCAGGGGACAGGACACACCTCAGTTTAGGGCACAGGTGAGCTTATCATGCTGGCCTCGTCTTATCTATGTTGAACTCCAGCAGAATCTCTCCACTGTATGTGAAGTCACCAGCGCCAATCATATCAGTGAATAGGAGCCGCCATCCCGAGCCCTGACAGCTCCACTACCGTCAGCACTAACACATTGTCACAAACCTTCCCCGAACAGCAGACTTCACGCAGCCAACATCTTCTGAGGTGAGATTAGCAGGAGCCGCTATGTCGGACAGGCCCGTCCTCCGAGGAGACGGTTTGCCAGAGGCTCGCGCCGCGCGCAGAGGTACTGACTGGATGCACCGCACCGGGAAATGGCGGGAAGCAGCGTCGCGGCGGAGGAACAGACACAAGTGCAGAGCTTCACCCATAACAACCAATCAGATCACGTATCTGCGTTAGAAAAGAAAGAATGATGGGATTTGATTGGCTGCATGGTTTCCCGCCTTTTCTCTGCCCCCGCTTTATACCTGTGACCGGACGCCCCAGCGGAGGGATACACTCTGCCCGAGGGCTGTGACAGGAAGCGTAGATGTCATGGAGGGATACGTGTGCGTGGGGGTGGAATTATCCTCACACTTGTGTGACTGGAGGAGTGACAGAAAAATCAGGAGCAACAACCAAACGACCGAAGCAGGTGGAGTATACCTTAGGTGGGCCTGTGTGCAGGAGTCTCGGTGTCCCTTGTGATCAGATGGAGGGTCCTCGGTGTCCTCTCTGTGATCAGATGGAGGGGTCCTCGGTGTCCTCTCTCTGATCAGGTGGAGGGGTCCTCGGTGTCCTCTCTGTGCAGGTGGAGGGGTCCTCGGTGTCCTCTGTGATCAGGTGGAGGGGTCCTCGGTGTCCTCTGTGATCAGGTGGAGGGGTCCTCGGTGTCTTCTCTGTGCAGGTGGTGGGGTCCTCGGTGTCCTCTCTCTGATCAGGTGGAGGGGTCCTCGGTGTCCTCTCTGTGCAGGTGGAGGGGTCCTCGGTGTCCTCTGTGATCAGGTGGAGGGGTCCTCGGTGTCCTCTCTGTGATCAGGTGGAGGGCTCCTCGGTGTCCGCTGTGATCAGGTGGATGGGCTCCTCGGTGTCCTCTCTGTGATCAGGTGGGGGTCCTCGGTGTCCTCTCTGTGATCAGGTGGATGGGATCCTCGGTGTCCTCCTGTGATCAGGTGGAGGGCTCCTCGGTGTCCTCTCTGTGCAGGTGGAGGGGTCCTCGGTGTCCTCCTGTGATCAGGTGGAGGGGTCCTCGGTGTCCTCGCTGTGATCAGGTGGAGGGGTCCTCGGTGTCCTCGCTGTGATCAGGTGGAGGGGTCCTCGGTGTCCTCGCTGTGATCAGGTGGAGGGCTCCTCGGTGTCCTCGCTGTGACAGGTGGAGGGTCCTCGGTGTCCTCGCTGTGATCAGGTGGAGGGGTCCTCGGTGTCCTCGCTGTGATCAGGTGGAGGGGTCCTCGGTGTCCTCTGTGATCAGGTGGAGGGGTCCTCGGTGTCCTCTGTGATCAGGTGGAGGGTCCTCGGTGTCCTCTCTGTGCAGGTGGTGGGGTCCTCGGTGTCCTCTCTTGATCAGGTGGAGGGGTCCTCGTGTCCTCTCTGTGCAGGTGGAGGGGTCCTCGGTGTCCTCTGTGATCAGGTGGAGGGGTCCTCGGTGTCCTCTCTGTGATCAGGTGGAGGGTCCTCGGTGTCCTCTCTGTGATCAGGTGGAGGGGATCCTCGGTGTCCTCTGTGATCAGGTGGAGGGCTCCTCGGTGTCCTCTCTGTGCAGGTGGAGGGGTCCTCGGTGTCCTCTCTGTGATCAGGTGGAGGGGTCCTCGGTGTCCTCGCTGTCAGGTGAGGGCTCCTCGGTGTCCTCGTGATCAGGGGAGGGCCTCGGTGTCCTCTCTGTGCAGGTGAGGGTCCTCGGTGTCCTCTCTGTGCAGGTGGAGGGTCCTCGGTGTCTCTCTGTGATCAGGTGGGGTGTCTCTCTGTGATCAGTGAGGGGTCCTCGTGTCTCTCTGTGATCAGGTGGAGGGGTCCTCGGTGTCCTCTCTGTGATCAGGTGGAGGGTCTCGGTGTCCTCTGTGATCAGGTGGAGGGCTCCTCGGTGTCCTCTGTGTCAGGTGGAGGGGTCCTCGGTGTCCTCTCTGTGCAGGTGGAGGCTCCTCGGTGCCTCCTGTGCAGGTGGAGGGCTCTCGGTGTCCTCGCTGTGATCAGGTGGGGGTCCTCGCTGTGACAGGTGGAGGGTCCTGGTGTCCTCGCTGTGCAGGTGGAGGGTCCTCGGTGTCCTCTGTGATGGTGGAGGGTCCTCGGTTTTCTGTGCAGGTGGAGGTCCTCGGTGTCCTCCTGTGCAGGTGAGGGTCCTCGGTGTCCTCCTGTGATCAGGTGGGGGTCCTCGCTGTGATCAGGTGGAGGGTCTCGGTGTCTCCTGTGCAGGTGGAGGGCTCTCGGTGTCCTCCTGTGATCAGGTGGAGGTCTCGGTGTCCTCGCTGTGCAGGTGGAGGGTCCTCGGTGTCTCTGTGATCAGGTGGAGGGGTCCTCGGTGTCTCTCTGTGATCAGGTGGAGGGTCGGGTCCTCCTGTATCAGGTGGAGGGGTCCTCGCTGTGTCAGGTGGAGGGGTCCTCGCTGTGATCAGGTGGAGGGGTCCTCGGTGTCTCTCTGATCAGGTGGAGGGGTCCTCGCTGTGTCAGGTGGAGGGGCTCCTTTGGTGGGGCCTCTCTGTGATCAGGTGGAGGGTCCTCGGTGTCCTCTCTGTGATCAGGTGGAGGGCTCTCGGTGTCCTCTCTGTGATCAGGTGGAGGCTCCTCGGTGTCCTCTCTGTGTCAGGTGGAGGGCTCCTCGGTGTCCTCTCTGTGATCAGGTGGAGGGGTCCTCGGTGTCACTCCTGTGATCAGGTGGGGGTCCTCGGTGTCCTCTTGATCAGGTGGAGGGGTCCTCCTGTGATCAGGTGGAGGGGTCTTCGCTGTGATAGGTGGGGTCCTCTCTGTGATCAGGTGGAGGGGTTCTCGTGTCCTCCTGTGATCAGGTGGGGGTCTCGTGTCCTTCTGTGATCAGGTGGAGGGGTCCTCGCTGTGATAAGGTGGGGTCCTCTCTTGATCAGGTGGAGGGCTCCTCGGTGTCCTCTCTGTGATCAGGTGGAGGGTTCTCGGTGTCTCTCTGTGATCAGGTGGGGGTCCGTGTCCTCTCTGATCAGGTGGAGGGGTCCTCGCTGTGATCAGGTGGAGGGGTTCCTGGTGTCCTCTGTGATCAGGTGGGGGTCCTCGGTGTCCTCTCTGTGATCAGGTGGAGGGGTCCTCGCTGTGATCAGGTGGAGGGGTCCTCGCTGTGATCAGGTGGGGGTCCTCGGTGTCCTCTTGTCAGGTGAGGGGCTCCTTCGGTGGGCCTCTGTGATCAGGTGGAGGGCTCTCGGTGTCCTCTCTGTGATCAGGTGGAGGGTCTCGCGTATAGTGGGTGTCCTCTCTGTGATCAGGTGGAGGGCTCCTCGGTGTCCTCTGTGATCAGGTGGGGGGTTCTCGGTGTCCTCTCTGTGATCAGGTGGGGGTCCTCGGTGTCCTCTTGATCAGGTGGAGGGGTCCTCGCTGTGATCAGGTGGAGGGTCTTCGCTGTGATAAGGTGGGTGTCTCTCTGTGATCAGGTGGAGGGCTCCTCGGTGTCCTCTCTGTGATCAGGTGGAGGGGTCCTCGCTGTGATCAGGTGGAGGGGTCCTCGCTGTGATCAGGTGGGGGTCCTCGCTGTGATCAGGTGGGGGTCTCGGTGTCCTCTCTGATCAGGTGGAGGGTCTTCCTGTGATCAGGTGGGTGTCCTCCTGTGATCAGGTGGAGGTCCTCGGTGTCCTCTGTGATCAGGTGGAGGGGTCCTCGCTGTGATCAGGTGGGGTCCTCGGCACTGCTGCAGGTGAGGGCGCTCCCGGAGGTTGGAGGATGCGCACGTGGAGGGTTGGTTTTGTAAATGTTCAAGTTCTGTGACTTTCTTGCCCGCTGCTCAGTTCCAGTGGACAGTATACGGCGGTGCGGATCGGGATCTCCCGTGGATTACTGTACGGACGCTGAGTTCCCGGTGTCCTGCGCCTGGACCTTGTGGATATTGCTTCCCGGGCCGCATCTTGCAGACACAGAGGATCGCCGGGGTCTTGTTAGGTGAGTGGCTGCGCTGTCACACTCACGGAGGGTGTCAGCGGCTCCTGTCTGGGCATTTGTACTTTGTCCCGCGTGCCTCCTTTGTGCGGGACGGCACCGTGAGCGGGGCTACCTGTGTGGGGACGGCGTCACCTGTGTGCGGCAGCCGCGTGATGAGGGGTGAATCTGTGTGTGCTGCGCTCGGGGAAAAAAAGGGTGCAGCTCAGGGCAGAAAGAGGGGGCAGAGGAGCCCCGAGGGACAGGTAGGGGAGGAGCTGCCGAGGCGCTGTGCAGAGGTGTGAGGACCCCAGGTGGTGTGTGTTGACTGGGTATATAGTGTATGGGGAAGCCCCGTGTGTATGTATATTGTAGGTGGGGGACCTGGTGATAATGTATATATATATATATTATATATATATACTTTAGTGCAGTATGGAGACCCTGGTGTCTATTGTATCTGTGGGGGAGACCCGTGGTGTGACCCCTGTGTAATATTTTGTGTGTGTGGAGACCCTGATGTATAATGGTGTGGGGACCTCAGGCATGTTGCCGTGTGATGGGTTGGAGACGTTACGCAATCTCTACTTCCGTGTTTTTCCACACTGTATGTACCACCCTGCCTCTTATGCAGCTCTGGGCCCGTGGCTACCTTGCCGTCTTCCAATAGTCTCCATTCTCGGCTTGTCGTCTAACGACTGTAGTGAAACTGATTGGAGCTTTTGTAGAAACTGAGCGTGTTTGCTGCACCGACCTGAGGGCCTCTGCGGGCACCTGCCATATCATCTTGTCAGGGTGAGGGCATGAGACTGTTACTGTGTAGATACAGGTTTTGGCCATACCTGCGGAGTCCAGCGCTGATGGTATTCACCTGGAGCTCTGTTACCCTGGAAGGTGACGGCGTTCCCAAGGTCAGTGTGACTGTAGATCCAAAGGGGAGGTCCTCGGTGTCCTCTCTGTGACAGGTGGAGGGTCCTCGGTGTCCTCTCTGTGATCAGGTGGAGGGGTCCTCGGTGTCCTCGCTGTGATCAGGTGGAGGGGTCCCTCGGTGTCCTCTCTGTGATCAGGTGGAGGGGTCCTCGTGTCCTCGCTGTGATCAGGTGGGGGTCCTCGGTGTCCTCTCTGTGATCAGGTGGAGGGTCCTCGGTGTCCTCCTGTGCAGGTGGAGGGTCTCGGTGTCCTCGCTGTGATCAGGTGGAGGGCTCCTCGGTGTCCTCTCTGTGATCAGGTGGAGGGCTCCTCGGTGTCCTCCTGTGATCAGGTGGAGGGCTCCTCGGTGTCCTCTCTGTGATCAGGTGGAGGGCTCCTCGGTGTCCTCTCGTGATCAGTGGAGGGCTCCTCGGTGTCCTCTGTGATCAGGTGAGGGGTCCTCGGTGTCCTCTCTGTGCAGGTGGAGGGTCCTCGTGTCCCCTCTGTGCAGGTGGAGGGTCTCGGTGTCCTCTCTGTGCAGGTGAGGGGTCCTCGGTGTCCTCTCTGTGATCAGGTGGAGGGTCCTCGGTGTCCTCTGTGATCAGGTGGAGGGCTCCTCGGTGTCCTGTGATAGGTGGAGGGTCTCGGTGTCCTCTCTGATCAGGTGGAGGCTCCTCGGTGTCCTCTCTGTGATCAGGTGGAGGGCTCCTCGTGTCCTCTGTGATCAGGTGGGGGGTCCTCTGTCCTTGTGATCAGGTGGAGGGTCCTCGGTGTCCTCTCTGTGATCAGGTGGAGGGGCCTCCTCGGTGGTCCTCTCTCTGTGATCAGGTGGAGGGTCCTCGGTGTCCCTCTGTGATCAGGTGGAGGGTCTCGCCTCGGTGTCATCGTCTGCTGTCAGGTGGAGGGTCCTCGTGTCCTCGCTGTGATCAGGTGGGGGTCCTGGTGTCTCTCGGTGTCCTCTCTGTGCAGGTGGAGGGCTCCTCGGTGTCCTCTCTGTGATCAGGTGGAGGGTCCTCGGTGTCCCTCTGTGGATCAGGTGGAGGGCTCCTCGGTGTCCTCTCTGTGATCAGGTGGAGGGTCTCGCTGATAGTGCCTCTCTGTGATCAGGTGGAGGGGTCCTCGGTGTCCTCTCTGTGATCAGGTGGAGGGGTCTCCTCGTGATCGGTGGAGGGTCCTCTCGCTGTGATCAGGTGGAGGGGTCCTCGGTGTCCTCTCTGTGTCAGGTGGAGGGGCTCCTCGGTGTCCTCTCTGTGATCAGGTGGAGGGTCCTCGGTGTCTCTCTGTGATCAGGTGGAGGTCCTGTGTCCTCTGTGATAGGTGGGGTTCGTCTCTCTGTGATCAGGTGGAGGGCTCCGTGTCCTCTTTGGGTGAGGTCCTCGTGTCTCTGTGATCAGGTGGGGGTCCTCGGTGTCCTCCTGTGATCAGGTGGAGGGTCCTCGGTGTCCTCCTGTGATCAGGTGGAGGGGTCTCGGTGTCCTCTCTGTGATCAGGTGGAGGGCTCCTCGGTGTCCTCTCTGTGATCAGGTGGAGGGTCTCGGTGTCCTCTCTGTGATCAGGTGGAGGGCTCCTCGGTGTCCTCCCGTGATCAGGTGGAGGGGTCTCGTGTCCTCTTGTGATCAGGTGGGGGTCCTCGGTGTTTCGTTTCCCCTGTGATCAGGTGGGGGTCCTCGTGTCCTCCTGTGATCAGGTGGAGGGGTCCTCGGTGTCCTCTCTGTGATCAGGTGGAGGGTCCTCGTGTGTCCTCCTGTGATCAGGTGGAGGGTCCCTCCTCGTGATCAGGTGGGGGTCCTCGGTGTCCTCCTGTGACAGGTGGAGGGGTCCTCGTGTCCTCTCTGTGATCAGGTGGGGGTCCTCGGTGTCCTCTCTGTGATCAGGTGGAGGGGTCTCTCGGTGTCCTCTGTGACAGGTGAGGGGCTCCTCGGTTGTCCTCTCTGTGATCAGGTGGGGGCTCATCGTGTCACTCTGTGATCAGGTGGAGGGTCCGGTGTCTCTCTGTGATAGTGGAGGGCTCCTCGGTGTTTCCTGCTCGTGCGGTGGGAGCTCCCCGGCGTCAATCTCTGGACAGTGAGGATCCTCGGTGTCCTCTGTGTCAGGTGGAGGGTCCTCGGTGTCCTCCCGTGAGCGGTGTCAGGGCTCCTCCGGTGGCATTCGTACTGTTCGGCCGCTGCCTCCTTTGTGCCGGGGACGTGCACCGTGAGGCCGGGGGCTACCTGTGTGGGGACCGGCAGTCACCTGTGTGCCGGCAGCCGCGCTGATGAGGGGTGAATCTGTGCTGTGCTGCAGCTCCGGGGATACACAAAGGGATGCGAGCTCAGGAGCAGAAAGAGGGGGCAGAGGAGACCCCAGAGGGACAGGTAGGGGGGATGGAAGCTGCCGAGGACGCTGTGCAGAGGTGTGAGGACCCCAGAGTGGTGTGTGTGTGGACCTGGGGTATATAGTGTATGTGGGGAAGACCCCAGTGTGTATGTATATTGTAGGTGGGGAGACGCTGGATATATATATATATATATATATATATATATATATATATATATATATATATACATACATATTAGTGCATGTATGGAGACCCTGGTGTCTATTGTATCTGTGGGGGGAGACCCCAGTGTGTGTAGACCCCTGTGTATATATTTTGTGTGTGTGGAGACCCTGATGTATAATGTGTGTGGGGACCTCATGGCATTGTTGCCCGTGTGATGGGTTTGGAGACCGTTACCGCAATCTCTACTTTTCCTCCGTGTTTCTTCCACACTGTATGTACCACCCTGCACTCTTATGCAGCTCCCTGGGGCCCGTGGCCCTCACACTTGCCCGTCATTCCAATATGTCTCCCACTTCTCGGCTTGTCAGTCTAAACCGAACTGTAGTGAAACTGATTTGGAGCATTTTGTAGAAACTGAGCAGTGTTTGCTGCACCGACCCTTGAGGGCCCTCCTGCGGGCACCTGCCCAATATTCATCTTGTCAGGGGTGAGGGACCATGAGACCTGTTACTGTGTAGATACAGGTTTCTGGCCCCATACACTCGCAGGAGTCCAGGCGCTGATTGGTATTCACACCTGGAGCTCTGTTACCCTGGAAGGTGACGTGCCGTTCCCAGAGGTCAGATGTGGACATTGTAGATCCAAACCAGTTCTTGGAGATCCTAAAGCAGAATCACACTGACCCCCAATGTGGCAGACTGTACCCCTATAAGCACAATGCCCCTAATATCTGCATGTTTAATGCTGTTCAATTCTAGGAGGACTGTGGAACTTCAAGTATCATTGTCTGGCGCACAGCGAGAGGCTTCACATTTAGTCCATGTAGGCAGTGAGTCGTTCACACAAACGACACTGAGGGAAGAGGCAAAATGTTATAGAGAACTTTTGGTTCTTGGACTGACAACTATTATGATCATGATCAGTCATCGACTTATTATTTCACCGGACAAAATATCATTCTGATTAAAATTGTTAATTTTCATCAATGTTTTTCTCACGTGTGGATCGGGAATAACAGCGAGCCAGTTACATGGCACAATGTGTGACTGATTCACTATGTAAGACTGTCCTATCAGGAGTTCACTTTCGTTTGACAAGAGTCTTAATCCAGTGGGGGCATTTGGAAACAGGAACATAACGCCTCCACTAGCTGAACAGTGAGTGCAGTTCTGCAGTATAATGCAGGGTGTAACTCGGGATCAGTAATGTAATGTATGTACACAGTGACTGCACCAGCAGAATAGTGAGTGCAGCTCTGGAGAATAATACAGGATGTAACTCAGTAATGTATGTACACAGTGACTGCACCAGCAGAATAGTGAGTGCAGCTCTGGAGTATAATACAGGATGTAACTCAGTAATGTATGTACACCAGGGTGGATAAAAATCAATGATTTTTTAAAAAAAATCAAAAAAATCGGATTTTTTTGATTTAAATCGGATTTTTTTGATTTAAATCAGATTTTTTTCAATAAACTGCTTTTTGAGGAAAATATTTTACCATCCAAAGGTTCTTCCATCATGAGATAAAGCTGAGTTGTTTAACTCAGTAGAATAAAGGCTGTATGTGTAACATTCACAATGCCATGCTCTTCCAGAGGTTTCTGTAGGATTAGTGGGCAGTTTCTCTCCTATATTATCACAGACGCTCGCTTTACTTACGCAGTTCTCAAAACTGAATTGGACTCCGCAGAGGTCCCAGCCTCTTCTTCACGGCAAAAATGTTACAACATGAACAGAGTTGAGAAAAAGACCTTAATCCTATTGTTCTACAAACCTATGAATACAGAATCAACCCCTTCAGTGCCAAGTCCAAGAAGTTAGACAATATGTTTCTGATTGTTTGGAGTGGAATAGATCTGCACAACACAAGAAGAATGATTTGAATTTTTGTTCACATGTTGTTATAGCTTTTACTGCCACTTCTTGTAAGTATTCTGCTGTGTGTGCATTTCCTGACGTATCAGTTGTTTGTGCAAGGAAGACTAAGAAAAAAGTAATATAAAAAGTGATTCTAAAAATCTTCATCTACTTGCATGTTAAAGTAGCAAGAACTACTGCCGGTGATCGAGAAATAAAATCTGAAAAATAATTTTAAAATGTTTGGTATTTCCACTTTTAAACACTAGGCAGAGCAGCTGCTGAAATATAAACTGCTAGCTCGTATTGCGACAGTAGTAAATGCAGGCGGGGTCTGATCACGTGTGACTTCTCTCCTCCGTTACTAGGTGTTTGTAATAACAGAGGATGTAGTTTAGGCTCACAGAGCGGAGCCATTGCGGAGCCATTTTGTTGGGGACTGCCAGTGATACTGACAAGTAGGCTGTCACTGAGGACGACCGGCAGCATCTATTCTGTTAGTTCATGCTGCTTGCTGTATTATAAACTGAGCACAGATACGTGGAGAGTATCACACACTGGGATTATTCACAGCACATGACACACTGCATGTATCTAGATACAGGGCTGAGTGTAGTGTATCGCATTATGGGATTACATACACCGGTCTGGGGCATATCGCGCATGATGAAATTAGATACACCGGTCTGGGGCGTATCGCACATGATGAAATTAGATATACCGGTCTGGTAGAAACTTTGATTTAAATCACTGATTTAAATCAAGCCTTACTGACTAGTGATTTAAATCATGATTTAAATCGTGATTTAAATCAGATTGATTTAAATCAAATCCACCCTGATGTACACTGTGACTGCAACAGCAGAATAGTGAGTGCAGCTCTGGAGTATAATACAGGATGTAACTCAGGATCAGTAATGTAATGTATGTACATTGTGACTGCAACAGCAGAATAGTGAGTGCAGCTCTGGAGTATAATACAGGATGTAACTCAGGATCAGTAATGTAATGTATGTACACTGTGACTGCAACAGCAGAATAGTGAGTGCAGCTCTGGAGTATAATACAGGATGTAACTCAGGATCAGTAATGTAATGTATGTACACAGTGACTGCACCAGCAGAATAGTGAGTGCAGCTCTGGAGTATAATACAGGATGTAACTCAGGATCAGTAATGTAATGTATGTACGCAGTGACTGCACCAGCAGAATAGTGAGTGCAGCTCTGGAGTATAATACAGGATGTAACTCAGGATCAGTAATGTATGTACACAGTGACTGCACCAGCAGAATAGTGAGTTCAGCCCTGGAGTATAATACAGGATGTAACTCAGGATCAGTAATGTATGTACACAGTGACTGCACCAGCTGAATAGTGAGTGCAGCTCGAGTGTAATACAGGATGTAACTCAGGATCAGTAATGTAATGTATGTACACAGTGACTGCACCAGCAGAATAGTGAGTACTGCTCTGGGGTATAATACAGCATGTAACTCAGGATCAGTAATGTAATGTATATACACAGTGACTGCACCAGCAGAATAGTGAGTGCAGCTCTGGAGTATAATACAGAATGTAACTCAGGATCAGTAATGTATGTACACAGTGACTGCACCAGCAGAATAGTGAGTGCAGTTCTGGAGTATAATACAGGATGTAACTCAGGATCAGTAATGTAATGTATGTACACAGTGACCGCACCAGCAGAATAGTGAGTGCAGCTCTGGAGTATAATACAGGATGTAACTCAGGATCAGCAATGTAATGTATGTACACAGTGACTGCACCAGCAGAATAGTGAGTGCAGCTCTGGAGTATAATACTGGATGTAACTCAGGATCAGTAATGTAATGTATGTACACAGTGACTGCACCAGCAGAATAGTGAGTGCAGCTCTGGAGTATAATACAGGAGGTAACTCAGGATCAGTAATGTATGTACACAGTGACTGCACCAGCAGAATAGTGAGTGCAGTTCTGGGGTATAATACAGGATGTAACTCAGGATCAGTAATGTATGTACACAGTGACTGCACCAGCAGAATAGTGAGTTTAGCTCCGGAGTATAATACAGGATGCAACTCGGGATCAGCAAAGGAATATTAATGGAGTGTTGAAAAAAAAAAAAGGTCCTATTTTGTAAAATCAGGTTTTGGCACAAAAAATGTAGCAAAACCTGATAACTGTACGTTTTGGGTGCATTTTTTCACCACCCATTCATTTTAATGGGTGAAAAATTGCTGAAAGAAATGACATGCTCTATTGTGAAAAAAAAACATTCAAAGCTCAAAATCATGACAAAAAAACCAAGGTGTGTGCATTTGATTTCTGAAATCTCATAGGCTTTGCTGATACTGTAAAACACAGCTGAAAATTTTCATAAAAAGCTGCATAAACGCCTATTATGAACCTAGCCTTAGCGATGCAGTGAATTTGCCAGAACCCTCCTATAACACGGTGATGCCCGTTTTATTATGTCTGTAATGTTGTAGGCTGCTAGAAAACTTGCGGTCTCTTAGGCCGGGGTCACACTTGTGAGAAACTCGCACAAGTCACGCACCTCAATACCCTGCACTGCTGCCGGCACTCGGACCGGAGCGTTCATCTGCATAGAAATACCTGCAGCCACACGCTCCGGTCCTGAGTGCCGGCGGCAGTTCCGAGTATAGAGGTGCGAGACTCGTGTGACCCTGGCCTTAAGCTGTAAAGTAACTACAACACCCAGCATCTCCCTCCGTATCTGGTATGATGAATCTGACAAACCTTTGCTTGTCTGCCCCGTCAGTCTCATAGGTTTTTCCATTAGAAGTGTTGGCACTCTGGGAATTCTTTTTTCTGTCCCTTCTGCAATTACTGAGCTCTGTTAATTAATTGATGAAGTTGGTGTCAGTTACAGACGACAAGCGAATGATTGGAAAAAAGTGACAGCCAAGTATTTTATATGGGAACTCGCACTGACGGCGGTGAAATCGTCATCTCTAAGCCCAGTGAGAAGTCACCGCCAGCAGAGCTATTTATGTGCACAGATTATGGAGGTTTGGTGGTAAAAACATAAAGGGACGTGTATAGGGTATGCCACACTAAACAATATCGCTAACGGGATCGCTAAAAAACGTCACTATTTAGCGATCCCGTTAGCGATGTTGTTCAGTGCGGCAGCTTCCAGCGACGAGCTTCCTGCTGTGATCTCGCTCGTCGCTGGAATCGCTCCGGACCCTATTTTCTCGTCGGCGCTCCCGCTGGGTAAGTATCTTATCGCTGTGTGGCACCTTTTCTTAGCGATTTAGCGGTACTTTTGTACCGCTAAAGTCGTTAAGAAGATCGCTAACGGCGATAGCGTCGTTAACTATATCGCTAAATGCGGCAGCATTTAGCGATATAGAAACAATCCCGCTAGCGATCTCATTAGTATGCAACGCTAACGAGATCGCTAGCGGGATAGCTTAGTGTGGCAGTACCTTTAGACTATAAGGTTCTTATCCATAGTAAGGCTATGTTCACACGTTGCGTTTTTGATGCATTTTTTGTTTTGTTTTGTTTTTTGAAAGTCTACAAGATTCATGCACACACCTTGTTCTTTTCCCTGACTGTTTTGTCAAAGAGCAGCATTTTTGCAAAATGCAGCATGTCACTTCTTTGTGTTTTCACCCAATTGGAAGCAATTGGTAGCGCAAAAAAGGCAGGTATCAGGTCTTGCTGCGTTTTTGGTGCCAAAACCTAATGAAGTTGAATCAGATTTTTTTTTTTTATGCACTAAACTTTCAGCATGTACAAGAGACCTGTACCCTGACAAAAACATGCCAAATACGCCACAAAAAAAGCGGCAAACACTCAGAAAATCTTTTTTTTTCATGTTGCTTCTTTACTGCCAAGAGGGCAGGTTTTGCCTGCAGAAAAAAACATGTGAACATAGGCTTAAGCTGTATGGTATGTTCTTAGTAAACTTTATGGAGTCTCCTCTTCTGATTTCTTGATCACGTATAGATTTGTCATTTAGGAGTCTGGTCACTGACCACAATCCTAACCGCTCTGTATAGATGGCTCGTGTTTAAGAGTTGGTAATGAATCTAGTGTAGTAAGAGGCTGAATATCGGCCTTAGGATGTGTTCTATTAAGAGGAGCTAATTCCTAGGACAGTAATGTAGAGCCATCTTTGCATTTGTTAATTGATGCAATATTATTATTTTGGTATTGATGGTGTAGTTAGTACATTTCTGCTGACTCCTCCACCCAAAACTGAGTCCGAATCAACAGCCCGGGCTTCCGTTATCCACGCCAAACATGTATTTTGAGAAAAGTGCGATGCACCACACGAAGAACTCTGCAAACTTGGCTCAACCTTCCACCCAGCTAAAGAAATAATCTCCAAGGCAGCGAAGAGAGGTTACAATTTCATGTTTTATTCTTCCCAGTCTACGATGCCTTGGACTTGCCTCCTAAACGTCTGTATGGGGCTTTGTTGGGCTAATGTCTACATGTGTGCTATTCCATCCACGAAGCCCAGGTAATACACTGTATTGCAGAGTTGACTTTTTTTTTTTTTTTAATGATGTCTGTTGCAATCATATTCAATTAATGATGGCGGCTTTCATGGTGTATAAGCTAAATAAAGGCCAAAAATGCAATGTGAACCTAGAGGAAGCCTCATCTGTCAAAATAAAAGCAAAAACAAACCCAGTTCTGCTAGAGTTTCCATCAGATGACACTGTGGTCCCTCCTCGGCCTCGTCACCTTTCACTCTCGGCAGATGAATATTTTTATCTCTCGGCCTATTGCCTAAAATAATACTAGAAAGAATCTGTGACAAAATGTTCTCACAAATTGTAGCCAACAAAATCTTCAGTAGATCCTGAAGACCAAGAGGTTGCAGCCTTACTACAGATGGAGGTACCGGAGTAATGTACGCACGACGATGTGATGTGGCAGGAGCGTCGCTGCTCTCATCTAGTGAATGTCACCTTTATGGACAACTTGAAGCAGGACGTTACATTCTGTGAGGAGCCTACACGGTCCAAATCCTCAAAAAAAATGGTATTAAAAATGAGCATGTCTCTTTTTTGAAGATCATCCAAAAAAAAAAGGCTGCACTCAAGCATACTAAAGCATGACAACATAGAATACATGAAATTTAGAATAGCAATATGGCTTTGGAATATAAGGAAAAATTTGAGACGCTTAGTATAAACATTTGGCCAAACATTTTAAAGCCCAACAACCATCGTCAAGGTGGTCTCAATTCTGTTGAGTCCCTAACCTAATGTGAACATACCTCTATTAGGCTGATATCTGAATTTCTGGGTGAATATGCACCTCTGTCAGTAATGCCTGCATTTATGGGTAAAGTAGGGAGCTGGTGTAATTAAAATCACCACCTGGTGGGGGCGGAGTGCTCGGTCAGCAAGCTAACATTCAAAAGACAAAAAACCTGACTGGCACTTCCAGACTAATGTGAACTAGGTGCAAACCAAAGGGAGCTACCCTCATGTAAAACATCCAAAAAAAAAAAAAAAGCTGCACTCAAGCATACTAAAGCATGACAACATAGAATACATGAAATTTTGAATAGCAATATGGCTTTGGAATATAAGGAAAAATTTGAGACGCTTAGTATAAACATTTGGCCAAACATTTTAAAGCCCAACAACCATCGTCAAGGTGGTCTCAATTCTGTTGAGTCCCTACTTTACCCATAAATGCAGGCATTACTGACAGAGGTGCATATTCACCCAGAAATTCAGATATCAGCCTAATAGAGGTATGTTCACATTAGGTTAGGGACTCAACAGAATTGAGACCACCTTGACGATGGTTGTTGGGCTTTAAAATGTTTGGCCAAATGTTTATACTAAGCGTCTCAAATTTTTCCTTATATTCCAAAGCCATATTGCTATTCTAAATTTCATGTATTCTATGTTGTCATGCTTTAGTATGCTTGAGTGCAGCCTTTTTTTGGATGTTTTACATGAGGGTAGCTCCCTTTGGTTTGCACCTAGTTCACATTAGTCTGGAAGTGCCAGTCAGGTTTTTTGTCTTTTTTGAAGATGATTCTGAAGGAAACCTCTATAAAATGTCAAATGAAAAGGCTGAAAAGCACGGAAGAAAAAATCTCTTCAAAACTGCGTGAGAAATAGAAAACTTCTTGTGAAAAAAGTGTTTGTTGAATCTGTTTCCACTTGAAAAACCTTGTGTGACCTTAACCTAATACTGATGGCAAACAAAAATGGAAAGTGGAGGAAATTTAGATTTTTTTTTTTTTTTTCACCTCCCCCATTTATGCTCTTGTTTAGTAGCTTTCTTGCATTGAGGCTTTGCCACCATTTGGGGACAGTCGTTTGTCGCTTGCTCGTTTGAAGCCCCCAATCATACTTCCAGGAAAGGTTCTTCTTTTTTTACATTGCTAATGATTGTCAGTTCCCCCGTCCGGCTCTCCATCATACGGTGCGGACACTGGGCCTCGGGTAATATCTTCACCATCGGTGTCAGACTGGGGTTCTAAGGGCCCACCAGTAACATTGGCTCTGGGGGCCCACCCTTCTAGTATACACAAATATTGCATTACCTTCATTAAGAGTCAGATCTATGCTTCTGTAAAATGATGAACTAGGTAGATAATTTAATGATGAGATGCTAGCTTTGTCTGTACATAGTGAGTCAAGTACTGTTCATATAGAGAATTGTGGGGCCCACCAGAGGATTCTCCTGTCTCCCCGTGTGCCAGTCCGAGCTTGTTCACCAGTGAATGTCGAATTTCTGCCACGGATTTTCTGCCCTTTGCTGCTGCTTTTATGCTGTTGCTTTCCTTTCTATATCTGATGGTAGTGGACGTGGAAAGCTGTGTAATCGGAGGATGACAGATTACGTGTGGCATTTCAGGACTACATCAGTCTTCACCACCGATGACTGATCTTTGTATTGATCGCTCAGTGTCTTGTGTGTCTGTAAGCGGATCTCTACAGTCCGTCAGGATGTCGTTACCCCCTCCACCTGGAGCGGCCCACGTAACGGTTGGATTTCGTCTGTGTCCTATAATCTCCTTATTGACCCTTTAGTCTGGCCACCTCATTTATGTGATAATCCTCTCACGCAGCACAAAAGCTTCTAAGTGCTGACCATCTGAATTTCACAAGTTTTATGGTAACCAGCACAGAAGGGCTACAGGAGCAAAGCTAGAGCGGAGCCAAGAAGCCCCCGGCCCTGCCCCCACCCCAATCTGTAGCTATATCTGCAGCTGACTTGCCGCTCTGATGCTTCCACATGGAATATTAAGCCAATCAGTCTGGACGGCAGCTTTTTAGGGAATGGTCATTCAGCTGTCGTTAAACCCTACAACATTTTGTACATGCAGCAGTCCTCAGCGCGGCCTCCGTAGTACGTGTGTCCTCACCGATCCCACGGGTTCTGTATTTTCCATATAATTTAGGATCTGTGTAACTCCATCCTTCCTCTGAGCGAATATCTTGGATTTCGATCCTCGTTCCGGGTACTTCTGTTGTCCCAGTGTATTGTGGGATGTGTGGACCCAAGAATTTTTCCTTTATTCTCAGATTTCCAGCTCTGGGATGAGATTTGTGAATCATTTTCCAGAAGACCTTTTGATTAGGGCATTTTAACTGAGACGTCGCTCAACGGATTCTCTGATTGAGCACTCTGTTGCTTTCTGCCGTCACAAAAAAATAAGGCTTTAATTAGTATACGTTTAGGATGCCGCCTCTGGATTTAGACGCTGGAGACGATAACAGATGATGCTGCAGGTTAATTTGCTTGCTGTAAATGCTCACACGTGTGCTGTGTAGAAACTCTAAGCTCATCGGCTGCTCTCCTGCACCGTGTCAGACCGTGGATTACACTACATTTATTCATTGTTCAAAAGGCAAATTAAAAGAAGTTTTGTTTACTGTGACTCCAGCGGCAGCGGCCATACATGTAGGCACAGAGCAGGCGACTTACCCACGGCTGTATTATGTAGTGGAGGACATTGTTCCTTACAGCCTCCGCGCCCTTGTTCAAGAGCTGCATAAATCTCCACAGCTCCGTGTATAGAGCAGAGTTGTTGGCTGTGGAGCTGTACAATTTCAGTTGCTGTTCCCAGGTGAGTGCAGACCCAGTATTACATGAAGACACAGAAATCTGACTGGATCTGGTTTTTAATTTACTCACGGACACTAGTGAAATGGACATGTCACCTGGAGAGGGCTAGAAAGCTTCACAAGTAATGGATGCCCTGGGGCCCAAAAGTTCGATTAAGTGAGCTCCAGAATGGCGGACCTTGGGGACAGATATTTGGTAATGATGAAACTTTCTTTAGTTGCAGGCCTCAGGGTTTTATGTGGTAGTGGAGCTCATGCCTATTCCTCTCAGTCACTTGTTTCCTGGGAACTAAATGGCAGTAATATTTGTCTGTGTAAAGCATTTACTTATTTTGCCCGATTTTGATGTCTTAGGGAATATCTGCAATGTCCACTGTCGACTGGCGGTAACTAGGTAGTTTCTTCCGAGTTAAACATCTGCTGCCTGTGGACCCTGTCCTGGTGAGAAGGGTCTGCTGCGTCCGGTGGAAGATGCTCCTTCCAGGGTGCCGGTCCGTTCCGCTGGCCCTTTAAGCAGTGACTGGTATAAGCTGGCGGCTTATTCTATGGCACATACATCCCTGCTGACGACCATAATCCACTCAGCAATGCAGAGCGCGTTGCCGTCTTCATGTGATTGTGGAGTCTGCTTTAGATTCTTGTCTGATCTCCTCCAATCTTTGATGTGGTTCTATACCGCGCTGCTCGGAGCCTCCAGACCGGCGTTTGCATAAATCTATACATTTTCTGCTTTGTAGTCTTGTATAACTGGGACACCAGAAATAGAGATGAGGATGAAGGACTGACGTGTGCATCTGATGGTGCGCATTGAGCGTTGCTCACCCCATCACGTGCCGGCAGCGGTTACTGTCAGACAGCAGCAGACGAGCCGCGGAGAGTCGTATGCTTTGTAAATTGTATAAATTGCAGCAGCTCAATGCATCGAAGGTGACGGATACTGCGCCAAATTTTTCATGAATTTCTGAGACTGTATGAAAAGCTGTGCAGTAAAGCCGCCGTCTCCGTGGCCCACACTACCTTGGGGGAATGTGAATGGCGCAGTAACATGCACCGTCAGCTTTAATCTGTGGCGGATCATCGCTGCTTTCTGTATTCTCCAGCACAATAATGTATAGATAAGCTCCAATTAGAGTGATTGATCCCTGGTGACATCCGGGCCCTGATCAAACTGAAGGAAATTATTGGCTTAGGCCAGAAGGCTTTTAAACGCCGGTGATGATGGAAGATTACAGATGTCTCGATCGTCAAGTCTGTGCAGGAATGCTGCCGGAGATGAAGTTTAAGTTTTATTCTACAGCACAATTTCCTTATGTTATAGGTGTTTTTAATCTGCATTTAATTATTTTTGTTCATAAATTCTATGCAACTGAACCCTCTTCATCCTCGCATATTCCCCTCTGTAAAGTAGAATTTCTGCAGAACTGAAAATCCAATTAGTTTGGATAATCCTGTCTGGGGTTGGAAATAACAAGGGACAGGGTGGTTGGTACGTGCCCAGTATGGGGTGAGGTTACAGGGGCACGCCTGTCTGCTGTTCTATAATGCAGGACAATGCTTCTTGTATCCAGTTGTCAGATAGTCGGAGATTGATTCTGTATCCATGAAGTGCTCTGTAGATCCCGGCTCGTTATACAGCCGGCCACTCTGTTTTTGCAGTGGCAATACTGCATTTTATTGCCGATTAATGAAGCACTGCATGTGGCCTGATCTGTGGGTATCGTTTATCGCACGTGTGGTACGAGAAAGGGTTAAGTGCCACATATGTGTACCTTATCCAGGCCTCCTCATTCTTTGCTGTACTCCCCTTACTGAAAGGTGATCCCCCAACTCTACACTAAATAATTCACGAGGAACGAGACGGCCGTAGATAATGGTTGTAATTTCAGCCCTGGGATACCTGTGTGTGTCTTGTGTTCCCACACGCTTCATGTCCACATCTCATGAATAATGCACTGCTTCATATCGTTACCAGTACTTTTTTTTTCCCTTTAGGCAGCAGATTTTTAAATTGTTCATGTGCTCGGTGTGAGTTTCCGGCCGTTCTTGGTGTGAGTTTCCGGCCGTGCCTGGTGTGAGTTTCCGGCCGTGCTGGTGTGAGTTTCCGGCCGTGCCTGGTGTGAGTTTCCGGCCGTGCCTGGTGTGAGTTTCCGGCCGTGCCATGTGTGAGTTTCCGGCCGTGCCGAGTGTGAGTTTCCGGCCGTGGTGTGAGTTTCCGGCCGTTCTTGGTGTGAGTTTCCGGCCGTTCTTGGTGTGAGTTTGCGGCCGTGCTGAGTGTGAGTTTGCGGCCGTGCCGTGTGTGAGTTTCCGGCTGTTCTTGGTGTGAGTTTCCGGCCGTTCTTGGTGTGAGTTTCCGGCCGTGCAGAGTGTGAGTTTGGCCGTGCCGTGGTGTTCCGCGTTCTGTGTGAGTTTGCGGCCGTGCTGAGTGTGAGTTTGCGGCCGTGCCGTGTGTGAGTTTCCGGCTGTTCTTGGTGTGAGTTTCCGGCCGTTCTTGGTGTGAGTTTCCGGCCGTGCTGAGTGTGAGTTTCCGGCCGTTCTTGGTGTGAGTTTCCGGCCGTTCTTGGTGTGAGTTTCCGGCCGTGCTGAGTGTGAGTTTTCGGCCGTTCTTGGTGTGAGTTTCCGGCCGTTCTTGGTGTGAGTTTCCGGCCGTTCTCGGTGTGAGTTTCCGGCCGTTCTCGGTGTGAGTTTCCGGCCGTTCTCGGTGTGAGTTTCCGGCCGTTCTCGGTGTGAGTTTCCGGCCGTTCTTGGTGTGAGTTTCCGGCCGTGCTGGTGTGAGTTTCCGGCCGTTCTTGGTGTGAGTTTCCGGCCGTTCTTGGTGTGAGTTTCCGGCCGTGCTGAGTGTGAGTTTTCGGCCGTTCTTGGTGTGAGTTTCCGGCCGTTCTCGGTGTGAGTTTCCGGCCGTTCTCGGTGTGAGTTTCCGGCCGTGCTGAGTGTGAGTTTTCGGCCGTTCTTGGTGTGAGTTTCCGGCCGTTCTTGGTGTGAGTTTCCGGCCGTGCTGAGTGTGAGTTTCGGCCGTTCTCGGTGTGAGTTTCCGGCCGTTCTCGTGTGAGTTTCCGGCCGTTCTCTGTGTGAGTTTCCGGCCGTTCTCTGTGTGAGTTTCCGGCCGTTCTCTGTGTGAGTTTCCGGCCGTTCTCGTGTGAGTTTCCGGCCGTTCTGGGTGTGAGTTTCCGGCCGATCTTGGTGTGAGTTTCCGGCCATGCTCAGATGCACATTTGATCATTGCACATAAAATCGGCGTGGCGTTTGGTGCTCTACAGCTTGGAAAAAGGTTGAAGGCCGTTGTCTATTTGCGACATTATAAATGGTCACGGATTGAGGATGATGAACAGAACAGTCTTCCTATTTTTCACTTTCTCTGGCCTCCTTGGATGCTGGAAGAGAAAATATTACACAGCAAACTGGAGGGACTGAAGTCTGCAGCACATTGCAGCTCGGATGCAGTCTCCAGCCCCTGCTAATGTCCTATCTACTATCCCTCTAATCTTTCTTGTCACTACAGATCTTGCCCCATACTAATGTTTGACCTTCAGTTTCCTCCCATTTGACTCGTGGTTTCCAGCTTCGCCTCCCCCAGCTCGTCACTTTCTCTAGTCAGAGGGTTGTTTATTTTAGCTACAAAATCCAGCATGTGAAACAAAATATGAAGGGGTGAGAAGAAGGTGGGAGAGCAGCCGACGATCAGACTGACTAAAGATGGCGGCAGCGCAACATGAGGCGCTGGAACAGATGGGCGCGGGCGTTCACCTGTCTGGGGAGCAGAGCTGCAGGACGACTCTTGTTAATGACTTGTTTGTCCTGTCAGTCTCACCAGGACGTGGTTTCTTGATGACCGCACACAACTGCAAATACATGTGGTATTAGCGCCCCGTAATAAGACCAGCGCCAGCTGAACTGCACCCTCCGGCCAGGAAGCCTGCACTCAGGGACGCATTGGGGCAGATTTATTAATATGAACTGGAACTTGTAAAGGACTTCAACCTACTCGGATCAATGATCACTCGAGATGCAGCGACGACACCGGAAATCAACGTGAGAATAGCTATGGACGAATGAACAATGAAGTCTCTGGACAAGGTCTTGAAATTTGAGGAACGTTTCACTGGCGATGTAGACACGGCTCGTACATAGTCTGGTCTTTTCTGTAGTAACATGGATGCCAAACATGGACGATAAAGAAACAACAGAAGAAGAATCAATGCCTTTGAAATGTGGTGGAGAAGGATGTTATCAGTACCATGGATGGAAAGAAGAACAAACCAAGCCAGACATGTCAGTGGAAGCAAGGATCTCCGAGCTACGACCTGTCCACAGTGGACACATCATGAGAAAAGAGTGATCGCTGGAGAAGGACATCATGGTTGGAAGTATAGAAAGAACAAAGCAAAGATGAAGACCAGGAACCCAATGGCTGGATACCATCAAGATAATGGCGGAGAAGACCCTGGTGGACCTGTCTAGGCTTTTACAGGTTTGATCTTATTACAGATCGTTCATTCATCATGTTGCCATGTCTCGAGTTTGAGGCTGTTTGAATAATAAATTATTAATACTGTCTTCAATTTTTATAGCTGAGAACTAGATGCAGCGGATCTTTCGCGGTGGATCGTGGTGGATGATACATTTGGCACATCTACACCTTGTCCAATATGCTAACCTTTTGTGCCGCAGTGTAGCTCCTCGTAAACCATGCCCTTTGAGGTTCAAAAAGTTTGTAAAATACTTAATAGATGTTTTGTGCAGCAGGACTTAAGGCGAGAACTTTCTTTATGCGTAGTAAATCTGCCCCACCATCTTTTTTAGACTATATCATCCGTTGTTAAGAAACGCTACAGTAATTGTGCTGGAAATTAGTGGCCGTGCCGAGTCCTCCATATTTACCGCTCATTTTCAGTGAATCGTCCTGTTTCTGAGCCGCCTACCCCTGTTCTCAGGATCCCTCGGTGTAGATCACGGCTAGATCTTCTGTTTTGGAGAATCGTGTAATGTTGGCGCTCTTCTATGGAGACTGATAACTTCCCTTTACCTTGGCTGATCTGCTTATTAACTTTGTAATATTCTTAGGGTTTTAGATTCTTTCTTTAATTTTCTACTTGCAAAGAAAATAGTTGGTCCCACTGACCCCCATTTGGATCGGTTTGTTCCAGTCTGTAGGTAATCCATGTTCCCGGGCACAGAGTAAGCATGTGAGCCATCAAGCCATGCTCATTAGGTTTCTGATCCGGCACCAGGTGAAAAGGGACAATTTTTTACTGCTTCATTAAAGTATGCTGTTTCGGCAAACACATTATATTTTCTGATGTGTTTTGAGTGTCTGACTCTACTCCTAGATCTATAAAAAGTGGCCTATCCACCAGTATAAAAACTCTATACCTCATAATCAAGCTGACCTCAAATGTTAATCGCACCTGAAGTCCCCAAAATTAGTCAGAAAGCCGTGAAGGAAAATGAAGTATTCCTTGGGAAAAGGGATAAACGTCTTGTCCTAAGATGGATCCTAAAAAGCCACATTATATATAAATGATCCCATATAACAAACCTCTCGCTGCTACTCGCACCTCCATTAAATGGACTTGTATGTATCATCTGTTGTAATGGTGGCGACATCCACCCTGAAGAAGCAGGATTAATGATGAGAAGATACAAAGCGCACAATATGAACAGGGCACTCGGGAGACATTGCATATGTCCATGTTACAGGGAACCTGCCATGCGATTCATCCTGTCCGGACCTCTGGATCACAGCTGGGCCTAGTCTTCTCTGAACCACTGCAGCGGTACAGACCTGACCGGGGACCGTATGCAGAGACCAGACTGCTCCGGTGGATTTGGCAGCAAGAATCGCCTGACAGATTTCCTTTAATTGTTAATACTCCAATGACAATATTACTCCACACAGTGAATGTTAATGGGAATCTAATCTGTCATGTTGGTGCACTGCTGTTCAGTATAAGAAGCAGAATGCCGCTCTCTAATACGTCTCTATCCATTATCTGCGCCCTGGTTTTATGTACAGAAGATTTCTAGTGCTCTCACAGCACACCATCGTAATTCTGCTTCACGGCTTCCTACCCAATGTAATACCCCAACTAATGGCGGATATTAATTTATTTACCAAATGCCATCAGTTTGCCCAAACTCAACACCTTGCTTTCCACTCTGTTCACAGGCCGTGTGTTTTGCCTTTCTGTTAAACAGGCCGAGCATTTAGCCGTGCTGTTTCGCAGGCTGTGTGTTCTACTGTGCCATGCGTTTCTTTTGCAGGCCGTGTGTTTCGCTGTGCTGTTTTGCAGGCTGAGCATTTAGCCGTGCTGTTTCACAGGCCGTGTGTTCTACTGTGCCATGCTGTTTCGCAGGCCGTGTGTTTTGCCGTGCTGTTTCGCAGGCCGTATGTTTCGCCGTGCTGTTTCGCAGGCTGAGCATTTAGCCGTGCTGTTTCACAGGCCGTGTGTTTCGCAGGCTGAGCATTTAGCCGTGCTGTTTCACAGGCCGTGTGTTCTACTGTGCCATGCATTTCTTTTGCAGGCAGTGCGTTTCGCCGTGCTGTTTCGCAGACCGAGCATTTCGCCGTGCTGTTTCGCAGGCCGTGTGTTCTACTGTGCCATGCGTTTCTTTTGCAGGCAGTGCGTTTCGCCGTGCTGTTTCGCAGGCCGTGTGTTCTACTGTGCCATGCGTTTCTTTTGCAGGCAGTGCGTTTCGCCGTGCTGTTTCGCAGGCCGTGTGTTCTGCCGTGCATTTCTTTTGCAGGCTGCGGTATTGTGTAGGGATTCTGGGAGTGTGTTACCAGCACGTTAAACATCAGACAACGGCTGTTCCAATTTAACCCATAAAATGCATCATAATGGTGTAATCCCATGGTTCAATCTCCTTATGGCTGAGCTGCTCTAGCATTTCATGCTGATGAGCAGATCTATGGCAATTAAAGGCTTATTGACTCCTCTATCGTCATTAATAATTGTTGTTTTCAATGTAAATCTATTGGAGAGGTGTGAATGGCGTCATAGCTGTGCAGACTGGCTCTGACTGAGTTATCGTGGTTTTTCTTATTTCTTTATCCATACAGTGTAGTAAATCTGTTCTGTAGATTAATCCCATAACTTCTGCCTCTCCTCGGACGCCTTTCCTCCCATCCGTCCTCCCCTTTAGAATGAGGCCAGTTTGTCGCTATAAGGAGGATATGTTGGGGTCTTCACCACTTTCTAATTTTGAGGCGTTACCTCTCAGGTGTGATTAGCATCACTTTATGCTTTAGTCGGAAAGACTCAGAACTCATCGGAAACCTTTTTTTTTTTTTTCATGCCTATGCATATTTTAATGCAGCATTAGTAAAGATTTTTTTTAATCTTTGGGGGCGATCGGAAACATAATTGTCATTATTTTTTTTTTGCTTGCGGTCAGTGATTGAAAACTTCCATACACGGTGCCAGACCCCTTGGAAAAACCACGCTTGTGGCCACGTGGGGCTGCACATATGTGAGTGGTGGTGCACATCTTTGGTCGCCATCGTTCTGACGTTTGCTGGATTTTGGTTGTCACTCATTGTTCCTGAACTGTCATTTCTGTGAGGCGTCTCTAACCTACTGATCTTCCAGAAAGTCCGGAGCTTGATGAAGTGGTTCCTGAGCCCTGACACACAGCGGGGCCCCAGGGACCACACGTCCAGTGGTTGTGACGTCTCCTGTGTGGATTTTCACCTGGTTGCACCTTGTCTGTTTCCCATCACAAGTCACGTCGTCCGTCTGTCACCTTCCTGTGGCGTCAGACTGTGCCAGCGCTCTCCTTCGCTCGTTCTTTCTGCTCAGCCGCTTCCCGTCCATCCTCCTCCTTTCTCGCTCTTGCAGATTTATAAAGAACCTCTTTAAAAATATCAATTAACCGGCGGCTACAATAAAATTGGTTCCTTTGTGAACCCAGCGCAGCACTGAGTTGTAAGAAAATCTTTTATGTAACTTTTTTTTTTATTAGTATCTTGAAAACACATTAGTCTTTTGCCTAATACCAGGCCTGTTACACACGAGCAGGAGGGGATCGCCGCCCCGGCAGCCGCAGGGTTAAGCTCACCGGGCAGCATTAAGCAAACATTCCCGCTATGAGGCGTATATGTGAGTTACACCTATCAGGGAATCAGTGCATTGGTGGAAGGTCGATGGGACACGGAGAATGCCCGACTATGTGTATTCCTGTCACGCCGTAATCCGCGCTGCGCCGATTCTTAACGAAGCCAAACAGGGAGGAAGACGCTGACACTGTCCAAGATGCACTGCTCGGAGGATGACGAGACCGCCGGAGACGCTCCGGACGTGAGGAGTTCTCTGCAATGTGTCTCATAAAGAATTGAACCTGGAGCCACCTGCTTCCCTGCGACGCCTCACTGCCAGAGTTGAGCACATTTTTCAGTATTCGGTTCAGATTACGTTCGCCGGCTAATATGGTTTTTACAATATTCACCGAACGTCATTGGAGTCAGTGGGAGTAGAAATAAGCAAATGTGTTTGGAAACGATCGTCGAACATAAATTTGTCACAAATAGGCTACCATTATAGAGGCAGCACGGTGGCTCAGTGAATAGCACTGCAGCCTTGCAGCGCTGGAGTCCTGGGTTCAAATCCCACCAAGGACAACATCTGCAAGGAGTTTGTATGTTCTCCCCGTGTTTCGTGGGTTTCCTCCGGGCACTCCAAAGACATACTGATAGGGAATCTAGATTGTGAGCCCCATCGGGGACAGCGACGATAATGTGTGCAAACTGTAAAGCGCTGCGGAATATGTTAGCGCTATATAAAAATAAAGATTATTATTAATATGGCACAAATATTGCAAATTCGGATTTGTGAATCTTTTCCGAACATATTCGCTCAACTCTAGTCACTACAGCTAAACATTTTTAAGTCCATTTTCAATTTGCTTTAATACTAAACAAAATCCCCACACACATAGGAAAGTGTGAACCAAGACTAATGGCCGCGCAGGAAGCAAGCGCTGCTAGTGTGGCAGTGATGAGTGGCAGCTACCCAGAGACAATGAGGCCGGAGACTGAGCGTGTCGCCCCTCACAAGCAAAATAAAAGTCTAAAAAATATGGCACTGACCCTGAACTCTTCCCCCAATAGTAACAGAGGTCACTCACCACAAAGGGTCCGAGGCAGCCGGAGTGCGGCCCTCCATCACCCGGACTCTCCATTGTCTGACTTGTACATGTGAATTTACAGATGCAGTGTCTTCACGTACAATATCCACCAGAACGGCGTCCACAGCTGCTGCCACGTTACTGGGCATCCAAGCATTTCCAATTGGCAACAAAATTGCAGGCGACCTCTGTGATATTCCCTCTACTCATTGTGCATTACTGCATTGATCTAGAGGATTCCTGTGGGATCTACAGGAGCGTTATTAAAGGGATTCTTCAGGCATTTAGGGAAAAAAACCTAATCGAATGTCGCCATTGCCTGAATGTAGGTTCACAGGACTGATGCAGCCTAAGTGCAGAAACAGAACTTGGGGTGCATTCACACTGGATGATTAGGAACGAGCTTTCCTAGTAAGCGGCCTGTCTAAGGCTAAGTGCACACGTTCAGGATTATTTGAGTTTTTTTCGCGGGAAAAAACGCGTCAAACGCATGATTTAAGCTTCCTATCATTTAGAATGAATTCCGCAATTTTTGTGCACATGGTGCGTTTTTTCGCGAAAAAACACATCTCAGAAAAAGAACCAACATGTTCATTAATTTGGTGGAATTCTTGCTTTTTTCCCGCTATATTATTGACCTAGAAAGTTCAGGAAAAAAATCGCGGTAAAAACGCGCATTTTTACAGCGGAAAAAGTCCGTTTTTACTCAGGAAAATTCTGCACACATTCCTGAACGTGTGCACTTAGCCTTAATCTGTTTCCACTGCCCAACAGTTGAGTGAAATGTTCGTCATTGTTTTCAGCATCACATTGCCCTGTGTAGGCAGCACGGTGCTAGCCGAGAGCAGTGATATTCCATGTGCACAGAGCGAGCGTATTCGTAACGGCTTAGTGCGGTCAGCGTGTCTGAACAGGCCGTTACATGTCCACCGAGCAGCTTGTGTGCAGCCAGTCAGAGGTGCTTTCATGGCTGCAGGTCGGCAAGTGTAAACCCAAGCTGAGTTTTTCTACATTCCAGACAAAGGTTCTGCTCCCTGGCCCCGGCTGTGCCCTTGACTGGAGGTGCCCGGCGGAGGCATGCTGGCCCCGGCTGTGCCCCTACTGGAGGTGCCCGGCGGAGGCATGCTGGCCCCGGCTGTGCCCCTGACTGGAGGTGCCCGGCGGAGGCATGCTGGCCCCAGCTGTGCCCCTGACTAGAGGTGCCCGGCGAGGCATGCTGTGCCCCTGACTGGAGGTGCCGGCTGAGGCATGCTGTGCCCCTGACTAGAGTGCCCGGCGGAGGCATGCTGCGTGCCCCTGACTAGGAGGTGCCCGGCGGAGGCATGCTGTGCCCCTGACTGGAGGTGGTGCCCGGCTGGAGGCATGCTGGCCCCGGCTGTGCCCGCTGGAGATCCTGGAGGTGCCCGGCGGAGGCATGCTGGCCCCGGCTGTGCCCCTGATGGAGGTGCCCGGCGGAGGCATGCTGGCCCGGCTGTGCCACTGACTGGAGATGCCCGGGGAGGCATGCTGGCCCCGGCTGTGCCCTGACTGGAGTGCCCGTGGAGGTGCTGGCCCGGCTGTGCCACTGACTGGAGGTGCCCGGCGGAGGCATGCTGGCCCCGGCTGTGCCACTGACTGGAGATGCCCAGTGGAGGTTTGCTGGCCCCGGCTGTGCCCCTGACTGGAGGTGCCCGGCGGAGGCATGCTGGCCCCGGCTGTGCCCCTGACTGGAGGTGCCCGGCGGAGGCATGCTGGCCCTGGCTGTGCCACTGACTGGAGATGCCCGGTGAAGGCATTCTGGCCCCGGCTGTGCCACTGACTGGAGATGCCGGGTGGAGTCATGCTGGCCTCGGTTGTGCCCCAGACTGGAGGTGCCCGATGAAGGCATGTTGGCCCCGGCTGTGCCATGACTGGAGATGCCCAGTGGAGGTATGCTGGCCCCGGCTGTGCCCCTGACTGGAGGTGCCTGGTGGAGGTATGCTGACCTCGACTGTGCCCCTGACTGGATGTGCCCGGCGGAGACAAGCTGGCCCCGTGTGCCTCTGACTGGAGGTGCCCAGCGGAGGTATGCTGTGCGCCTGACTGAAGGTGCCTGGCGGAGGCATGCTGACCCCTGTTGTGCCCCTGCCTGGTGGAGGCATGCTGACCCCTGTTGTGCCCCTGACTGGAGGTACCCGACGGAGGCATGCGGCCTCGGTTGTGTCCCTGACTGGAGGTACCCGGTGGAGGCATGCTGGTCCCGGCTGTGCCCCTGACTGGAGGTACCCGACGGAGGCATGCCGGCCTCGGTTGTGTCCCTGACTGGAGGTACCCGGCGGAGGCATGCCGGCCTTGGTTGTGCCCCTGACTGGAGGTGCATGGTGTAAGGTCCTGGGTGCTGATCTGACATGTCAGCCGTCTTTTACAGGCTGGCCACTCGTGACTCGTGTTGCTTTTATATTACTTGGTTACTTTTGGGACGAGTTCAGCTAATGTCCGCCATCTATTGTCTTCGGCACACCCAGCCATGTCACAGCTGAGTGTTTGCCCTCCTAAATCCTCGCACCATGTGCTCCGATGTTCCTGATTGAGCGTGGAGCGATGATTGGAGAGGTTGATGTGAACAGATGACAGGTGTTCACTTATCCAATTATGAAGCATTTTACCCGGAGGAAATGTCATCAGGATCTCATTCTACACTTATTAATAAAGATGGTGAGCAGCCCTGCAGCGTACTGCAGTCATAGTGACGGGATGACACCGCCTGCACTGTAGAGCGCCCCCGCATGGCTCTGTACTGCAGAGCATCTCCGAGGAAGCTATCCCCACTGACAAGCAGCCTGTACGTCCTGTGTGAGGTTGTCAGCCCCGCTACTGCCCTGTATGTTTGTGTGATGGTTACGGACACCATGAGCTGTGATTATCCGTTAAGGCCGTGTTCACATGTGCAGTAATCCTCCATCAGAACAGATCCAGTTCTGCAGACACAACGTTCTTGTCCTCCTGAAAAAACTGATTTCAGCTGATCCGTTTATTTAACATTGAAGTCTATGGACAACGGATCCGTTACTTCAAAATCCGTTTTTATTTCATTTGATCTGTTTTCTTATTGGATCAGTTTCAAATGGAAGAAAACGGATCTGTTTTCCATAGACTTCAGTGCTAAGAAAAATGGATCCAGTTGAAATCCTTTTTTTTTTTTTTCCAGGCAGAGAAGAGTTGTTTGCACAAGTCACTGATTTCTGATGGATGATTCCTGGACATGTGAATGCGGCCTTAGCGACGCTGCGTCCCACGAGGCGGCCCTGCTTCTCACCATGTTTTGCGTACCTCGGTCTTCCTTCTTGCAGGGTCAGGTGTTACCCAGTGATGCCTGTCGCATATTTCTGAGCTCCTCCTGCAGACTTGGATGTGGCTCTGGTTGAGCCTAGTTGCCCCAGGTGTAGGAACGGTCGCACCCTCCCTAAATATCTGCCGTCCGAAGTGAGGCGGCCATGTGCTGTGCCATTATTTCGTGGCGCTCATCTTTTTGTGTTTCTCTTGGCAGGATCCCGCCTTGCGCCATGCCCCCTCTGGACCTGCGGCTACTCTCCTGCATCCTGCTGAGTTTGTACTACACTGTGGCGAAGGACAGCACCCCTCCGACCCCCCGCGTGCAGCTCTCCTTCAGAGGTAAGACGCGATCTGTTCCAGCTCTGAGGAGGTTAATCCTCCATTTGTTATGATCATTTCTCAGCCGCTCTGCGGGAGTTTTTCCGGGAGGAGAGGGGCGATTATAGGAGGGAGGGTCAGTGCAATCAGTGCAGGTACTGAAATCTGGAGACCCCTGTCTGTCATGTGGAGTGCGCTGTGGCGTTAACACCTTGTGTGCCAGGTAGGATCACATCTAAGTCCTGCTCATAGATTACCATCGCTCTGGTTTTACTGTGCACATGTTGTATTGACTTATTCCTCATAAGCCTGAATTCACATGTGGCGGATTTGATGCAGATTTCACCTGTGGATTTGTGCAGGTAAAATGCACAGCAGGTTACATCACAAGATGAATGGAGGCAGTTTTAGGCCGGATCACACATGCGGCGAAATCGTCCGACGCTCGCATGTGAAATCCCAGCTCTGGCACTCGGGAGTGGAGTGTACAGGTGCATGATTTATATGCAGCCGCTCGCTCCACTCCCGAGTGCCAGCGCCAGAGCTGGGATTTCACATGCGAGCGTCGGACGATTTCGCCGCATGTGTGATCCCGGCCTTACCGTGATTCACGTCTTGCTTTATTCTCCTTCTGACGCAGATTTCCCCACTTCTAATGTAGCGATGAGGAAATCTGTGCTGGATCTGCGGGTGGAGCGTGTCAGCAGTGTATGGATGAGATCGTAGCACAAAGCCGGGACCACGTGGTCAAACATTGCTATGTTACACTGCCTGATCCAACCCTGTGACAAGGGAAGCACAAAAATCGTGACTGTGTCCGGCCACCGAGCCCCCATGTTATTTAGTGAAGCCTTTATATAAGGGCCAGTAGCCCTTGCTACAGGGGGCTACATGCAGCAGATTTTAGACGTTTCTGCGTCCATCCCGCTCCGATCACTGGTTTGTATCTGCATCAACACATGAATCCTGAGAATCCGTTCAGATGAATAAAACCGCCTGCAGCGTCTGTATGTACACAAGGCGGGAAATACACAGCCGCAAAAGTCACTGGATTTTGCTGTGTAACGTCTGCAGATCGGCTGCACGTCTCGCCCCCTGCATTGCAGTTATAATCTGCAGCTCCCTTGAATGCCGCTGCAGTTTTCATTTTTTGCATGGATGAGGTTTTACTGCTGTAATGTGCTGCAGATGCCGCAGCCGATCCTCCCCGTGTGCACACAGTGTCTGTAAGAGACGACCAGTCACTGTTGTACCATCCCATTATGTGAGTACTGGAGTTTGATGTGACACCAGAACTGAGGGGAATTAGCTACACCCCAGCTGGAGCTGCCTCCCCGCTGCGTCATGAATGTGCAGAACGGCAAAATAAGGCTCTGACCTCCTCCAATCGCAGCCATCTCCCATATTGTTTGGCGCCCAGGATATTCCGCTCTCCTCTCACCACATGGTCCGACGCTCGCTGATGTCCGATCATGGAGCACACTTGTTTACTATCTCCTGTGGTTCCCTCCTCCCCCCCCCCCCCCGGTGTAGTGCTGGCTACACGGTGCGCCCCACCCCCGGTGCAGTGCCAGCAGCTACACAGTGCGGATCACCCCCCCCCCTCCCCCCAGTGCAGCGCTGGTTACACGGTGCCACCCCCGCCCCCCTCCCTTGGTTCAGCATTGGTTACACGGTGCTCGCCCCCCGGTGCAGCGCTTGCTACACGGTTCCTGTTGCGTTTCCTCTGTCCGCTCCGTCCCTTCCGCTGCTGTCTGTCCGCCTCCTCTCCTCTTTACCCCCTGCTTTCTCATCTTCCAGCTCCTCTCCGCCGCATCCCTCCCGCTCCGGTAATGACTGAGTGTAGGGGGTCCCCTGACAGCCGCGGTACGAGCAGGTATAATTATCTGCCAATCTTGGGGCTTTCTCTCTCTTCTAAGAGCTGCTTGTGGCTCACCAGCCTCCCCAACCTGATATTAGGCAAATGAAGCCCCCTCCCCGCTCCGTCTCTTCCCAGAGCTTTCCCACATTTGCATCTGCAGCGTTGGGCCCAGGTAAATGGCTCGGATTCCTCCCAGTGTCGTCTTATCTCTCAGTTGGAGGCAATTACTGGAGTGTGCACGTTGGTTCCTCTCGGCCGCGGTGAGCGTGGTTCGCTGTGTGATCCAGCAGCTCGTTAGTGACGGTGCTGCATTATACATGTGCCCCATATCTACACTCTATAGACACGTCCTGGCTGTCTTCCACGTTCACCTCAAACTCTGCGCTCCACCCCACTAATGTTTCTGTTCACTTGGTCTCTTTCCAAGATTCCTGGTAACTCAGCATCTCGGCAGGACCACGTGATTTCACAGCCGCCTTCTTCCCGCTGCCTTTACTCCCCATCTCCCTCTTCTAGTCTCTCCCCCTGAATTATGCCGCGGTTTCCTCCATCCAGCGCTCTACCTATTCCCCACCCCCGTCCTTCCATCCCCATAAAACCAGCCGTGGGCATGTTCTATCCACAGGTGAAGTCCTCCGCGTCCCCAGGTAGCCCCCACATATGGCGCCGTAAGTGTGTGTATGGCGCAGGGTGTGATCTTCCGGCAGGTAATCCAGGCATATGGCTGGATGCTGAGAGGTAATTTTCTGCATATGCTGTAATATCCCTTTAGGAAATGATGCACATATGCTGTCATATTCCTAGAAGTAACGTTCCACATGAGCCTTGACAATGCTGGGGATACTACTCCGGGATACTTATCCTAATGCTCTGCATATGGGGCAGAGGAGTGGCTAGCTGTAAGCCTGCTGTGGGGGAGGATGGCTTACTGTAGCTTGCTTTTGGGCGGAGGAGTGGGCTTAGCTGTAAGGCTCCACATGTGCGACAGTAATGGGATGCATATGGCGATAACCCTATATATATATATATATATATATATCTCCTAATGCCCCGCCGGGCTGCCTCTGGGAGACCCGCTCGGTCAGTCCCGCTCGGCCATGCCTGTCCCGAAAGTCTCCCCGGCTGTGGTCTCAGGTTGGGTAGATTCTCTCTGTACCCTAAACCGCATTAACCCTTTCCTCATGACGGTGCAGCATAAATCCTACCTGTGCGGCGATTCCCTGCGTTTTGTCACACAGCCGTGTGTTGCTGTTATTTTTCTTCTTTGGTGTATTTTATGTTTTTGTCCTCTCTAGTAGTCGCAGCGGCCGCGCTCGGTCCTGCCGGAGGTGGGTGCGGGGCAGGCGCTTCTATCGCCTTCCCTGGACGCCGGCCCGCTCTGCCGGTCCCTGTTACCGCTGCCTCCAGCAGAAGCCCCAGCGAGGGATTATTGACTATAAACACTAATGTCATTTACATGTTAATTATCTCCCGAGCATTACACCGCCATAATTAGAAGCTAATTGACACAGACAAGGATGCTAATGGCTTTTCCTGGCACAATGATTTCCTATGGGTACCAGTGGATGAGGACTGCGCTGATCCCCAGTGCTTGTTAACCAGTTCACGTCAGGAGCTGCGCTACCTGTTAACCCTTCACTACTAAGGTCGGCGAGAACGGCTGCGTCATGGTGCATTAACCAGCCATTTTTCAGATGGAAGGATCCTTGTCCAGTGTGACAACTGGCACCATATATTTCTCATTGAGGTGGAGACTCTCATATGTTCACCACTCGGTGCCGTCGTTGTCCGTCCCTTTCCAAAAAATATGTGGGGAACTGTTGGCGCCGTACATAGCAGTCGTGCACACGGTGTTCAGGGCGGACGCTCCTCTGCAGTAGACACACAGATCTTTATTCCTAGGGGGGCGAGGACGTTCTGTTCATGGCCGGACGCGATATCTAACACGCTGCAGTTTGTCGTGGCTTCTGCCCGTGGACACTGCACATCCCGCCTGGTTTTGTGCCTCAGGCAGATGAGCACCTGGGAGAGGTCAGAGGTCATAATTTGGCTTTATCTGCCGTCCATCATCCTCAGTAATCCCCATACACGGGACGTTGGCTCTGTAGTGAGCGGTGGGAGTGACTGCTGCCAATCACCGTGCAGCCCATCCGTCCCTCAGCATTGTGTCACATCAAAGGGGGATCAGCGAGAAAAGGTTGAGCGAGTGGGTGTCACCCATCTGTCAGGCCTGTCACCCACAGTGTGCCCGGCTTACAGCGGAGACCTGCCAGTCAGAGTGGGTGGGATGGGATTTAGTGAATGACCCCCTCTGGGGGCTGTCGGGTCACAAGTGATGAAGTGCTACATAATCGTCTTTAGAATAAAATTAGCATCTGACTCCGGCTTAGAGGAGACAACGCTGGTGTATTATCTGCCGCTTCAGTGACCCCCGGACGCAGCACAAACATCCCCTATAGTGGCGAAAGAGCAAGATGGCGGAAGACACAAAAGGAAATGAAAAGCCAGCAAATTAATAAGGTGTAATGTAGCGAGCGCTCCATCAGGAAGTAGGGTCCGGCTCCGAATATCCTCCCTCTGCTGTGTGAGAGAAAGCGGCAGATGTATATGGAGGTATTACCTCTACAGCTCCACCGCCATGCAAAGGCTTTGTGGAGACCACCTCTGTTCCTGCCCCCACAAGTGTAATGGTTACCCGGGTGCGGAGGTCACCCCCCAGGTATAATAGTTACCCCGGTGTTGAGGTGACCCCCCCCCCCTCCCCCAGGTATAATAGTTACCCGGGTTCGGAGGTCACCCCCCCAGGTATAATAGTTACCCCGGGTATAACAGTTACCCAGGTGTTGAGGTGACCCCCCCCCCCCCCCCAGGTATAATAGTTACCCGGGTGCGGAGATGACCCCACAGGTATAATGGTTACCCAGGTGTTGAGGTGACTCCCCAGGTATAATAGTTACCCAGGTGTAGAGGTGACCCCACAAGTATAATGATTACCTGGGTATGGAAGTGACCCCCCCCCCCTAGGTATAATAGTTACCCGGGTGTGGAGGTGACCCCCCAGGTATAATAGTTACCCAGGTGTTGAGGTGACCCCCCCAGGTATAATAGTTACCCAGGTGTTGAGGTGACCCCCCCCCCACCCCCCAGGTATAATAGTTACCCAGGTGTTGAGGTGACTCCCCAGGTATAATAGTTACCCAGGTGTAGAGGTGACCCCACAAGTATAATGATTACCCGGGTATGGAGGTGATTCCCCCCCCGGTATAAGTTACCCGGGTGTGGAGGTGACCCCACAAGTATAATGATTACCCGGGTGTGGAGGTGACCCCCCCCAGGTATAATAGTTACCCAGGTGTTGAGGTGACCCCCCCAGGTATAAGTTACCCAGGTGTTGAGGTGCCCAACCCCCCCCCCCCCCCCCAGGTATAATAGTTACCCAGGTGTTGAGGTGACCCCCCCCCCTCCCCAGGTATAATAGTTACCAGGTTGCGGAGGTGACCCCACAGGTATAATAGTTACCTGGGTGTGGAGGTGACCCCATAGGTATAATAGTTGCCCGGGTGTGGAGGTGACCCCACAGGTATAATGATTACCCGGGTGCGGAGGTGACCCCACAGGTATGATTACCCGGGTGCGGAGGTGACCCCGCCAGGTATAATGATTACCCGGGTGCGGAGGTGACCCCACAGGTATAATGATTACCCTGGTGCGGAGGTGACCCCCCCCCAGGTATAATGATTACCCGGGTGCGGAGGTGACCCCGCCAGGTATAATGATTACCCAGGTGCGGAGGTGATCCCACAGGTATAATAGTTACCCAGGTGTTGAGGTGACCTCCCCCCCCCCCCCCCCCCCAGGTATAATAGTTACCAGGGTGCGGAGGTGACCCCACAGGTATAATAGTTACCAGGGTGCGGAGGTGACCCCACAGGTATAATAGTTACCCGGGTGTGGAGGTGACCCCCCCAGGTATATTAGTTACCCAGGTGTTGAGGTGACCCCCCCCCCGGTATAATAGTTACCCAGGTGTTGAGGTGACCCCCCTCTCCCCCCCAGGTATAATAGTTACCAGGGTGCGGAGGTGACCCCACAGGTATAATAGTTACCCAGGTGTGGAGGTGATCCCACAGGTATAATAGTTACCCAGGTGTTGAGGTGACCGCACCCCCCAGGTATAATAGTTACCAGGGTGTGGAGGTGAACCCACAGGTATAATAGTTAACAGGTTGCGGAGGTGACCCCACAGGTATAATAGTTACCCAGGTGTGGAGGTGATCCCACAGGTATAATAGTTACCCAGGTGTTGAGGTGACCGCACCCCCCAGGTATAATAGTTACCAGGTGTGGAGGTGAACCCACAGGTATAATAGTTACCAGGTTGCGGAGGTGACCCCACAGGTATAATAGTTACCCGGGTGTGGAGGTGACCCCCCAGGTATAATAGTTACCCAGGTGTTGAGGTGACCCACCCCAACCCCCCCCCGCAGGTATAATAGTTACCCAGGTGTTGAGGTGACCCCCCCCAGGTATAATAGTTACCAGGGTGCGGAGGTGACCCCACAGGTATAATAGTTACCTGGGTGTGGAGGTGACCCCACAGGTATAATAGTTACCCAGGTGTGGAGGTGACCCCACAGGTATAATAGTTACCCGGGTGTGGAGGTGACCCCACAGGTATAATAGTTACCAGGGTGCGGAGGTGACCCCACAGGTATAATAGTTACCCTGGTGCGGAGGTGACCCCCCCAGGTATAATGATTACACGGGTGCGGAGGTGACCACGCCAGGTATAATGATTACCCGGGTGTGGAGGTGACCCCCCCAGGTATAATAGTTACCCAGGTGTTGAGGTGACCCCACCCCCCCAGGTATAATAGTTACCCAGGTGTTGAGGTGACCCCCCCAGGTATAATAGTTACCCGGGTGTGGAGGTGACCCCACAGGTATAATAGTTAACAGGGTGCGGAGTGACCCCACAGGTATAATAGTTACCCAGGTGTGGAGGTGACCCCACAGGTATAATAGTTACCCGGGTGTGGAGGTAACCCCACAGGTATAATAGTTACCAGGGTGCAGAGGTGACCCCACAGGTATAATAGTTACCAGGGTGCAGAGGTGACCCCACAGGTATAATGATTACCCGGGTGCGGAGGTGACCCCACAGGTATAATAGTTACCCAGGTGTTGAGGTGACCCCACCCCCACAGGTATAATAGTTACCCAGGTGTTGAGGTGACACCCCCCCCCCCCAGGTATAATAGTTACCCGGGTGTGGAGGTGACCCCACAGGTATAATAGTTACCAGGGTGCGGAGGTGACCCCACAGGTATAATAGTTACCCAGGTGTGGAGGTGACCCCACAGGTATAATAGTTACCCGGGTGTGGAGGTAACCCCACAGGTATAATAGTTACCAGGGTGCGGAGGTGACCCCACAGGTATAATAGTTACCAGGGTGCGGAGGTGACCCCACAGGTATAATGATTACCCGGGTGCGGAGGTGACCCCACAGGTATAATAGTTACCCAGGTGTTGAGGTGACCCCTCCCCCCCAGGTATAATAGTTACCAGGGTGCGGATGTGACCCCACAGGTATAATAGTTACCCTGGTGCGGAGGTGACCCCGCCAGGTATAATGATTACCCGGGTGCGGAGGTGACCCCGCCAGGTATAATGATTACCCGGGTGCGGAGGTGACCCCACAGGTATAATAGTTACCCTGGTGCGGAGGTGACCCCACAGGTATAATAGTTACCCGGGTGCGGAGGTGACCCCACAGGTATAATAGTTACCCTGGTGCGGAGGTGACCCCACAGGTATAATAGTTACCCCGTGCAGACTGTACGGCGCTGGTTATAGGGGGTGTACCGTGATGACCACATTCCGGTGCCCCCGCATTCGTGGCTCTGCCGGATACTGATCAGTAAGAGGGGTGTCAGCTTGTCCTGGCTCTGGCTGCTCCGCGGTGAGTAAGTAATGGTGTTTATCCAGCGTCGTCGTCTAGACCCCGGCTCCCTGTCCCGCTGTGTAAGGTCACATTGCTGCGGGGTCAGGGGCGAGCCTGGCAGGACGGGTTACATGAGGCTGAGTGATCATTTCTTATAGCTATCAGATCCTGCGGTCGGGCCGATTCTTTGACTCTCCGTAATTCTGATGGAAACATAAACCAGGTACATTTTAGAATTTCTGTGTGAATGTGGGAGAAAAGTCTAAGCCAAAAAGTGCCGAGAAGTTCACAGATTCGTTCACACCTGCGATTGTATCCTAGTGATTGGTCACTAATGGCTGCCGCACACGGTAGATGATCCAGAAGTGACTAAAGGGAGAAGGCTCCATGTGAGATAAGATCTTGGGGTTCACAGCTTCAGGGCGGCTTTTAATCCTTGGGGCACAAACTTTACACCCCCAACACCATACAGATGTGATGGAGCCGCCATTCTGCCATCTCTGGTTGACGTGCGGCTTCCAGAGCTGCTCTTCTTGTGCTGCACATTCCCCGTCTCCTCAGCGTGAGCTGATTATCTAGGAGTTTGCCCTGAAAAGATAATTACCTGCCAAGAGGGATCGTGTTTGTGTGTGCTAGGAAGCGTGAGTGTGTGATCGGGCCCAGGCCTGCCATAGGAAAGTGTGTGTGTATAATTGTGTGATCGGGCCCAGGCCTGCCGCAGGAAAGTGTGTGTGTGTATAATTGTGTGATCGGGCCCAGGCCTGCCGCAGGAAAGTGTGTGTGTGTATAATTGTGTGATCGGGCCAGGCCTGCTGCAGGAAAGTGTGTGTGTGTATAATTGTGTGATCGGGCCCAGGCCTGCCGCAGGAAAGTGTGTGTGTGTGTGTGTATAATTGTGTGATCGGGCCCAGGCCTGCCGCAGGAAAGTGTGTGTGTGTGTGTGTTATAATTGTGTGATCGGGCCCAGGCCTGCCGCAGGAAAGTGTGTGTGTGTGTGTGATCGGGCCCAGGCCTTCCGCAGGAAAGTGTGTGTGTGTGTGTGTATAATTGTGTGATCGGGCCCAGGCCTGCCGCAGGAAAGTGTGTGTGTGTGTGTGTGTGTGTATAATTGTGTGATCGAACCCAGGCCTTCCGCAGGAAAGTGTGTGTGTGTGTGTGTGTGATCGGACCCAGGCCTTCCGCAGGAAAGTGTGTGTGTGTGTGATCGGACCCAGGCCTGCCGCAGGAAAGTTGTGTGTGTGTGTGTGTGTGATCGGGCCCAGGCCTGCCGCAGGAAAGTGTGTGTGTGGTGATCGGACCCAGGCCTGCTGCAGGAAAGTGGTGGGGTGTGTGTGATCGGGCCCAGGCCTGCCGCAGGAAAGTGTGTGTGTGTGTGTGATCGGACCCAGGCCTGCGCAGGAAAGTGTGTGTGTGATCGGGCCCAGGCCTGCCGCAGGAAAGGTGTGTGTGTGTGTGTGATCGTGCCCAGGCCTGGCGCAGGAAAGTGTGTGTGATCGGCCCAGGCCTTCCGCAGGAAAGTTGTGTGTGTGTGATCGGACCCAGGCCTGCGCAGGAAAGTGTGTGTGTGTGATCGGGCCCAGGCCTGCCGCAGGAAAGTGTGTGTTGTGTGTGTGTGTGATCGTGCCCAGGCCTGGCGCAGGAAAGTGTGTGTGTGTGATCGGGCCCAGGCCTGCCGCAGGAAAGTGTGTGGTGTGTGTGTTGTGATCGGGCCCAGGCCTGCCGCAGGAAAGTGTTGTGTGTGTGATCGGGCCCAGGCCTGCCGCAGGAAAGGGTGTGTGTGTGTGTGTGATCGGGCCCAGGCCTGCCGCAGGAAAGTGTGTGTGTGTGATGGCCAGCTGCCGCAGGAATGGTGTGATCGGGCCCAGGCCTGCCGCAGAAAGTGGTGTTGTGTGTGTGGTGGGAGTGTGTGTGTGTGTGTGATGTGTGTGTGTGGTGGTGTGTGTGTGTGTGTGATCGTGGCCCAGGCCTGGCGCAGGAAAGTGTGTGTGTGTGTGATCGTGCCCAGGCCTGCGCAGGAAAGTGTGTGTGTGTGATCGTGCCCAGGCCTGCCGCAGGAAAGTGTGTGTGTGTGATTGTGATGACCCAGGCCTGCCGCAGGAAAGTGTGGTGTGTGTGATCGGGACCCAGGCCTGCGCAGAAAGTGTGTGTGTGTGATGGGGACACCAGGCCGGGCGCAGAAAGTGTGTGTGTGTGTGTGTGTGATCGGATCCAGGCCTGCCGCAGGAAAGTGTGTGTGTGATCGGGCCCAGGCCTGGCGCAGAAAAGTGTGTGTGTTTTGTGTGTGTGTGGTGTGTGTGTGTGTGGATCGGATCCAGGCCTGCCGCAGGAAAGTGTGTGTATATTGTTAAAACATTAGTATTGTTGTTTCTAAATGATTATGAACTTGTTTTCTTTGCATTTTTTTGTTATTTTGACCATTTCTCATTTTCAGAAAATAGATGCAAAATTTATTGCTTGGAAATTCGGAGACATGTTGTCAGCAGGGCTGTGGAGTCTGAGCCCATTTTGGTGGAGTCGGAGGTTTGGCTTACCAACTCCACAGCCCTGGTTGTCAGTAGTTTATAGAATAAAAGAGCAATTTACATTTTACTCAACAATATAAAGAGAAAAATCTCAGACAAAACTGAAAATTTTGCAGTGGTCTCTTAAAAAAAATATATTTATATATATATATATATATATATATTATACATTCTCTGGAAAAAATGAAGAGACCGCTGCACAATGTCCAGTGTCTGATTTTTCTCTTTATATTTTTGAGTAAAATGTAAATTGCTCTTTTATTCTATAAACTACTGACAACAGGTCACCGAATTTCCAAGCAATAAATTTTGTATTTTTCAGAAAATGAGAAATGGTCAAAATAACAAAACAATGCAGTGCTTGTAGCCCTCAAATAATGCTAAGAAAACAAGTTTTATAATCATTTAGAAACAACAATAATGTTTTACCTCAGGAAGAGTTCAGAAATCAATATTTGGTGGAATAACCATGATTGTTAATCACAGCTTTCATGCGTCTTCATGCTTTCCACCAGTCTGTCACACTGTTTTTGGGTGACCTTATGCCGCTCCTGGTACAGAAATGTAAGCAGTTCTTCTTTGATGGCTTGTGACTATCCATCTTCCTCTTGATTACATTCCAGAGGTTTTCAGTGGGGTTCAGGTCTGGAGATTGGGCGGCCATGACAGGGATTCGATGTGGTGGTCCTTCATCCACACATTGATTGACCTAGCTGTGTGGCATGGCGCATTGTCCTGCTGGAAAAACCAGTCCTCAGAGTTGGGGAACATAGCCTGAGCAGAAGGAATCAACTGTTTTTCCAGGATAACCTTGTATGCGACTTGATTCATACGTCCTTCACAAAGATTAACCTGCCCAATTCCAGCCTTGCTGAAGCATCCCCAGATCATCACCGATCCTCCACCAAATTTTACAGTGGGTGCAAGACACTGTGGCTTGTACGCCTCTCCAGGTCTCCGTCTAACCATTAGACGACCAGGTGTTGGGCAAAGCTGAAAATTAGACTCATCAGAGACGATTACCTTACTCTAGTCCTCTATGGTCCAATCCTTATGGTCTTTGGCAAGCTTCAGCCTGGCTCTCCTTTGCGTCTCATTGATGAAAGGCTTTTTTCTAGCTTTACATGACTTGAGCCCTGCCTCTAGGAGCCTGTTGCGAACTGTTCTTGCCGAGCACGTCAGCTGCCTTTTTTCATTCCTTTTGTAGGTCACTTGATGTCATTCTGCGGTTGCTGAGTGACATTCGAATAAGATGACGGTCATCCCGGTCAGTGGAGAGTCGTTTTCGCCCTCTGCCGGTCTGTAGCTTTGTTGGCCCCAATGTCTGCTGCTTCACCTTGTTGTAATGGACTGCCGTCTTAGAAATTTTAAGGATGGAGGCAACATGACGCTCACTGTATCCCTCTGCTAGTAAAGCCAGAATTGAGCCCTTTTCCTCACTCAAGACTTTTCTTTTCTGCTCTTTTGGCATGGTTACAAGTTAATTTTTCATTCCTATTACTTTTGGGATATTACTAGTACTTGTTTTGCCATCCAGCTTGTCCTATTGCAGGAGGATTGTGAACACCACAGCAGTGTTTTTTATACTTTCCTTCGATAAATAAGATTTGGTTCAGGTGATCACAAATCAGAAGCACATTAAGTAGAATGAGGTGAACTCTGGAATTCAGCTGACACTGGAATGGAACGGCTGTCAGACATGTAGAGAAGAGGATTGTTATAACACTGTGCAGTGCGCTCTTCATTTTTGCCAGAGATGTATGTATATTATTATAATGTATGGGTACGTGTGTGTTTGCACATACAGTATATACCGTAACTTGCGTATATATGTGTTTATACGTAATATAAATGGTTTGCCTTGTGGGGAAGCCCACTCGGATCCCCCTAACGTAGGTGCATTGATCCTTTCCTACACACCTGATGGGGTTGTTATACCTGAGATACTGTATTATTTATTCCTGTCCCTTCTGTCATGTGATTAATGGATCTGGGATATTCGATATACGGTTGTGTAAAAAAAATGTTTGCCCTTCCTGATTTCCTATTCTTTTGCATGTTTCTCAAACTTAAATGTTTCCGATCACCAAATAAATTTAAATATTAGACAAAGATAACACAATCACAAAATACATTATATAAATTAAGGTCTTTATTATTAAGGGAAAAATAAATCCAAACCTAGCCCTGTGGTGTGAAAAAGTGATTTGGCCTCATCCCCATTAAAACATAAATTAACTGTGGTTTATCACATTCCCTAGCCAGACGGAGGCCTGATTATTGCCACACCTGTTCTCAATCAAGAAATCACTTAAATAGGAACTGCCTGACAATGTGAAATAGACCAAACGATCCTCAAAAGCTAGACATCAAGTCTGAATCCAAAGACATTCTGGAACAAATGAGAAACAAAATAACTGAGATGTATCAGTCTGGAAAATGTTATAAAGCCATTTCTAAAACTTTGAGACTCCAGCGAACCACAGTGAGGGCCATTATCCACAAATGGTGAAAGCATGGAACAGTGGTGAACCTTCCCAGGAGTGGCCGGACGACTAAAATTACCCCAAGAGCGCAGCGAGAACTCATCCAAGAGGTCACAAAAGACCAACAACAACATCCAAAGAACTGCAGGCCTCACTTCCATCAGTTAAGGTCAGTGTTCATGACTCCAACATAAGCAAGAGACTGGACAAAAATGGCCTACATGGCCGAGTTCCAAGACTAAATCCACTGCTGAGCAATAAGAACATAAAGCCTTGTCTCAGTTTTGCCAGAAAACATCTTGATGATCCCCAAGACTTTTGGGAGAATACTCTGTGGACTGACCAGACAAAACTTGGAACTTTTTGGAAGGCGTATGTCCCATTACATCTGGCGTAGAAGTAGCATAGCATTTCAAAAAAGGAACATCATACCAACAGTAAAATATGGTGGTGGTTTGGGACTGTTTTCCTGCTTCAGGACCTTGAATACTTGCTGTGGTAAATGGATCCACGAGTTCTGCTGTTGACCAAAAAATCTTAAGGGGAATCTGTCACTCCATTTTTGCCCTATGAGATACAGCCACCGCCATCAGGGGTTTATCTTACATTCTGTAATGCTGTAGATAAGCCCCTGATGTGACCTGAAAGAGAAGAAAAACGAGTTATATTATACTCACCCAGGAGCGGTCCAGTCGGGTCAGATGGGCGTCGCGGTCCAGTTCGGCGCCTCCCATCTTGTAGCGAAGCCGGCCTCTTCTTTCCGTCCCGTCGCGGCTCCTGCGCAAGCGCACTGATCTGCCCTGGTGAGGGGAGAGCAAAGTACTGCAGTGCGCAGGCGCCGGACCTCTCTGACCTTTCCCTGTGCACTGCAGTACTCGGCTCTCCCCTCACCAGAGCAGATCAGTGCGCCTGCGCAGGAGCCGCGACGGGACGGAAAGAAGAGGCCGGCTTCGCTACAAGATGGGAGGCGCCAAACCGGACAGCGACGCCCATTGGACCGGACGGCGGACCGCCCCTGAGTGAGTATAATATCTCGTTTTTCTTCACTTTCAGGTCACATCGGGGGCTTATCTACAGCATTACAGAATGCTGTAGATAAGCTCCTGATGGCGGTGGCCGCATCTCATAGGGCAAAAATGGGGTGACAGATTCCCTTTAAAGGAGAATATCTGGCCATCTGTTTGTGACCGCAAGCTGAAGCGCACTTGTGTTATGCAGCAGGACAATGATCCAAAACACAACAGCGAGTCCACCTCTGAATAGCTTCAGAAAACAAAATTAAGCCTCGAGTGGCCTAGTCAGAGTCCTGACCTTAATGCGATTGAGATGCTGTAATGACCTTTAAAAAGGCGGCTCATGCTCAGAAACCTCCAATGTGGCTGAATTACAACAATTCTGCAGAGATGAGCGGCCAAAATCCCTCCAGAGCGATGTAAAAGATTCATTGCCGGTTACCACAGTTGTCGCTGCTAAGGGCGGATCAGCCAATTATTAGGGTTAGGGGGCAATCGTTTTTTTACACAGGGCCTGGAGGTTTGGATTTCTTTTTCCATTAATAATAAAACCTTAATTTATAAACTGCATTGTGTGATTATTGTGTTATCTTTCTGTAATACGTACATTTGTTTGGTGATTGGAAACATTTTAAGTGTGAGAAACATGTAAAAGAATAAGAAATCACCAATGGGGCAAACGCTTTCACGCAACTGTAGATGGTATTTGGTTCGATCCTCTGCACGTCCTTTAGCTTCTGATTTGCTACTTGTCCAGTGTAAGTGACTCATGACCCGGACAGGATATGATTTATCCGGGCAAACCGCCTCCTTCCATCACTCCACGCTCCAGTTTTTATGAGGAGTTTTGAGTGGTGGAAAAGTAACCATAGACACTCGCCCCATGAGACCTTCCACTCACCAACACCGCCCCACGAGGCCTTCCACTCACCAACACCCGCCCCACGAGGCCTTCCACTCACCAACACCGCCCCACGAGACCTTCCACTCACCAACACCGCCCCACGAGACCTTCCACTCACCAACACCGCTCCACGAGACCTTCCGTGTACCCAGACCTCGCCACGAGATTTGTTATATTCGAGCCAAGCCAGTTACCTAGACATCAGTTTGTCATGGTCTGCAGATGTTATAGGTATCTGTGCTCTCTGTACCTATAACTTTGTCCGTATGTGCAGGAGTGTGCCGCCACCTGTGTATATGGTGTGTACTTCTATATCCCAGCAGGCACAGTCACGCAGCTCTTCACCACGTCTGCTGCACAAGACCGGCGCGGTGTGTAGGGCCCCAGTGCGGTATGTAGAGCCCCGACTCTCTGTGTATGGCTTGTTGTGTGTCCTTGATTGTCAGTGTCTTGGTGACCACACGCAGCCGTCATTTCCTGCACTTGAAGAGTAAGGAGTGGAGGATGCAGCTCTTCCCGTGGTACCACCCGATCCGCAGAACTCGGGCAGGATTTCCTCTTCCAGAAAACACCGATCACCGGAGACTTATCACTTCTGAAAATATAATACCTGTACATTTGTTGAGTCCGCCCGTAATACCGTCTGCCAAACAGCGTATCCAAGCCCAGCAGTGATACTGTCTGCAGAACAGTGTATCTAATCCTCAGGGTGTGATACTTGGCTGAGCCGTGCGATGTGTAGTACTCGGCGGTGCGGTGTGGGATGCTCTGCTGAGCCGTACGGTGTATCTATTCCTCGGTGCTTGATAGTCGGCTGAGCCGTACGGTGTGTCTAATCCTAGGTGTGTGATACTTGGCTGAGCTGTGCTGTGTATCTAATCCTCGGTATGTGTGATACTCGGCTGAGCCGTGTGGTGTATCTAATCCTCGGTGTGTGATACTCGGCTGAGCCGTATGATGTATCTAATCCTCGGTGTGTGATACTTGGCTGAGCTGTGCGGTGTATCTAATCCTCGGTGTGTGATACTTGGCTGAGCTGTGCTGTGTATCTAATCCTCGGTATGTGTGATACTCGGCTGAGCCGTGTGGTGTATCTAATCCTCGGTGTGTGATACTCGGCTGAGCCGTATGGTGTATCTAATCCTCGGTGTGTGATACTTTGCTGAGCTGTGCGGCGTATCTAATCCTCGGTGTGTGATACTTGGCTGAGCCGTGCGGTGTATCTAATACTCGTTCTGTGATACTTGGCTGAGCAGTGTGGTGTATTTAATACTCGGTGTGTGATACTCGGCTGAGCCGTGCGGTGTGGGATACTTGGCTGAGCCGTATGGTGTATCTAATCCTCGGTGTTTGATACTTGACTGAGCCGTGCACTGTATCTAATCCTCAGTGTGATACTTGGCTGAGCCGTATGGTGTATCTAATCCTCGGTGTGTGATACTCGGCTGAACCGTATGGTGTATCTAATCCTCTGTGTTCGATAGTAGGCTGAACCGTGCTGTGTATCTAATTCGGTGTGATACTCGCTGCGTGTGGGTGTAATCTGTGTGTGTGATACTCGGCTGCGCTGTGCGGTGTATCTAATCCTCGGTGTGTGATACTCGGCTGCGCTGTGCGGTGTATCTAATCCTCGGTGTGTGATACTGCGCTGAGCTTGCGGTGTATTTAATCCTCGGTGTGTGATACTTGGCTTGCGCTGTTGTGTAACTAATCCTCGGTGTGTGATACTCGGCTGCGCTGTGCGGTGTATCTAATACTCGGTGTGTGATACTCGACTGCGCTGTGCTGTGTATCTAATCCTCGGTGTGTGATACTCGGCTGACTGTGCGGTGTATCTAATCCTCGGTGTGTGATACTCGGCTGCGCCGTGCTGTGTATCTAATACTCGGTGTGTGATACTCGGCTGTGCGTGTGTGTATCTAATCCTCGGTGTGTATACTCGGCTGCGCTGTGCTGTGTATCTAATCCTCGGTGTGTGATACTGGCTGCGCGTGCTGTGTATCTAATCACTCAGTGTGTGATCTCGGCTGTGCCGTGTGTGTATCTAATCCTCGGTGTGTGATAGCTTGGCTGCGCTGTGCGGTGTATCTAATCCTCGGTGTGTGATACTCGGCTGTGCCGTGCTGTGTATCTAATCCTCGGTGTGTGATGCTTGGCTGCGCTGTGCGGTGTATCTAATCCTCCGTGTGTGATACTCGGCTGCGCTGTGCGGTGTATCTAATCCTCGGTGTGTCGTTGTGATTATCTCGTTGTCGGCTGAGCCGTGCGTGTATCTAATCCTCGGTGTGTGATACTTGGCCTGCGGTGTATCTAATCCTCGGTGTGTGATACTCGGCTGTGCCGTGCTGTGTATCTAATCCTCGGTGTGTGATGCTTGGCTGCGCTGTGCGGTGTATCTAATCCTCGTGTGTGATACTCGGCTGCGCTGTGCGGTGTATCTAATCCTCGGTGTGTGATACTCGCTGGCGTGCTGTGTATCTAATCCTCGGTGTGTGATGCTCGGCTGGCTGTGCGTGTATCTAATCCTCGGTGTGTGATACTGGCTGCGCTGTGCGGTGTATCTAATCCTCGGTGTGTGATACTCGTGCGCTGTGCGGTACTACCGTGTGTATCGTGCTTATTACCTCGGTGTGTGATACTTGGCTGCGCTGTGCGGTGTATCTAATCCTCGGTGTGTGATGCTTGGCTGCGCTGTGCGGTGTATCTAATCCTCGGTGTGTGATACTCTGGCTGCGCTGTGCGGTGTATCTAATCCTCGGTGTGTGATACTCGGCTGCGCTGTGCGGTGTATCTAATCCTCGGTGTGTGATACTCGGCTGCGCTGTGCGGTGTATCTAATCCTCGGTGTGTGATACTCTGCTGCGCTGTGCGGTGTATCTAATCCTCGGTGTGTGATACTGGCTTGCAATGTGTCGTGTATCTAATCCTCGGTGTGTGATACTCGGCTGCGCTGTGCGGTGTATCTAATCCTCGGTGTGTGATACTCGGCTGCGCTGTGCGGTGTATCTAATCCTCGGTGTGATACTCGGCTGCGCCGTGCTGTGTATCTAATCCTCGGTGTGTGATACTCGGCTGGCTGTGTATCTAATCCTCGGTGTGTGATGCTTGGCTGCGCTGTGTGGTGTATCTAATCCTCGGTGTGTGATACTCGGCTGCGCTGTGCGGTGTATCTAATCCTCGGTGTGTGATACTCGGCTGCGCCGTGCGGTTGTATCTAATCCTCGGTGTGTGATACTCGGCTGCGCTGTGCGGTGTATCTAATCCTCGGTGTGTGTGATACTTGGCTGCGCTGTGCAGTGTATCTAATCCTCGGTGTGTGATACTCGGCTGCACTGTGCGGTGTATCTAATCCTCGGTGTGTGATACTCGGCTTCGCTGTGCGGTGTATCTAATCCTCGGTGTGTGATACTCTGCTGCGTTGTGCGGTGTATCTAATCCTCGGTGTGTGATACTCGGCTGCGCTGTGGGTGTATCTTATCCTCGGTGTGTGATACTCGGCTGAGCTGTGCGGTGTATCTAATCCTCGGTGTGTGATACTCGGCTGCGCTGTGCGGTGTATCTTATCCTCGGTGTGTGATACTCGGCTGCGCTGTGCGGTGTATCTAATCCTCGGTGTGTGATACTCTGCTGCGCTGTGCGGTTGTATCTAATCCTCGGTGGTGTGATACTCGGCTGCGCTGTGTGGTGTATCTTATCCTCGGTGTGTGATACTCGGCTGAGCTGTGCGATGTATCTAATCCTTGGTGTGTGATACTCGGCTGCGCTGTGCGGTGTATCTAATCCTCGGTGTGTGATACTCTGCTGCGCTGTGCGGTGTATCTAATCCTCGGTGTTGTGATACTCGGGCTGCGCTGTGCGGTGTATCTAATCCTCGGTGTGTGTGATACTCGGCTGCGCTGTGCGGTGTATCTAATCCTCGGTGTGTGTGATACTCGGCTGCGCTGTGCGGTGTATCTAATCCTCGGTGTGTGATACTCGGCTGCGCTGTGCGGTGTATCTAATCCTCGGTGTGTGATATCCTCGCTGCGCTGTCCGGTGTATCTAATCCTCGGTGTGTGATACTCGGCTGAGCTGTGCAATGTATCTAATCCTCGGTGTGTGATACTCGGCTGCGCCGTGCTGTGTATCTAATCCTCGGTGTGTGATACTCGGCTGCGCCGTGCGGTGTATCTTATCCTCGGTGTGTGATACTCGGCTGCGCTGTGCGGTGTATCTAATCCTCGGTGTGTGATACTCGGCTGCGCTGTGCGGTGTATCTAATCCTCGGTGTGTGATACTCGGCTGCGCTGTCTCTGGCTCCGGTCGCTCTGTAATGCAGTTTGGGGATCCGGGTGCAGATTTTACCCTTCAGGCGCTGTTCACATGACCCGTCCCCTGCAGGCGCCGGTGACAGCGGAGCGTGGTGGATTTCGGTGATTCTCCGCCATCACTCCGGCCGGTGATGGCGCTTGCTGTACTGTCCTCGGGTGCTTGTCGCCGCTGATGATCTGCCGTTGCCCCTCCGCCGGCCCACCTTTTCCCTTGTGAGTGGGGGGCCTGCGTTTGCTGGCGGGAGCTCCCTGTCAGGTCTCCGGGGTGGCTGACCTTTTTCCTTCTGTTGTCCACTTAGGGGGATTATTCCCGGGATTATCCCCTTCTGACCTCTACATAAATCCTGTGAATCTCCTTATCTCAGGAGTCCACTTCTGACAACATTGTTTGCTGTAAGGACCCTCCTCCTGTGGAGGGAACCCCGAGGGGGCAGAGTGTAGACCCAGGTACCCCAAATTTAGAGCCGAGGGGTAGAGTGCCACTCGGACGTATTGGAGAGATACCCTAATGGGGCTGATGAGGACTCGGACTATGGGGGACGCCCTTCTGAGTGCGGGGACGTGGGATGTGGCTGAAGTGTCGCACTCGAGGCTATACCAGGTGTCCGGCTCCTTCCTCTTCCCATCAAATACAGTTTGTGCAGGCGCGGAAGTTCGGGGTCCCACAGTCTGGGAACTGAAACCTCTGGGCTATAGGACATTGTGTGTGACCCAGAGCTGGAGCGTGAGCTCTTCTGGAGAGGAGCAGGAATAATGTATTGTGAGCGCTGATCCCGGAGAACGTTGGGTGGAGATTTGTGGTGAGGAATCGTCTGGTGATCCAGCATTTGTCACTTTCACGTCATTCGCCTCCGCTTCTCTCCGGTAGTTACACGTGGTGACCCCACACTAACTGCCGCCCTCGCTCCGTGCTGCGGTATGTTTCCTGATCACCGACCCGCGTGACATCCATGGATCGCATCATCTCTGCGCTCAGAGCGACTATCACATGAAGCTTTGCTGTTCTCTGCTGACATCAGTCCAGGAGGGCCGTGATGTCACCAGTGTCCTACACCGGAACACTAAGGGCCCGATTCATTATTGCATTGCCACCTTTTCTTTTTTTTTTTCCCCGCCTGTTTCATTTGCGCCTCTTTGAATTGTCTTTTATGTGTTCGCCTGTCTGTCGTTGTCGCGAGGTTTCTGTTTTCCAGATGTTTTCAGATGATCCATCAATTGCAAGTTATAAAAAAAAAAAAATAGATAAATAAGTCTCAATTTTTGCCACAAATGAGTCCACCCACGGTTATCACTGTACATGTGGAATTTGTGCACTATTGTGCAATATTTTACTGAAACTTCTGACTTTTTGCACTAAAAATGTTGTAAAAAAAAATATTAAATACTAAAGTCCAGAGCATTTTTTTAACTGCACAAAGTTGATGAACGATGTGTGCAGTTTTGAGGAATTTTGCGCAAAAAAATTGATAACAAATACCTAAAAAAAAGTGACTTTAAAAAAACCACAAACAAACTTGAGCAGGATATACCGCGCTGGCAATAAAGTGCGGCACGTGAGACGAGGCGTCACCGCTACGGGTGGACGGCCGGCCACTTCTTGTTTGTTGCTTCAGTTTCCTTTGTGTAATTGGAAATCTGCGGGAATCCAGAGGCGTAAAGCCTGACTGGTCCTGCTCACACAGCGGACGCTGGCTGCCGTCTCTGAGCTAGACAGGCCAGCGCTGCTCCTCTCTTCTTCAGGCTGATGCCTGCCCGATACACTGTAACAAACCCAGCACTGCTCCTGGTTAATGACAGCCGACAAAGGTCTTGACATTAGTCGTGGATTGGAGCAATATTGAGGAGCTGCTCATGGTGCATAATGTAATCTGGAGCAGAAGCTAGAAACAGCACCCCTCGTACCCATGGTCAGACTGCGGCACTGCAGCTCGTGCGGCGCAGCAGGTGAGCGCTTTTCTTTTCTCGTACAGATAATTTCTGCAGTATTGTTTTGCGTCCCCGATGCCGCCATGAGCCTCGCTGCGTTTTCTTAGTTTTGTTTTCTCCACAATTGATGGCAGAACAAATAAAAAAGCAGCTGGAAAAGCTGATGACAAGGACGGATCCTTTGTTATCCGGTGCTCCAATCACACGGAAGGCAGGCGCCATTGCTCTGCACGTCTCTGGTGCGGAGGCTCCGATTGCCAAATCTGGGTTATTAACTGTTCACATCCACAGAAATCGTAAGAGTGAACTGCCTAGAGGACGGACTCGTCTGATACATTGTGACGAGGCCTCAGCTAAAAGAAAGGTCTGTCAGGGCCAGTAAATGCCAGTCCATGTTCTGCATTAACCCTTCCTATGTTGGTGTGAACACAACCGCTGATGGAGGTTGGTTTGCGAGCTCCTGGGGTCAGAGATGGGGGTGTATTTCCTGACTGTCCCATTAAAGAAGGTAGGCTGACAAATACCAGCGCGGTGCATGCGGCCCCTGCATGTTTGACACGTACAATGTAAGAAGTGAATGGACCCTTCAGTGCGTTCACACAATCGCAGGTAAGCGACTGATGAACGGCTTTTTGCAAGCGGTCATATGGTTTAACAATGCACACATAAGGATTGGTAATTAGATGGTTCTCGGCAGCACATCTCCTGTTAACAGTAAGCAACGTGCTGCCGAGAATGATGATTGTCAATCCAACTTAAAACTCCTCTCGCTGGCCAGACGCGTTTTGCTCGCTTGTTGGGTGATTGCCGCCTGTTCACACTGCCCGTTCCTGGGCGCGCTCAGTCTCGAGGTCCACTACTGCCGTTAGTGAATGTGATGGTCGTACCTGGAGCTCTTGGCTTCTGGTTGCTGGTCTCTTCACCCTTGCTGCGTTTCTGTTCCTGCGTGTTAGTGCAGGATGTCCATTTCTGGGCGCACGGTGTGTAGCTGCTCGGTCAGATATGTGCTCGGGTCTGACGCTAGTCAGCCCCTCCATCTGCCCCATCCCCCACATAACGTCCCTGCCAGCGCACAATACTACTGGGATGCCCGTGTTATTCTTGGCTGCGCTGACGTAAGTGCCGTGCCGCTGTGACTTTTTTGAGCCTCGTTTCCTTCTGCTCCTTATTAAAAAATAAAATCTTCCTCTGAATCAGCCATTTATTGTTCCTTCCGTCTGAGCGCTGGCATCTGCCCAGAAGTGAGCGCCCCTCCGTATTGTGCCCGGTCGTAGTGCTCCATCGTGGTGCGCAGCGTGGTGTTTCCTGCAGATCGCACCATTTCTCCTGACGGCTTCAATGATCATTCTGTGCACGGTTCTGATCAGACGCCGTGAGGAGACTTGCAGCCGACGGCGCGGTTCTTGCGCAGTCTTGACTGCTTTCCTTTTTGCAGGGTTAGTTGTGTCACCATTATGGCTGCGGCATGCAGCGGGGGGGGGCTGAGATGCGACGTTTCCCCTCTCCAGGTCTGCGGTTAGGATGTGTGTGTATGATTTGTACCAGGCCCGGCTGCTATGAATGAGGCTTGTGTGTGCGCTGTGTGACCCCCTGGGGAGGTTAAGGAAACACTCTCGCTGCGTGTGTGTGGTCTCCGGTGCACAATGATGGCTTTGGTTAGGCAGCAGTGTGGAGTGCGCCCATGTCCAGGTGTGCCCAGCCGCTCACTGTAATCCAGGCCATGTGTTCAGCCGTACACGGGTCACACTGACCCTTATATTTACCGGGCCGAGGGACCAGCGATTAGGAGAAGCGTCAGGTGCACGGACCCAGTAATGCCCTGAAGTTATCAGTCCATATACATGTGCGGAGAGACGGCGCTGCCGTGTCTATGGATCCAGCCCGGTAGATCACACCCATCTGTAGCCCTGAGTGCTTGACCTGCTCACGTGGGTCCGGTAGGGCTCAGCTAGGCCAATAGTGCTTCTCAAAGTATATGTGGGGGCTCTAGTGCTTGTCAGGCCTGAATTATGGTGGGGGCTCTAGTGCTTAGCGGACCTTGTGACATGGTGCTCTAGGGCTTGGTGGACCGTGTGTCGGGTGGGTGCGGAGGCCTGTAGTACTTGGTGAGTTTATTAGACAATTATTGTACTATGTACACTTACACATGGAGGGAGGGACACATTGTCAGGTATTACACATGTAGAGGGGGACATTATCTGGTCATACATATGGAGGAGGGACACATCTGGCCAGTACACATGGCAGGGGGACACATTATTGAGCTGTACACATAGAGGGGGACACAGTATCAGGCTGTACACATGGAGGGGGACACAGTATCAGGCTGTACACATGGAGGGGGGACACAGTATCAGGCTCTACACATAGAGGGGGACACAGTATCAGGCTGTACCCATGGAGGGGGACACATTGAGCTGTACACATGAAGGGGGGACACAGTATCAGGCTGTGCACATGGAGGGGAACACAGTATCCGGCTGTGCACATGGAGGGGGGACACAGTATCAGGCTGTGCACATGGAGGGGGGACACAGTATCAGGCTGTGCACATGGAGGGGGGACACAGTATCAGGCTGTGCACATGGAGGGGGACACAGTATCAGGCTGTGCACATGGAGGGGGACACAGTATCAGGCTGTGCACATGGAGGGGGGACACAGTATCAGGCTGTGCACATGGAGGGGGGGACACAGTATCAGGCTGTGCACATGGAGGGGGGACACAGTATCAAGCTGTGCACATGGAGGGGGGACACAGTATCAGGCTGTGCACATGGAGGGGGGACACAGTATCATGCTGTGCACATGGAGGGGGGACACAGTATCAGGCTGTGCACATGGAGGGGGGACACAGTATCAGGCTGTGCACATGGAGGGGGACACAGTATCAAGCTGTGCACATGGAGGGGGACACAGTATCAAGCTGTGCACATGGAGGGGGACACAGTATCAGGCTGTGCACATGGAGGGGGGACACAGTATCAGGCTGTGCACATGGAGGGGGACACAGTATCAGGCTGTGCACATGGAGGGGGGACACAGTATCAGGCTGTGCACATGGAGGGGGGACACAGTATCAGGCTGTGCACATGGAGGGGGGACACAGTATCAGGCTGTGCACATGGAGGGGGACACAGTATCAGGCTGTGCACATGGAGGGGGGACACAGTATCAGGCTGTGCACATGGAGGGGGGACACAGTATCAGGCTGTGCACATGGAGGGGGGACACAGTATCATGCTCTACACATAGAGGGGGACACAGTATCCGGCTGTGCACATGGAGGGGGGACACAGTATCAGGCTGTACACATGGAGGGGGGACACAGTATCAGGCTGTGCACATGGAGGGGGACACAGTATCAGGCTGTGCACATGGAGGGGGGACACAGTATCATGCTCTACACATAGAGGGGGACACAGTATCCGGCTGTGCACATGGAGGGGGGACACAGTATCAGGCTGTACACATGGAGGGGGGACACAGTATCAGGCTGTACACATGGAGGGGGACATATTTTGGAGCTTAGCGGCAGTGAGCACTTTCTGCGGTCGGTGATGGCGCCACGTTCTTGTGCAGCAGTTGCTCATCTTCCTCCCAGGCCTGGAATTTCTTTTCTGCTTCCTAATTAGTGGCGGCTGGTCTGAGCTTTGTAATTACAACTGGGGGTCAGCGGCCAGAAAGTTCCTCAAAGAGCGGCCGCTGCACACAGGACGCGTCTCCTGCCGTCCTCACACTAATTATTAATGTGTCATTTCACCAATGTGAGGACTTCAGTGCCACGGTCACCTGCAAATGTGCTGCAAAAGGACAGGGCTGCTAGCTGTTACAGGAGAGATACTTCGTCACCTGTGCAGGCACCCATCCCCCGGTGCTGTGGTGATCAGCAGTCACCCATCCCTCGATGCTGGGGTGGTCAAAGGCACCCATCCCTTGGGGCAGTCGGCGGTCACTCCTCCCCCGGTACCGTGGTGGTTGTGGCACCCATCCCTGGAGTAGTCTGCTGCCACCCATCCCCCAGTACCATGGTGGTCGTCAGTCACCCATCCCCCGGTGCAAGGGCAGTCGGGGACACCCATCCACACCTTGCGGGGGCAGTCGCAGGGCATCCATTGCCAGGACGGTCTGAGTGCACCCAGTGTCGGGACGGTCGGCGTGCACCCATTCCCCAGTTTCGGACGTCGGTGTGCACCCATTCCCCAGTGTCGGACGGTCGGCGTGCACCCATTCCCAGTGTCGGGACGGTCGGCGTGCACCCATTCCCCAGTGTCGGGACGGTCGGCGTGCACCCATTCCCCAGTGTCGGGACGGTCGCGCGTGCACCATTCCCCAGTGTCGGGACGGTCGGCGTGCACCATTCCCCAGTGTCGGGACGGTCGGCGTGCACCCATTCCCCAGTGTCGGGACGGTCGGCATGTACCCATTCCCCAGTGTCAGGACGGTCGGCGTGCACCCATTCCCCAGTGTCGGGACGGTCGGCGTGCACCCATTCCCCAGTGTCGGGACGGTCGGCGTGCACCCATTCCCCAGTGTCGGGACGGTCGGCGTGCACCCATTCCCCAGTGTCGGGACGGTCGGCGTGCACCCATTCCCCAGTGTCGGGACGGTCGGCGTGTACCCATTCCCCAGTGTCGGGACGGTCGGCGTGCACCCATTCCCCAGTGCCGGGACGGTCGGCGTGTACCCATTCCCCAGTGTCGGGACGGTCGGCGTGCACCCATTCCCCAGTGTCGGGACGGTCGGCGTGCACCCATTCCCCAGTGTCGGGACGGTCGGCGTGCACCCATTCCCAAGTGTCGGGACGGTCGGCATGTACCCATTCCCCAGTGTCGGGACGGTCGGCGTGTACCCATTCCCCAGTGTCGGGACGGTCGGCGTGCACCCATTCCCCAGTGTCGGGACGGTCAGCGTGCATCCATTCTCTGTGCAGTGGGACACCACAACAATGCTGAGATTGTTCGCTTCGCACCAGCGTATAAGGCCCATCCGGTCTCCGCCTCATGGCCGCTGTAGAAGAAATGGGGCCGATTTCCTCTTGTGACACTTTCTCGCTAAATCTTTCTCCATTTTCAGGAGAGCTGCGGCATTGTCAGGTTTACAATGGTGACTCCGGCGCAGGCGGTATCCTCCAGCAACGCTCGTACACTATGTGCAGTGCATGAATGGGCATAATGTGCCTGGGACCGCTGACGAGATGCTGCTCGCTGCCTTATGGAGGGCCCGGTGTGGCCAGTGTTTGGCAGTAAATGTTGGCGCAGCTATTAGATATTTGTCCGTTTTCTTGCACTTTTTTTTGTTCATTACTCCCTTACATGTATCAGATCAGGAACAACAATGGCGCTAGTCTTTCCTCCCCTCTGTGCTGCTTTTTCTGCTCCATCGCCCGTCCCAGTGGCATCCCAGCAGCGCACGTTTCTCCATCTTCTGGTAACGTGGTGGTTTTGCCGTCTTTGTATCTCGGACGTCTCCCCCGTACTTCCTTCTGGTCTTAGACTCTTGTCTCCTCCTGGAATTTGACCTGCTTTGTAGCCATTAACCCATAGTCTGGTCCCGGCCGGCCGCTATCAGTGATGTGGGGGTTAATAACCTCTGGTTCGTTTCTGGAGACCTTATCGTCTCTACTCCCAAAATGCCTGAAATTCTGGAAGTGTTTCTTTAACTCCAGGGGTGAAATGAGGAATAACATGAACTGGAGGCGAGACTGTGCGGAGTCCATGCTGCCGGAGGGGGGCTCCTGTACACGGTCACGTCACCGCGCCGGACATGGCGCCTCATCTGTAAGGGTTATTATGTCCCGTGTGTAGGATTACAGCTCTGGAGGTTCTGCGCAGCATTATCCTGTGACATTACATTCACACTGTATCCTCTCTAGTAGCATGGACCGGCATCCTGATTGTTGTTCTGGTGACGGCTCAGACTGCTGCGAGACTTATTTCTCATACTGAGGAACCTACCTGCACTTCAAAAATCCTGAAAAATAACTTGTGTCGCACCAACACATTTACTGTTCTGCAGCAATCCTTCCCTGGAAATCGCACCATTACCAGACACCATGGTGCCGAGGAGCCGCATGGGTCTGTGACATGTAGTGCACTCAGATGTAAAGGTATCACTCAGCAAGCTATGTGCGGACCCTGAACAAGCAAGCACTGCAGGGAGAGTTCAGCTCTAAAGCTAATCCAGGAGGTCTCCCAAGTCCCCTTATCTAAAGGAGACATCGAGCTCCGCCATCGATTTCATGATCTCGCTCAATGCATTCAAGTGAAAAAAATCGGAGTAAACACTACTAAGAGAGAGCGTGAGTCCTGCATCTCCACCCTCTTATAGAGCGAGCATGTGAGTCCTGCATCTCTGCCCTCTTATAGAGCGAGCATGTGAGTCCTGCATCTCCGCCCTCTTATAGAGCGAGCATGTGAGTCCTGCATCTCCGCCCTCTTATAGAGCGAGCATGGGAGTCCTGCATCTCCGCCCTCTTATAGAGCGAGCATGCGTGTCCTGCACCTCCGCCCTCTTATAGAGCGAGCATGCGAGTCCTGCATCTCCGCCCTCTTATAGAGCGAGCATGCGAGTCCTGCATCTCCGCCCTCTTATAGAGCGAGCATGCAAGTCCTGCATCTCCGCCCTCTTATAGAGCGAGCATGCGTGTCCTGCATCTCCGCCCTCTTCTAGAGCGAGCATGCATGTCCTGCATCTCCGCCCTCTTATAGAGCGAGCATGCATCTCCGCCCTCTTCTAGAGCAAGCATGTGAGTCCTGCTTCTCTGCCTGCCTATAGAGAACCTGTGAGTCCTGCTTCTCCACCCTCTTATATAGCAAGCATGTGAGTCCTGCTTCTCTGCCTACCTATAGAGAAACCATCAGTCCTGCTTCTCTGCCTGCCTATAGAGAGCCTATGAGTCCTGGTTCTCTCCCAACCTATAGAGAGAGCCTGTGAGTCCTGTTTCCCTGGCTGCCTAAAGAAAGCCTGAGAGTCCTGCTTCTCTGCCTGCCTATAGAGAGCCTGTGAGTCCTGCTTCTGTCCCAACCTATAGAGAGAGCCTGTGAGTCCTGTTTACCCGGCCGTGTATAGAGAGCTTGTGAGTCCTGCTTCCCCCTCCTATAGAGAGAGCCTGTGAGTCTATCCTCCGCCCTCTTACTGATTTTCTTCCATATACTGTCATGTCCGGAAATCAGTGGAGGTCTGCGCTACCACTGTTCTCTATCGACTTGTATGGGAGAAGGTGGTGGCCATGCTGTGTGCGCTCCGCATAGGTGATTGTGCAGGGAGGGGGAGGAGGTAAGCTGTGACCATGCATTGTCTGTATGTCGGTGTCCTCCTGCCTGTGATGATGATGAGATTGAGGACGTGCTCGTTTCTGGCTCTTGTGTAACTGTCCTGTGTATCTGCCCCAGATTGCTGAGTATTTGTCAGCTCCCCTGCATAGTGCGGCCATCTGTGTGCAGCGAGCGTCCTGCGCCCTCACATGTCTGATCCTTCCTGTGCTCCGCTACATACGTGATCTGCTGTCAATCATCATCTACTGTTACTGCACCCGGGATGTAACGCTGCGTCCACATCAAAGCAGACATGAAAGCCTCGCAGCGGGCGGACGCCCCTCATCTGCTCCATCTTTACCAACTATTGTTTCTCATCAACAGCAAAATGATCCCAGATCCATGGAGCCGCGCTCCCCGCTCCCCGATTGTGAAATCCTATATATAAACCAGCTCCACATACTGGAAAATAAGACATGTACCGGGAGTGCACATAGCAGCCATCACTGGAAAACAGAGACTGTCATGATGGGGCCGAGCGCGGGCCGTATACTGTATAATGATGAAAAAGATAAATCCGGCACTCAATGTAGGTAATTTGAAAGAAAATTCCTTTATTACAATGTGCAATCCTCAAAATTTGTAACGTTTGTAAAGAGCGCCTTTCCTGATAGCCTTACTGCTGTACTTATTTAGCGCTCACTTCACTCTTCCTATCTAAGTGGACTTCACATGAAACTCACCTCTCAGTACATTTGCAATTTGTCTGAAGAAGGTCAGATGTTTGACCGAAACGTTACAAATTTTGAGGATTGCACATTGTAATAAAGGAATTTTCTTTCAAATTACCTACATTGAGTGCCGGATTTATCTTTTTCATTATTAGTATTATGGGTCTGGCATCCCAAATCTGAGCACCTTTTTTCATACACAAGGAGTGACGTGTCTTCAAACTCAATACTACTGTATAATGATGGGGCCGAGCGCGGGCCGTGTACTGTATAATGATGAGGCCGAGCGCGGGCCGTGTACTGTATAATGATGGGGCCGAGCGCGGGCCGTGTACTGTGTATAATGATGGGGCCGAGCGCAGGCCGTGTACTGTATAATGATGGGGCCGAGCGCAGGCCGTGTACTGTATAATGATGGGGCCGAGCGCAGGCCGTGTACTGTATATAATGATGGGGCCGAGCGCGGGCCGTGTACTGTGTATAATGATGGGGCCGAGCGCAGGCCGTGTACTGTGTATAATGATGGGGCCGAGCGCAGGCCGTGTACTGTATAATCATGGGGCCGAGCGCAGGCCGTGTACTGTATAATGATGGGCCGAGCGCAGGCCGTGTACTGTATAATGATGGGGCCGAGCGCAGGCCGTGTACTGTATAATGATGGGGCCGAGCGCGGGCCGTGTACTGTGTATAATGATGGGGCCGAGCGTGGGCAGTGTACTGTGTATAATGATGGGGCTGAGCGCGGGCCGTGGACTGTGTATAATGATGGGGCCGAGCGCGGGCCGTGTACTGTATAATGATGGGGCCGAGCGCGGGCCGTGTACTGTATAATGATGGGGCCGAGCGCAGGCCGTGTACTGTATAATGATGGGGCCGAGCGCAGGCCGTGTACTGTATAATGATGAGGCCAAGCTCGGGCCGTGTACTGTATAATGATGGGGCCGAGCTCGGGCCGTGTACTGTATAATGATGGGGCCGAGCGCGGGCCGTGTACTGTATAATGATGGGGCCGAGCGCGGGCCGTGTACTGTATAATGATGGGGCCGAGCGCGGGCGTGTACGTGTATAATGATGGGCGAGCGCGGGCCTGTACTGTGTTAATGATGGGCCGACGCGGGCCGTGTACTGTATAATGTGGCGAGCGCTGGCACTGTACTGTGTATAAGATGGGCCGAGCGAGGGCCGTGTACTGTATAATGGCCGAGCGCGACGTTACTGTATATGATGGGCCGAGCGCGCTGTACGTATAATGATGGCCGAGCGCAGGCAGTTTCTGTATAATATGGGGCCGAGCGCGCACTGTTACTGTATAATGATGGGGCCGAGCGCGAGCCGTGTACTGTATAATGATGGGCCGAGCGCGGGCCGTGTACTGTATAATGATGGGGCCGAGCGCGGGCCGTGTACTGTATAATGATGGGGCCGAGCGCGGGCCGTGTACTGTATAATGATGGGGCCGAGCGCGGGCCGTGTACTGTATAATGATGGGGCCGAGCGCGGGCCGTGTACTGTATAATGATGGGGCCGAGCGCGGGCCGTGTACTGTATAATGATGGGGCCGAGCGCGGCCGTGTACTGTATAATGATGGGGCCGAGCGCGGCCGTGTACTGTATAATGATGGGGCCGAGCGCGGGCCGTGTACTGTATAATGATGGGGCCGAGCGCGGCCGTGTACTGTATAATGATGGGGCCGAGCGCGGGCCGTGTACTGTATAATGATGGGGCCGAGCGCGGGCCGTGTACTGTTATAATGATGGGGCCGAGCGCGGGCCGTGTACTGTATAATGATGGGGCCGAGCGCAGGCCGTGTACTGTATAATGATGGGGCCGAGCGCGGGCCGTGTACTGTATAATATGTGGGCCGAGCGCGGGCCGTGTACTGTAAATGATGGGGCCGAGCGCGGCCGTGTACTGTATAATGATGGGGCCGAGCGCGGGCCGTGTACTGTATAATGATGGGGCCGAGCGCGGGCCGTGTACTGTATAATGATGGGGCCGAGCGCGGGCGTGTACTGTATAATGATGGGGCCGAGCGCGGGCCGTGTACTGTATAATGATGAGGCCGAGCGCGGGCCGTGTACTGTATAATGATGGGGCCGAGCGCGGGCCGTGTACTGTGTATAATGATGGGGCCGAGCGTGGGCAGTGTACTGTGTATAATGATGGGGCTGAGCGGGGCAGTGTACTGTGTATAATTATGGGGCCGAGAGCGGGCCGTGTACTGTATAATGATGGAGCCGAGCACACGCTGTCTGTCCTGTGACTGAGCCGAGCGGTACAAGCCCTGGCCGATGTATTCGGCGTGTTACACCCCAGTGTGAGCGCGCTCTACCGCCGAGCGCCACCTGTAATGTAACGCTATACTGTAAATTAATTAGACTTTAAGTCCGGGATTGGCGGTATCATTGCCGCCACGTCTGCATGACATCACCAGACACAGCTGCCGTGGGCTTACGGCCCCTTCACACATCTAATGAAGATGTTTGGGATGTCTCGCGTCCCCCAGAGACGACTGAGGTTACATCTACCAGTGGGGTTCTGCAGCCGGTCCTGGAGGCGAGAAGCTCCACAATCCCCCCTATATCCTTCATGTCAAGGTCTCATCAGTGAAGGGTTCTTGGGCTGCTGGGCTCTGTTGTCCGGACAGATCAGCATCTATAATACACACGTCTGTTTATCTGAGCAGCTCTAATTCTGTGGTGCTCAGCGATCATGGAACTACATCCCCCAGCATCCCATGTCCTGATAATACATAAACCTCTGAGACCGACGCCTAGAAATCCTCAGTGACCGGTCCTGATGCTTCTAATATAGGAATCACTGTCCTATATTACAGCTTGTGTTATCTTCCAGAGCTGCACTCACTATTCTGCGGTGCAGTCACTGTGTACATACATTACATTACTGATCCTGAGTTACCTCCTGTATTATACCCCAGAGCTGCACTCACTATTCTGCTGGTGCAGTCACTGTGTACATACATTACTGATCCTGAGTTACATCCTGTATTATACCCCAGAGCTGCACTCACTATTCTGCTGGTGCAGTCACTGTGTACATACATTACATTACATTGCACCAGCAGAATAGTGAGTGCAGCTCTGGAGTATAATACAGGATGTAAATCAGGATCAGTAATGTATGTACACAGTGACTCCACCAGCAGAGTAGTGAGTGCAGCTCTGGAGTATAATACAGGATATTGTTATGAATGAGCTAGAGATGGTTTCTGAGCAGAGGCTCCCTCTGGTGGTTACAGACAGTACTGAACCTTTCAGCGAGGAGTGGCTAGTTTATCTGCAGCCACTCCTCGCTGAAAGGTTCAGTACTGTCTGTAACCATCAGAGGGAGCCTCTGCTCAGAAACCATCTCTAGCACATTCATAACAGGATGTAACTCAGGATCAGTAATGTATGTACACAGTGACTGCACCAGCAGAATAGTGAGTGCAGCTCTGGAGTATAATACTGGATGTAACTCAGGATCAGTAATGTAATGTATGTACACAGTGACTGCACCAGCAGAATAGTGAGTGCAGCTCTGGAGTATAATACAGGATGTAACTCAGGATCCGTAATGTGATGTATGTACACAGTGACTGCACCAGCAGAATAGTGAGTGTAGCTCTTGGGTATAATACAGGAGGTAACTCAGGATCAGTAATGTATGTACACAGTGACTACACCAGCAGAATAGTGAGTGCAGCTCTGGAGTATAATACAGGATGTAACTCAGGATCAGTAATGTAATGTACACAGTGACTCACCAGCAGAACAGTGACTGCAGCTCTTGGGTATAATACAGGATGTAACTCAGGATCAGTAATGTAATGTATGTACACAGTGACTGCACCAGCAGAATAGTGAGTGCAGCTCTGGAGTATAATACAGGATGTAACTCAGGATCAGTAATGTAATGTATGTACACAGTGACTGCACCAGCAGAATAGTGAGTGCAGCTCTGGAGTATAATACAGGATGTAACTCAGGATCAGTAATGTATGTATGTACACAGTGACTGCACCAGCAGAATAGTGAGTGCAGCTCTGGAGTATAATACAGGATGTAACTCAGGATCAGTAATGTATGTACACAGTGACTCACCAGCAGAACAGTGAGCGCAGCTTTGGGTATAATACAGGAATGTAACTCAGGATCAGTAATGTAATGTATGTACACAGTGACTGCACCAGCAGAATAGTGAGTGCAGCTCTGGAGTATAATACAGGATGTAACTCAGGATCAGTAATGTAATGTATGTACACAGTGACTGCACCAGCAGAATAGTGAGTGCAGCTCTGGAGTATAATACAGGATGTAACTCAGGATCAGTAATGTAATGTATGTACACAGTGACTGCACCAGCAGAATAGTGAGTGCAGCTCTGGAGTATAATACAGGATGTAACTCAGGATCAGTAATGTAATGTATGTACACAGTGACTGCACCAGCAGAATAGTGAGTGCAGCTCTGGAGTATAATACAGGATGTAACTCAGGATCAGTAATGTAATGTATGTACACAGTGACTGCACCAGCAGAATAGTGAGTGCAGCTCTGGGGTATAATACAGGATGTAACTCAGGATCAGTAATGTAATGTACACAGTGACTGCACCAGCAGAATAGTGAGTGCAGCTCTGGAGTATAATACAGGATGTAACTCAGGATCAGTAATGTAATGTATGTACACAGTGACTGCACCAGCAGAATAGTGAGTGAGCTCTGGAGTATAATCAGGTGTATAATGATCAGTTACAGTATGACATGATATACAGTGACTCTGAGACAGATACTCAGGCAGAATAGTGAGTCAGTGCTGAAGTAATATAAGGACTGTAACTACAGGATCAGTAATGTAATGTATGTACACAGTGACTGCACCAGCAGAATAGTGAGTGCAGCTCTGGAGTATAATACAGGATGTAACTCAGGATCAGTAATGTAAATGATGGTACACAGTGATGCACCAGCAGAATAGGAGTGCAGCTCTGGAGTATAATACAGGATGTAACTAGGATCAGTATGTAAGATGTACACAGTGACTGCACCAGGAATAGTGAGGCAGCTCTGGGTATAATACAGGATGTAACTCAGATCACAGTAATGTATGTACACAGTGGACTCACCAGCAGATAGTGAGTGCAGCATCTGGAGTAAATACAGGATGTAACCAGATCAGTAATTGTAGTACAGTGATGCACCAGCAGAATAGTGAGTCAGTACTGAGTATAATACAGAATGAACTGGATCAGTAATATGATGTACACAGTGACTGCACAGCAGATAGTGAGTGCAGCTTGGAGTATAATACAGGATGTAACTCAGGATCAGAATGTATATGGTAATACACTGACAGATAGTAGTGACACTTGATATACAGGATGTAATCAGGATCTAGTAGTATTACACAGTGTAACGACAGAATAGTGAGTGCAGCTCTGGAGTATATACAGAGTGAACTCAGGCATAGTATTAGTACACAGTGACTGTCACAGCAGAATAGTGTAGCAGCTCTGGAGTATAATACAGGATGCACCTGAGTAGTAATGATGTAATCAACAGTGATGACACAAATGTGAGTGCAGCCTGGAGTATAATACAGGAGTAACTCAGGATCAGTAAATGTATGTACACAGTGATGACCAGAGAATGTGATGCACTCTGGGAGTAATACAGGAGTAACTCAGGATCAGTAATGTAATGATGTACACAGTGACTGCACCAGCAGAAAGTGAGTGCAGCTCTGGAGTAAACAGGATGTAACTAGGATAGTAACTGTGACTGCACATAGGGATCTGGTTATGGAGTCGCTTTTCCGTTCCTGTGAGAGTTGGTTTCAGACTTAATGTTTAGCCGTGTGAGTATAGTGGTGGCTCGGTATTAGGTACTTTATTACACAGCCTGGATGTAGCAGCTCGGTATTGTTACCGGTGTCTTTGTCACATGATCCCAATTGAGTTCGGAGTTAATTGATAATGGGAAGTTTTTTCGACAGTCTCCCAGCAGTTGATGATTTGGTTTCGAAGAACTCTGACAGTTAATGTAGTCTCCAGCCGGAGGACCTCTGGTATTGTGTCTTATAATTGCTGTGTGTCCTTGCAGAGCTGAAGGTCCAGCACGCAATTCTGCACTCTGTGAACAGGATTATCGGATCGTGAATGAAATACGACCGGATGTACGTGGCAGAAGGATTAATTGTCGGACGCACACAGATATAGTGCAGTGTGGAGTATAGGACGTATCAGATCTGTATGAATCATGGCACAGTGACGCACCACGATATATGCGCTCTGGATTAAGGAGTATCATTCATAATTGATAACAGTGCTGACACGTGGTGATTGCTCGGTAAATACAGGCTGGAACATTGATGTCCATGACCACTGAAATATACTGCATTGGAACAGAATGTATGTACACAGTGACTGCACCAGCAGAATAGTGAGTGCAGCTCTGGAGTATAATACAGGATGTAACTCAGGATCAGTAATGTAATGTATGTACACAGTGACTGCACCAGCAGAATAGTGAGTGCAGCTCTGGTATAATACAGAGTAATAATGTAATGTATGTACACAGTGACTGCACCACAGATAGTGATGCAGCTCCGGAGTATAATACAGGATGTATCGATCAGTAATGTAATGATGTACACATGACTGCCCAGCAAATAGTGAGCGCAGCTCTGGAGTATAATACAGGAAGTAACTCAGGATCAGTAATGTATGTACACAGTGACTGCACCAGCAGAATAGTGAGTGCAGCTCTGGAGTATAATACAGGATGTAACTCAGGATCAGTAATGTAATGTATGTACACAGTGACTGCACCAGCAGAATAGTGAGTGCAGCTCTGGAGTATAATACAGGATGTAACTCAGGATCAGTAATGTAATGTATGTACACAGTGACTGCACCAGCAGAATAGTGAGTGCAGCTCTGGAGTATAATACAGGACCATAAGTAATGATGTACCAGTGACTGCACCAGCAAATAGTAGTGCAGCTCTGGGTATAATACAGGATGTAACTCAGGATCATATGTAATGTATTACACAGTGACTGCACCAGCAGAATAGTGAGTCAGTCTGGGGTATAATACAGGATTAACTCAGATCAGTAATTATTTGTACACAGTGACTGCACCAGCAGAATAGTGATGCAGCTCTGGAGTGATAATAGGATGTAATCTCCGTGATATAATGCTATTCATGTCCCGTAAGTGATGTCATTTCCGCCTGTGAGTCGGAGTTGGCTCTTTGACAGAATGCTATTACCGGATTAGTATTATTTAACGTGACCCACCGATAGCTTGTGCATCTGAGTTTAACACAGTACTGTAAGCTCGCGTCAGTCTCGTTTAACCCTGTGTTGTCTCTCGTGTCAGCCATGATCCCAATGTCTTGAGATATCGGGAGGTTAATTGCATCATCATTCGGGAAGCTTTCTTCCTCGACAGTCTCCTCTCTTCTAGCAGTGTTGGATTAAGTATTTTGTGTGTCTCCTGTATTATGATGCAGCTCCTGGCACAACGTGCTGAGACTTGTAGTTCTCCCACAGCCCGGAGGACCTCGCTGGTATTTGTGTCTTTAATAATTGCTGTGTGTCCTTGCAGAGCTGAAGGCCTCCAGCACCGCACATTTCCTGCACTTCCTGCTGAACACCACGGATTATCGGATTCTGCTGAAGGATGAAGATCACGACCGGATGTACGTGGGCAGCAAGGATTACATCCTGTCCTGGACCTGCAGGACATCAACCGGGAGCCTCTCATAGTAAGAGCATGTGGGTGGTGGCAGCCGTGCTATATAGTGACCGTATCATGAGGGTCCTCGGTATGAATCCCACTGGGGCCACACGCTGGATGTCTCCTGCACACACTGTAGTTACCACTTTATAGACATTTTGCTTCTTGCGGACCCTTTTATAAGGGCAGATAATCATTCATAATTCCGATCCCCAATACAGCTCGTCTATGGACACTCGTTCCTGTGTGATATTGGCTCCAGGGCATGTGAGAATACGAATGGCGGCTGGTAACATCTCTCCGGATGTCCCATGACTGCACTTTGAAATATTACTGCTTATCTGGTACTCGGCACAGACCTATAACATCCAGTAATGAGCGATAAGCTCCTCTCACCCAGGTGCAGGCTCCTGTATGCAGCAGATGATCGCACAGCACTGCAGTGTAAGGACTGTCAGTAATGCAGCGCTCCGGAGTCCTGTACCACGCCGGGGTCTTGCAGCAATCTGAGTTCCTGCATCTGCTGCACTCTGAGGTCCTGCATCTGCTGTGCTCTGAGGTCCTGCATCTGCTGCTCTCTGAGGTCCTGCATCTTCTCTCTGCTTTGGGGTCCTGCAGCAGTCCGAGGTCCTGCATCTGCTGCGCTTCGGGTTCTGCACTGCGTGCATCGGGTCTGCACATGCAGCGCTCCGGGGTCCCATGCAGCGTGGGCCTGCACATGCAGTGCCCGGGTCCTGCACATGCAGCGCTCCGGGTCCTGCACATGTAGCGCTCCGGGGTCCTGCACATGCAGCGCTCCGGGGTCCTGCACATGCAGCGCTCCGGGGTCCTGCACATGCAGCGCTCCGGGGTCCTGCACATGCAGCGCTTCGGGGTCCTGCACATGCAGCCCGGGCTTCACATGCAGCAATCAAGGTCCTGCACTTGCAGCGCTTCGGGGTCCTGCACTAGCAGTTCTCCGAGGTCCTGCACATGCAGCGCTCCGGGGTCCTGCACATGCAGCGCTCCGGGGTCCTGCACGCATACCGCTCCGGGGTCCGGTACCACTCCGGGGTCCTGCACATGCAGCACAATCCCAGTGAGAACAGGACGCCGACATTCCTAATGTATAGAGAGAGGCGCGTGCACCGTACATTACCCAGGACGGAACTGACATACATAATACCCTGTTTGGATTAAGGTGGGATTTTTATGTTTTTTGTTTTCTCACATTTTTACCGCAATCTCGCCATTAATCAGCTTTATTTTCTGCAGATTCACTGGCCGGCAAAGCAGCAGCGAATCGATGAATGTGTCTTATCCGGTAAAGATATCAATGTGAGTATGACCGGAAGACGCCAATGAACTGTCAGCTCTAAGGGCAAGAACAACCTACAGCATATTAAAGGGATTGTCCAGGGTCAGCCGGTCATTGCCTGCCTGCAGGATAGGGGATCAGTGGGTGTCCCATTAATCGATCGCCCGATCGTGCTGCATTCATTCTCTATGGGCCAGAAAAGCGCTCGGCTGCCCCACAGACCATGAATGGCTCAGCGGTCGAACATGTGCTGCCGCCCCATCATTGCAGGGATAAAGGTGCCTGTTCTGCCAATTGGTGCCGAGGGCAGTGGTGAGACCCCCAATGATCATCAAGTGGTGATCCCTTTAAAGCTGCTCTCCTCAGTGGCTGTAAGTCCCAGAGCGGTGCTCATCGCGGCTGTTATACAGGTGATTACTTACCCGGCTGCTGCTGTGTAATATACAGTGAGGAGGACGAGGGCAGGTTGCCGGGATTTCATGTCATTAACTCTGTGTTCTGTATTCTCCCTCTTCTCCCCTCTGATCTTGTGGATTTCCATCTCTTTGGCTTTCTCTTCTCTCTATTCCAACCTTTTGTTATTCACAGGGAGAATGTGGTAATTTTATTCGTCTCATCCAACCCTGGAACAGGACGCACTTGTACGCGTGCGGGACAGGAGCGTATAATCCTGTGTGCACATACATCAACCGTGGACGCAAAGCTCAGGTACTGAGAGCAATAATCTGCAACACGGCGGAGGTGCGATAGTGTGCGAGCAGCCAAGTGACGTGTAATGACAGGGGATATGAACATCAATGCTCTGCATTTCTGTATGCGGTGTGTGTGGGGCGATGCTCTGCAGGCTGCGTTCCTCTTACTGCTCTTGTTGCGAGGCCTAAAAATCAGGAACCCTGCTCCCCTGCATAGCGTTGCATTACACGTGATGGTGCCGGGGTGAACACGAGATTCCTGGGGGCGTCGAGAAGGCAAAATGGCCTAGTAAGTTACTAGCCACCAGCCATATACGTGAGCCGCTCTGCTCACAGGCTCCACCACTACGTGTTCTCCATCAGGCTCCGTGCAGTTATTAGAGGCCGGGCGGGGGTTATCCACAGAACCATCCTCAATCGTTCATGTACATGATGGAGTGGGAGTGATAGAGGCTGCTGTGCACACAGCGAGTCCTGGAGGAGTGCAGATAATAATGAGGAGACAACTGGAAGTAGAAATGTGTGAAGTCGTTGTGGTCAGAGCGATGTCGGCCGTCCTCTGGTCACCCGATGCGATGCTCCTCGGTATGGCAGCCGTGGGTTCAAGTGGTCATTTGTCACATTCAGAAGCCACCAAAGCAAAAATGACATTTCTGGGGAGTAATGGAGCGGCACATTTCAGGGCCCTTCTCCATTGTACTGAGAAAATGATGCCTGCAAAACAGCGAGCAGGAGACGCGCTCTGCGCCCTGTACACTGCACAGTCAGGACAGTATAGGAAACTATGCCAGGAGGTCGCCTCCGCGATGAAAGGGGCAAGGACACAAGGGAAGTCCCCCAAATCAAAGCCCGGGCTCTGCTGAAGATGATGTGAGTAGAGAACAACCTCCTCCCATCATCCGCACTTCTCATGGATCCTTTGTGCAGAGACCTGGAAAATGTTTTGGGTGGAGTTTTCCTTGAACTACCGCGGTGGCGCTCCGCCGGTACATACAGCTGGTGTATGTGGTGAAGGTCGGGGTTTACGCCTATATCACCTTGTACATTAGTATACAGCTGTATATGGGGGTGTCAGGTGATCGGAGTAATCTAATCGCACATGGTAGGAGACATGGGGGATTTGCTGGGGTGCTTGTGGTGTCAGTGCTGTTCCCCTGGAGGTGAGTGACGGTCATCACTGATTTTTGGATGTAATTTTTCTGTTCTGTGTCGTCCATGATCCATCACATGACGGATTCTCTGGTGTCCATGTGCTCTAACATTTCATACATGCCACCTGCATGCCAGTAACGTGTGTGCCGCAGCGTAGCTGAGCATGCATGCCTCCTTGTGCCCTGTCCGTGTCTCCGTGTGCTCCACGTCTCCTGTCTGCAGAGTTGCATCCAGAACTAACAGTAGGACTAGGGGTGGCCTCCATCTGTGTCCTGTGTGTTCACCATCCGTGTCGTGTCTCGCACCCCGTCCTGGCGGTGTTCCCCGTCCTGGCGGTGTTCCCCGTCCTGGCGGTGTTCCCCGTCCTGCCGTTCACCTGAGCCGCCTTCAGCTCTAACTCTTATTGCCCTGCTCCTCTCTTCAGGCCTCAGATCACACAGCGCCCCCAGGAGGAAGAGGGAGCAGAGCAGCAGATTATCCGCCCAGCCCAGCACCAGCAGAGCACAAGGTGGGGCCAGTCCCAGGGGCCGCAGAGCCCCCTCCCCATCCTGATACTGGGGCCGTGACATCTCTAGCCCTTCTTACTGTGTGACATAAGCCAATTGTATGTTTCTCCTCACAGGTTAGTGTTGTGCAGACACCGGCCCCCTCAGCCGAAGTCCATGACACTCCCACACAGGAGAAGCGCCTCATTCTGTGATGGGAGAACCCAGATCCCCTACACTGAGTGGCCACACACGAGACATTGCATGGCCGTGTGTACGCGGTCTCTGCTAACATGAGGCGGGATTTGTGACCTCCGGGCCCCGGTATCTCCTGCCGTGTTGCGCCTGGCGAGGATTGTCGCATGACATTAAAGATCATGGTTCCTCGTACATCATGGCCGCTCTAGATTAACTCATTGTCCAATGCACTGTTGGTAGAGCACGTCTTATGCATCACTCCAGGACACGTCGGCGTTTCTCAGAGGGGTCGTGATCCCGCCATAGTCTGCAGTCCAAGCCCCTGATAACGAGAGCGCCAGGGCCCAGTCTGATCAGCACTGAGTAGTTTTTGCAACTTGCTCACCATTTCTAAGATCTCTGCTTGCTGTCAGGCCCTGGGAACACACTAGAGGCTTGACAACAGTTGTGAGGTAGTCCTGTCACACAGCTGAGGGTTTGTTACAGAATGTCATGGCAGGTAAGTACTACGGGCCTGCAGCACAGCAGATAGAAGCCAGTGATTGTTTCCATTCACCAGCAGCAAGCAGAGATTTTGTAAATGGTGAGGCCGTTCTGAGGCACCATGCTGAGGCTGTGCACATGGTGTGGAGGATGCAGTCTTCAGGCCCCTCATCGCTGTGTGTGCTGGAGCAGCTTGTCCACCGTCCCATCGTCCTCCCTCCGGTACTCCGCCTCCATAGTGTGTCTGCTCCACCTCCACCGAGGAGCTTTCTTTGTCTTCATGGGTCAGGCATCCCCTGTACTAAGGTCCCAGGAGTGATGGTGTCCGCTGCCAATTATCCGAGTGTACCGCCGACTGCGGGGGTCTCGTCCTCACCTCCTGCCTCTTCTACCTTCTCAGGATTATGTCTTCTACCTGGACCCGGACCGTGTGGAGTCGGGGAAAGGAAAATGTGCTTATGACCCCAAACTGGACAGCGTGTCTGCCCTCATCAGTAAGTGAAGCCTCCGTATGTGACCCGTCCGGTACGCCCTGACACAGTCGTCCCCTCAGGCGCCATAAGCTCGGAGATTAATATACAGACAGTATTTGTGAGCAGCTGCTGGATCCAGAGATGAGGTCCATCTGGGGGGAATAAGACAAGGCTGCCAGATCTTCTTCCCGCTAATCCGTTTGCCCCCCGAGAGGCAGCGTCATGTGACCCCCTCCAATCGGCCTCCACCTGAGGGGCTTTCCTTACAATCTGAGGTCGAGACTTTCTTAATTAATCAGTAGCAGCTGCTGGGCTGGGAGCCAGCAAAATAAGCGTCGCTTCTCGTCCACATCTGTGCGCATCGCTGCTCCTGACACACCGTCACTCCGCGTCCACATGTGTGCTCCTGCCGCACCGTCACTCCGCGTCCACATCTGTGTGAACCGCTGCTCCTGCCTCACCGTCACTTCGCATCCACATGTGTGCTCCTGCTGCACCGTCGTTCCGCGTCCACATCTGTGTGCACCGCTGCTCCTACCACACCGTCACTCCGCGTCCACATGTGTGCTCCTGCCGCACCATCACTCCGCGTCCACATGTGTGCTCCTGCTGCACCGTCGTTCCACATCTGTGTACCGCTACTCCTGCCGCACCATCACTCCGCGTCCACATCTGTGTGCAACGCTGCTTCTGCCGCACCGTCACTCCGCGTCCACATCTGTGTGCACCGCTGCTCCTGCCGCACCGTTACTCCTTGTCCACATCTGTGTGCACCGCTGCTCCTGCCGCACCGTCACTCCGCGTCCACATCTGTGTGCACCGCTGCTCCTGCCGCACCGTTACTCCTTGTCCACATCTGTGTGCACCGCTGCTCCTGCCGCACCGTTACTCCTCGTCCACATCTGTGTGCACCGCTTCTCCTGCCTCACCGTTACTCCTCGCCCACATCTGTGTGCACCGCTGCTCCTGCTGCAAAGTCACTTCTCGTCTACATCTGTGTGCACCGCTGCTTCTGCTGCAAATTCACTTCTCGTCCACATCTGTGTGCACCGCTGCTCCTGCTGCAAAGTCACTTCTCGTCTACATCTGTGTGCACCGCTGCTCCTGCTGCAAAGTCACTTCTCGTCTACATCTGTGTGCACCGCTGCTCCTGCTGCAAAGTCACTTCTCGTCCACATCTGTGTGCACCGCTGCTCCTGCTGCAAAGTCACTTCTCGTCCACATCTGTGTGCACCGCTGCTCCTGCTGCAAAGTCACATCTCGTCCAGATCTGTGTGCACCGCTGCTCCTGCTGCAAAGTCACTTCTCGTCTACATCTGTGTGCACCGCTGCTTCTGCTGCACCGTCACTCCGCGTCCACATCTGTGTGCACCGCTGCTCCTGCCGCACCGTCACTCCGCGTCCACATCTGTGTGCACCGCTGCTCCTGCCGCACCGTTACTCCTCGTCCACATCTGTGTGCACCGCTTCTCCTGCCTCACCGTTACTCCTCGCCCACATCTGTGTGCACCGCTGCTCCTGCTGCAAAGTCACTTCTCGTCTACATCTGTGTGCACCGCTGCTTCTGCTGCACCGTCACTCCGCGTCCACATGTGTGCTCCTGCTGCACCGTCGTTCCGCGTCCACATCTGTGTACCGCTGCTCCTGCCGCACCGTCACTCCGCGTCCACATCTGTTTGCACCGCTGCTCCTGCCGCACCGTCACTCCGCGTCCACATCTGTGTGCACCGCTGCTCCTGCCGCACCGTCACTCCGCGTCCACATCTGTGTGCACCGCTGCTCCTGCCTCACCGTCACTCCGCGTCCACATCTGTGTGCTCCGCTGCTGCGGCTACACAGTCGCTCCACTCCAACCCCCTCGAATGGTGTCACAAGTGTTTCTCTATCTTCACCCGCTTGTCCTGACTTTTACAGACGAGGAGCTCTACTCTGGGGTCTACATAGATTTCATGGGCACCGATGCTGCCATTTTCAGAGCGATGGGCAAACAAGCCGCCATGAGGACGGACCAGTACAATTCCCGCTGGTTGAATGGTAAGACTCCAGTCATACACTGTGCAGCGTGAGCAGATGATGGGTAGATGATCCTTCCTCCTATCTGCGCTCGGATAATGGCCGCTCTCTCCGCAGACCCTGCGTTCGTCCACGTACAGCTGATCCCCGACAGCTTGGAGCGAAATGACGATAAACTTTATTTCTTCTTTCGGGAAAAGTCCACAGATTCCCCCCACAGCCCGACAATATACTCCCGCATCGGAAGGGTCTGCCTGGTAAGAAGCGTCGTTCTCACAACCACTGTGAACCTCGCATGGTCACCAGCCGCACACCACAGTGGAGCAGACCCCTGAGGCCGCGACTTGTCAGGGGTATGAGGCTGACATCTAGGATCTGTGGATCTCAGATGGCTGGATACATTGTAACAAACGCTGTGCTGTGACCAGAACAGGTTCTCAGCCTCTAGATATAAAATGTTTCCATTCACTGCTAGCAAGCAGAGGAGCTTATGTGCTGACCTCTCCATGTCATGTGCTTGTCCTAGAACGATGATGGAGGTCACTGCTGCCTGGTGAATAAATGGAGCACGTTCCTGAAAGCGCGGCTCATATGCTCCGTACCAGGGGTAGACGGGATCGAGACTCATTTTGATGAATTACGTAGGTATCTGGATTGGGGGTCGACGCTACGTCTCACCGGGACGCACTGCGGGGTCAGGAAATCATTGGTGTATCATGTGTTCTTATAGAGGACGTCTTCATTCAGCAGACGCAGGATAATAAGAACCCCATCATCTACGCCGTCTTCTCCGCCTCCGGGTAAGTCTCACATCTCATCCCTGATAATGGCGCAGTGTCAGTCCACGTCTACCGCTCTCATCTCCCTCCTTCTTGTGTAGATCCGTGTTTAAAGGTTCGGCCGTGTGCGTTTACTCCATGGCCGACATACGCATGGTGTTCAATGGACCATTTGCTCACAAGGAGGGACCCAACTACCAGTGGATGCCGTACACAGGAAAGATCCCGTATCCCCGCCCTGGAACGGTAAGAGCGCCCCCCTGTGGTCAGTTTGTGGGTATATAGGAATATATATAAATGGCACACAGTGTCTATAGCTCATTTTGTACTATGTGCCTGACTGTTCATAGTTCTATGCTGCACAAGTCTTATCTGGTTTCATATTGTCCCCCTTAAAAATTGTTTTTTGTTTTTTTTGTTTTTTGTTTTTTTGTGTGTGTGTTTCTCCCTTTTTTCTACTGTACGTTTATAGGTCACATTTTAAGGGACCCACAGTTATATTAGTTATAATTTGATAATGGGGGTGGGTTGGGTTGTGCATAAGAGGTATGTCTCAAATCTGTATGTTAAAACTGTTTGTGCCTTGTCTCAATTTTGTAAGTTAAAACTGTTTAATAAAAATAATCTGATTTAAAAAAATAAATGGCACACAGATGTATAACGGCCTCCTTGTGCTTGTGCAGTGTCCGGGAGGCACCTTCACTCCATCCATGAAGTCAACTAAGGATTACCCGGATGAAGTGATAAACTTCATGAGGACGCACCCGGTCATGTACAACGCAGTGTACCCTGTGCACCGCCAGCCCCTGCTCGTCCGCACCAATGTCCACTACAGGTTCACCAGCATCGCTGTGGATCAAGTGGACGCGTCTGATGGAAGATACGAGGTTCTCTTCTTGGGCACAGGTAATGAGTCGTCAATTATGGTGGAGTGCTGGGTAATATGAGGACAGGAATCGGCAGCGACTCCTGATTGTGTCCGGCTGATTGTCCAGAACATTACAGGACGAACAACGCGGGCGAGAAGGCGCATTTCACACACCGCTTCCCAAAATCACAAATGCTCCACGCCACTTCATGAAATGTTAACGCTTTCTGCGCATCACAGAAGAACAGTGAAACGGTCGTCATTCCACTTCTTGCTCCCGTAATCCTTCCTGTTTTTGTTTTTTTTCCAGATCAGGGCACAGTGCAGAAAGTGATCGTCCTTCCAAAAGACGACTTGGAGACGGAGGAGCTGATCCTGGAGGAGGTGGAGGTGTTCAAGGTGGGATTTCAGGGGCTGCAGATACAGATGTAGCACAGCTGAATCTGTCATTAAGCTGTATTTCTGTGGGTTCACACTGTATCACAGCCCAAGGGACGTATTTATCAGGAAACACTTTACAAGGGGTGGGTGACTTATTTAATTTGACGCCCCATTTGAGTGCCACATACCAGACTCGCCGCAGCGCTGCATCCATATACTGCATTTCCTCCTGCCCTCCTGACTCTGTCTTTTCTCCTAGATCCCGGCACCTATCAAATCCATGAAAATTTCATCAAAACGAGTAAGTGTCTGGTATTGGCAGCCCCCGAGCGTCCTCCTAGCATTGATTGTAAGTAAGATGAGGCCGGTGTCGCGCTTCTCATATTCCGGGCTGAGTAGAGACTGGCGGCATGTGAGACTGGTGGTGTTAAGCGTGACCCATTCGGATCCAGTCCGTACACCGCTACTCAGACCATGGCCATTGGATGTGTGAGGCCTCAGTCAGGATTTGTTACCAGTCACCTTTTAATATTGATGATGTTGATGCTTCGGGCATTGGTTATACACATAGGCTGCCACTGCAGGGGTTCTGTCATTATCTGACACCCCCCTCCCCGATATTCAGCAAAATCTGTGTCCAACTGTCCATACTACAGGGTAATTCACTTCTCAGGGGGATGCTGCCATGATGGTGGTCCCAGACAGTCGCTTCACATAATCTGTTGTATCCAGATAACTCCAAATAACTCATCATTTCTCATCACAGCAACAGCTCTACGTGTCGTCGATGTCCGGGGTGACTCATCTCGCCCTCCATCGTTGTGATGTGTACGGAGAGGCATGTGCTGACTGCTGCCTGGCCCGAGACCCTTACTGCGCGTGGGATGGGAAAACGTGTTCGCGATATTCAGCGTCCTCCAAGCGGTACGCAGAGGGGTGAGGCCCGGGTTTAATTCTAGAGAAACCTTCTCATATACAAGTGACCCATGTCGCAGCAGCATCCATCTAACACATGTCCCCGCCATCTCCTCTTCTCTCCATTTCTCTCTGCTATTGTTCACAGGCGAAGCCGGCGACAGGATGTCAGACATGGGAACCCTATGAGGCAATGCCGTGGGTACAACTCGAACGGTAAGAGCCGAACCCGAGCATCCGATCATCGGATCAACCCAAGTAACGGCTGTGTAGAAGATTCCCCCATACAGTCATGGCTGAAAGTGTTGGCACCCTTGAAATTGTTCCAGAACATGAAGTTCATGAATTATTGCCTTTACACGTGTTTGGTTACACACAAGTTTATTTCCTTTGTATATTGAAACAATAAAAAAAAAAACTGAGGGAAAAAAAAGGCAAATTGGACATAGGTAATTTTAAAAACAAAACACCAAGAATGGTCCGTAGAAAATTGTTGGCAGCTTTCCAAAATTGTGGGTAAATAACTTTGTTTCTAGCATGTGATGCTTGTTCGCACTCGCCTGTGGCAAGTAACAGGTGTGGGCAACATGGAAATCACACCTGAAACCAGATAAAGAGGGGAGAAGTTGCCTTAATCTTTGCTTTGTGTGTCCACACTAAGCATGGAGAACAGAAAAAGGTTAAGAGAACTGTCTGAGGACTTGAGCACCAAAATTGCTGAACAATATCAACAGTCTCAACGTTACAAGTTCATCTCCAGAGATCTTGATGTTCCTTTGTCCTCAGTGCGCAACATAATCAACAAGTTTACAACCTACGGCGGATGGCAGAGAAATAGATAAGCGCTCCAGTCAAGGTCCAAAGAAATTCATGCTGTCCTGTAGGCTCAGGGTGCATTAGTGTTAGAGCAAACTATCTGTACGCATGTGAATGCAATGAAACTCCATGGTAGCATAGACCCCACTGCTGACAGAGATGTGAAAAATCTACACTACAGTTTGCCAATATGGATGTGAGTAAGCCAAAATCCTTCTGGGAAAGCGTCTTGTGGACAGATGATACCAAGATAGAGCTTTTTGGTAAAGCACATCATTCTACTATTTACCGAAAATGTAACGAGGCCTACAAAGAATACAACACAATACCTACAGTCAGATATGGTGGAGGGTCACAGATGTTTAGGGGTTGTTTAGCTGCCTCTCGCACTGGGTGCCCTGACTTTGTGCAAGGCATCATGAAATCTGAAGATTACCGAAGGATTTTGTGTGGCAATGTAGTGCCCAGTGTCAGAAAGCTGGGTGTCCTAGGTCATGGGTCTTCCAGAAGACAATGACCCCAAACATTGCTCAAGAAACCTGCAGAAATGGATGGAAACAAAGCGATGGAGAGTTCTGACGTGGCAGCAATGAGTCCGGGCCTAAATCCCATTGATCCCCTGTGGAGAGATCTTACAATCGCTGCTGGGAGAAGGCGAAATATGAGATCGGGAGCAGATTGTAAGAAGAGTCCAAGATCCCGGCCGAGGAGTAAGAAGCTTGTGGACGGTTATAGGAAGCGACTGATCGCAGTTATTTATTCCACAGGATGTGCAACCAAATAATTGGTCCGGACCAATTTGGGGGTTTTGTGAGAATTTATGTTCAATTTGCCATTTTTTCAGTATTTTTGTTTTGTTCCAAAACACACAAAGGAAATAAACCTGAGTATAACAAAACAAGTGAAATGTACCGTATATACTCGAGTATAAGCCGACTCGAATATAAGCCGACCCCCTAATTTTGCCATAAAAAAAACTGGAAAAACTTATTGACTCGTATAAACCTAGTGTGGAAAATGCTGCAGCTACTGGTAAATTTAAAAAATAAAAATAGATACCAGTAAAATGAATTGAGACATCAGTAGGTTAAATATTTTTGAATATCCATATTTAATAAGGAGCCCCATATAATGCTCCATACAGTTCATAATGGCCCCATAAGATGTGCCATACAAAATACGCCCCATATAATGCTGCACAAATGTTATGGCCCCATAAGCTGCTCCATAGAATAGGCCCCATATGCTGATGTGAATTAAAAAAAAAAAAAAATGGCATACTCCCCTCTCATCGCTGGGGGCCAGGTGCCGGTGTCCTAAACAGGCGAGGACACTGGCACTGGCGATATTCACCTGTCCCTGTTCCACCGCCGCGCGCACTAAACACGCCATCGCACCCTCTGACCTGAATGTCACAGCCTGAGGACGCGGAGGACAGAGTGGCGCGCGGTGGTGGAACAGGGACAGGTGAATATAGCATGGCTCCCTCTGTCCTCCCCATCATACTCACCCCCTTCCTTCCTTCAGCGGTCACGTGGTACCGCTCATTAAAGTCATGCATATGCGCATATTCATGACTTTAATCAGGGTACCACGTGACGGCTGAACACAGGCGCCGGAGACCATGGGAGAAGCAGGTGGGCTGCAGAGACCGTGCCAGGAGGGGGGTGAGTATATGTGACAGCGCGCTCCCCCGCCGACCCCTGGTATATGACTCCAGTATAAGCCGAGAGGGGCACTTTCAGCCCTAAAAATTGGACTTAAAATCTCGACTTACACTCGAGTATATACGGTAATAATGTTCTGGGAGAAATACTTCATTTTCTGTTTCAAGGGTGCCAAAACTTTTGCCCATGACACACAGATGGAGAAGTAATGTAATGTACACAGTGACTGCACCAGCAGAATAGTGAGTGCAGCTCTGGAGTATAATACAGGATGTAACTCAGGATCAGTAATGTATGTACACAGTGACTGCACCAGCAGAATAGTGAGTGCAGCTCTGGAGTATAATACAGGAGGTAACTCAGGATCAGTAATGTAATGTATACACAGTGACAGCACCAGCAGAATAGTGAGTGCAGCTCTGGAGTATAATACAGGATGTAACTCAGGATCAGTAATGTAATGTATGTACACAGTGACTGCACCAGCAGAATAGTGAGTGCAGCTCTGGAGTATAATACAGGAGGTAACTCAGGATCAGTAATGTAATGTATACACAGTGACAGCACCAGCAGAATAGTGAGTGCAGCTCTGGAGTATAATACAGGATGTAACTCAGGATCAGTAATGTAATGTATGTACACAGTGACTGCACCAGCAGAATAGTGAGTGCAGCTCTGGAGTATAATACAGGAGGTAACTCAGGATCAGTAATGTAATGTATGTACACAGTGACTGCACCAGCAGAATAGTGAGTGCAGCTCTGGGGTATAATACAGGATGTAACTCAGGATCAGTAATGTAATGTATGTACACAGTGACTGCACCAGCAGAATAGTGAGTGCAGCTCTGGAGTATAATACAGGATGTAACTCAGGATCAGTAATGTAATGTATGTACACAGTGACTGCACCAGCAGAATAGTGAGTGCAGCTCTGGAGTATAATACAGGAGGTAACTCAGGATCAGTAATGTAATGTATACACAGTGACAGCACCAGCAGAATTGTGAGTGCAGCTCTGGGGTATAATACAGGATATAACTCAGGATCAGTAATGTAATGTATGTACACAGTGACTGCACCAGCAGAATAGTGAGTGCAGCTCTGGAGTATAATACAGGATGTAACTCAGGATCAGTAATGTATGTACACAGTGACTGCACCAGCAGAATAGTGAGTGCAGCTCTGGAGTATAATACAGGATGTAACTCAGGATCAGTAATGTAATGTATGTATACAGTGACTGCACCAGCAGAATAGTGAGTGCAGCTCTGGAGTATAATACAGGATGTAACTCAGGATCTGTAATATATGTACACAGTGACTGCACCAGCAGAATAGTGAGTGCAGCTCTGGAGTATAATACAGGATGTAACTCAGGATCAGTAATGTAATGTATGTACACAGTGACTTCACCAGCAGAATAGTGAGTGCAGCTCTGGAGTATAATACAGGATGTAACTCAGGATCAGTAATGTATGTACACAGTGACTGCACCAGCAGAATAGTGAGCGCAGCTCTGGAGTATAATACAGGATGTAACTCAGGATCAGTAATATATGTACACAGTGACTGCACCAGCAGAATAGTGAGTGCAGCTCTGGAGTATAATACAGGATGTAACTCAGGATCAGTAATGTAATGTATGTACACAGTGACTGCACCAGCAGAATAGTGAGTGCAGCTCTGGAGTATAATACAGGATGTAACTCAGGATCAGTAATGTAATGTATGTACACAGTGACTGCACCAGCAGAATAGTGAGTGCAGCTCTGGAGTATAATACAGGATGTAACTCAGGATCAGTAATGTAATGTACACAGTGACTGCACCAGCAGAATAGTGAGTGCAGCTCTGGAGTATAATACAGAGGTAACTCAGGATCAGTAATGTATGTACACAGTGACTGCACCAGAAGAATAGTGAGTGCAGCTCTGGAGTATAATACAGGATGTAACTCAGGATCAGTAATGTAATGTATGTACACAGTGACTGCACCAGCAGAATAGTGAGTGCAGCTCTGGAATATAATACAGGAGGTAACTCAGGATCAGTAATGTATGTACACAGTGACTGCACCAGCAGAATAGTGAGTGCAGCTCTGGAGTATAATACAGGATGTAACTCAGGATCAGTAATGTATGTACACAGTGACTGCACCAGCAGAGTAGTGAGTGCAGCTCTGGAGTATAATACAGGAGGTAACTCAGGATCAGTAATGTAATGTATGTACACAGTGACTGCTCCAGCAGAATAGTGAGTGCAGCTCTGGGGTATAATACAGGATGTAACTCGGGATCAGTAATGTAGTGTATGTGCACAGTGACTGCACCAGCAGAATAGTGAGTGCAGCTCTGGAGTATAATACAGGATGTAACTCAGGATCAGTAATGTAATGTATGTACACAGCGACTGCACCAGCAGAATAGTGAGTGCAGCTTGGAGCATAATACAGGATGTAACTCAGGATCAGTAATGTAATGTATGTACACAGCGACTGCACCAGCAGAATAGTGAGTGCAGCTCTGGGGTATAATATAGGATGTAACTCAGGATCAGTAATGTAATGTATGTACACAGTGACTGCACCAGCAGAATAGTGAGTGCAGCTCTGGGTATAATACAGGATGTAACTCAGGATCAGTAATGTATGTATGCACAGTGACTGCCCAGCAGAATAGTGAGTGCAGCTCTGGGTATAATACAGGATGTAACTCGGATCAGTAATGTAATGTATGTACACAGTGACTGCACCAGCAGAATAGTGAGTGCAGCTCTGGAGTATAATAAGGATGTAACTCAGGATCAGTATTAATGTATGTACACAGTGACTGCACCAGCAGAATAGTGAGTGCAGCTCTGGAGTATAATACAGGATGTAACTCAGGATCAGTAATGTAATGTATGTACACAGCGACTGCACCAGCAGAATAGTGAGTGCAGCTCTGGGGTATAATACAGGATGTAACTCAGGATCAGTAATGTATGTACACAGTGACTGCACCAGCAGAATAGTGAGTGCAGCTCTGGGGTATAATACAGGATGTAACTCAGGATCAGTAATGTAATGTATGTACACAGTGACTGCACCAGCAGAATAGTGAGTGCAGCTCTGGAGTATAATACAGGAGGTAACTCAGGATCAGTAATGTATGTACACAGTGACTGCACCAGCAGAATAGTGAGTGCAGCTCTGGAGTATAATACAGGATGTAACTCAGGATCAGTAATGTATGTACACAGTGACTGCACCAGCAGAATAGTGAGTGCAGCTCTGGGGTATAATACAGGATGTAACTCAGGATCAGTAATGTAATGTATGTACACAGTGACTGCACCAGCAGAATAGTGAGTGCAGCTCTGGAGTATAATACAGGAGGTAACTCAGGATCAGTAATGTATGTACGCAGTGACTGCACCAGCAGAATAGTGAGTGCAGCTCTGGAGTATAATACAGGATGTAACTCAGGATCAGTAATGTATGTACACAGTGACTGCACCAGCAGAATAGTGAGTGCAGCTCTGGGTATAATACAGGATGTAACTCAGGATCAGTAATGTAATGTATGTACATAGTGACTGCAACAGCAGAATAGTGAGTGCAGCTCTGGAGTATAATACAGGATGTAACTCAGGATCAGTAATGTAATGTATGTACACAGTGACTGCACCAGCAGAATAGTGAGTGCAGCTCTGGAGTATAATACAGGAGTAACTCAGGATCAGTAATGTATGTACACAGTGACTGCACCAGCAGAATAGTGAGTGCAGCTCTGGAGTATAATACAGAAGGTAACTCTGGATCTGTAATGTAATGTTTGTACACAGTGACTCCACCAGCAGAATAGTGAGTGCAGCTCTGGAGTATAATACAGGATGTAACTCAGGATCAGTAATGTATGTACACAGTGACTGCACCAGCAGAATAGTGAGTGCAGCTCTGGAGGATAATACAGGATGTAACTCAGGATCAGTGATGTAATGTATGTACTCAGTGACTGCACCAGCAGAATAATGAGTGCAGCTCTGGAGGATAATACAGGATGTAACTCAGGATCAGTAATGTAATGTATGTACACAGTGACTGCACCAGCAGAATAGTGAGTGCAGCTCTGGGTTATAATACAGGATGTAACTCAGGATCAGTAATGTAATGTATGTACACAGTGACTGCACCAGCAGAATAGTGAGTGCAGCTCTGGGTTATAATACAGGTGTAACTCAGGATCAGTAATGTAATGTATGTACACAGTGACTGCACCAGCAGAATAGTGAGTGCAGCTCTGGAGTATAATACAGGATGTAACTCAGGATCAGTAATGTAATGTATGTACACAGTGACTGCACCAGCAGAATAGTGAGTGCAGCTCTGGAGTATAATACAGGAGGTAACTCAGGATCAGTAATGTAATGTATGTACACAGTGACTGCACCAGCAGAATAGTGAGTGCAGCTCTGGAGTATGAACCCATGTCCCTTTCCGTGCAACATTAAATGTCTTCTGCAGCCAATAAGAACGGGATGGACGCCGTGCAGTATGGGGTGGAGGGAAGTTCTGCCTTCCTGGAATGCCAGGCTCGTTCCCCGCAGGCCTCCATCAAATGGATTTTACAGAAAGACAACTCTGAGCGCAAGAAAGAGGTAAGAGGGTCCCCGGTGATGATACTAATGACCCTTCCTCACAAGAAGTTCCCAGTTTTTCATACATGATGGTGGCTGTGCACGATGATGGTTCCTTTCAGCTGCAGATGGAAGGGAGGGAGACACAGGAATTCATTACTGATGGGTAGGCGGAGCCCAGATCAGGATGTCACCTCAGATCAAAAGAGTGTGACTGGCTGGCCCCTCCAGCTCGGGCTCCTCCTACTCAGCTCCAGCCTAAGATTTGAGGTCCAGAGGATGGTCGCTGCTAATGCAGCTCCTCAGAAGATTTTATTATTTTATATTCGGACAGGAGACTTGGATCACCAGTTGGTCTAGAGGTCTCAGGGGTACCAGCGCTGCTGTACCCCAACCTCTCCCTTGGCGGATCTGTATTTACTCAAAGTCCCTGCAGAATCCTTGCCGGCCCTGGGGGATGAGGAGAGCTTCCCTGGCGGGACGCAAACCACACGTGCGGTCACTGCGTTCCTCGCCCTGGGGGGAAGCATGGGCACAGCGCCAGAAACCCCTGAGGGTCCCTGTGGCGCTTTGGCTGGTGAGTACTCCACACAAATTTTTTATTATAATTATGTGTGAGTGCTTCAGCGCTGCTGTGACAGCGCTATTACATGTATGTCAGTATGCTTCAGTGCTGCGGTGACAGCGCTGTTACATTGTAGATGGGTGATTTTTCAGCAGCAGAATGGAAGGAAAGGAGACCACTAGTAATGACTAGTAATGGACTAGTGTAGTGGCGGAGCCCAGATAGGATTGACACCTCAGATTATAAAGAGTGTTGACCGGCCCCTCCAGCTCGGGCTCCTCCTACTCCTGCTCTCCAGTATAAAATTTGAGGTCCAGAGGATGGTCGCTGCTGGAAGCAGCTCCTCAGAAAATTTTATTATTTTTATCGGACAAGAGACTTGGATCACCAGAAGTGGTCTAGAGGTCTCAGGGGTCTCAGCGCTGCTGGACCCCCACCTCTCCCTTGGCGATCTGTAATACCCTGTATGGTGGTCCCTGCAGTTTCACGCCGGCCCTGGGGGATGAGGATTGCTTCCCTGGCGGGGACGCAAACCGCACATCGGGGGTCACTGCCTTCCTCGCCCAGGGGGGGAAGCGATGGGCACAGCGCCACAAACCCCTGGGGGTCCCTGTGGCGCTCGGCTGGTGAGTACGCATTTTTATGTGAATGTGTGTGTGCTCTCAGTGCTGCTGCGGCAGCCGCTGGTACATGTATTAGATGACATGTTTGGTGACTGTATTTTATGTCCGCAGGCAGATACCTGCAGGACACAGAGGAGAGAGCGAGGAGCGAGGAGTGTCGCGCTCTTTTCTGAAGCCGGAGGGGGCCCAGTTGGGCATGCTTCACGCTTCCCGCTCTTTTTGTGACAGGAATCGCTCTGAGGAGACTGCAGCTTCACTGTCCTTCTCTTCCGGCTTCTCTCAGCGCGGCGGCCATTACAGAGGCTCCGGGCTCCTCATGCTCCGCTCCTCCTGTTTAAGGTATACTTTCACCGAGGCCAGCTGGGTGAGTGAATATCATCACCCCACAGCGCAGAACCTATCTGTGTTCCAAGTGACAGATAGCGTTTATCTGCAGCCGCGTTCTCTTCTAGAGACCTGGGACTCGCACACTCCTTTTATGTTATATAGGGAGTTGGCGGCATTAACCCCTATGAAGGGTTAACCCTTTCAGCAATAACCGCCGCAGGTTCTACCCGGTAGGGATCAGAACGCAGGAGGTTATTTATATATGAGAGATAGCTGGGGTAACTCTCTTCTTTAAGAGCTTTAACCCTTCAGCGTACTTGCTCAGTCTGTTTCCAGTTACTAACAGGGTTTGACCTGCCATTTACTGCTGACATGTCGGTTCAGGGTCCGGAAGGTGCGGACCATCTGCCAGATCCGCTACAGGATCAGTCGCAAGTATCTGATACGCAGACTTCGACGGCATCAAGCGCTGCGATTTACAGCGATACCAAATTAGATGCCATCGCTCAGTCAATTAATGGCTTGTCTGACCTTTTAGGTCAGTGGGTGTCAGCTAGATCCTCTCATGACAGGAAGCGGCGCAGGCCGGTGCCATCTTTTCCGCGTAGCGAATCAGAGGTATCTGATATGGAATGCGGACAGGGTTCTCCTTCAAACTCAGAAGGGGAGTTATCCGATTCGGATAAGGAGGATCGGCAGGGACATTCTTTCTCTCTTGTGAGCCGAACAGAGGCTTTAATTGAAGCTATGAGAGAGGCGTTACAGTTACCAGAGGAGGTAACTACACGGCCTGGTAAGTCGGGCCGCATGTACCAGGAGTACCATAAGTCGCGGTCAACATTACCGGCTCTGGAAGAGCTTAATACGGTAGTGGAGAAGGAACGTCTGTGTCCAGATAAACGTTTTCAAGGGACACGGTTCTTTGAAGCATTATATCCGTGTTCAACGGAATTGACGGATAATTGGATTCCTTCTTCTGAAGTGGATGTTCCTTTATCCCAGCTTAGTAAATCCTCATTGCTTCCGGTTAAAGGGAAAGCGAGTCTGCAAGAGCCGCTGGACAGAAAAACGGAGATGGCGGCGAAATCCATCTATGAAGCTGCAGGTCATGGATTCAGAGCAGTACTAGGATCCATGTGTGCTTCTAAGGCTTCCCTGTGCTGGTTGGTCCGTTTACGGAAGGCGTTGCAAAATAGATCTCCATTATCCGAGATAGATGGACTTCTCGATTTATTGGAGACTGCAGCCCGATATAGCTGTGATGCAGGTCTGGATACTGCGTCATTATTATCCAGGACGCAATCCTCAGCGGTCACAGTCAGAAGAGCACTGTGGCTTAGACAGTGGACCGGGGACGCGGTTTCCAAGCAGGGTTTACTGTCTTTAGCCTACAAGGGTGGTCAGCTATTTGGATCTGATCTCACAGAGCTGATTGCCAAGGCAAAGGCTAAAGAAGCGGCTTTACCACAGCGAAGGGCTATGGCTTCTACGTCTGGCAGACCTAGTGCCGGTAATGGTCGGCGGTATTTTCGGTCTCGGGACGATCCGGTCAGTCTTCTTGGGGATCGGGTCGTCCCTCTTTTTCGGGAAAGAAGTCTTCTCAGAAATCCCGCACCCCTTGGAAACAAAGTTTCCGTCAAGACAAGCGGGAAACTGACAAGAAGCCCGCCAAGGCAGACTGACGCCAGGTCCTCACTCGAGGGCTCTCGAGTGGGGGGTCGCCTGCTCCAATTCAAGGCGAATTGGATTTCCCGCGTTCCGGATTCCTGGGTAACGCGAGTTGTGTCGGCAGGCTATTTCATAGAGTTTTCATCTCGACCCCCGGACAGTTTTTGCCAGTCTCGCATTCCGTCAGAGCCCGAGCTATTTGCCGCTCTGCTGCGAGAGGTGGAATTCCTTCTGCAGAAGGGTGTAGTAATACCGGTTCCGACAGAGGACCGGGGAAAAGGTTTTTATTCAAATCTCTTTGTGGTCCCCAAAAAAGAGGACAAATTTCGTCCTATTCTGGATCTCAAAAGATTGAATCAGCATGTCCACACCCAAAAATTCCGCATGGAGTCACTTCGCTCCGTTGTGGCAACCCTGTCACACTTTCTGGTGTCAATCGACATTCGCGACGCTTATTTGCATGTTCCCGTCGGAAGGGCTCACCAGCGCTTCCTTCGTTTTGCCATAGGTCAGGACCATTACCAATTTGTGGCCCTGCCATTCAGCTTGGCTTCAGTGCCCAGAGTTTTTACAAAAATTCTAGCGCCTCTCATGGCAATTCTTCGAAGACAGGGAGTCATGATTATTCCCTATCTGGACGACCTTTTGATTGTGGCGTCCTCAAAGGAGGAGGCGGTGACGGCTCGCAATTTATCCCTTCAGCTCCTGGAGGACTTCGGGTGGCTGGTCAATTGGGAGAAGTCGTCTCTGGAACCGTCGCAGTTAATCCTGTTTTTGGGGATGCATTTCGACACGGTACGGGCAGTGGTGTCCCTACCTCCAGACAAGCGGGCATGTCTCCTTCGACATGTACAGACTATGAAGTCTTCGACAGCAATGTCCCTTCGGAAGTGTATGCGCCTTTTAGGTCTGATGGTGGCTTCCATGGAAGCGCTTCCGTTTGCCCAGTTTCATTCCAGAGCCCTCCAAAGGCTCATTCTGAGTCATTGGGATCGATCGCAGATTGCACTGGATCGCAGTATCCTCATCTCTCGCAGGGTGCGAGAGTCCCTAAGTTGGTGGTCACGTCCAGGAACGTTATCACTGGGGAAGTCTTTCCTTCCTCCGAGGTGGTCGGTCATAACCACCGATGCCAGTCTGACGGGCTGGGGGGGTGTCTGGAACGATCTCTGGGTTCAGGGAGTATGGTCATCGGAAGAGTCTGTTCTACGATCAACATCTTGGAATTGAGGGCAATTTTTCTTTGCCTCCAACACTGGACGGTCCCTTTGAGCGGTCTACCAGTCCGAGTGCAGACAGACAACGCAACGGCGGTCTCGTATATCAACCACCAAGGCGGGACGAGGAGTTCCAGGCTCATGGTGGAAGTGTCTCGGATCCTGAATTGGGCCGAGGACAGAGTACCAGCCATCTCTGCGATTCACATTCCAGGAGTTCAGAATACCACGGCGGACTTCCTCAGTCGAGAGAAGATGGATCCCGGAGAATGGAGTCCTCATCCGGAGATCTTTGCACTGCTGTGCTCCCTTTGGGGAGTTCCCCAAGTGGATTTGATGGCATCCAGGTCCAATGCCAAGTTGCCGACCTTCATGTCCAGGTACAAGGACCCGAAGGCTGTGGCGGTGGATGCTCTGGTGGCCCCGTGGGACCGATTCGAGCTAATCTATGTGTTTACGCCGATATCCTTACTTCCTCTGGTGCTGCGTCGGATCAGACTGGAGAGAATCCCGGCTATGTTGATAGCCCCAGATTGGCCAAGGAGGACGTGGTTCTCGACACTGGTGTCGCTTTTGGCAGCACCGCCATTTCCACTTCCTCTTCGCCCGGACCTGTTAACCCAGGGTCCTGTCCGTCATCCGGACTTGAAGTCTCTGCGTTTGACGGCGTGGCTCTTGAGACCGAAATACTGACCCGTAGAGGTTTTTCAGCCGAAGTCATTGCCACTCTGCCAGCTGCCAGAGGTCTGGCTACTACTAGAATTTACCACAAGACCTGGGAAGCCTTCTTCTCGTGGTGTTTGGGTTCTTCAAGGAACCCGAGGATTTTTTCCATTCCCAATCTGTTGGCTTTTCTACAGTACGGGCTGGACAAGGGTTTGGCAGTTAGCACCCTGAGGGGTCAGGTTTCTGCCCTGTCCCTGTTGTTCCGGAAAGTTATCGCCTCGCGTAGGGACGTGCGCTCCTTTTTTGCGGGGTAACCCGTCAGTTTCCGCCGCGGAAGGCACCTGTGTCTCCTTGGCGGCTCAACCTTGTCCTGGAGGCTCTTCAGCATGGGCCTTTTGAGCCAATGGATTCTGCTAACCTTTCTTTGCTTTCTTGGAAGGTTGCCTTCCTAGTCGCAGTCACTTCTTTGAGAAGGGTTTCTGAGTTGGCGGCTCTTTCTTGCTCGCCTCCTTTCCTGGAATTTTACCCGGATCGAGTAGTGCTTCGCACACGGGGCGACTTTCTACCTAAGGTAGTGTCGCAATTCCATGTTAACCAGGATATTGTTTTGCCTTCACTTTGCCCGGGCCCGAGGAATGCAAAGGAACGGGTTTTGCACACATTGGATTTAGTGCGGGCCTTGAAGTTCTATTTGTCTGTTACTCAAGGTTTTAGGAAGTCAGACTCCTTGTTTGTGATTCCAGCAGGTCGTCGACGTGGTCAACGAGCTTCCAAGGACTCTATAGCTCGTTGGATTCGGTCAGCCATTTTGGAGGCTTACCGACTTAAAGGCGAACCTTGCCCGATTAAGATTCGTGCTCATTCCACGAGGGCTGTGGCCTCATCGTGGGCCTTTCATCAAGGGGCTTCGGCAGCTCAGCTCTGCCGAGCGGCGACTTGGCGCTCCGTCCACACGTTTACAAAGTTTTATAAGGTGGACGTCAGTGCTTCCGCTGATGCGGCCTTAGGACGCAGGGTCCTACAGGCGGCTGTAGTGTAAAGTTCTAGTTAACTTGTATTTGGCGCCTGTTGCGCATTTACCAAGGTTGTTGGGATTCTGCCTGTTTTTTTTTTTTCTTGGTTATATTCCCACCCTTAATTTTTGGACTGCTTTGGGACGTCCCACTAGTCATTACTAGTGTGTCTCCTTTCCTTCCATTCTGCTGCTGAAAGACGGATTTTGGTAAGAACTTACCTGTAAAATCCTTTTCAGCGAAGGAAGGAAAGGAGACACAGCACCCGCCCATGGCAGAAGTGTGTTGATGTGTTTTCAGATGCGGCGTGACCCTCTTCTGATAGCGATTATCTGGACTGAAGTTGACGCGCTACGGCTCCTTTCCAGCATTGCCAGCTCATCGCGGTGGTCAGGTCCAGTGAGTAGTACCTGGAACTGTGTGGTTTTTTGCCTACATGCATGCATAACCTGTATTCTTGCTTTTTCTCTGAAGTCCTTCAGAAGGGGTTATGTTGCTCCGCTGGTGATATTTGCTCTTCCCTAAGCTTTTGTACGACTGAAGAAGCAGGAGTAGGAGGAGCCCGAGCTGGAGGGGCCGGTCAAGACTCTTTTTAATCTGAGGTGTCAATCCTATCTGGGCTCCGCCTACCCACTAGTCATTACTAGTGTGTCTCCTTTCCTTCCTTCGCTGAAAAGGATTTTACAGGTAAGTTCTTACCAAAATCCGTCTTTTGTCCGCAGGCAGATACCTGCAGGACAGAGAGGGAGCAGGAGCGAGGGAGTTCGCGCTCATTATTTGAGCTAGCAGGGGGCGTGGCCTAACTATTCCCGGTCTTCTGAGCAGGAAGACGCGCGCTCTGGCGTTTCTCCTGCGACTCCCTCACTGTGGCGGCCATTACACAGGCTCCTGGGCTCCTCAGACCGCTCCTCTCCTCATAAGACACCACGGCCAGCTGGGTGAGTGCTGATCCTCACCCCGCAGCGCAGCGATCGCTATCCTGCAGCTGCAGTCTCATTAGAGACATAAAATTGGCTGGGGCTCACAAATATATATATTGTGGTGAGTTTGCAATATTAACCCCTCTGAGGGTTATTTCTACCAGCTAAATTTTTTGACTAAATACCGCTGGGGTAACCCTGCCTGGTGGAGCGTAACCCTTCAGCGTTTAAAAAAAAAAAAAAAAACGCATAGTTTTTGCTGGTATTACCGCTTTGACCTGCTCATACAGGTGAGACATGTCTGAACAGAGTTCAGATGCCGCGGACCATGTCCCAGTGCCATTACGGCAATCAGATACGCAGACCTCCACAGCGTCTAGCACTGCGGTCGACAGCGGTGAAAAATTGGACGATATCGCTCGATCGATCAACAACTTGTCTGACCTTTTAGGTCAATATGTGTCTGCTAATTCCTCTCAGAGGAAGCGGCGCAGGCCGTTACCGGCCTCTACACGGAGCGAGTCAGATGTATCTGATATTGGGCAGAGTTTCCCTTTAAATTCGGATGGAGAAATATCCGATTCAGATGCGGACGAGCCGCAGGGGCGTTCCTCTATGGCGAAGCGTACGGAGGCATTAATTGAAGCCATGAGAGATATATTACAGTTACCGGAGGAGGTAACTAGTCGTCCTGGTAAATCAGCACGCATGTTCCAGGAGTCCCGTGCTTCGCGTACAACATTGCCAGCTCTGGATGAGCTTAATAGTGTAATAGAGGAGGAACGTCTGTGTCCAGATAAGCGTTTTCATGGAACGCATTTCTTTGATACACTTTATCCTTGCTCTGCGGAGTTAAAGGCTAATTGGACTTCTGCTCCTGAAGTGGATGTGTCTTTATCTCAGCTTAGTAAATCCTCACTACTCCCTATTAAGGGGAAAGCGAGCTTACAGGAGCCTTTGGATAGAAAAACGGAGTTGGCGGCAAAAGCAAGCTATGAGGCTGCGGGTCATGGATTCCGAGCAGTGCTAGGATCCATGTGTGCTGCTAGAGCTTCTCTAGGCTGGTTGGCACGTCTGAAGACGGAGTTGCAAAATGAATCTCCGTTATCTGAGATACGGGAAACTTGTGAATGGTTAGAAACGGCAGCCTGTTATATCTTTGATGCCGGTCTGGATACGGCATCTCTGCTGGCCAAATTGCAAGCTTCAGCGGTCACAGTCAGAAGAGCTTTATGGCTCAGACAGTGGGCCGGGGACGCAGTTTCCAAACAAGGGTTGTTGGCCTTACCTTACAAGGGTGGCCATCTTTTTGGATCCGACCTCACAGAGCTGATTTCCAAGGCTAAGGCGAAGGAATCAGCATTACCACAGCGTAGGGCCATGGCCTCGGTGTCCAGTAAGCCTGGTGTCTATAGTGGTCGGCGGTCCTTTCGGGGCCGAGGACGATCTAGTCACTCCTCGTGGGGATCGGGTCGTCCTTCCTTCTCAGGAAAGAAATCCTCTCAGAAAACTCGTACTCCCTGGAAGCAGAGTTTCCGCCAGGACAAGCGGGAACTTGACAAGAAGCCCGCAAAGTCGAATTGACGCCAGGGGTCCACTCGAGGATTCTCGAGTGGGGGGTCGCCTGCTTCTTTTCAAGGCGACTTGGATGGCTCGCGTTCCAGATTCCTGGGTAACGCGGATAGTGTCGGCAGGCTATTTCATAGAGTTTGCTTCTCGACCCCCAAATGTTTCTTGTCAGTCTCGCGTTCCGTCGGAACCCGAGCTTGTTGTCGCTCTACAGCGAGAGGTCGAATCTCTGCTACAAAAGGGTGTAGTGATACCGGTTCCGTCAGAGGACCGAGGGAAAGGTTTTTATTCCAACCTTTTTATAGTTCCCAAAAAGGAGAACAAATTTCGCCCGATTCTGGATCTCAAGCGATTAAACCGGCATGTCCATGCCCGGAAATTTCGCATGGAGTCGCTTCGCTCCGTTGTGGCAGCTTTATCACAGAACGATTTTCTGGTGTCAATCGACATTCGCGACGCCTATTTGCATATTCCCATCGGAAAGGCTCATCAGCGCTTTCTTCGATTTGCCATAGGTCAGAATCATTACCAGTTCGTGGCTCTGCCGTTCGGCTTAGCCTCAGCGCCAAGGGTCTTTACAAAAAATTCTGGCGCCCCTCATGGCAATCCTTCGAAGACAGGGGATTACGATTCTCCCTTATCTGGACGATCTTTTGATCGTGGCTTCCTCGGAGGAGGAGGCGTTGACGGCTCGGGATTTGTCTCTTCAGTTTCTGAAGGACTTCGGTTGGCTGGTCAATTGGGAGAAGTCGTCCCTGGAACCATCGAGGACAATCCTCTTTTTGGGAATGCATCTCGACACGTTTCGGTCGGTAGTTTCCCTACCACCAGACAAACAGTCATGTCTTCTTCGACATGTACAGATTATGAAATCCTCAACGGCAATGTCCCTACGGAAGTGTATGCGTCTTCTGGGACTGATGGTGGCGTCCATGGAGGCAATTCCTTTTGCCCAGTTCCATTCCAGGTCTCTCCAAAGGTTCATCTTGAGTCTATGGAACCAGTCGCAATCGCTGGATTGCAGTGTCACCATTTCTCGCGCGGTGTGGGATTCTCTAGAATGGTGGTTACGTCCAGGGGCATTCTCCCTGGGGAAGTCTTTCCTCCCTCCGAAGTGGTCAGTCATAACCACCGATGCCAGCCTGACGGGCTGGGGGGGTGTTTGGAACAATCTCTGGATTCAGGGGGTATGGTCATCGGAAGAGTCTGTTCTTCCGATCAACATCCTGGAATTGAGGGCGATTTTCCTTTGCCTCCAACATTGGACGGTCCCTTTGAGCGGTCTGCCAGTCCGAGTGCAGACAGACAATGCGACGGCTGTCGCGTATATCAATCACCAAGGTGGGACAAGGAGTTCCAGACTCATGGTAGAGGTGTCCCGAATTCTGATTTGGGCAGAGGCCAGTGTACCAGCCATTTCGGCGATTCACATTCCAGGGGTTCAGAATATTACAGCGGACTTCTCGTCGCAGAAGGATGGATCCCGGGGAATGGAGCCTCCACCCGGAAGTTTTTGCACTACTGTGCTCTCGCTGGGGAACCCCCCAAGTGGATTTGATGGCATCCAGGTCCAATGCCAAGTTACCGACGTTCATGTCCAGGTACAAGGACCCGAAGGCTGTGGCGGTGGATGCTCTAGTGGCTCAGTGGGATCAGTTCGAGCTGATCTATGTATTCCCGCCGATATCCTTACTTCCTCTAGTACTGCGTCGGATCAGACTAGAGGGAATTCCAGCTATTTTGATAGCTCCAGACTGGCCAAGAAGGGTGTGGTTCTCGACAATAATGTCGCTGTTGGCGGCACCTCCTTTTCCACTCCCTCTTCAACCGGACTTGTTGACTCAGGGGCCCGTTTGTCATCCGGACTTGATGTCCCTGCGTTTGACGGCGTGGCTCTTGAGACCGAAATCTTGACCCGTAGAGGTTTCTCAGCCGAGGTCATTGCTACCCTTCGTGCTGCAAGAAGTCCGGCTACTACTAGGATTTACCACAAAATTTAAGAAACCTTCTTTTCGTGGTGTTTGGGGTCTTCTCGGAACCCGAGAAATTTTCCATTCCCAACCTGTTGGCTTTTCTGCAGCATGGGCTAGACAAGGGTTTGGCAGTCAGCACCCTGAAAGGTCAGATTTCTGCTCTGTCCTTATTGTTCCGGAGAACCATTGCTTCAAATAGAGACGTGCTCTCCTTTTTCCGAGGTATATCTCGTAAGTTCCCGCCGCGGAAGGCACCCGTGTCTCCTTGGCGGCTCAACCTTGTTTTAGAGGCTCTTCAGCATAAACCTTTTGAGCCTATGGTTTCTGCTAGCCTTTCTTTACTTTCTTGGAAGGTGGCTTTCCTTGTTGCAGTCACTTCCTTGAGGAGAGTTTCTGAGTTGGCAGCTCTTTCTTGTTCGCCTCCTTTTCTGGAGTTTTTTCCGGATCGTGTAGTGCTTCGCACTCGGGGTGATTTTTTGCCTAAAGTGGTGTCACAATTTCATGTCAACCAGGATATTGTGTTGCCTTCATTCTGCCCGGATCCGAAGAATGTGAAAGAGCGAGCTTTACACACATTGGATTTAGTGCGGGCCTTGAAGTTTTATCTATCTATTACTCAAGGTTTTCGTAAGACGGACTCCCTATTTGTGGTTCCAGTCGGTCGTCGGCGTGGTCAACGAGCTTCCAAGGATTCTATAGCTCGTTGGATTCGGTCAGCTATATTGGAAGCTTACCGTCTTCAGGGTGAATCTTGCCCGATTAAGATTCAAGCCCATTCCACGAGGGCTGTGGCTTCATCGTGGGCTTTTCACCAAGGTGCTTCGGCAGTGCAGCTCTGCCGGGCGGCAACTTGGCGCTCTGTCCACACGTTTACGAAGTTTTATAAAGTGGACGTCAGTGCTTCCGCTGATGCAGCCCTCGGACGTAGGGTCTGCGGCAGCTGTAGTTTAAAGTTCTGGATGAACTTGTGTTTAGCGCTGGTTGCGCTTTGTTGTTAAGGTTGTTGGGTTTCTGCCTCTTGTTGGTTTTTTCCCACCCTTATTTTTGAACTGCTTTGGGACGTCCCATCAGTAATGAATTCCTGTGTCTCCCTCCCTTCCATTCTGCAGCTGAAACACGGATTTTGGTAAGAACTTACCGGTAAAATCCTTTTCAGCGAAGGAAGGGAGGGAGACACAGCACCCTCCCAAGGCAGAAGTGTGTTGATGTTTTCAGATGCAGCGCGACCCTTATCTGATAGCGATTATCTGGGCTGAGGTCAGCGCGCTAAGGCTCTGTTCCAGCATCGCCAGCTCATCGCAGTAGTCAGGTTCCGTGAGTAGTACCTGGAACTCTGTGGTTTTTGGCTTTCTTTGCATGCATAACCTGTATCCTTGTGTTTTTTCTCTGAAGTTCCTTCAGAAGGGGTTATGTTGCTCCGCTGGTGATCTTGGCTCTTTTCCTAAAAGCTTTGGTACGACTGGAGCTGAGTAGGAGGAGCCCGAGCTGGAGGGGCCAGCCAGTCAGCACTCTTTTGATCTGAGGTGACATCCTGATCTGGGGCTCCGCCTACCCATCAGTAATGAATTCCTGTGTCTCCCTCCCTTCCTTCGCTGAAAAGGATTTTACCGGTAAGTTCTTACCAAAATCCGTGTTTTTGCCATAACCAGTGCGATAATTCCTCACTGTTGGAGTGCAGAGGCCACGTCAAAAGTCTAAGGCCACTGGACCAGAGCCCCCCAAACGACTCGTATCTGCCGGCACCGTCTCTGATTAGGCCCAGCACGACGTCATGCCGGCAGATAGGAGGCACTTAGGGGGCTCTGGTTCTGTGAATGCTTTGCTCAGCTCCACCTGTACACAGTCCGTCCTGCTCTCTGCGGAGAAGCGGATCCAATGTACACACCGGCCTCCTCCACGACTGACAGCTCCATCTTTATAGAGCAAGAGACGAGTGCAGCGAGGTGGAGTACAGGTTGGGGGGTTTCTCCGCCCGCGTTGCACTGGGTGCCTGTGCTCTGTTTCCACAGTCCTTTTCTGCTGACAGCTTCTTGTGAATGTTTCTATTCAGTAACAGCAAGCAGAGAACTCTTCATTGTTCATTATTGCAGTCCTGGATGCCCCCTTTAAATATTAATGTAACTGTGACCTTCTTCCACAGCTGCGCTCAGAAGGACGCTTCTTGAAGACGGAGCAAGGTCTTCTCATCCGGTCTCTCCAGCTGTCTGACACCGGCGTCTACCACTGCACCGCCACCGAGAACAACTTCAAGCACACAGTAATGCGTGTCCGACTCCACGTCCTGAGTGCCGAGGCAGTCACTGCTGCTCTGCTTCACACCGATGCTCCAGCTCCATTGTCCTCGCACCCGGCTGGGCCCCCGGGGCCTACGATGATTTAGTGCAGCTGCTCTCCCAGCCTGAGATGGGACTCCTCAACCAATACTGCCAAGGATACTGGCGCCCATCGGGCTCCTCTCACAGTGATGCCAAAGACCTCCAAGACCAGAAACGAGCGAGGAATCGACGGAACCACCCGGCTACAGAGGAGCTGCAGACATGAAGGGGACACAAGCTGCTGCAGGACTTTCTTCAGCCTCCTGACCCCACATGTTGCTTTCCCCACAGACTTGCCCTTATTTTATTTTTACCCAAACCTTTTTTTCTTAATAAGTAAAAACTCTAAATATATAAATATATAAATACCTATAAATATACGGACGTCGGAGGAGTCGCCTTTCATGGTCCCTCAGAATTTATTTATTGGGGGCTGCAGAGATTCCCGGTTTGGAGGGTCGCTTTGTTACTGACAATTCAGCATGTGAACAACTTCATTATATGGGATGTTTTGGGCTTCTGCAGAGCGCTGCAGCCTTGGTGCACTGCAACACATTGTACCTTCCATGATCTGACCACAGAATGACATTTCTGCTTCATCCTATGACCATGGCACGCAGAGCATTCCTCTTCTGCCAGCGAGGTCCAACTCATCTGCAGACCATTGCTCAGCGAACTACTCGTGACATACTCTGCCACGCCCCTTCTTGATGTACATATATTTAGCGGCCTTTGCATGGCACAGCCCATCACATGACGTTGGTGGCCACGCTTACAGGTGTCTTTAAGCCTCCCATGATTTTGGTTCTCGCACAGTCGGATCAGTGACTGCAGCCTTCAGGATCGGCCTTGGTGTGAACGCCCTATGGTCGGGGGCGCAGTCTTGGCTTCCAGGATCGGCCTTGGTGTGAACATGCTATGGTCGGGGGTGCTGGGTCTCAGCCTCCAGGTTCGGCCTTGGTGTGAACGCCCTATGGTCGGGGGATGTGGGGTCTCAGCTGCCAGAATCGGCCTTTTGTATGAACGTGCTGTGTGATCGGAGGCATGGGGTCTCAGCCTCCAGGATTGGGCTTGGTGTGAATGTGCTCTGGTCGGGGGGAGGGGGCGCGTTGGGTTTCATCCTCTAGGATCGGCATTGATGTGAACGCCCTATGGTCGGGGGTGCGGGGTCCCTGCCTCCAGGATCGACCTTGGTGTGAGTGCGCCATGATTGAGGGCGCGGGGTCTCAGCTTCCTTAAAGTCTTCCTTTTTGTTATTGGTCGGTAAGATTATCTGGATTCTATGAAGAAAGTGAAGGGGAAAAGGTCCATGGTGATCTATATTGTGGTCACATATGTAAACGTCACCTTATAGGACTGTGTACAGAAGGGACAGCTCCAATCACTGGAGGGTGACGAGGGGCTTCATGGCATTAGATAGATCACCATGTACTGACATCTGTATATTTGCCATCCGCAGCAGAAAGAGATGTGCCCCGATTGCACCGATTCAGTCCAGGCCCGTGGACCCACGAGTGAGGGGCTCGTCTGGTGGGAGGTCCGGGATTGGTTGGTGTGGATAATATAATACACCTGTGCTGAGCCGTCTGGTGCACCCGAGCCTCCTGCGCCCGCGATATGCTGCTCTCTAGTATCTCGCAGGGGACTGGCATGGCGCGGACCTCTGTTGCTGGCGCTGCCCTCCTCGCTGCTGCGCCAGATATTGATTGTCTGTAAATAGATGTAAATGAGAATGTAACTATGAGACGTGCGGTGAATTATCTCCTGTGGATGACACAATACAATAAACACTGGCCTGTTTTATACAATGTGACTGGGGTTGTGATGGGGGATGGGTGCTGCCAGAAACCATGGCCGGTCTGGATCCCCCGGAACATGAATGGAGAACCGCGAACGTTTCCCTCATCCCGTCCAACGCTGAGGATTGAGCCCCTCGGATAATATCGGACCTTCCTTTCTTGGATTTTTAAGATTGCTGCTTGTTGTCAGTGAATATGAACCTTCATTGGTTACATTCACTGACACTAAAAACTTGTGAAATATGTCCATGTAAACAAACGTCTGTGAGCAGAAGCCACAAATCACTTTGGATTCAGGTGAGGAGCAGTCTGAAGACCAGGACCACACGATGTCACAACCTCCGACTATTTCAGGCGTGGGCTTGCACTATGGATGTAAAGGGATGGGACATGAGTAGAGCAGCTAGTCACTTGGAGCAGGGATGGGACACGAGTGAAGCAGCTCATCACCCGGAGCAGGGATGGGGCACAAGTGAAGCAGCTAGTCACCTGGAGCAGGGATGGGGCACGAGTGAAGCAGCTCATCACCCGGAGCAGGGATGGGGCACGAGTGAAGCTGCTAGTCACCTGGAGCAGGGTTGGGACATGAGTGGAGCAGCTCGTCACCCGGAGCAGGGTTGGGATATGAGTGGAGAGGTGATTGGACACAAGTGGAGCAGCTAGTCACTTGGAGCAGGGATGGGACACGAGTGAAGCAGCTCATCACCCGGAGCAGGGATGGGGCACAAGTGAAGCAGCTAGTCACCTGGAGCAGGGATGGGGCACGAGTGAAGCAGCTCATCACCCGGAGCAGGGATGGGGCACGAGTGAAGCAGCTAGTCACCTGGAGCAGGGTTGGGACATGAGTGGAGCAGCTCGTCACCCGGAGCAGGGATGGGACACGAGTGAAGCAGCTAGTCACCTGGAGCAGGGTTGGGACATGAGTGGAGCAGCTCGTCACCCGGAGCAGGGATGGGACACGAGTGAAGCAGCTAGTCACCTGGAGCAGGGTTGGGACATGAGTGGAGCAGCTCGTCAACTGGAGTAGGGATGGGGCACAAGTGAAGCAGCTAGTCACCTGGAGTAGGGATGGGACACGAGTGGAGCAGCTCATCACCTGGAGCAGGGATGGGACACGAGTGAAGCAGCTGGTCACCTGGAGCAGGGTTGGGACATGAGTGGAGCAGCTCGTCAACTGGAGTAGGGATGGGGCACAAGTGAAGCAGCTAGTCACCTGGAGTAGGGATGGGACACGAGTGGAGCAGCTCATCACCTGGAGCAGGGATGGGACACGAGTGAAGCAGCTGGTCACCTGGAGCAGGGTTGGGACATGAGTGGAGCAGCTCGTCACCCGGAGCAGGGATGGGACACGAGTGAAGCAGCTAGTCACCTGGAGTAGGGATGGGACACGAGTGGAGTAGCTAATCACCCGGACCAGGGATGGGACACGAGTGAAGCAGCTAGTCACCTGGAGCAGGGTTGGGACACGAGTGAAGCAGCTAGTCACCTGGAGTAGGGATGGGACACGAGTGAAGTAGTTCATCACCCGGAGCAGGGATGGGACATGAGTGAAGCAGCTAGTCACCTGGAGCAGGGTTGGGACATGAGTGGAGCAGCTCGTCACCCGGAGCAGGGATGGGACACGAGTGAAGCAGCTAGTCACCTGGAGTAGGGATGGGACACGAGTGGAGTAGCTAATCACCCGGACCAGGGATGGGACACGAGTGAAGCAGCTAGTCACCTGGAGCAGGGTTGGGACACGAGTGAAGCAGCTAGTCACCTGGAGTAGGGATGGGACACGAGTGAAGTAGTTCATCACCCGGAGCAGGGATGGGACATGAGTGAAGCAGCTAGTCACCTGGAGCAGGTTGGGACACGAGTGAAGCAGCTAGTCACCTGGAGTAGGATGGACACGAGTGGAGTAGTTCATCACCGGAGCAGGGATGGGACACGAGTGAAGCAGCTAGTCACCTGGAGCAGGGTTGGGACACGAGTGAAGCAGCTAGTCACCTGGAGTAGGGATGGGACACGAGTGGAGTAGCTCATCACCCGGAGCAGGGTTGGGACACGAGTGAAGCAGCTAGTCACCTGGAGCAGGGTTGGGACACGAGTGAAGCAGCTAGTCACCTGGAGCAGGGGTGGGACACGGGTGGAGCAGCTCATCACCTGGAGCAGGGATGGGACATGAGTGGAGCAGCTAGTCACCTGGAGCAGGGTTGGGATATGAGTGAAGCTGCTAGTCACCTGGATCAGGGATGGGACATGAGTGAAGCAGCAAGTCACCTGGAGCAGGGATGGGACACGAGTGAAGCTGCTAGTCACCTGGAGCAGGGTTGGGACATGAGTGGAGCAGCTCGTCACCCGGAGCAGGGTTGGGATATGAGTGGAGAGGTGATTGGACACAAGTGGAGCAGCTAGTCACCTGGAGCAGGGATGGGACACGATTGAAGCAGCTAGTCACCTGGAGTAGGGATGGGACACGAGTGGAGCAGCTCATCACCTGGAGCAGGGATGGGACACGAGTGAAGCAGCTGGTCACCTGGAGCAGGGATGGTACACGAGTGAAGCAGCTGGTCACCTGGAGCAGGGATGTGACACGAGTGAAGCAGCTAGTCACCTGGAGCAGGGTTGGAACATGAGTGGAAAGGTGATTGGACACGAGTGGAGCAGCTAGTCACCTGGAGCAGGGTTGGGACACGAGTGAAGCAGCTAGTCACCTGGAGTAGGGATGGGACACGAGTGGAGTAGTTCATCACCCGGAGCAGGGATGGGACACGAGTGAAGCAGCTAGTCACCTGGAGCAGGGTTGGGACACGAGTGAAGCAGCTAGTCACCTGGAGTAGGGATGGGACACGAGTGGAGTAGCTCATCACCCGGAGCAGGGATGGGACACGAGTGAAGCAGCTAGTCACCTGGAGCAGGGTTGGGACACGAGTGAAGCAGCTAGTCACCTGGAGCAGGGATGGGACATGAGTGGAGCAGCTAGTCACCTGGAGCAGGGTTGGGATATGAGTGAAGCTGCTAGTCACCTGGATCAGGGATGGGACATGAGTGAAGCAGCAAGTCACCTGGAGCAGGGATGGGACACGAGTGAAGCTGCTAGTCACCTGGAGCAGGGTTGGGACATGAGTGGAGCAGCTCGTCACCCGGAGCAGGGTTGGGATATGAGTGGAGAGGTGATTGGACACAAGTGGAGCAGCTAGTCACCTGGAGCAGGGATGGGACACGATTGAAGCAGCTAGTCACCTGGAGTAGGGATGGGACACGAGTGGAGCAGCTCATCATCTGGAGCAGGGATGGGACACGAGTGAAGCAGCTGGTCACCTGGAGCAGGGATGGTACACGAGTGAAGCAGCTGGTCACCTGGAGCAGGGATGTGACACGAGTGAAGCAGCTAGTCACCTGGAGCAGGGTTGGAACATGAGTGGAAAGGTGATTGGACACGAGTGGAGCAGCTAGTCACCTGGAGCAGGGTTGGGACATGACTGGAAAGGTGATTGGACACGAGTGGAGCAGCTAGTCACCTGGAGCAGGGTTGGGACATGAGTGGAGCAGCTCATCACCCGAGCAGGGTTGGGATATGAGTGGAGAGGTGATTGGACACGAGTGGAGCAGCTAGTCAGCTTGAGCAGGGATGGGACACGAGTGAAGCAGCTGGTCACCTGGAGCAGAGATGGGACACGAGTGAAGCAGCTGGTCACCTGGAGCAGGGATGGGACACGAGTGGAGCAGCTCGTCACCCGGAGCAGGTTTGGGATATGAGTGGAGCAGCTGGTCACCTGGAGCAGGGATGGGACACGAGTGGAGCAGCTGGTCACCCGGAGCAGGGATGGGACACGAGTGGAGCAGCTAGTAACCTGGAGCAGGGATGGGACACGAGTGGAGCAGCTGGTCACCCGGAGCAGGGATGGGACACGAGTGGAGCAGCTCATCACCTGGAGCAGGGATGGGACACGAGTGGAGCAGCTGGTCACCCGGAGCTGGGCTGTGGAGTCAGTGTCCATTTTGGTGGAGACAGTGTAAAATGTAATAACTCCGACTCCTATCATATAACACATTGGGAGCAGTAGTACAGTGCAGGATGTGCTGTAAATGTCTCCATAATAATTTGGGAAAGTGGTGAAATCTATAAATGTCTGTTCTGTTCTTGATCTCGACTTTTAGTGGAGGTGAATCTGTGCTGCACATTATGTCCATGCTTGGCAGTGACTGGTGGTGTGGAGTGGAGTGGGAGGTCTGGGTTACCGACTCCACAGCCCTGACCCGGAGGCCGGCTGTCGATCATTTATAATTATGACTAGTGATTTCCTCTTGGCGTGGCATAGAGGCCACGTAGACATTGAGGTCACTGTGTGGACAGTGACACTGGGATGACCGTCTGTTCAATCAATTCACTAAAGAGACCCATGAGAACAGCGACAAAAAATAGAAAAGTCTGCAGATGGAGAGCACGACTTAAAGGGCGGTGCCCACGTAATGGTGCGGTATCGGAGAGAATCGTGCATCTGCTGGTTAGTGGGTAAATAATTGTCTTTGCTGATACATTGTAACAGTCAGTCATACACGAGCAAGACTACATCAGGACAGGTTTTTATGCTCTAGGCGTTCACATTCACTGACAGCAAGCAGAGCTCATGAAACCAGTGAAGAACTGAAATCCAAAGTTAGGCTGGGGTCACACTGTGACTTCTAGATTCCTTCATCTCGGGAATCTCCTCGATTTCCCCTGGAGATCGGGATCCGCGTCTGTTACAGATGAGGGAACATATTTTCTGTGCGCAGTGGACATATGGCGGCGCTCGTACGGACGAGGCCATGTGCCGCCAACAATCTGCTCTCTGGCGAAGGAGCCGAGGCTCTCAGTGTGGCGGTGATGGATTTCTGGGCCGGAGCTCGTGTGCAGCCGCTCATTGACCGGCCATTGCCAGTAATGGAGATGCGGTGACCGCAGAGATGTGTCCCTGAGCAGCAGAGCTGCCGCCTCCAATGAGACCCCTAGTAAAGACCCCCGGCCCTTCAGTTTCCGCCCCTTTTCTTTTTTCAGGGACAGATTGTATTTGTTGCCTCCACCATTGTGGGTCGTGTAGTGCATCGGATGCCCTTCATTCATTTCTTGGTAAAATCCCACACCCGTGTTGATTTTAGGGCATTGTGCACAAGTATTTCATGCAGACATTTCTGGATGAAAAATGTGTCTTTTGGCAGGAAAAACTTCATGAAAAACACTTGTTTTTGTCACTTCTTTGCGATTTTTATGCTTTTTTTTCCCATTCATTGAAATGACTGAAAAAAACTGGAAGAATTGACGCTGCTGATAAGAAACGTCTTCAGATCTGCAACAATAAGCAGCGTGTGCACGAGCGTCAGGAATCCCATTCACTGTGCTGGGACAGTAAATTGCTGCGTTTTTTGCAACACAGAGCGCGATGTGTGAACATAGTCCTACAGTTCTGTGCTTGGCCAGCCTCTGAACATTAGTATTTTTTTCTTTTAAACACTTTGGCCCCAATTTATTGTTTCTGATTCATTGAAGACATTTGTCTTTTTTTTGTCTTGTATTCACTGATGTTTTTGCACCAATTTCTTCAAAATGGCGCAAGCACTTCATGAAGATGGCACCAAATCAAAAATACTCTTATTGTTTTCAATTGGTTTTTACAACTTTGTAGCGCCAAAAGTTACAAGTCCATTAAAAAGTCACACATTTGTGTAACAATGCGCCAAATGAAAACCTCCAGACTCGTTGTGTGAGGAGCAGTCGGTGGGAGGAAGCCCCGGTCTTGGACGGACACTGGCAGTCGGGGTCTTACAGTGCTCCTATAGGGAGGTGCTGGACTCCGGCCGTATATCGGGGACGCTCATCATCCCCAGGAGCTCACAATCCACTGTCCCCCCGTATTGCCCCCTCCGCTGCGGATCCATCTGTATATAATATACCCTGTGCCCGGAACATGCGGTATACAGCTGTGCATGTGAGGACAATGTCGGCCCCCTGTATACAGCCCCCCAACTGTAAACTTCCTGCATCCTCCTTTGATGTCTGGCCCCTTCCATCGCCGCACGCAGCTCAATTAAATCTTCCATCAAAGCGAGAAGATTCATGTCCAGCACAATCCTGATCTCCCACCTGCCCCCCACTCGTTGTTGTGGGGGCACTGCAGCTCTAGGTCATTGTGGGGGTGCAGCCCGTAGTCATCGTTCTGGTTGAGCCTTCTGTCATTTTTAAGTGGTTCTCCGACATTGTTGTGGGAGCACTGTGACTCAGTTTTTTTGGGGACACTGACCCTCAGTTATGGGGGGACACTGTGACCTTCAGTTGTGGGGGTACTGTGGTCCTTAGTTGTTATGGGGATGCTGTGACCCTCAGTTGTTGTGGGGACACTGTGACCCTCAGTTGTGGGGACGCTGTGACCCTCAGTTGTGGGGGTACTGTGATCCTTAGTTGTTGTGGGAATGTTGTGACCCTCAGTTGTTGTGGAGACACTGTGACCTCAGTTGTTGTGGACGCTGTGACCCTCAGTTGTTGTGGGGACGCTGTGACCCTCAGTGTTGTGGGGACGCTGTGACCCTCAGTTGTTGTGGGGACGCTGTGACCCTCAGTGGTGAGGACGCTGTGACCCTCAGTGGTGAGGACGCTGTGACCCTCAGTTTTTGTGGGGGTACTGTGATCCTTAGTTGTTGTGGGGATGCTGTGACCCTCAGTTGTTGTGGGACGCTGTGACCCTCAGTTGTTGTGGGGGTACTGTGATCCCTAGTTGTTGTGGACGCTGTACCCTCAGTTGTGGACGTGGACCCTCAGTTGTGGGGGTACTGTGACCTAGTTGTTGTGGGGATGCCTGTGACCCTCATATTGTTGTGGAGACACTGTGACCCTCAGTTGTGTGGGGACGCTGTGACCCTCAGTTGTTGTGGGGACGCTGTGACCCTCAGTGGTGGGGACGCTGTGACCCTCAGTTGTTGTGGGGACGCTGTGACCCTCAGTGGTGGGGACGCTGTGACCTCAGTTGTTGTGGGGAGCTGTGACCCTCATTGTGGGTATGTGATCCTAGTGTGTGGGATGCTGTGACCCTCAGTTGTTGTGGGGACGCTGTGACCCTCAGTTGTTGTGGGGACGCTGTGACCCTCAGTTGTTGTGGGGATGTTGTGACCCTCAGTTGTGGGGGTGCTGTGGTCCTCAGTCGTTGCTGTTGCCCTTCACCATGTTTGGAACCAGTGAACATCTGTGGAGTTCAGAGCACCCTTGACGGCCGCCATCTTCACAGGACGCTGTTCTTCACCTGATTCCCATCTACCATCATCAAAGCTGCAATAAAAATAAAATCTGACGGAGACAAGGTGGAAACATCAGATCCACGGCAGAGCCACAGGCAGATCTACGGCAGAGCCACAGGCAGATCTACGGCAGAGCCACAGCAGAGCCACAGGCAGAGCACAGAAATCCACGGCAGAGCCACAGGAAAATCCACGGCAGAGCCACAGGCAGATCCACGGCAGAGCCACGTAACCTGAGCAAATGAGAAACTCCTGGACTCAAGCACAAGGTATGGAAGCGACCGGCCGACTACTTCTCCCATCATCCCTCCATGTCCCATCCCAACCTGCGCTCAAAGTTTTGCTGACCCCAAACCCCTACATAAAGGACGGGGACTTCTGCATAAAACTGGTCTCCAGCTGTAAGACTACAACTCCCAGCATGCACTGAACGGCTGTCGTCAGCTGATGGTGCTTCCAGGGTTACGTTCATCTTGGTAAATACAAACACTTCTGCAATTTACCGCTTATTAAAGTGTTCAGCCGTTCTTCAGCTCTAAACACTTTTCTTTCCAGCTCGTTCCCTTGGAGACCGACCAAGACATCAGAATATGCGCAGCGCTTACAAGTCAGACTGGTGGTCGGTCTCCAAGGCAACGAGCGGTAAACAAAAGAAAAGTGTTAATATCTTAAGAACGGCTGCAAATTGTTATAAGCCGTAAAATGCAGAAATGTTTGCTTATATAAGCCCTATCCAACAATTTCCATCTCTGCACATGGCAATAACCCTTTACGAAGAGGTTCTACAGCAGCTGAAGTGAGTAGTTTAGATAAAAATGTCTTAAAGTTCGAAGAAAATGAGTAATGATCTTGGAGTTTTGTGACAGGGATGGGGCGTTACATTGAGGGTCCGCACAGACCGGCACTGCCTCCAGTGATCCCAGCAGAAGCCCCCGCAGCATGAGTCCCCCCATGTGACGCCGGCCCAGATGGCCCTCGTTTGTCCCGGACACCACATGAGGGCAGGGGTCGCAGATTGTGGGGAAATGTGACATGTAATGGGGCACAAATACGAGGGTCTCATAAATAATAAGTAAGCGGACCCCGTGGTGACCAGAGCCCCCCGTACCACCATCATGAGGCGGCAGAGACTTTACTCTTCCTGCAGGACCACGGAGAAGAGACCCCGATATAAACCTGATTATCGGGCCGTAATTAAAGGTGCGGAGCAGACGGGGTCATATAGGGAAAAGCTGCGCATCCTTCATCAGACGTCGTGTAAGATCTCTGCGTGCAGTCAGTGAATGAGGACATGACTGAGGTGCAGCCTCCTGACACCTCCAGACGATCACTGTGGCTGTTGGAGCATTCTGGGACTTGTGGTTGGAGACCACTGGCGTGGACCATCCTCTGTCCTGTTCTCATACTTTCCTACCATGTATCAGTGCAAGTAAATTCTAGGTGCCGTCCCTGTGACCTGGCAGAAGGGGGCGCTGGCAGCAACATGCTCCTAATGTGGCACGTAACGATCCCATGAAGGGGTTAAGTCTGGTGGCCCCGTAATGTCCTGATAGATGATCCGAAGCCAATAAAGCTGCCAGCAGCGCTGGCCCTGGGGGTCTGCGGAGGAGCAGGTCAGATCTTATCTCCCGCAGACTGTGCCCCCTGGACCCCAAATAACCAAGGACTCCTCATGTGGCCAGGGATGGGGTGAGGTAACAGTGGGGTCAGTGTTGGTCACCACCAGACTCGCACATGGCCTCCAGTGAGGGGGCATCTGTAGAGGGTGGGGGGCACCAATGTACCGCAGGGAATTATATCTGACCCTTACCGTGAAGGTCCGTTATAGCGAAATGGGGACATAAAAACCAACAAAAATATCAAGATCACAAAGACCAAGTGTTTCCAGACAAGCTCCCCGAGCCGGCCGACAGCGGGGGGCACTCTGTAGCCATGTGCTAGTCGCTGTAGTCAGCACGCAATGTATGAGGAAGACGCCGTCCGAACTACCCAAGGACCTAAACTTGGAGACCGCGCTCTTTCTTTCCATTGATGGAACCAGCTGATGCCTCTTTGGAGCCAATTATTTGCCGTGTCCTCACTGCAGATCCTAGTGACCATTCCGACCGCTCATTCTTCAGATCTTATGGCACAAAGTGCTCCGGCATCGGTATATGGCGTGTACACGGGGGCAGGCGCGTCGTGTGTGACCCCTGTCCACTGTCGGGTACATCAGCTGGGGGAGTGACATCCCTGTACGTCACATGCAGCATGAAGCGATGCGAGCTCCCTGCGGCCACCATAGGACGGGCTGTCGGACCACATTTATCCTTGTGCTACAGGGGGAAGCACATAATCATTCGTTAAGACACCAATAACTTGACTTTGGTATCAAAAAATAGGAAAAGGCTTGATGTCACCCAGCTGACCCGGGGACACCCCAAGTTTACATGCTCTGCCAACATTAAAGGAACTGCACCAGAATGGTCTCATTCACACTCTGCATTTACTGCCGGATCCTTTATGTAAAGTATACACAGCATATTCAACAAGAAGAAAGGCTGCATCACCGCGATGAGAAGGTCATCAGAGTCGTTTCATCTGTGCGACAGAAAACTTAGATGAGGACATGGTGGAGGAGGCATGCGGGGAGTGCGAGGGCGGACGACGGACGTTTCGCGTAAATCGCTTCAGCAGGTCCAGGTGCCGCCTCCCCCATGTCCTCATCTAAGTTTATTGTCACACAGATGAAATAAAACAACTCTGATAACCTCAGTGCGGTGCTGCAGCCTTTATTCTTTTTTGTATCAACATATTATGGGTGCAGTCAGGCCTCGAGCCTGTCTCACGTCTCCCAAGACGCTGGGGGGCACCAAGAAGCCACTAGGCGAGGTACCAAGACACCAGAGGAGGGCAGAACATTGACCCGATGCTGCAGCTCTGCCCCTGGCCCCACAGTCTGCAGTTGCGGGGGGTGCCATACAATCAGTCAGGGCGGAGGGGGGTCGCCGCCGACCACGGAGGCGGCTTCAGCCTGTATTTCTACATTTGGAGCATAATTGTATTTTTATGATGAGCCACTACTAATGAGATACTGGAGATATGTCTCGTGTGATGTCATCACATTCTGGTGACATCATCACATCCTCCTGGTGACGTCATCACATCCTGGTGACATCATCACATTGTCCTGGTGACATCATCACATCCTACTGGTGACATCATCACATTGTCCTGGTGACGTCATCACATTGTCCTGGTGACATCATCACATTGTCTGGTGACGTCATCACATGTCCGGTGACATCATCACGTCCTGATGACATCACTGCAGTTACCTGTATCCCCGTCGTTGCCCCCTCCTGATCCGTTACAGTGTATCACTTTCTTCCGTGGGGATTACACGGACGCAGCACATGGTGAGAATCTGCTGCTGTGTAAACACCGCGACAATGTATGAAATAAACATCTCCACATAAGTAACGAGGAGGAAGTGGCTGATAAACAGGAAGCCTTCACGTGCTGAATCACGGGGACAGAGAGGGTCCGGTGCTGACCCCAATGTTTACCAGGGTCTCTGATTTTGGGCCCGTCACCCCTCATGATCTCCAACTATGAGCAAAGAAAGACAACATAGAAAATCTAGAGCGGCGATGTCCCTGCTCCGTCCTTCACTCCTTTCTTATTCTTCCTCATATCACAGAAACGTGAGAAATACAGAATATAAAAAATGTCAGAACATTAGCCGCGTCCTCCATTCTGTGTGCAGCTGGAAGACAAGTGTCTGCAGCAGGAGCCTCTCCCCTCTGCAGTGGGACAAAAAGATAGCTAAGCCCCACCCTCTTGTCTAAGTCACACCATCCCAGCTCTTACCCAGTTGAAAATGGAAGTGATTAAAGGAGATTCCAGGGAAGGGATAATAAAACAGCTGACATCAACCCAAACCCTATCACCCCACTTGCCACCGCACCAGGGCAAGTGGTAAGAGCGAGGCTAAGCAGCAGATTTGGTGCATCTTAAGGGTGCGCCATTTCTTGGGCGGCTGGGGGACTGATTTTCTTAGTGGAGGGGGCCAATATCCATGGCCCCTTCCTAGGCTATTAATATAAGCCTGCAGCTGTCTGCCTAGCCTTTGATGGCTATTAATTATAGGGGAATATTAATATCTTGGGAAGCTCCATGTTTATCACCCCCTTCCAAGGCTATAAACATCAGCTCCCTGCTGTTGGCTTTCCCTCAGCTGGTTATTAAACATTTGGGGAACCACACACCATTTTTTTCTTTTATATATTTAATTATGAGCTAAATACATGTACAGTAAGCTGCCCTGATTATAGATCTCAAGGACATCTATGTATCTAGATCTGCATCTAAGACGGTTTCATTAGTTACTAACCTATCCTGAAATGACAGAATTCCTGAATGTAAGAGCTGATGTTAAGAACGCATTGTATACGGACGCCATGCTGCTGACGGGTGAGAAAAGTCGCACTGTACTCACATGGCACACGTCAGACTTTTCTGGAACAACATCGGACTGAGCCCAAAGACAGAGAAGGGAAAGTTGTAGAAGGGGATACACGAATATCCTATAGGAAGGCCCGTGTCTGACACATGGGCCTGTTCTGTCCCTTTAAGGACCCCCGGTATATCTGGCGTCATTCATCTCTTTGTGTCCGCACATAATACTGCCTGTAACCAGGAATACAGATTGTGAGCTCCGATGCCGCAGGGACGGACGAGCTTCATGGAGTAACAAACTAATAATCCTTAAAGGCACAGCGCGTTTTGTTGACCTGATGGCCACTAAAAGGTGAACAATGTGTTTCCCAGCCTATAAATAATGGCCCACGGATAGATGGAGCTGGGGTGGTAATACGTCCACCAGTATCTGAGCGTTTCCCAGAATTGCGGACCTCCAGCCCCTGCCTCCCTCCTTCCATCTCATTTACTGCATCTGTAAATTCCCATCTTTATTAGAAAAGGAGAAAGAAAAGGGAAAAGTCAGTTATTTACAGAAGTGGATGAACGTCACGGATTACACAACACGAAGGCTTCCCCTCCCCGTAGATCGGCCACATGTGGCCACCAGGACAATGCGTCCTCATCACATATGTCCTATGAGATTTATAGGAGACGTGGACGAGTCGCCTCCTGCCGGAACGTTTCCAAAATAATATCATGTTTCATTAAACCGGGCAGACCACCGAGGAAAGGGTTAATCGAGCTGGAAGCAGATGGAGAAGAAGTCACGAAATATTCCCAATATTTATAACATAAAAGGAACCGGAGCAGAAATCAGCGCGAGCTGTAAACAGAGCGCCGAGTCCTGCAGACGGAGGCCAAACAAAGCGCGAGACGCGGGAGGTCCGCAGGACATCTGAGACCCGACCCCGGCCACTCATCTGTCTCCATTCATTTCACTCAAAGTGGCCAATTTCTGAAATTCCCTTTCCCTGATCGCCCCTCCGCCATCCAAAAACAAGGAGCCAGGATGGAAACGTGTCAGGGGTCTGGAGCCGCGGACCGCACACACTTTGGGGTCAATTTATAAGAGTCATAGAGTTGTTACAAAGGCTGAACGAAGACCGAGGTCCATCAAGTTCAACCTTTCCCCACCAATTATGGGAGTCGCGGTCATACACATAAAGTTATCGCTGGACCCTCCACCTCTGATCCCCCAATGTCCGGCTCAGCTACATGTATCAGCGGTCGGACCCCTCTCCAGGCTCCATCTTCTGCACCATTCTCCATCTCCACCGCAGACTCCTCCAGAGATCTGGAGCTCCTTAGACGCCACCATGAGACATGTCCTCCATGGCTGAGTCTTCAGCCAACACTTTCCTGCCCCTCTGTATTATCAGGTTCTCACAGAAGGTCGGGGTCACTCGGGAGATGATTGTCACCTCGTCCTGCTCTCCGCTCAATGCCGCCATCGCCCCGAGGAACAAGCTCAGGGGACATTGACCTCGCAGGTCCCGGACGCTGCTTCACAGCCTGTGGGTGACTTGTGACCCCATTTTCTGCTCCTTTATAAATATTTGTGGTTTCCTGCTGGTTCCTGTTACTTATTTTACGCTCCGGAGAGGGATCGTTTCCTGCGTTCGTCTCTCGCAAATATTTATTTGTACAGAGAATCCGTCAGCTGCCGGGGCTGAAAACGTCTCTGAGGAGTGAAGACACCGGGGAGCGGCCATCACCGACGGCAAAGTGTGCTGGATACGAGCACGTGCCAGGCCAACTCCAGCAACAGCCAAGGAGCTACACTGGTTGTCAGGAGCTGTGGAGAAGATGCCAGCTTTCCAGAAGCGCTCTCCTCCTCCTATATTGCCGCCATTCTATTATACAGCGCTGTGCACTCACAATTGCTAATTTTACCTTTCTACTCAGATCATTCTTCTCTTTTCTCTGCTCTATGTAGAAACAGGAAGTCTCTTGTCCTGCATGAGTCATCCCCCTCTTCACCTCCTGACCCAGATGCTCCTCCCCCTGCCTTTTTCAGTGATGACTCATGCAGGGAAAATTAACCTCCTGTTTCTACATAAAGCTCAGAAGGATTGTCTCCTTGTTAGTGAAAAGAGAAGAATTATCTGGGTAGAAAAGCAAAATGAGCAATAGGAAGAGCACAGCGCTGTATAATATGGTGACTGCAGTATATTAGCAGGATGAAGAGCGCTGCCTAAACTAGAAGGGCCAGGTGCTCAGGAGCCATGATACAATGTGGAGTTGTTGTGTCATGGCCGCGCAGTCACAGTCGGCTGCCGGTGGAGCGCGTGCAATGTCTCCTGTGCTGCACTGCCCGTATGCGGCCATTGGCATCGGGGGCAATCATCTATTATCTCTTTACAGGCGACACATTTCTGTAGAGCTGAGTGTCCGTATCTCCACCTGTGCCGCAGTCTGCGCTGATCTCTGCTCCTCTCACGTGTCCACCATTGACGATGCTGCGCTTCAATGTTCTCACACAGAATCCGGCCTCAATCTGCTGCAGAAACCTCTGATCAATCGATGTGAGACGTGATGAGCGGCTCCAAGCGCTGCGGGACGAGGTGCACGGGCAGCGGGGACATGATGGCCGGGTACAGCTGAGATACGGTGAGCTGACCGCACCACCATTGCCACATGTTCCTCGGGTGCTGGCGGCTTCAGATCAGAGAGCGACTGGAGAGGTGAACACAAGTGATGAGGGGTCCGGTGCCCCAAGGATGTCATTCTGCACTACATGATATGTGTCTGCTGGCGGCCCCCCGACAAGGCTCCTGCGGCCGCATCCCCCCATAACATAAAGCCCAAAACCATATACAAGAGAGAAATAAGGAAACAGCACAAATGTTAGTGAACGCCGCGTGGGGACCGTCACCCGGGGAAACGTCCGACTATACAGTCATGGCCAAAAGTTTTGAGAATGACACAAATATTCTATTTTCACATGATCTGCTGCCCTCTGGTTTTTATGTGTGTTTGACAGATGTTTTTATCACAGACAGAAATATAATAATTGCAAACATATGAGTAACAAAAGCTTATATTGACAGTTAGAATGAGTTAATGCAGCAAGTCAATATTTGCAGTGTTGACCCTTCTTCTTCAGGACCTCTGCAATTCTCCCTGGCATGCTCTCAATCAACTTCTGGACCAAATCCTGACTGATAGCAGTCCATTCTTTCACAATCAATGCTTTCATTTTGTCAAAATTTTTAGGTTTTTGTTTGTCCACCCGTCTCTTGATGATTGACCACAAGTTCTCAATGGGATTAAGATCTGGGGAGTTTCCAGGCCATGGACCCAAAATCTCTATGTTTTGTTCCCTGAGCCATTTAGTTATCACCTTTGCTTTATGGCAAGGTGCTCCATCATGCTAGAAAAGGCATTGTTGATCTCCAAACTGCTCTTATAGGGTTGGTAGAAGTTGCTCTTGGAGGACATTCTGGTACCATTCTTTATTCATGGCTGTGTTTTTAGGCAAGACTGTGAGAGAGCCGATTCCCTTGGCTGAGAAGCAACCCCACACATGAATGGTTTCAGGATGCTTAACAGTTGGCATGAGACAAGACTGGTGGTAGCGCTCACCTTGTCTTCTCCGAATGAGGCGTTTTCCTGATGTCCCAAACAATCGAAAAGGGGATTCATCAGAGAAAATAACTTTACCCCAGTCCTCAGCAGTCCACTGCCTGTACCTTTTGCAGAATATCAGTCTGTCCATTATGTTTTTTCTGGAGAGAAGTGGCTTCTTTGCTGCCCTCCTTGAGACCAGGCCTTGCTCCAAGAGTCTCCGCCTCACAGTGCGTGCAGATGCACTCACACCTGCCTGCTGCCATTCCTGAGCAAGCTCTGCACTGCTGGTAGCCCGATCCCGCAGCTGAAACACTTTTAAGAGACGGTCCTGGCGCTTGCTGGTCTTCTTGGGCGCCCTGGAGCCTTTTTGGCAACAATGGAACCTCTCTCCTTGAAGTTCTTGATGATGCGATAGATTGTTGACTGAGGTGCAATCTTTCTAGCTGCGATACTCTTCCCTGTTAGGCCATTTTTGTGCATTGCAATGATGACTGCACGTGTTTCTTTAGAGATAACCATGGTTAACAGAAGAGAAACAATGATGCCAAGCACCAGCCTCCTTTTAAAGTGTCCAGTGGTGTCATTCTTACTTAATCATGACAGATTGATCTCCAGCCATGTCCTCATCAACACCCACACCTGTGTTAATGGAGCAATCACTGAAAAGAGGTTAGCTGGTCCTTTTAAGGCATGGCTGCAATGATGTTGAAATGTGTTTTGGGGATAAAGTTCATTTTCTAGCCAAATATTGACTTTGCAAGTAATTGCTGTTAAGCTGATCACTCTTTATAACATTCTGGAGTATATGCAAATTGCCATTAGAAAAAGTGAAGCAGTAGACTTTGTAAAAATTAATATTTGTGTCATTCTCAAAACTTTTGGCCATGACTGTACTCTCAACCAAACTGAGAAGAATAGTGAGTGCAACTCTGGAGGATAATACAGGAGGTAACTCAGGATCAGTAATGTAATGTATGTACACAGTGACTGCACCAGCAGAATAGTGAGTGCAGCTCTGGAGGATAATACAGGATGTAACTCAGGATCAGTGATGTAATGTATGTACTCAGTGACTGCACCAGCAGAATAATGAGTGCAGCTCTGGAGGATAATACAGGATGTAACTCAGGATCAGTAATGTAATGTATGTACTCAATGACTGTTCCAGCAGAATAGTGAGTGCAGCTCTGGAGTATAATACAGGATGTAACTCAGGATCAGTAATGTAATGTATGTACACAGTGACTGCACCAGCAGAATAGTGAGTGCAGCTCTGGAGTATAATACAGGATGTAACTCAGGATCAGTAATGTATGTACACAGTGACTGCACCAGCAGAATAGTGAGTGCAGTTCTGGAGTATAATACAGGATGTAACTCAGGATCAGTAATGTAATGTATGTACACAGTGACTGCACCAGCAGAATAGTGAGTGCAGCTCTGGAGCATAATACAGGATGTAACTCAGGATCAGTAATGTAATGTATGTACACAGTGACTGCACCAGCAGAATAGTGAGTGCAGCTCTGGTGTACAATACATGATCAGAGGTTACGGGTTGGGGCGCCTGTAGACCTGTGATTCTGCATTAGTCTTCTTTGTGCCCCATATTTCTGTAGAGATGCGTCTCTGAATCTGGTGGCCCTTTTCGCCATGGCCATACGGTTTTCTGGCCGCTGAATACGAGGCTACTGGCGTTGTGAACGTCACATGAATACGGAGGTGTCACTAGATGTGGCTGCTGACAATCTCTATCATCCATCGGTCTCATAGAGGTGATTTCTCTATTACTTGTGAATTAGGACCCCCTCTGCTCTGCCTGACAGCCAATCAGGTGTGAAGGAAAAAGATGAGAAGCAGGAAGTAGCTAGCTTCTCCCCCCACTAGAGTGGAGGTCACTACCACTGCAGTCTGGGACATAACTTAAGCTCAGGCCAGGGACGTAGGGATGAAAGGCGCCGGACTGTCCTCCCTGAGAAACAGACTCTTCTCCTTCTATACTTTAGTCAGCAGATGATTGGACGGGAGGATGAAAATGGGAATAATGTGCAGAATCAGTGGATAAGATGCGACATTGACTGAAGACGACGTCACCACAGACTAGAGACTATCGGCAATAACAAACCTCATGTGAATGCAACAACTTCTTCATAAAATCAGAGCCAGGTCGGTACAACTCGACCTCACGGCCCCTGCAGACGGCAAACAAGATGAAGGGACATAACCGGCCAAGGACACACTTAAGGAGAATAGACGCTGAATCTAAAGAAATGGCTAAATGCTAGACCAATCCAGAGAAGAACCAGATAAACTGGGAGCAAGGCGACTGGCGGAGACCAGATAAACTGTGGATGGAAAGCGACTGGTGGAGACCAGATAAACTGTGGATGGAAAGTAACTGGTGGAGACCAAATAAACTGTGGATGGAAAGCGACTGGTCGAGACTAGATAAACTGTGGATGGAAAGTAACTGGTGAGACCAGATAAACTGTGGATGGAAAGTAACTGGTGGAGACCAAATAAACTGTGGATGGAAAGCGACTGGTCGAGACCAGATAAGCTGTGGATGGAAAGTAACTGGTGGAGACCAGATAAACTGTGGATGGAAAGTAACTGGTGGAGACCAAATAAACTGTGGATGGAAAGCGACTGGTCGAGACCAGATAAACTGTGGATGGAATAACGGGCAGATAACTGTGGAGCAAGTACTGGTGAGACCAATATGTGGATGAAAAGCGATGGTGAGATAGAAACGGGAGGAAATACTGGTGGAGACCAGATAAACTGTGGATGGAAAGTAACTGGTGGAGACCAAATAAGCTGTGGATGGAAAGCGACTGGTCGAGACCAGATAAACTGTGGATGGAAAGCGACTGGCGGAGACCAGATAAACTGTGGATGGAAAGCGACTGGCGGAGACCAGATAAACTGTGGATGGAAAGTAACTGGTGGAGACCAAATAAACTGTGGATGGAAAGCGACTGGCGAGACCAGATAAACTGTGGATGGAAAGTAACTGGTGGAGACCAGATAAACTGTGGATGGAAAGTAACTGGTGGAGACCAAATAAACTGTGGATGGAAAGACTGTCGAGACCAGATAACTGTGAGGGAATACTGGAGACAGATAAACTGTGGATGGAAAGTAACTGGTGGAGACCAAATAAACTGTGGATGGAAAGTAACTGGTGGAGACCAAATAAACTGTGGATGGAAAGCGACTGGTCGAGACTAGATAAACTGTTATGTTTCGGTAGCTGAGGAGTGCAGGTAAAAAAAGGCAATACACCAGAGCAGTTGGAATCTATGAGATTGCAGTACCCTGACTAACCACCACAACTAGAGGCAGCCGTGGAGCATTCCTACGTTGGTCCTAGACGCCTCGTCACAGCCTGAGAAACTAACTACACCTAAAGATAGAAAGAGGAAAGCTATCTGCCCCGGAGCAGATCCCCAAAGAACATAGAAAGCCCCCAAACATGTAATGGCGGTTAGACAAGAAGAAATACTGACACAGACAGAAAATAGTATGAGCAAACGTTGGGGCCCAAACTACCTAAATAGAAAAGGATAGGAAGGGCACTTACTGCAATCCCAAAAAACCCTGAAAAGCACCAACTCTACTAATTTCAAAAACACCTGAGATCACACGACCTCTACCACCTAAATTAGTTGTCTGGTGTAACAAAATCAAAACAGCAGCCACTGACAAAACTGGAAAAAGCAAATGTACAAACATAAGTGGCTGAACAAAACTGAGAGGGCAAAAGCCCCCGGAGGGGACCCTGAAGGCCCCCACAGAAGTGCAGGACAAAATGCAAAAATCAAGCACAAAAACAAAAAAAAGAAAATGTCTTATCTGTTAGCAGGAGATGCAGACACGACACAGCAGGCTACAAAGGAAACAGGAATCAAGGATTGAGACCAGAACAATTGATCACCGGCAACCCTGATGGGAAGGCGACTCCCTTATATAAGACCAGTCAGTAACACCTGATTCCCAATCCTCACAATCTTCACTGGACAGTCCAGTACCGCTTGTAACCACCAGAGGGAGCCTCTGCTCAGAACTCATTTCAAGTCCATTCACAACAGTACCCCCCCTTGAGGAGGGGTCACCGAACCCTCACTTGAGCAACCAGGTCGGTCAGGATGAGTTCTATGATACGCACGGATGAGTCTCCTAGCATGGATGTCTGAAGCAAACACCCAAGAATTGTCTTCCTGACCATAACCTCTCCACTTAACCAAATACTGGAGTTTCCGTCTAGAAAAACGAGAATTCAATATTTTCTCAACCACAAACTCCATATTGCCCTCAACCAAACAGGGTCAGGAGGCAAAGCAGTAGGAACCACTGGCTCAACAAACCTCTTCAACAAGGACTTGTGGAACACGTTATGGATCTTAAATGTCCCTGGAAGAAGCAAACAAAAAGAAACAGGATTAAGAATCTCCATGATCTTATAAGGTCCAATGAACCTAGGCTTAAATTTAGGAGATGCCACTCTCATAGGAATATTTTTTGAGGACAACCAGACCAAGTCCCCCACTTTAAACCGAGGACCATCAGTCCTATGCCGGTTAGCAAACCGCTGGGCCCTCTCCTGAGAGAGGGACAACCTCTCCACTACCTGGTCCCAAATCTGTTGCATACGCTCCACAACAGAGTCAACACCTGGACAGACAGAAGCCTCCGTCTGTCCTGAAAAAATCGAGGGTGAAACCCAAAATTGCAGAAAAATGGAGACATCAAAGTGGCAGAGCTAGCCCTATTATTAAGAGCAAACTCAGCCAAAGGCAAAAAAGAGACCCAGTCATCCTGATCAGCAGACACAAAGCATCTTAGATAAGTCTCCAATGTCTGGTTTGTTCTCTCAGTTTGACCATTGGTCTGAGGATGAAACGCAGAGGGAGAAAGACAATTGAACACCAAGTTTAGAACAAAAGGTCCTCCAAAATCTGGAAACAAACTGGACTCCTCTGTCAGACACAATGTTCTCAGGAATGCCGTGTAAACGAACCACGTGCTGAAGGAACAAAGGCACCAATTCAGAGGAGGAAGGCAACTTAGGTAATGGCACAAGATGTGTCACTCTTGGAAAACCTATCACAAATCACCCAGATGACGGTCATTCTCTGAGAAACAGGGAGGTCGGAAATGAAATCCATAGAGATATGGGTCCATGGTCTCTTGGGCACAGGCAATGGCATCAACAAACCACTAGAGCGAGAGCAAGCTTGGAGCAAGAGCAATTCCCGCAGGACTGCACAAATTCCCTGACATCACGAGACAAGGTAGGCCACCAAAAGGACCGACTAACCAAGTCTCTGGTACCAAAAATTCCGGGATGACCGGCCAACGCGGAACAATGAATCTCAGACATCACACTCTTTTTCCACTGGTCCGGGACAAACAATTTCCCAACAGGGCAGCGCTCGGGCCTATCCTCCTGACACCCCTCCAGAGCCAGTCTCAAATTGGCGAGATGGCGGAAAGAACTACAACCTTCTTTCAAAATAACAGAAGGATCAGATAACTCAGGAGAGTCCGCAAGGAAACTCCTCGAGAGGGCATCCGCCTTAACATTCTTAGTGCCAGGAAGAAAGGAAACCACAAAATTAAAACGTGTGAAAAACAAGGCCCACCTGGCCTGTCTAGGATTAAGTCGCTTGGCAGATTCCAGATAAACCAGATTCTTATGGTCCGTAAGGACCACCACCTGATGTTTGGCTCCCTCCAGCCAATGTCTCCACTCTTCAAAAGCCCACTTCATGGCCAATAACTCCCGATTACCCACGTCATAATTACGTTCAGTAGGAGAAAATTTTCGAGAGAAAAAGGCACAAGGGTTACTTTTAGAGGTTTCTGGATCTCTTTGGGACAAAACGGCACCTGCCCCAATTTCAGAGGCATCAACCTCCACCTGAAATGGCAGAGAAACATCAGGCTGCCGTAAACAGGAGCAGAAGTGAATCTCTGCTTAAGTTCCTGAAATGCAGAGACTGCCTCAGGAGGCCAATTCACCACATCAGAACCCTTTTTGGTCAAATCAGTTAATGGTTTAACAATAACTGAGAAATTACCAATAAATTTACGATAAAAATTGGCAAAACCCAAAAATCTTTGAAGAGCCTTTAATGAAGTAGGTTGGACCCAATCACAGATGGCCTGAACCTTGACCGGTCCATTTCAATAACAGATGGGGACAAAATGAATCCCAAAAATGAGATCCTCTGTACGCCAAAAAGACACTTTGATCCCTTCACATCCAGAGCATTCTCTCTCAAAATCTGGAATACAGTTCGAACATGTTTCACATGAGAGTCCCAGTCATTGGAAAAAATCAAGATATCATCCAAATAAACAATCAGAAATTTATCCACAAAATCACTGAAAATGTCATTCATGAAGGACTGGAAGACAGAAGGAGCATTAGTGAGCCCAAAGGGCATCACAAGGTACTCAAAATGCCCCTCAGGGTATTAAATGCCGTCTTCCATTCATCCCCGTGCTTAATGCGAATAAGGTTATATGCCCCCCTGAGGTCAAGCTTGGTAAACCAAGTAGCGTTTTTCACCCTGGAAAACAGGTCAGAAATCAAGGGTAACGGATATTGATATTTCACAGTAATATTGTTCAAAAGGCGATAATCAATACACGGCCTTAATGAACCATCCTTTTTGGCCACAAAGAAAAAAACCGGCACCTAAGGGTGAAGAGGATGGTCTGATATGACCCTTCTCCAATGACTCCTTGATATAAGACCGCATAGCGTCATGTTCAGGTACAGACAAGTTAAAAAGGCGACCTTTAGGGAATTTACTACCAGGCACTAATTCAATAGCGCAGTCATAGCTCCTATGGGGAGGCAAGGATGCAGATTTACTTTCGCTAAACACATCAGAAAAATCAATCAAAAAGTCAGGAACATTCTGAGCCTGGGGAGGCAGAAAAAACAGGAGTGTTGGTATTAACACATTGGCAGCCCCAACTGGGTTTCAGACACAGATTTCCAATCCAAAACAGGATTATGAGACTGTAAACAAGGGAAACCCAGTACGATAATGTCATGCAGATTATACAGAACCAACAATTTGCAGCTCTCCTGATGATCAGGTTCAACCCTCATTATCACCTGAGTAGAGAACTGAGGTTTATTCTCAGCCAAAGGGGTAGAATCGATCCCCATAGGGGAATAGACTTCCGTAGGGGTATCAAGGGAAACCCACAACGTTTAGCAAAATCAAAATCCATCAGGTTAATAGCTGCTCCCGAATCAACGAAAGCCTGAGCAGAAAATGAGGACAGAGAGCATATCAGAGTAACAGTTAATAAAAACTTAGTCTGAACACTACCAAGACAACTGACGTGCAAAACGTCTTCCCCGCTTAGGGCAGACTGAAATAGCATGAGAGGCATCACCACAGTAGAAACATAACCCATTGCGCTTTCGAAACTCATGACGCTGTGCCCCAGAAACCACTCTATCACACTGCATGGATTCAGAAGCAGGTTCACAAGGCAACACTATTCCACGCATACTTCTCCGCTCACGCAAACGTCTGTCAATTTGAATCGCTAATGACATAGAATCATTGAGACCAGAGGGGACAGGAATCCCACCATAACATCCTTTACATTATCTGACAGACCCTTCCGAAAAAGGGCTGCCAAAGCGTCGTCATTCCATTTTGTCAGGATGCCCACCTACGGAATCTCTGACAGTATAACTCAGCGTCCTCAAGCCCTTGATTTAATGCCAACAAGGCTTTTTCAGCTTGATCAGTGACATTAGGCTCATCGTACAATAACCCCCAAGGCGTGAAAAAATGCATCAACATCACTCAAAACAGGATCCCCAGGTGTCGGGGAAAAAAACCCCAATCCTGAGGATCGCCCGCGCAGGAGAGAGATGACAATTTGAACCTGCTGCGCTGCGTTCCCTGAGGACTTAGATTTTAAGGCAAAAAACAATTACAATTATTTTTGAAATTCAGAAACTTGGCTCGATCCCCCAAAAAACAAATCTGGCATGGGAATCCTAGGTTCCACAACAGGCAACCTAGCAAGATAGGTAGCAATACTCCGAACCTCAGTGGCAAGCTGATCCACACGGCCAGACAACTGTGCAAACTCCATTGAGAAAAAAATCCTCCCCAGCACCCGAGATACAGAGGGAAAAAAAAAAAAAATGCAACAAACAGAAAATATCTCTGACAACTCTGAACACCTTTTTCTTTCACAATATTTTTCCCTTCTGTGAGTACCATACAATTTTCAATTTTTTGGCCGGTGAAAACTGTTATGTTTCGGTAGCTGAGGAGTGCAGGTAAAAAAGGCAATACACCAGAGCAGTTGGAATCTATGAGATTGCAGTACCCTGACAAACCACCACAACTAGAGGCAGCCGTGGAGCGTTCCTACGTTGGTCCTAGACGCCTCGTCACAGCCTGAGAAACTAACTACCCTAAAGATAGAAAGAGGAAAGCTATCTGCCCCGGAGCAGATCCCCAAAGAACATAGAAAGTCCCCAAACATGTAATAGCGGTTAGACAAGAAGAAATACTGACACAGACAGAAAATAGTATGAGCAAACGTTGGGGCCCAAAACTACCTAAATAGAAAAGGAAGGAAGGGCACTTACTGCAATCCCAAAAAACCCTGAAAAGCACCAACTCTAACTAATTTCAAAAACACCTGAGATCACACGACCTCTACCACCAAAATTTAGTTGTCTGGTGTAACAAAATAAAAACAGCAGCCACTGACAAAGCTGGAAAAAGCAAATGTACAAACATAAAGTGGCTGAACAAAACTGAGAGGGCAAAAGCCCCCGGAGGGGACCCTGAAGGCCCCCACAGAAGTGCAGGACAAAATGCAAAAATCAAGCACAAAAACAAAAAAAAAGAAAATGTCTTATCTGTTAGCAGGAATGCAGACACGACACAGCAGGCTACAAAGGAAACAGGAATCAAGGATTGAGACCAAACAATTGATCACCGGCAACCCTGATGGGAAGGCGATTCCCTAATAAGACCATCAGTAACACCTGATTCCCAATCCTAACAATCTTCACTGGACAGTCCATACCGCTTGTAACCACCAGAGGAAGCCTCTGCTCAGAACTCATTTCAAGTCCATTCACAACAATAAACGTGGATGGAAAGTAACTGGTGGAGACCAGATAAACTGTGGATGGAAAGCGACTGGCGGAGACCAGATAAACTGTGGATGGAAAGAACTGGTGGAGACCAGATAAACGGGTTGGAAAGCGACTGGTGGAGCCAGATAACTGTATGGAAAGTAACTGGTGAGACCAAATAAACGTGGTGGAAAGCGACGGTCGAGACAGATAAACGTGGAGGAAAGTAGCTGGGTGGAGACCAAATAAAAGTGGATGGAAGCCGACTTTTGGGCGGGAACCAGAAATAAACGTGGATGGAAAGTAACTGGTGGAGACCAATAAACTGGGATGGAAAGTAACGGTGGAGACCAAATAAACTGTGGATGGAAAGGCGACTGGTCGAGACTAATAAACTGTGGATGAAAGTAACTGTGAGACCAATAAACTGTGTGAAAGTAACTGGGGAGACAAATAAACTGTGGATGAAAGCGACTGGTCGAGACCAGATAAACTGTGGATGGAAAGCGACTGGCGGAGACCAGATAAACGTGGATGGAAAGCGCTGACGGGGGCCAGATAAACTGTGGATGGAAAGAACTGGGGGAGACCAGTAAATGTGGATGGAAAATAACGGTGAGACCAGATAAACTGTGGATGGAAAGCGCTTTGGAGACCAGATAAACTGTGTATGGAAAGTAACGGGAGACCAGATAAACTGGGATGAAAAACGACGGGAGACCAGATAAACGTGGGTGGAAAGTGACTGGGAGACCAGTAAAAAGTGGATGGAAAGCGGACTTGCGGAGACCAATAAACTGGGATGGAAAGCGACTGGCGGAGAACCAGATAAACTGTTTGGGTGGAAAGTAAATGTGGGGACCAATAAACTTGGATGGAAAGTAACTGGTGGAACCAGATAAACGGGATGGAAAGCGACTGTGGAGACCAGATAAACTATTAAAGGAAAGTAACTGGTGGAGACCAATAAACGTGGATGGAAAGGACTGGGAGAGCCAAAAACTGTGGATGGAAAGTGGGTGGGAGACCCCGAAAAACTGTGGATGAACCGACTGGGGAGACCATATAAATGGGTGGAAAGCGACTGGGGGAACCAAAAAAATTTGGGGGGGAAAACCCGGGGCGGGGGAGACCAAAAAACGGGATGGAAAAAAACTGGGGAGACCAGATAAATTGGATGAAACGACTGTAAGCCCCAAAAATGGTGGAAACAACTGGGGAGCCAATAAACTGTGGAAAAGCCGGAAAGACCAATAAACTGTGGAGGAAAGGGGCTGGGGGGCCCCTAAACTGGGGTGAACCGACGGTGGACCCCTTTAAAATGGGAAAGGAACCGACTGGGGAAACCCCCAAAACTGTGGTGGAAAGCAACTTGGAGCAATAAACTGTGGGGGAACGACTGGGAGACCAGAAAAATGGGAAATGAAAGATGGGGAGACCAGAAAAAATGTGGGCCGACTGGGGAACCGTAAATGTGGAGGGGAAATGACTGGTGGGGACCAAAAACGTGGTGGAAAGCGAGGGGAGAGACCTTTTAAAGGGAGGAAAGCGACTGGAGAGACCAAAACGGGAAAGGGAACCCAAGGGGTAAGTCCCCGGCAAAAAACCACACGGGGCACCTTCCAGGGCAAGGAGGGCCCTTTCCCATTAAAAACCCCGGCTCTTAGTGAGCAACAGAAGAAGAAAGGAACCAACGCCTCCAAGGAAATCACACAATGAGGAGCGAAAGGGCTCTCTGGGGAAAAGGGGCCCAAAAACCTGCACAGTTTTTTCCCCCTTCCTTTTTCCCCTTCACTGACAAGAGCAAAACATACCCCCAAAAGAAAGGGGTCCTCCCCCCAAAAACAGGCCCAAACCCAAATTAAAGTTTAGGGCTTCCAAAAAAAACATCGTTTTAGGCGGCCTATCGCTTCCCAAAAACTAAGTCCTTTTTATATACAGCCTTCTCTATTTTCCCTTTTTAAAAACCCCCATCAAACTCCACCGCACCCAAAATTTTATTTTTCTGTCCCCACTCCCTCACGTGGCCGGCCATCATTGTAATAACCCCTGACTCAGTGTCCCCCCCCGCCCTTGCAGATTGTCTAAAAGGGCAGGGGTGTGACCCGCACCACAATTTTGGTTTACCAGGGCAAGGGTACTCGAGCCACCCCCCGGAATCATGGATTTGTCACGGCCGCGGTGGCCGGGGCCCTGGCCCTGGGCAGGGGTAGGGGGGGGGGAAATTACAGGGGTTATTAGGTATTCGTGACGCCACCTGTTTTTCTGGAAATGTGTACCAGCGCGCAGGGGAAATTTTCCGGGATGTTTTTGGGCAGCTTGATATAATCTCCCACAGGGGGAGACTGTCCCTGGGAATCAAAGTGGTGCCATGAAAGGGGGGCAAAATAACCAGTCGCACCAAGATAGCTTCTTTTCATCCCTTTTTTCTTGCGGGTTGTTAATCAGATCCCGGAGCGGGCGGGTAGAAAGTGCACCCCCTTAAAAGCTTACATTTGGGCCCCCTTTTATTTTCAATAAAGGAGTCCCCTTGCTTGAAGCAAGTTAACTCATAGCTTTCCTGCCCGGCCAATGTTGTGGTGGAGCCCCCAAGATGAAACTATTTTCTTTTTTTTCGACGCCAAACCCTATTTCACCGACCCGGTTACGAACGACACTTAGGGCTCTACTGCGACCTGAGTCCAACCCCCGGGGGTTTCTTGTCACATGCTTGAAACAAAGTGATACCTCGTCCCCGTGCCCCCGGTATTAGGCAGGTAAACAATACCAAGGCCCTGCTCGTACTCCCACTCGCCCTTCCCCCGTTTTCCCGCCTTAACAAAGCCTCCACATTTTTTTATGGGATACAATCAATCCCTTCTTTTTTTTTCTTTTTTTTTTTTTTTTTAGACTCGCTGACAGATTCTCATATTCCCCAGTCAGGGGCCCCCGACTGAACTTCACGCCTTTGGGCAGGGGGCTGAAGTTTTTGCTGTAACTCTTCTTTCCCTCAAAGTCCCCCGTTTCAGGGGTTAAGGGCACTCTGACAGGCAGGGGGAACTGGCTCCACCCATACAACCTCCCTTTAAAAGCTGCAGGGGCTGGCTGAACTTCTCCCCCCCCAATCCAGGCTAGACTGACCCTTCACCTGCAATCCTAAACAGGAAAATGACTTAAAGGGGGGGTCTAAAAAAATGGGACATGAGGAATGAATATCAAGCTTTTTCTGGTACCCTTCTGGCCTTTCCCCGATTTTCATTGTACCGCGAACGGGTACACATCCCCCCCTTGGTAAAACACAGCATCCCGGGCTTAAAAGAAAAAAAAAGACATTTTTTTTTGCAAAAAAAAACATTTTAAATCATCCCCGGGGGTGAGGATTTCTTTTTTTAAAGTTACATTTTTGTACTAAGAAAATACAAAAATACAAAAAATTTTAACGAACTTTTTAAGGACCGCACCCAAAACCCTTAAAATGGGTCCTGGGGGGCTCAGGGGAACGCCCAGACCTCGCTCATGCCACACCAAACGGGTTTAAACAAGGTAGTGAATTTGGTTCATGAAAAAAACCAGAAAACACCGTAGGAACTATTACAAGATCAGTTCGGGTGGCATAGTCCCAGCCCCAGTCCATTACAAATAAAAGACTAAAAATATACATTTTTCAAAATATGCACTCTTTATAAGTTTTGCTTACCCAACAGGGCATTTTTTTTTGTAAAACTATGCTTTAACTTTTACATTTTTAATTATTTTTGACCCAAAGGGGAAAATCAAATATTATAGAAAACACATAAAAAATTGGCATCATGTAACTTTTCTCAACAAATAAAGTAAAAATCTACAACTCCAAATTTTTACTTTCAATCCTTTTTTTGGGTAAACCCTTGAGGGGGCCTACCGTTTTTACTTTTGGTTTTTACTTCGATTCATTTTCCACCCGGGGGGCTGGAACAAGCAAGCTCTTAGAAAAAACCCAAATGGGTTTCGTGACCTGCATCCAAGTCTGAGTAGCGACTGTTTCATCCTAACCACGGTCCCCCGGTGACCCGTCATGTGGACCAAGCGACCCCGGGAAGGGCCGTTTGGTGCCGAAATATCCGGGGGTGAAATTGCTTTTTTGGAAGGGTCCAAACCTTTTTTTGGTACGGGGCACGGCAGTGAGAAAAGCGGGGGGGGGCTTCAAACTGTGATTACGTTAGGGGGATCCGGCAGGGCCCGGGGTCAGGGGAGCCGGGACGTGCCCCCGCTGGCAATGGGATTTTCCCGCCGGGGGGGGGTCTCTGACGACTGCGACATTAGGGCAACCATCCTTCTCCCCAAAACCGGAAGGGTTACTATCCCCCCATTGATTAGCCCCCCCCGGATGGCCTTTTGGCAGGGGGGATTCTACTCCCTGCACTGACAAAGCCCCGGGGGGAGGGGCCCCCGGGTTCTCTAATGAAGCCCCACCCCTTTTCCACGGGGAACCTTTTTTACACACCCCTGCCGCCCGGTTCCCAAGAGACCTTTCCCCGGGGACATTTTCCCCCTTTCCGCGACCCCGCCTACTGCCTGCGGTTCCGCTGCACCCCCGCCTTCCTCCGCCACGTCCGTTCCTCTTGCGACGCTGCCACCACTTCCCCCCGGCGGCGTAGGCGCGTCATCCAACGCCCACCACCCAGTCGATGTCGGTAACAGGAGGGGCCCCCCCCGGTGTCCCCCGGGAAAAAAGATCACTGCGGGGGCCTCCTGCCCCGGGGGGCTTCCCCGGAACGGGGGTACCTCCCACCCCTTTCGCCTCCCCGCTCCGTCGGGGGGATCGGGTATGGCATTTTGGGGGCGCCTCCAGGTACTCCTTAGCCTTCTTCATTGGGGTTTCGGATATCCATGACAGAGTGCTGTCTGGGGGGGGGACACGCGCCTTTTTTGCCCGCTGATTCGGGGCCCAGCGTCTCCCCCCTCCCCATTTCAGCTCGTCGCAAGATCATTTTTTTTCAACTCGCATTTTCCCCCGGACTTCCAGCAAGGTTTTTTTGGGGTCCCAGACTAGGATGCCCCCGGGGAAATTTATGGGAAAAGGGGGGCCGTCACCCTTTCCCCAAACAGTGCTCCCCGCCCCCCCTCCATTTTTTTCCAGGCCCCCCTGTGGTATGAACCAGAGCAGCCGGGGTCTCTTCGTGGGGGGGGTTTGCCCCCCCTCCCTTCGCAGGGAAGGTGAAAGGAGGCGGTTTTTTTTGCGTAGGGCGGATCGATTTGTAAACACTTTGAGAGGGCCCATTACCCGGGGGCCAGGGGGGGGGTACACGCCCACGAATGCACGCCCCCCCTTTTTCCCACGCCGGGGGGCGCAAATTTTTAGGGCAAAATGGGGATTTTGCGCCAAAAATGCAATAGTCTTTTCTCCTCCAAAAATTTAGGACCACAATTGCAATTTCCCATCCGTTGGGGGCCCCAAATTTTAGTTAACCCGCACCACAATTTGGTTTTCCGGAAAAGGGGGCCCCCGGGGCCGAGCCCATGAAGTCTATGGAATTTTGCACTGGCAGGGGCCGGTCCGTGGCCCTGGCGTCAGGGGATGGGGGGGGTATTAAAAAGGGGTTTTTAGGTAGTTGGCGCCACCTTTTTCGGAATGTTACCAGCGCGCAGAGGACTTTCACAGGGGATTTATGGGGGGCTTGAAATAACTCCCACAGGGAGACGTTCCCTGGAAAACAAAAGGTGGGCTCATGCAGGGGGCAATAAAATCCAGTCGCACACAAAATAGCTTTTTCATACCTTTACTTTTCAGGTTTTAAGGGGGATCCCCGGGGGCGGCGGGGAAAAAAAAGCACATCCAGGGGCAGTTAGCAGGTTTTAGGCCTCCTTTCTTTTTTTAAAGGAGTCCTACTTTCTTGAAGCGAAGTTAACCTATAGCTGTTCCCCCCCCGGCCAAAATTTTTGTGGAGCCTTCCAAAGATAAACTAATTCTTACTTTGCTGATCAGGCTCAAATCCCTATTTCACCCCCCTCCGTTCTACGACACTTAGGGTCTATTGCACCTTTTTCCAGACCCCCTGGGGTTTTTTTTTCACTAACTTAAACAATATGATACCTCGGTCCCCAGGACCGTTTTTTTGTGCAGGTAAATCAATACCCCCGGCACTGCTCTGTCTCCCACTGCGCCCTTTTCCCTGCTTTTTCCCTCTTTTAAATAACCCACACTTCTTTGGCAGTACAAGCAACCCTCTTTTTTTTCTTTGCTTCTTTCTTAGAGCTCGCTGACAATTTTTAGATCTCCTATTCAGGAGCACCACTGAACTTCACTTCCTTGGACAAAAGGGGCGAATTTTTTCTGCAAACCCCTTCCCTCAAAATTTTCTTCTTAGTAAGGGCACTCTGACTAGCTAGAAAAAAAAGGCCACCCATACTACCCCACTTTCGGGGAATGCGACGGATCTGGCTGAAAATTTTTCCCCCCAAGCCGGGGAGACTGACTCACTGCCGCACATCCAAGCAAACTACTTAGGGGGGTCAAAAAGGGGGACAGATGAAGAATACAGCTTTCTTACCCTCGTGCACTTTTCCGGGGTTTTATTGACCGCGAAGCGGGCTACACCAGGCGCCCCACGGCAGGCGCCCACGGGAGGGGTCCAACGGGCTCGTCCCGGGAGGGGGCTCACGGGTGGCTCTCACGGGCTGGCGTCCCACAGGGGTCCACGGGCAGGGGGGTCTCACGGCGGCGTCCACGGGGGGGCGTCCACGCGCAGGGTCTCACGGCGGCGCTCACGGGCAGGCTCTCACGGGCGGCCCCACGGGCGGGGCTCCGGGGGGGCGTCTCACGGGGGCGCCACGGGGGCCTAAGGGGGCTCACGGCTGGGTCCACGGGCAGGGGGCTCACGGGCTGGTGTCCACGGGGGGGCGCTCAGGCGCTCTCACGGGAGGGGTCTCACGGCAGGGGGCCACGGGGGGCGTCTCCCCGGGGGGGGGGGGTCTCACGGGCGGGCGTCTCACGGGCAGG
>JARQOD010000009.1:68147296-68190636 GCA_033576555.1 Oophaga sylvatica | reverse complement strand
TGGAAAGCACTGGTCGAGACCAAATAAACTGTGGATGGAAAGTAACTGGTGAGACCAGATAAACTGTGGATGGAAAGTAACTGGTGGAGACCAATAAACTGTGGATGGAAAGTAACTGGTGGAGACCAAATAAACTGTGGATGGAAAGCGACTGGTCGAGACTAGATAAACTGTTATGTTTCGGTAGCTGAGGAGTGCAGGTAAAAAAGGCAATACACCAGAGCAGTTGGAATCTATGAGATTGCAGTACCCTGACTAACCACCACAACTAGAGGCAGCCGTGGAGCTTCCTACGTTGGTCCTAGACGCCTCGTCACAGCCTGAGAAACTAACTACACCTAAAGATAGAAAGAGGAAAGCTATCTGCCCCGGAGCAGATCCCCAAAGAACATAGAAAGCCCCCAAACATGTAATGGCGGTTAGACAAGAAGAAATACTGACACAGACAGAAAATAGTATGAGCAAACGTTGGGGCCCAAACTACCTAAATAGAAAAGGATAGGAAGGGCACTTACTGCAATCCCAAAAAACCCTGAAAAGCACCAACTCTACTAATTTCAAAAACACCTGAGATCACACGACCTCTACCACCTAAATTAGTTTCTGGTGTAACAAAATCAAAACAGCAGCCACTGAAAAACTGGAAAAAGCAAATGTACAAACATCAGTGGCTGAACAAAACTGAGAGGGCAAAAGCCCCCGGAGGGGACCCTGAAGGCCCCCACAGAAGTGCAGGACAAAATGCAAAAATCAAGCACAAAAACAAAAAAAGAAAATGTCTTATCTGTTAGCAGGAGATGCAGACACGACACAGCAGGCTACAAAGGAAACAGGAATCAAGGATTGAGACCAGAACAATTGATCACCGGCAACCCTGATGGGAAGGCGACTCCCTTATATAAGACCAGTCAGTAACACCTGATTCCCAATCCTCACAATCTTCACTGGACAGTCCAGTACCGCTTGTAACCACCAGAGGGAGCCTCTGCTCAGAACTCATTTCAAGTCCATTCACAACAGTACCCCCCCTTGAGGAGGGGTCACCGAACCCTCACTTGAGCAACCAGGTCGGTCAGGATGAGTTCTATGATACGCACGGATGAGTCTCCTAGCATGGATGTCTGAAGCAAACACCCAAGAATTGTCTTCCTGACCATAACCTCTCCACTTAACCAAATACTGGAGTTTCCGTCTAGAAAAACGAGAATTCAATATTTTCTCAACCACAAACTCCATATTGCCCTCAACCAGAACAGGGTCAGGAGGCAAAGCAGTAGGAACCACTGGCTCAACAAACCTCTTCAACAAGGACTTGTGGAACACGTTATGGATCTTAAATGTCCCTGGAAGAAGCAAACGAAAAGAAACAGGATTAAGAATCTCCATGATCTTATAAGGTCCAATGAACCTAGGCTTAAATTTAGGAGATGCCACTCTCATAGGAATATTTTTTGAGGACAACCAGACCAAGTCCCCCACTTTAAACCGAGGACCATCAGTCCTATGCCGGTTAGCAAACCGCTGGGCCCTCTCCTGAGAGAGGGACAACCTCTCCACTACCTGGTCCCAAATCTGTTGCATACGCTCCACAACAGAGTCAACACCTGGACAGACAGAAGCCTCCGTCTGTCCTGAAGAAAATCGAGGGTGAAACCCAAAATTGCAGAAAAATGGAGACATCAAAGTGGCAGAGCTAGCCCTATTATTAAGAGCAAACTCAGCCAAAGGCAAAAAAGAGACCCAGTCATCCTGATCAGCAGACACAAAGCATCTTAGATAAGTCTCCAATGTCTGGTTTGTTCTCTCAGTTTGACCATTGGTCTGAGGATGAAACGCAGAGGAGAAAGACAATTGAACACCAAGTTTAGAACAAAAGGTCCTCCAAAATCTGGAAACAAACTGGACTCCTCTGTCAGACACAATGTTCTCAGGAATGCCGTGTAAACGAACCACGTGCTGAAGGAACAAAGGCACCAATTCAGAGGAGGAAGGCAACTTAGGTAATGGCACAAGATGTTCATCTTGGAAAACCTATCACAAATCACCCAGATGACGGTCATTCTCTGAGAAACAGGGAGGTCGGAAATGAAATCCATAGAGATATGGGTCCATGGTCTCTTGGGCACAGGCAATGGCATCAACAAACCACTAGAGCGAGAGCAAGGCTTGGAGCAAGAGCAATTCCCGCAGGACTGCACAAATTCCCTGACATCACGAGACAAGGTAGGCCACCAAAAGGACCGACTAACCAAGTCTCTGGTACCAAAAATTCCGGGATGACCGGCCAACGCGGAACAATGAATCTCAGACATCACACTCTTTTTCCACTGGTCCGGGACAAACAATTTCCCAACAGGGCAGCGCTCGGGCCTATCCTCCTGACACCCCTCCAGAGCCAGTCTCAAATTGGGCGAGATGGCGGAAAGAACTACACCTTCTTTCAAAATAACAGAAGGATCAGATAACTCAGGAGAGTCCGCAAGGAAACTCCTCGAGAGGGCATCCGCCTTAACATTCTTAGTGCCAGGAAGAAAGGAAACCACAAAATTAAAACGTGTGAAAAACAAGGCCCACCTGGCCTGTCTAGGATTAAGTCGCTTGGCAGATTCCAGATAAACCAGATTCTTATGGTCCGTAAGGACCACCACCTGATGTTTGGCTCCCTCCAGCCAATGTCTCCACTCTTCAAAAGCCCACTTCATGGCCAATAACTCCCGATTACCCACGTCATAATTACGTTCAGTAGGAGAAAATTTTCGAGAGAAAAAGGCACAAGGGTTACTTTTAGAGGTTCTGGATCTCTTTGGGACAAAACGGCACCTGCCCCAATTTCAGAGGCATCAACCTCCACCTGAAATGGCAGAGAAACATCAGGCTGCCGTAGAACAGGAGCAGAAGTGAATCTCTGCTTAAGTTCCTGAAATGCAGAGACTGCCTCAGGAGGCCAATTCACCACATCAGAACCCTTTTTGGTCAAATCAGTTAATGGTTTAACAATAACTGAGAAATTACCAATAAATTTACGATAAAAATTGGCAAAACCCAAAAATCTTTGAAGAGCCTTTAATGAAGTAGGTTGGACCCAATCACAGATGGCCTGAACCTTGACCGGGTCCATTTCAATAACAGATGGGGACAAAATGAATCCCAAAAATGAGATCCTCTGTACGCCAAAAAGACACTTTGATCCCTTCACATACAGAGCATTCTCTCTCAAAATCTGGAATACAGTTCGAACATGTTTCACATGAGAGTCCCAGTCATTGGAAAAAATCAAGATATCATCCAAATAAACAATCAGAAATTTATCCACAAAATCACTGAAAATGTCATTCATGAAGGACTGGAAGACAGAAGGAGCATTAGTGAGCCCAAAGGGCATCACAAGGTACTCAAAATGCCCCTCAGGGGTATTAAATGCCGTCTTCCATTCATCCCCGTGCTTAATGCGAATAAGGTTATATGCCCCCCTGAGGTCAAGCTTGGTAAACCAAGTAGCGTTTTTCACCCTGGAAAACAGGTCAGAAATCAAGGGTAACGGATATTGATATTTCACAGTAATATTGTTCAAAAGGCGATAATCAATACACGGCCTTAATGAACCATCCTTTTTGGCCACAAAGAAAAAACCGGCACCTAAGGGTGAAGAGGATGGTCTGATATGACCCTTCTCCAATGACTCCTTGATATAAGACCGCATAGCGTCATGTTCAGGTACAGACAAGTTAAAAAGGCGACCTTTAGGGAATTTACTACCAGGCACTAATTCAATAGCGCAGTCATAGCTCCTATGGGGAGGCAAGGATGCAGATTTACTTTCGCTAAACACATCAGAAAAATCAATCAAAAAGTCAGGAACATCTGAGCCTGGGGGGAGGCAGAAAAAACAGGAGTGTTGGTATTAACACATTGGCAGCCCCAACTGGTTACAGACACAGATTTCCAATCCAAAACAGGATTATGAGACTGTAACCAAGGGAAACCCAGTACGATAATGTCATGCAGATTATACAGAACCAACAATTTGCAGCTCTCCTGATGATCAGGTTCAACCCTCATTATCACCTGAGTAGAGAACTGAGGTTTATTCTCAGCCAAAGGGGTAGAATCGATCCCCAGTAGGGGAATAGACTTCCGTAGGGGTATCAAGGGAAACCCACAACGTTTAGCAAAATCAAAATCCATCAGGTTAATAGCTGCTCCCGAATCAACGAAAGCCTGAGCAGAAAATGAGGACAGAGAGCATATCAGAGTAACAGTTAATAAAAACTTAGTCTGAACACTACCCAAGACAACTGAGCGTGCAAAACGTCTTCCCCGCTTAGGGCAGACTGAAATAGCATGAGAGGCATCACCACAGTAGAAACATAACCCATTGCGCTTTCGAAACTCATGACGCTGTGCCCCAGAAACCACTCTATCACACTGCATGGATTCAGAAGCAGGTTCACAAGGCAACACTATTCCACGCATACTTCTCCGCTCACGCAAACGTCTGTCAATTTGAATCGCTAATGACATAGAATCATTGAGACCAGAGGGGACAGGGAATCCCACCATAACATCCTTTACATTATCTGACAGACCCTTCCGAAAAAGGGCTGCCAAAGCGTCGTCATTCCATTTTGTCAGGACTGCCCACCTACGGAATCTCTGACAGTATAACTCAGCGTCCTCAAGCCCTTGATTTAATGCCAACAAGGCTTTTTCAGCTTGATCAGTGACATTAGGCTCATCGTACAATAACCCCAAGGCGTGAAAAAATGCATCAACATCACTCAAAACAGGATCCCCAGGTGTCAGGGAAAAAGCCCAATCCTGAGGATCGCCGCGCAGGAGAGAGATGACAATTTGAACCTGCTGCGCTGCGTTCCCTGAGGACTTAGATTTTAAGGCAAAAAACAATTTACAATTATTTTTGAAATTCAGAAACTTGGCTCGATCCCCCAAAAACAAATCTGGCATGGGAATCCTAGGTTCCACAACAGGCAACCTAGCAAGATAGGTAGCAATACTCCGAACCTCAGTGGCAAGCTGATCCACACGGCCAGACAACTGTGCAAACTCCATTGAGAGAAAAAATCCTCCCCAGCACCCAGAGATACAGAGGGAAAAAAAAAAAATGCAACAAACAGAAAAATATCTCTGACAACTCTGACAACCTTTTTTCTTTCACAATATTTTTCCCTTCTGTGAGTACCATACAATTTTCAATTTTTTGGCCGGTGATACTGTTATGTTTCGGTAGCTGAGGAGTGCAGGTAAAAAAGGCAATACACCAGAGCAGTTGGAATCTATGAGATTGCAGTACCCTGACTAACCACCACAACTAGAGGCAGCCGTGGAGCGTTCCTACGTTGGTCCTAGACGCCTCGTCACAGCCTGAGAAACTAACTACACCTAAAGATAGAAAGAGGAAAGCTATCTGCCCCGGAGCAGATCCCCAAAGAACATAGAAAGTCCCCAAACATGTAATAGCGGTTAGACAAGAAGAAATACTGACACAGACAGAAAATAGTATGAGCAAACGTTGGGGCCCAAACTACCTAAATAGAAAAGGATAGGAAGGGCACTTACTGCAATCCCAAAAAACCCTGAAAAGCACCAACTCTACTAATTTCAAAAACACCTGAGATCACACGACCTCTACCACCTAAATTAGTTGTCTGGTGTAACAAAATCAAAACAGCAGCCACTGACAAAGCTGGAAAAAGCAAATGTACAAACATAAGTGGCTGAACAAAACTGAGAGGGCAAAAGCCCCCGGAGGGGACCCTGAAGGCCCCCACAGAAGTGCAGGACAAAATGCAAAAATCAAGCACAAAAACAAAAAAAAGAAAATGTCTTATCTGTTAGCAGGAGATGCAGACACGACACAGCAGGCTACAAAGGAAACAGGAATCAAGGATTGAGACCAGAACAATTGATCACCGGCAACCCTGATGGGAAGGCGATTCCCTTATATAAGACCAGTCAGTAACACCTGATTCCCAATCCTAACAATCTTCACTGGACAGTCCAGTACCGCTTGTAACCACCAGAGGAAGCCTCTGCTCAGAACTCATTTCAAGTCCATTCACAACAATAAACTGTGGATGGAAAGTAACTGGTGGAGACCAGATAAACTGTGGATGGAAAGCGACTGGCGGAGACCAGATAAACTGTGGATGGAAAGTAACTGGTGGAGACCAGATAAACTGTGGTTGGAAAGCGACTGGTGGAGACCAGATAAACTGTGGATGGAAAGTAACTGGTGGAGACCAAATAAACTGTGGATGGAAAGCGACTGGTCGAGACTAGATAAACTGTGGATGGAAAGTAGCTGGTGGAGACCAAATAAACTGTGGATGGAAAGCGACTGGTCGAGACCAGATAAACTGTGGATGGAAAGTAACTGGTGGAGACCAAATAAACTGTGGATGGAAAGTAACTGGTGGAGACCAAATAAACTGTGGATGGAAAGCGACTGGTCGAGACTAGATAAACTGTGGATGGAAAGTAACTGGGGAGACCAATAAACTGTGGATGGAAAGACTGGTCGAGACAAATAAACTGTGGATGGAAAGTAACTGGTGGAGACCAGATAAACTGTGGATGGAAAGCGACTGGTGGAGACCAATAAACTGTGGATGGAAAGCGACTGGCGAGACCAGATAAACTGTGGATGGAAAGCGACTGGCGGAGACCAGATAAACTGTGGATGGAAAGTACTGAGGAGACCAGATAAACTGTGGATGGAAAGTAACTGGTGGAGACCAGATAAACTGTGGATGGAAAGTAACTGGTGGAGACCAGATAAACTGTGGATGGAAAGCGACTGGTGGAGACCAGATAAACTGTGGATGGAAAGTGACTGGTGGAGACCAGATAAACTGTGGATGGAAAGCGACTGGTGAGACCAGATAAACTGTGGATGGAAAGTGACTGTGCGGAGACCAGATAAACTGTGGATGGAAAGGACTTGGAGACCAGATAAACTGTGGATGGAAAGCGTGGCGGAGACCAGATAAACTGTGGATGGAAAGTAACTGGTGGAGACCAGATAAACTGTGGATGGAAAGTAACTGGTGGAGACCAGATAAACTGTGGATGGAAAGCGACTGGTGGAGACCAGATAAACTATGTATGGAAAGTAACTGGTGGAGACCAGATAAACTGTGGATGGAAAGCGACTGGTAGAGACCAATAAACTGTGGATGGAAAGTGACTGGTGGAGACCAGATAAACTGTGGATGGAACCGACTGGTGGAGACCATATAAACTGTGGATGGAAAGCGACTGGTGGAGACCAGATAAACTGTGGATGGAACCGACTGGTGGAGACCAGATAAACTGTGGATGGAAAGCAACTGGTGGAGACCAGATAAACTGTGGATGGAAAGCGACTGGTAGAGACCAGATAAACTGTGGATGGAAAGCAACTGGTGGAGACCAGATAAACTGTGGATGGAAAGCGACTGGTAAAGACCAGATAAACTGTGGATGGAAAGTGGCTGGTGGAGACCAGATAAACTGTGGATGGAACCGACTGGTGGAGACCAGATAAACTGTGGATGGAACCGACTGGTGGAGACCAGATAAACTGTGGATGGAAAGCAACTGGTGGAGACTAGATAAACTGTGGATGGAACTGACTGGTGGAGACCAGATAAACTGTGGATGGAAAGCAACTGGTGGAGACCAGATAAACTGTGGATGGAACCGACTGGTGGAGACCAGATAAATTGTGGATGGAAAGTGACTGGTGGAGACCAGATAAACTGTGGATGGAAAGCGACTGGTAGAGACCAGATAAACTGTGGATGGAAAGCGACTGGTAGAGACCAGATAAACTGTGGATGGAAAGCAACTGGTGAAGTCCAGACGGCAGAAATCCACAACCAGGTCACCTTCCACGGCAAGGAGGGACCTTCAGTGTAGGAACACAAGGACTCTTAGTGAGCAACAGAAGAAGAAAGGAACCAACGACCTCCAAGGAATATCACACAACTGAGGAGCGAAACGGACTCTACTGAGGAAAGGAGGCCGAATCCTGCACAGAATTCCTTCCATATCCATGTTTCCATTCACTGACAAGTAGCAGAAACATTGAGACATAAAGAAAGTGGAATGCTCTACCCCAAGAAATCAGGACTAACCACAAATTAGACAGGTTTAGGGGCTTCCTAAAAACACATCTGTTTAGGGCGGCCTATCGCGTTCCCTAATCTAAGTCCTTTTATATACAGTCCTTTCTCTACTTCCCTGATTATAATCCACCATCAAACTCCACCGCACCCAAAAGCTTCATTTATCTGTCCCCACTCCCTCACGATGGCCGGACCATCATTGTGAATAAGCCCCTGCACTCAGTGTCTCCCCCGCCTCTCTGCAGATTGTAAGCTCACGGGCAGGTGTGTGACCCGCACCACAATTGTGGTTTACCAGGGCAATGGGGTACTCGGAGCCGAGCCCATGGAAGTCTATGGGATTTATGTCACTGGCAGCGGTGGCTCGGTCCGTGGCCCTGGTGGTCAGGCGTATGATGGGGGGGTATTTACAGGGGATTATTAGGTAGTTCGTGACGCCACCTGTGGTTTCTGGTAATGTGTACCAGCGCTGCTATGAGGACTTTCACAGGGGATGTTATGGGGCAGCTTGATAGTAAGTCTCCCACAGGCGAGACGTGTCCCTGGAAGTCTATGGTGGTGCTCATGCAGGGTGCAATAATAATCCAGTCGCACACAAGATAGCTTCTTTTCATACCTTTACTTGCAGGTTGTTAATGCAGATCCCGGGGAGCTGGTCGGGGTAGAAAGTGCACATCCAGGTATCAGCTTAGCAGGTTAGAGGCCTCCTTTACTTTCAATATAATGTGAGTCCTACTTGCTTGAAGCGAAGTTAACTCTATAGCTGTTCCTGCCCGGCCAATGTTGTGGTGGAGCCTTCCAATGATGAAACTAGGTTCTTACTTTTGCTGATCAGGCTCAAAGTCCCTATTTCACCTGACTCCGGTTACGTACTGACACTTAGGGCTGCTATCTGCGACCTGTAGTCCAGACGCCTCTGGTTTTCTTGTCACTATGCTTGAAACAATAGTGATACCTCGGTCCCCAGTGACCGGTTATTTAGTGCAGGTAAATCAATACCTAAGGCACTGCTCTGTACTCTCCACTGCGCCCTTCGCCCTGCTTTCCGCTCTTAACATAAGCACTCCACACTTCTTATGGCAGTACAAGTCAATCCCTTCTTACTTCTTCTTTGCTTCTTTCTTAGAGCTCGCTGACAGATTCTCAGTATTCTCCTAGTTCAGGAGCACGTCGACTGAACTTCACTGTCCTTGGGACAGGCGACTGAAGTTTCTGCTGCTAACTCTTCTTTCCCTCAAACTGTCTCTGTCTTCAGGTTAAGGAGCAGCTCTGACTAGGCTAGGATGAACTGGCTCACCCATACTAGCCTCCACTTTCAGAACTGCTGACAGGATCTGGCTGAACTTCTTCCTCCCTCCAAGTCCAGGCTAGACTGACTCACTGCACCTGCACATCCTAAGACAGGAAGCTGACTTATGGGTGTGTCTAAAATGTGTGTGACATGAGTGAATGAATATCAAGCTTTAGCTGGTACCCTTCTGTGCACTTTCCTGGATTTTCATGTGTACCTGCGAAGCTGGGCTACACATCCCCCCTTGGTAAAACACAGCACTCCCGGGCTGTAAAAGACAAAAAGACATTTTGCTTTGCAATAACAATAACATTATAACTCATCCCATCGGGAGGTGAGGATTTCTTGAACGTTACATTTTGTACAGTAAGAAAATACAAAAGTATCAAAACATTATATACACGATACTTGTGAAGGACCCGCACCAAACCTTCAACGTGGGTCCTGGGTGGGCTGCAGGACAACTGACTGCAGACCTCGCTCAGTGCCACACCATACGGGTTTTATGTTCAGAGGTAGTGAATTGTGGCTTCATGTAAAACCAAGAAAATGCACCGTAGTGCAACTATTTACAAGATCAGTTCTGGGCTGGCATAGTCCTCAGCCTCTCAGTCCATTGACATAATAAAAGACATATATATATACATATTTCAAGTATGCATCATTCTTCAATAAGTTTTGCTTTACCCAACAGGGCATTTTTTTATGTAAAACTATGCATTTAACTTTTCACATTTTTAATTACTTTGTACCCAAACGGGCATTCTACTTATTATAGAAAACATCAGTATAATTGGCAATCATGTAACATTCTCATACTTAATAAAGTGCAAATCTAGCAACTTCTCAAACTTTTTACATTTCAATCCTTAACTGTGGTAAACCCTTGACTGGGTCCTACCGGTATTTACTTTTGGTTGACTTCGATTACATTTTCCATCCCGGGGGCTGGAACAATGCAATGCTCTTTAGAGCACATGACAAATAGGTCGTGACCTGCTATCCAAGTCTGAGTAGCGACTGTTCTCATCCTAACCACGGTCCCATCGGGTGACTCCGTCATGTAGGACGCAAGCGGTATCTCCGAAGGTGTCGCTGTTGGTGCCGCTATATCCGGCGGTGCAAATTGCGATTTGGAATGGGTCGCAACCTGTGTTTTGGTACGAGGCACTGGCAGTGAAGAATATGCAGGGGGGGCTTCAAACTGTGATGTACGTTCAGGGGCGATGCCGGGGCACGGCCTGGTGCAGCGGGAGCTCGGGACTGTGACGCGCTGGCAATGGTGACGTTACCTGCGTCGGGGACGGGGTCTCTGACGACTGCGACATTTAGGGCATACCATCCCTTCATACCCCAGTGCCGTGTATAGGTTACTATGTCCCCATTGATTAGGTCCCTCCCGGGATGGCCGATGGGCAGGTGGGATTCTACGTCCCTGCGACTGACAAAGACCCCTGGGTAGAGGCCCGGTTCTCTAATGAAGCCCCAGCCCTTCCGGAGCTGGAACTCTGTCACACACCCCTGCCGCCTCGGTTCCCTAAGAGTACCTTTCTCCCGGCGGACACTTTCCTTGTCCGCGACCAGCTGCTCGTACTGCCGCTGCCGGTTCCGCTGCACTTCCCGCTCTTCCTCCTGCCAGCGTCGCTGTTCCTCTTCGCGACGCTGCCACTCACGTTCCCACTGGGCGGCGTAGGCGACGTCATCCAGACGCGCCATCTCATCCCAGTCGATGTCTGGTAACGATGGACAGGACCCCTCCGGTGTCCCTACCGGGGAACGATCATCTGCTGCGGCCTCCTGACCTGGCGGGCATTCCGGAACTGGCGGTACCTCCTCAACCTCCTTCGCCTCCACCGCTCCGTCGGTGGGATCAGGTATGGCACTTTTGGTGGTCGCCTCCAGGTACTCCTTAGCCTTCTTCATTAGGGCTTTCGGATAGTCCAATGACAGAGTGCTGTCTGGGGGAGAGGACACTGCGTCCTTTTGCAGCCGCTGATTCTGGGCGCGCCAGCGTCTCTCCGTCTCATCCATTTCAGCTCGTCGCAAGATCAGCTTTTTCAACTCTGCATTTTCCTCCCGGACTTCCAGCAAGGTTTGTTTCAGGTCCCAGACTAGGGATGACTCCTGTTCCAGTAACATCTTAGTTGGGGAACGGGGCCGCTGCTCCACCGCTTTCTCACACAGCTGCTCCCGTCCTGCCTCCATGTCGTTCCAGGCCACCCTGTGGTATTGAACCAGAGCAGTCCGGTCTCTTCCGTGGAGGCGGGGTTTGCGTCTCCTCCTCTTCGCAGGGAAGGTGAAGAGGAGGCGGATTTCTTTTGCTGTAGGGCAGGATCGCATATTGTAATAGCACTTTGAGAGGGCGCCATTATCTTCGCGCCACAGGGGGGGTACACGCCCACGAATGCACGCCCACCTTCTTCTCCAGCGCCTGAGGGCGCGAATTTAGCGGCAAAATGGCGGATTTTAGCGCCAAAAATAGCAATAGTCTTTTCTCCTCCAAAACAGTTCAGGACTCACAATTGCAAGTTTCCCATCCTGTTCGTGACGCCAAGTTGAGTGTAACCCGCACCACAATTGTGGTTTACCAGGGCAATGGGGTACTCGGAGCCGAGCCCATGGAAGTCTATGGGATTTATGTCACTGGCAGCGGTGGCTCGGTCCGTGGCCCTGGCGGTCAGGCGTATGATGGGGGGGTATTTACAGGGGATTATTAGGATAGGTATTCGTGACGCCACCTGTGGTTTCTGGTAATGTGTACCAGCGCTGCTATGAGGACTTTCACAGGGGATGTTATGGGGCAGCTTGATAGTAAGTCTCCCACAGGCGAGACGTGTCCCTGGAAGTCTATGGTGGTGCTCATGCAGGGTGCAATAATAATCCAGTCGCACACAAGATAGCTTCTTTTCATACCTTTACTTGCAGGTTGTTAATGCAGATCCCGGGGAGCTGGTCGGGGTAGAAAGTGCACATCCAGGTATCAGTTAGCAGGTTAGAGGCCTCCTTTACTTTCAATATAATGTGAGTCCTACTTGCTTGAAGCGAAGTTAACTCTATAGCTGTTCCTGCCCGGCCAATGTTGTGGTGGAGCCTTCCAATGATGAAACTAGGTTCTTACTTTTGCTGATCAGGCTCAAAGTCCCTATTTCACCTGACTCCGGTTACGTACTGACACTTAGGGCTGCTATCTGCGACCTGTAGTCCAGACGCCTCTGGTTTTCTTGTCACTATGCTTGAAACAATAGTGATACCTCGGTCCCCAGTGACCGGTTATTTAGTGCAGGTAAATCAATACCTAAGGCACTGCTCTGTACTCTCCACTGCGCCCTTCGCCCTGCTTTCCGCTCTTAACATAAGCACTCCACACTTCTTATGGCAGTACAAGTCAATCCCTTCTTACTTCTTCTTTGCTTCTTTCTTAGAGCTCGCTGACAGATTCTCAGTATTCTCCTAGTTCAGGAGCACGTCGACTGAACTTCACTGTCCTTGGGACAGGCGACTGAAGTTTCTGCTGCTAACTCTTCTTTCCCTCAAACTGTCTCTGTCTTCAGGTTAAGGAGCAGCTCTGACTAGGCTAGGATGAACTGGCTCACCCATACTAGCCTCCACTTTCGGAACTGCTGACAGGATCTGGCTGAACTTCTTCCTCCCTCCAAGTCCAGGCTAGACTGACTCACTGCACCTGCACATCCTAAGACAGGAAGCTGACTTATGGGTGTGTCTAAAATGTGTGTGACATGAGTGAATGAATATCAAGCTTTAGCTGGTACCCTTCTGTGCACTTTCCTGGATTTTCATGTGTACCTGCGAAGCTGGGCTACACACAGGCGTCTCACGGGCAGGCGTCTCACGGGCAGGCGTCTCACGGGCTGGCGTCTCACGGGCAGGCGTCTCACGGGCTGGCGTCTCACGGGCTGGCGTCTCACAGGCAGGCGTCTCACGGGCAGGCGTCTCACGGGCTGGCGTCTCACGGGCAGGCGTCTCACGCGCAGGCGTCTCACGGGCATGGCGTCTCACGGGCAGGCGTCTCACGGGCTGGCGTCTCACGGGCATGGCGTCTCACGGGCAGGCGTCTCACGGGCTGGCGTCTCACGGGCAGGCGTCTCACGGCAGGCGTCTCACGGGCTGGCGTCTCACGGGCAGGCGTGTCTCACGGGCTGGTGTCTCACGGGCTGGCGTCTCACGGGCAGGCGTCTCACGGGCAGGGGTCTCACGGGCAGGCGTCTCACGGGCAGGCGTCTCACGGGCAGGCGTCTCACGGGCAGGCGTCTCACGGGCAGGGGTCTCACGGGCAGGCGTCTCACGGGCTGGCGCTCACGGGCAGGCGTCTCATGGGCAGGCGTCTCATTGTGCATTAATTATTGTATTGTTAACGTTGTTACTTATGACTGTTGTGTATGAACTGTTGAACTGTAAAGCGCTGCGGAATATGTTGGCGCTATATAAAGATTATTATTATTGCAGCTGAACTTTTCAATAAGGAGGAATCCTCTTCTCTATTCTGTGATATAGGTATAACATATTCCGATCATCATTGTTCTCACATATTCAGGAGAATCTCGTCGCCCCGGGACAATCTAGTGGGGGAAACTACACGAAGAGCAGAGACAATTATAGATGTGGCGGACGATCGGACGTCACCTGAAGACACATTTGCTGAAAAACCAGAAGTTTCTGTGACGTAAGTAAAACAAGCATCTGGACTGTTTGCCTCTGAGCCGCACCTCATTCTGCTGCACCTCATTCTGCTGCACCAGATGATCATTCCTGACTGCGGATTCATCCGGTGGATGGTGCCCCTTAGTGGCAGGAAAGCAGAATTACACCACAAAGAACAGATTCTCAAGAGTCGCTCAGAAAGATGAAGAACTCTGTGATTGAACAAGTCACTTTTATTCTCCTCCTTTAATAATGTCTCAGCCCTCTGAGGCTCAGCAGCTCTGCTCGGCACTTGCCTGGTTTCTGGCCATGTGGCATTACACTCGCTCCATTTCTCACCTTTCTGCTCCCTCCACCCAATGTACTGGGCCAAACCTCAGCGCCTCGACATTGAGCTCCTCATGGGCCTGCACCAGTACCCAACACCTGCTGCTCCTGACGGCTGACAGCCGGGAAGCCGTGTGCAGCCACATTGGCGAGGTCTGTTGGTGCAGCGTTCATCCACCGCCAGCCCATGACAGACCCCCATACTGTGCAGAAACAATAAGTGACCGTACAAGGGCACGCAACATGGTGAACAAGTAATGATAAGGTCGCCCAGTCCTCACTGCTTCTCCGCACCTCTTGGGGTCACTTATTATTGGTCTTCATTTTTACCTCTTTTCGCTGAATTTTACAATAAAGCTTAGAAATGAGCAATCGGTTACAGAAACGCTTCTCCTTTACATCCTCATACATGACAATCAGGGAACAGTTTAAAGCTGCTGCCCCCCGAATGTAAGAGACGGAAAAGAAGGAGAGGGACAAGTGACGAAGGATCTCAGATACCCCATGTGCTGAACCCTTCATTAAATGGCCACATAGTAAGAATAGAAGTGCAAATGGTGCCGGCCTCATAGGAAGATCCTGCACACAGTATATGGGCCACTGCAAGAACTATAAATGGGCCCCGTGCAAGAACAGTATATGGGCCCCTGTGCAAGAACAGTATATGGTTCCCGTGAAAGAACAGTATATGGTTCCTGTGAAAGAACAGTATTTGGGCCACTGCAAGAACTGTTTATAGGCCCTGTGCAAAAACTGTAAATGGGCCCCATGAAAGGACAATATATGGGCCCCGTGCAAGAACTGTACAGTCATGGCCAAAAGTTTTGAGAATGACACAAATATTAATTTTTACAAAGTCTACTGCTTCACTTTTTCTAATGGCAATTTGCATATACTCCAGAATGTTATAAAGAGTGATCAGCTTAACAGCAATTACTTGTAAAGTCAATATTTGGCTAGAAAATGAACTTTATCCCCCAAAACACATTTCAACATCATTGCAGCCATGCCTTAAAAGGACCAGCTAACCTCTTTTCAGTGATTGCTCCATTAACACAGGTGTGGGTGTTGATGAGGACATGGCTGGAGATCAATCTGTCATGATTAAGTAAGAATGACACCACTGGACACTTTAAAAGGAGGCTGGTGCTTGGCATCATTGTTTCTCTTCTGTTAACCATGGTTATCTCTAAAGAAACACGTGCAGTCATCATTGCAATGCACAAAAATGGCCTAACAGGGAAGAGTATCGCAGCTAGAAAGATTGCACCTCAGTCAACAATCTATCGCATCATCAAGAACTTCAAGGAGAGAGGTTCCATTGTTGCCAAAAAGGCTTCAGGGCGCCCAAGAAAGACCAGCAAGCGCCAGGACCGTCTCTTAAAAGTGTTTCGGCTTCGGGATCGGGCTACCAGCAGTGCAGAGCTTGCTCAGGAATGGCAGCAGGCAGGTGTGAGCGCATCTGCACGCACTGTGAGGCGGAGACTCTTGGAGCAAGGCCTGGTCTCAAGGAGGGCAGCAAAGAAGCCACTTCTCTCCAGAAAAAACATCATGGACAGACTGATATTCTGCAAAAGGTACAGGCAGTGGACTGCTGAGGACTGGAGTAAAGTTATTTTCTCTGATGAATCCCCTTTTCGATTGTTTGGGACATCAGGAAAATGCCTCATTCGGAGAAGACAAGGTGAGCGCTACCACCAGTCTTGTCTCATGCCAACTGTTAAGCATCCTGAAACCATTCATGTGTGGGGTTGCTTCTCAGCCAAGGGAATCGGCTCTCTCACAGTCTTGCCTAAAAACACAGCCATGAATAAAGAATGGTACCAGAATGTCCTCCAAGAGCAACTTCTCCCAACCCTCCAAGAGCAGTTTGGCGATCAACAATACCTTTTCCAGCATGATGGAGCACCTTGCCATGAAGCAAAGGTGATAACTAAATGGCTCAGGGAACAAAACATAGAGATTTTGGGTCCATGGCCTGGAAACTCCCCAGATCTTAATCCCATTGAGAACTTGTGGTCAATCATCAAGAGACGGGTGGACAAACAAAAACCTAAAAATTCTGACAAAATGAAAGCATTGATTGTGCAAGAATGGACTGCTATCAGTCAGGATTTGGTCCAGAAGTTGATTGAGAGCATGCCAGGGAGAATTGCAGAGGTCCTGAAGAAGAAGGGTCAACACTGAAAATATTGACTTGCTGCATTAACTCATTCTAACTGTCAATATAAGCTTTTATTACTCATATGTTTGCAATTATTATATTTCTGTCTGTGATAAAAACATCTGTCAAACACACATAAAAACCAGAGGGCAGCAGATCATGTGAAAATATAATGTGTCATTCTCAAAACTTTTGGCCATGACTGTACATGGGCCCCCTCCTCAGAGATCCTGGGCTCCTCAGAGATTCTGGGCTCCTCAGAGATGCAGCGCTCCTCAGAGATGCAGCGCTCCTCAGAGATCCTGGTCTCCTCTGAGATCCTGCACTCCTCACAGATCCTGTGCTCCTCAGAACTTGGTCAGACATTCTCATGTATAGGAGGTTTTCTTTCAAGGTCTTTCTGCCTTTTTAAAATCGTATTTTCTTTATAATTATAGTTGTAGTTATCTTATTTCACTTAGTTTCTTTTTTTCTCTGTATTGATTGTTCTTACCACAATCTCGCCTTTTAGCATTCATTCATAGGACACTAGTTTCTTTCCATGCTCAGACCTTCTCCTCAGGACAATCCCCCTTACATCACCATTTTCTAAAATTCATGATTTCCCCATCACTTTCACATTTAATCCCTTACACATACACTAGTTGCTCCACACACACATTTGATGTGTTTGATTTGCGGCTCGAGGAGGTGGAGCGCGCTCATCACTTGATGTAGCCCCATGACTAACTGTTCTGGTCCTCATACCCTGCTGGAGTGCGCTGCTGTCATATCCATGACTGCACTGCGACCTTGCGGGTCACTCACCGGAGGCTGCGAGTCACATGACTGGGACACACACTATTGTTATGTTACGGTAGCTGAGGAGTGCAGGCAAAAAAGGAAATACACCAGAGCAGTTGGAATCTATGAGATTGCAGTACCCTGACTAACCACCGCAACTAGAGGCAGCCGTGGAGCGTTCCTACGTTGGTCCTAGACGCCTCGTCACAGCCTGAGAAACTAACTACACCTAAAGATAGAAATAGGAAAGCTATCTGCCCCGTAGCAGAACCCCAAAGATAATAGAAAGCCCCCAAACATGTAATGGCGGTTAGACAAGAGGAAATACTGACACAGAAAGAAAATAGTATGAGCAAACGCTGGGGCCCAAACTATCTAAATAGAAAAGGACAGGAAGGGTACTTACTGCAATCCCAGAAAACCCTGAAAAAACACCAACTCAACTAATTTCAAAATCACCTGAGATCACACGACCTCTACCACCTAAATTAGTTCTCTGGTGTAACAAAAACAGCAGCCACTGAAAAAACTGGAAAAAGCAAAAGTACAAAACACAGTGGCTGAACTAAACTGAGAGGGCAAAAGCCCCCGGAGGGGACCCAGAAGGCCCCCACAGAAGTGCAGGACAAAATGCAAAAAAATAGCAAAAACACAAAATAAGAAATTGTCTTATCAGATAGCAGGAGATGCAGACACGACACAGCAGGCTACAAGGGAAACTGGAAAGAAGGATTCAGACCAGAACAATTGATCACCGGCAACCCTGATGGGAAAATGATTCCCTTAAATAAGACCAATCAGTAACACCTGATTCCCAGTCCTCACAATCCTCACTAGTACCGCTTGTAACCACCAGAGGGAGCCTCTGCTCAGAACTCATCTCAAACCCATTCACAACAGTACCCCCCCCTTGAGGAGGGGTCACCGAACCCTCATTTGAGCAACCAGGTCGGTCAGGATGAGTTCTATGATACGCACGGATAAGTCTCCTAGCATGGATGTCCGAAGCAAACACCCAAGAATTATCTTCCTGACCATAACCTCTCCATTTAACCAAATACTGGAGTCTTCGTCTAGAAAAACGAGAATCCAATATTTTCTCAACCACATACTCCAGATTGCCCTCAACCAAAAAAGGGTCAGGAGGCACAGCAGCAGGAACCACTGGCTCAACAAACCTCTTCAACAAGGACTTGTGGAACACGTTATGGATCTTAAATGTCCCTGGAAGAAGCAAACGAAAAGAAACAGGATTAATAATCTCCATGATCTTATAAGGTCCAATGAACCTAGGCTTAAATTTAGGAGATGCTACTCTCATAGGAATATTCTTTGAGGACAACCAGACCAAGTCCCCCACTTTAAACCGAGGACCATCAGTCCTATGCCGGTTAGCAAACCGCTGGGCCTTCTCCTGAGAGAGGGACAACCTCTCCACTACCTGGTCCCAAATCTGTTGCATACGCTCACAACAGAGTCAACACCTGGACAGACAGAAGCCTCCGTCTGTCCTGAAGAAAATCGAGGGTGAAACCCAGAATTACAGAAAAACGGAGACATCAAAGTGGCAGAGCTAGCCCTATTATTAAGAGCAAACTCAGCCAAAGGCAAAAAAGAGACCCAGTCATCCTGATCAGCAGACACAAAGCATCTTAAATAAGTCTCCAATGTCTGGTTTGTTCTCTCAGTTTGACCATTGGTCTGAGGATGAAATGCCGAGGAGAAAGACAATTGAACACCCAGTTTAGAACAAAAAGTCCTCCAAAATCTGGAAACAAACTGGACTCCTCTGTCAGACACAATGTTCTCAGGAATGCCGTGTAAACGAACCACGTGCTGAAGGAACAACGGCACCAATTCAGAGGAGGAAGGCAACTTAGGTAATGGCACAAGATGTATCATTTTGGAAAACCTATCACAAATTACCCAGATGGTGGTCATTCTCTGAGAAACAGGAAGATCGGAAATGAAATCCATAGAGATATGGGTCCATGGTCTCTTGGGCACAGGCAATGGCATCAACAAACCACTCCATCACACTGCATGGGCTCAGCAGCTGGCTCACAAGGCAACACCACTCCACGCATACTTCTCCGCTCACGCAAACGTCTGTCAATTTGAATCGCCAATGACATAGAATCATTGAGACCAGAGGGGACAGGGAATCCCACCATAACATCCTTTACATTATCCGACAGACCCTTCCGGAAAAGGGCCGCCAAAGCGTCGTCATTCCATTTGGTCAGGACTGCCCACCTACGGAATCTCTGACAGTATAACTCAGCGTCATCAAGCCCCTGATTTAATGCCAACAAGGCTTTCTCAGCTTGATCAGTGACATTAGGCTCATCGTACAATAACCCCAAAGCCTGAAAAAATGCATCAACATCACTCAAAACAGGATCCCCAGGTATCAGGGAAAAAGCCCAATCCTGAGGATCGCCGCGCAGGAGAGAGATGATAATTTGAACCTGCTGCGCTGCGTTTCCTGAGGACTTAGATTTTAAGGCAAGAAACAATTTACAATTATTTTTGAAATTCTGAAACTTAGCTCGATCCCCTAAAAACAAATCTGGCATGGGGATCCTAGGTTCCACAACAGGCAACCTAGCAAGATATGCAGCAATACTCTGAACCTCAGTGGCAAGCTGATCCACACGGCCAGACAACTGTGCAAACTCCATTGGGAGAAAAGATCCTCCCCAGCACCCAGAGATACAGAGGGATAAAAAAAAAAAAAAAATGCAACAAACAGAAAAATATCTCTGACAACTTTTCTTCCTTCAAAATATTTTTTCCCTTCTGTGAGTACCATACAATTTTTATGGCCGGTGATACTGTTATGTTACGGTAGCTGAGGAGTGCAGGCAAAAAAGGAAATACACCAGAGCAGTTGGAATCTATGAGATTGCAGTACCCTGACTAACCACCGCAACTAGAGGCAGCCGTGGAGCGTTCCTACGTTGGTCCTAGACGCCTCGTCACAGCCTGAGAAACTAACTACACCTAAAGATAGAAATAGGAAAGCTATCTGCCCCGTAGCAGAACCCCAAAGATAATAGAAAGCCCCCAAACATGTAATGGCGGTTAGACAAGAGGAAATACTGACACAGAAAGAAAATAGTATGAGCAAACGCTGGGGCCCAAACTATCTAAATAGAAAAGGACAGGAAGGGTACTTACTGCAATCCCAGAAAACCCTGAAAAAACACCAACTCAACTAATTTCAAAATCACCTGAGATCACACGACCTCTACCACCTAAATTAGTTCTCTGGTGTAACAAAAACAGCAGCCACTGAAAAAACTGGAAAAAGCAAAAGTACAAAACACAGTGGCTGAACTAAACTGAGAGGGCAAAAGCCCCCGAGGGGACCCAGAAGGCCCCACAGAAGTGCAGGACAAAATGCAAAAAAATAGCAAAAACACAAAATAAGAAATTGTCTTATCAGATAGCAGGAGATGCAGACACGACACAGCAGGCTACAAGGGAAACTGGAAAGAAGGATTCAGACCAGAACAATTGATCACCGGCAACCCTGATGGGAAAATGATTCCCTTAAATAAGACCAATCAGTAACACCTGATTCCCAGTCCTCACAATCCTCACTAGTACCGCTTGTAACCACCAGAGGGAGCCTCTGCTCAGAACTCATCTCAAACCCATTCACAACACACTATGTTGCGCACTTCTGTATACTTTCCTAATCCTGGGCAGTTCACTATTATTCTTGATCACATGCTATGCTACTCCAACACTTATTGGATAGGGAATAATTTATAATGTCCGACATCCCGTCCCTGACATGCCCCTGAGGAAGTGTTCATGAAACGCGCGTCGGGGCAGAGGGAGGCACGAATAGACCTTGCTGCAGTTCGCATCACGGTCACTGCATCTTACGATCCATAGGTAATGCAAAAATTTACTTAAAATGACAAGATCATGTATCAGTCTGCTATTACCTTAATCAGCACCTGCGGCTTTACCGAATTATATGTTGCTTTAATCATTGTATTATTGTTAATGTTGTTACTTATGACTGTAGTGTTTGCAACTGTTAAACTGTAAAGCGCTGCAGAATATGTTGGTGCTATATAAATAAAGATTATTATTATTATATTATTATAATTTTGTTAATAAATACATTAATCTAAAGATAATTTTTCTGAGTGGTCTCCCCTGTTCCCCTTGATGTAGGGCTTATCGGGGTAACAGTTTTGATTTATATTATCGCCTGTGACACCATATTAAGGGACTTTTTTCCTTGATCTCAATTGCAATACAGAGCAGGAAAAATCTGTGGACTCGTTCACGCTGCTGATTATTGAAGACGCCAATTTCAGAAGGTTAATAGACCTGCGGTCTACGTTTTTTTACTAAGGAAGAAGTGTATTATACTTAGGAACGCGTCAAATAAAACCGCAGGACTATTTAACCTTCTAAAATTGGCGTCTTCAATAATCAGCAGCGCGAACAAGTCAACACGCAGATTTTCCTGCTCTGTATTTCCGTCTGTTGTCATCTTGTGCTGAGATTCTGCTGCCTCATGGTGCTGATCCGAGGATCTACAGCTCCACGCCTGGATAATAAATCTGCATGTTTGAAGTTAATGGCTCGATCTGATCCATCAGGACTGTAGAAATGAGGAAGAATCTTCCCATCCCGACATCCTCCTTGGTCACTCATGGGCTTCATGCTCCGAACCCGACATCAGTCCATCCGGTTATCCGGGGTCCGGAATGTTCTGTCACCTCCCGCTCACCACACTGGAGATTGACCAGATTGGGGATGTGGAGACAAGACATCACCTCCATCCTTGGACCATTCCTGACCCTTATCTAGTAGGGAATCTGCCGGCATGAAGGCTGCGCTGTGCTGTGGTTAGGTACGTGCCACATCCATGCAGATGCCAGGACACTATTGTTCCATCTGTGGCCTCTGGAAGCCCAGGAGATTCATGGCGGCAAAAGTTTGATCTCTGTTCAGCTTTGATGCTGAAGAATCCTGAAAACAAGATACGAGATCATGAGATGGATGGAGCTGCCGTCTTATGGCGGTGTCTCATGAGAACTACAAATCCCTGGAGAAAACATTGCTTAGAAGAGCGGAGACACGATGGAAGCAATCACAATGGTGATGAAGATGACAAGGAGGACCCCGCAGAAGACAAAGTGTCCTGGAGGGCACTTGTCACTTGCACCTGGAGTCCGGGTCCACGGCCGCCATTACAGTCAAGAACTGATGACTTTCATCCAACTCTGCTGGAAATTTGTGAAACTTTCTGATCTTCTCCATCGACCTCACATTGCGATCCTTGTGTTCTTGTGCTTCGTTTCCCCCAACGATCTTTGCAGGTTTCTATCATCACTGCCTTCACCTTCTCTCTTAAAAACCATTGAAAGTAAACTTTTTAGGTCTCTCCTTCCACCATTTTTTCCCCATGTTGTATCTCTTTTTCTAGGTTCAGTCTCACGAACTGCGCTCAATTATAGAATTTTTAGAAATGTTGTCACGTGTCCAATAGTTACCGACTTCTTCTCTACTTCCCTTCCCATAGCCACTCTCCCATCATCAAGAACATCACCGGTCAGACGGGACGGGTTCTACAAATCAGAGGTATCTATATATATATATATATATATATAAGGTGTATGGATGAGGTATATATATATATAAGGTGTATGGATGAGGTATATATATATATATATAAGGTGTATGGAGGTACAGTACAGACCAAAAGTTTGGACACACCTTCTCATTCAATGATTCTTCTGTATTTTCATGACTATGATAATTGTAGAATCACACTGAAGGCATCAAAACTATGAATTATCACATGTGGAATTATACATTACACTTTACAAAAAAGTGTGAAACAACTGAAAATATGTCTTATATTCTAGGTTCTTCACCTTTTGCTTTGATTACTGTTTTGCACGCAGAAAAGGTGAACGGATGGACTCTACATGCCTGGTTCCCACCGTGAAGCATGGAGGAGGAGGTGTGATGGTGTGGGGGTGCTTTACTGGTGACACTGTTGAGCTGTATCTATACATCCCATCCATGTTCATAAACCCATATATACCCATACATCCCATAAATATATTAATATATTCCATGTACACTCATATGTCTCATACATGTAAATGTCTGGGCGCCCCTGGTCAAAATTACTGCTATTGTGAATAGTTAAGCAAGTTGAAGATTAAATGATCTAAAAGGCCTAAAATTAAACATGACGCATTTCCTTTATATTTTAGGCAAATATATATATATTCATCTTTTACATTTTAAAAATTACAAAAAAGAAAATGGGCCGATGCGAAATATTCTCCAAAAAAAGGCCAAGAAAGCAAAAAATCTGCAGGGGTATGTAAACTTTTGAGCATGACTGTATATGGGTAGTATGGGCATATATAGGATGTATAGATATGTGGGACATTTGGACATTTATGGAATATATGGGAATATTTGGGATGTATGGACATAGATGGGATGAATATTTACCATGTCTTGATATAGACAGGATGTAAGTATATACTTGTTAGTGGGTGTATGGATATATAGTGGGTGTATGGATATATAGTGGGTGTTGGATTATTGGATATATATAGTGGGTGTATGGATATATAGTGGGTGTATGGATATATAGTGGGTGTATGGATATATAGTGGGTGTATGGATATATAGTGGGTGTATGGATATATGTGGGTGTATGGATATATGTGGGGTGTATGGATATATAGTGGGGTGTATGGATATATAGTGGGGTGTATGGATATATTAGTGGGTGTATGGATATATAGTGGGGTGTATGGATATATAGTGGGTGTATGGATATATAGTGGGGTGTATGGATATATAGTGGGTGTATGGATATATAGTGGGTGTATGGATATATAGTGGGTGTATGGATATATAGTGGGGTGTATGGATATATAGTGGGTGTATGGATATATAGTGGGGTGTATGGATATATAGTGGGTGTATGGATATATAGTGGGTGTATGGATATATAGTGGGTGTATGGATATATAGTGGGTGTATGGATATATAGTGGGTGTATGGATATATAGTGGGTGTATGGATATATAGTGGGTGTATGGTTATAGTGGTGTATGGATATATAGTGGGTGTTATGGATATATAGTGGGGTGTATGGATATATAGTGGGTGTATGGATATATAGTGGGTGTATGGATATATAGTGGGTGTATGGATATATAGTGGGTGTATGGATATATAGTGGGTGTATGGATATATAGTGGGGTGTATGGATATATAGTGGGTGTATGGATATATAGTGGGTGTATGGATATATAGTGGGGTGTATGGATATATAGTGGGTGTATGGATATATAGTGGGGTGTATGGATATATAGTGGGTGTATGGATATATAGTGGGTGTATGGATATATAGTGGGTGTATGGATATATAGTGGGTGTATGGATATATAGTGGGTGTATGGATATATAGTGGGTGTATGGATATATAGTGGGTGTATGGATATATAGTGGGTGTATGGATATATAGTGGGTGTATGGATATATAGTGGGTGTATGGATATATAGTGGGTGTATGGATATATAGTGGGTGTATGGATATATAGTGGGTGTATGGATATATAGTGGGTGTATGGATATATAGTGGGTGTATGGATATATAGTGGGTGTATGGATATATAGTGGGTGTATGGATATATAGTGGGTGTATGGATATATAGTGGGTGTATGGATATATAGTGGGTGTATGGATATATAGTGGGTGTAGATTTAGTGGGGTATATATATAGTGGGTGTATGGATATATAGTGGGGTGTATGGATATATAGTGGGTGTATGGATATATAGTGGGGTGTAGGTATGGGTGATGATATAGTGGGTGTATGGATATATAGTGGGTGTATGGATATATAGTGGGTGTATGGATATATAGTGGGGTGTATGGATATATAGTGGGTGTATGGATATATAGTGGGTGTATGGATATATAGTGGGGTGTATGGATATATAGTGGGTGTATGGATATATAGTGGGGTGTATGGATATATACACCATCAGAGGAGGAGACCTCCATGGAGGGGTCCACCGACCCACACAGATACACGCAGAGCAGAGATACGGATGAGGTAAAGACCCTGCTCAGCGCACTATGCAGGAAACTAATGTGACTGGATGGAACCAAGCACACCTACAAAACAGTCAGAAATCCAGTTTGTCCTACACAGCCATACTCATTACAAGGTATATACACACAAGATAAATAGAAAAATGACGTCACTTACAGTCAGCAGCTGGAATATTCAGGGTCTCAACACCTCGACCTTTGGATGTAAAACAAATGACCCGGACTTTATACAAAGACTGAAAAATATAGACATCCAGATCCTCCTGGAAACATGGACCAGAGCCGAAAACGAATCCCTGGCGCCCATCGGATACAGGGAAATCTCTGTCCCTGCCCTGAAAAATAAAAACATCAAACAGGGCCGGAGCTCAGGAGGAATACTGATCTGGTATAAAGACGAGCTCCACCAATACATCAAACCGGTGAAGAGAGGAAGCAGCCACATATGGATCAGGATCAGCAGCTCCATCCTCACCTCTCAGTCTGATGTCCACCTCTGCGCCACCTATATACCACCGCCAGAGTCCCCCTACTTCAATCCAGAGAGCTTCGAGATCTTACAAAGAGAAGCCGCCCACTATCAGGCCCTGGGCAAAGTTCTCATCTTTGGAGACCTCAACGCAAGAACAGGGAGAGAAAACGACTTCCTGACCACGGATGGGAACATCTACATATTTGGAGCAGAGAATGACGGCCAAGACTCAGTACACACAGAGAGAAACAGCTATGACAGTACAGTCAACAAAAGTGGTAAAAAGCTCCTGAACGTATGTAGAAGTTTAGGACTTCATATTCTTAATGGACGTACCAAAGGAGACTCTTTAGGGAGGTATACACTAAACTCCCATGTAGGGAGGAGTGTAGTAGATTATGCCATTACAGACATGAGCCGGGCAAATATCAGCGCCTTCATAGTCACCCCACAAACGCACCTGTCAGACCACAGCCAACTTCTTCTGTACTTGAAATCTACAGAGAAACCACCCACTCAAAAGCCACAGCATAGTGGCCTCTTCAACCGGCCTCCATCATATAAATGGTCCAAAACGTCGGCACTAAAGTACAAAGAGGCTCTCAGCAGACCCGAAATACAGCGGATGCTCCACCACTTCTACAACCACGAGTACCAGCCTAACCCAAAGGGAGTGAGTCAAGCTACAAAAGACCTCAACAATATATTCTATGCAATGGCCAGACTGTCCGACCTTAAAAAAGTTGACTACAAGAGACCAAAAGAAAAACAGACCAACGGTTGGTTTGACAGAGAATGTAAAGCCGTACGGAAGACCCTGAGAACAGCCTCAAACAAGAAACATAGAGACCCCAACCACCCTGGTCTGAGGGAAGCCTATGAAACCATACAAAGACAGTACAAAACCATCCTCAGGAGGAAGAAGCAGAGTTACATCTCTACCAAGCTTAACCAACTCCAAGATGCTCTTCAAGACAATTCCTTCTGGGAACTATGGAACCACATGGGCACAAAAGACAAGAAAAACAACATCCATATCCAAAATGGCAAAATCTGGCTCCAGTACTTCAGAGACCTCTATAAAGACATCCCAAAGGAAGAACTAAACCAAGAACAGGAAAACATAATGGCAAAACTAAAAGCAATGGAGGAAAAAGTAAAAAATTTCCAAAACCCGGTGGATACACCTATTACATTACAGGAAGTAGCAGAGAGAATCTCTTCCATACGATGTAGAAAAGCCGGTGGCCTGGATGGAATCCTACCAGAAATGCTGAAGTACAGCCCACCAGAAATACAGGCTGCAATGGTTAAACTCTTCAATATTGTGCTAAGTGCCGGCTACTTCCCTCGTACCTGGAACCAAGGCCTCATCACACCCATCCACAAGAATGGGGACAGGTATGACCCAGCCAACTACAGAGGCATATGTGTCAGCAGCAACCTGGGGAAACTGTTCAACAGCATCCTGAACAAGAGGATCCTCAGTTTCCTCACCGAACATAACGTCCTCAGCAAGAGCCAAGCAGGGTTCATGCCAAACCACCGCACCACTGACCACATCTATACCCTGCACAGCCTCATTCAGAGACACGTCCACAATACAAAGAACGGGAAGATATACGCCTGTTTCGTGGACTTTAAAAAGGCCTTTGATTCGGTGTGGCACCCGGGCTTATTCCTGAAACTGCTGGAGAGCGGAATAGGAGGAAAGACCTACGATGTTATCAAAAGCTCCTACACCGAGAACCTCTGCAGTGTGAGTGTGAACGGTAAAAGAACGGCTTATTTCCAGCAGAGCCGTGGAGTCAGACAAGGCTGCAGCCTAAGTCCAACGCTCTTCAACATTTACATCAACGAGCTGGCTACCGCTCTGGAATCTTCCACAGCACCAGGTCCCACCCTCCACGACACCCAGGTGAAATTCCTGCTGTATGCAGATGACCTGCTGCTTCTGTCACCAACTGAGAAAGGCCTCCAAGACAACCTGAAAATCTTAGAGAAATTCAGCTCCACCTGGGCACTACCGGTCAACCTAAAGAAAACCAACATCATGGTGTTCCAGAGGAGAAAGAGAAAATTAGACCAGCACCCTTCATTTGTCCTCAACAACTGCGCCCTTACAGGAACAGACAAATATACCTACCTGGGCCTAGAGATTCACCGGTCAGGAAGCTTCAAACAAGCCATAGAGACCCTGAAAGACAAGGCATGTAAAACCTTCTATGGCATCCGAAGGAAACTTTACCATCTGAAGCCACCAATGAGGGTCTGGTTAAAAATCTTCGACTCGGTCATCGCCCCAATCCTCCTGTATGGCAGTGAAGTCTGGGGTCCTCACACCTACCCAGACTGGTCAAGATGGGATTCCAGCCCAACAGAAATATTCCATCTGGAATTCTGCAAGCACCTTCTCCAAGTCCATCGGAGTACCTCCAACAGTGCCTGCCGGGCCGAGCTGGGCAGATTCCCTCTACACCTAACGGTTCTAAAGAGGGCACTGTCATTCCGGGCTCACCTACGTAGGAGCAATCCAAGCTCCCATCACCATAAAGCCCTGACACACGTAGGTGAAACAGAAAAACTAGGACCCTCGGAACAGCTCACCCAAACCCAACCTGACCAGAACACCAATCACAACAACCTGACAAAAGCCGAAATCAGGAAGATGGTAGACGAGGGCCAGGAGAGGTATGTCAGTGACTGGAAGAACGACATCATCAGCTCCCAGAAACTGACCATGTACCGGAGTCTACAGAGAGACTACAGTCTGGCCCCATACCTGGAGAAACTCCCGGACCCCAGAGACCGCCAGATCCTGAGCCGGTATAGACTCAGCGCCCACAGTCTGGCCATCGAATCCGGCCGACACAGGCAGAACTACAAGCCCAGGGAGGAAAGACTATGCCAACACTGTGACCAGGAGGCCATAGAGGACGAAACCCACTTCCTGCTACACTGCTCCAAATACTCAGCAGTGAGGGACACTCACTTCAGGAGACTCTCACATCTCTTCCCGGATTTCATCACCATGAAGGAGGAAGAGAAAACATATATCTTGCTGGGGGAAGAAGAGAGAGCAGCGGAGATAGCAGCGCGGTATGTGAGCGAATGTCATAGACTGCGAGAAAGAGAACTATGATATGCCATGGACTTCTATAGCCTCCACCCCGGATCTGCCCCTACCCAACATCCCTATGCCATGGACTTCTATAGCCCCCATCCCGGATCTGCGCCCCCATCACCCCTCCCTATGCCATGGACTTCTATAGCCCCCACCCGGATCTGCCCCCATCACCTCTCCCTATGCCATGGACTTTTATAGCCCCCACCCTGGACCTGCGCCCCCATCACCCCTCCCTATGCCATGGACTTCCATAGCCCCCACCCTGGATCTGCCCCTACTCAACATCCCTATCCCTATTTCCCTTTTTGTACACTTGCTTTGGCAAAACTAATGTGTATTTAGTCCTGCCAATATAAAGCTTCTTTGAATTTGAATTTGAATATATGGGTGTATGGATATATAGTGGGTGTATGGATATATAGTGGTGTATGGATATATAGTGGGGTGTATGGATATATAGTGGGTGTATGGATATATAGTGGGGTGTATGGATATATAGTGGGTGTATGGATATATAGTGGGGTGTATGGATATATAGTGGGTGTATGGATATAGTGTGGTGTATGGATATATAGTGGGGTGTATGGATATATAGTGGGGTGTATGGATATATAGTGGGGTGTATGGATATATAGTGGGTGTATGGATATATAGTGGTGTATGGATATATAGTGGGGTGTATGGATATATAGTGGGGTGTATGGATATATAGTGGGTGTATGGATATATAGTGGGTGTATGGATATATAGTGGGGTGTATGGATATATAGTGGGGTGTATGGATATATAGTGGGTGTATGGATATATAGTGGGTGTATGGATATATAGTGGGTGTATGGATATATAGTGGGTGTATGGATATATAGTGGGTGTATGGATATATAGTGGGTGTATGGATATATAGTGGGGTGTATGGATATATAGTGGGTGTATGGATATATAGTGGGTGTATGGATATATAGTGGGTGTATGGATATATAGGGGTTGGATGGTTAATAATGGGTGTATGATATATAGTGGGTGTATGGATATATAGTGGGTGTAGGGATATATAGTGGTGTATGGATATATGTGGGTGTATGGATATATAGTGGGTGTATGGATTATGTGGTGTATGATATATAGTGGGTGTATGGATATATAGTGGGTGTATGGATATATAGTGGGTGTATGGATATATAGTGGGGTGTATGGATATATAGTGGGTGTATGGTATATATGGGTGTATGGATATATAGTGGGTGTATGGATATAGTGGGTGTATGGATATATAGTGGGTGTATGGATATATAGTGGGTGTATGGATATATAGTGGGTGTATGGATATATATAGTGGGTGTATGGATATATAGTGGGGTGTATATGGATATATAGTGGGGTGTATATAATATATAGTGGGTGTATGGATTATAGTGGGGTGTATGGATATATAGTGGGTGTATGGATATATAGTGGGGTGTATGGATATATAGTGGGTGTATGGATATATAGTGGGTGTATGGATATATAGTGGGGTGTATGGATATATAGTGGGTGTATGGATATATAGTGGGTGTATGGATATATAGTGGGTGTATGGATATATAGTGGGTGTATGGATATATAGTGGGGTGTATGGATATATAGTGGGTGTATGGATATATAGTGGGTGTATGGATATATAGTGGGTGTATGGATATATAGTGGGTGTATGGATATATAGTGGGTGTATGGATATATAGTGGGGTGTATGGATATATAGTGGGGTGTATGGATATATAGTGGGTGTATGGATATATAGTGGGGTGTATGGATATATAGTGGGGTGTATGGATATATAGTGGGGTGTATGGATATATAGTGGGTGTATGGATATATAGTGGGGTGTATGGATATATAGTGGGGTGTATGGATATATAGTGGGGTGTATGGATATATAGTGGGGTGTATGGATATATAGTGGGTGTATGGATATATAGTGGGTGTATGGATATATAGTGGGTGTATGGATATATAGTGGGGTGTATGGATATATAGTGGGTGTATGGATATATAGTGGGTGTATGGATTATATAAGTGGGTGTATGGATATATAGTGGGTGTATGGATATATAGTGGGTGTATGGATTATAGTGGGTGTATGGATATATAGTGGGGTGTATGGATATATAGTGGGGTGTATGGATATATAGTGGGGTGTATGGATATATAGTGGGTGTATGGATATATAGTGGGGTGTATGGATATATAGTGGGTGTATGGATATATAGTGGGGTGTATGGATATATATGGGTGTATGGATATATAGTGGGGTGTATGGATATATAGTGGGGTGTATGGATATATAGTGGGTGTATGGATATATAGTGGGTGTATGGATATATAGTGGGTGTATGGATATATAGTGGGTGTATGGATATATAGTGGGGTGTATGGATATATAGTGGGGTGTATGGATATATAGTGGGTGTATGGATATATAGTGGGTGTATGGATATATAGTGGGGTGTATGGATGTATAGTGGGGTGATATGGTATATTATGGGTGTATGGATATATAGTGGGGTGTATGGATATATAGTGGGGTGTATGGATATATAGTGGGTGTATGGATATATAGTGGGTGTATAGTGGGTCGAATCCGGCCGACACAGGCAGAGCTACAAGCCCAGGGAGGAAAGACTATGCCAACACTGTGACCAGGAGGCCATAGAGGACGAAACCCACTTCCTGCTACACTGCTCCAAATACTCAGCGGTGAGGGACACTCACTTCAGGAGACTCTCACATCTCTTCCCGGATTTCATCACCATGAAGAGGAAGAGAAAACATATATCTTGCTGGGGGAAGAAGAGAGAGCAGCGGAGATAGCAGCGCGGTATGTGAAGCGAATGTCATAGACTGCGAGAAAGAGAACTATGATATGCCATGGACTTCTATAGCCCCCACCCGGATCTGCCCCCATCACCTCTCCCTATGCCATGGACTTTTATAGCCCCCACCCGGATCTGCCCCATCACCCCTCCCTATGCCATGGACTTTTATAGCCCCCACCCCGGATCTGCCCCCATCACCCCTCCCTATGCCATGGACTTCTATAGCCCCCACCCTGGATCTGCCCTCATCACCCCTCCCTATGCCATGGACTTTATAGCCCCACCCTGGACTGCCCCTCCCCTCCTATGCCATGGACTTCATAGCCCCCACCCTGGATCTGCCCCCATCACCCCTCCCTATGCCATGGACTTCCATAGCCCCACCCTGGATCTGCCCCCATCACCCCTCCCTATGCCATGGACTTCCATAGCCCCCACCCTGGATCTGCCCCTACTCAACATCCCTATCCCCCTTTTGTACACTTGCTTTGGCAAAACTAATGTGTATTTAGTCCTGACAATAAAGCTTCTTTGAATTTGAATTTGAATTTGTATGGATATATAGTGGGGTGTATGGAATATAGTGGGGTGTATGGATATATAGTGGGTGTATGGATATAGTGGGGTGTATGGATATATAGTGGGGTGTATGGATATATAGTGGGGTGTATGGATATATAGTGGGGTGTATGGATATATAGTGGGTGTATGGATATATAGTGGGGTGTATGGATATATAGTGGGGTGTATATATATAGTGGGGTGTATGGATATATAGTGGGGTGTGTGGATATATAGTGGGTGTATGGATATATAGTGGGTGTATGGATATATAGTGGGGTGTATGGATATATAGTGGGTGTATGGATATATAGTGGGGTGTTGGATATATAGTGGGTGTATGGATATATAGTGGGGTGTATGGATATATAGTGGGTGTATGGATATATAGTGGGTGTATGGATATATAGTGGGTGTATGGATATATAGTGGGTGTATGGATATATAGTGGGGTGTATGGATATATAGTGGGTGTATGGATATATAGTGGGGTGTATGGATATATAGTGGGTGTATGGATATATAGTGGGTGTATGGATATATAGTGGGATGTATGGATATATAGTGGGTGTATGGATATATAGTGGGTGTATGGATATATAGTGGGTGTATGGATATATAGTGGGTGTATGGATATATAGTGGGTGTATGGATATATAGTGGGGTGTATGGATATATAGTGGGATGTATGGATATATAGTGGGGTGTATGGATATATAGTGGGTGTATGGATATATAGTGGGTGTATGGATATATAGTGGGTGTATGGATATATAGTGGGGTGTATGGATATATAGTGGGTGTATGGATATATAGTGGGGTGTATGGATATATAGTGGGTGTATGGATATATAGTGGGGTGTATGGATATATAGTGGGGTGTATGGATATATAGTGGGGTGTATGGATATATAGTGGGGTGTATGGATATATAGTGGGTGTATGGATATATAGTGGGTGTATGGATATATAGTGGGTGTATGGATATATAGTGGGGTGTATGGATATATAGTGGGTGTATGGATATATAGTGGGGTGTATGGATATATAGTGGGTGTATGGATATATAGTGGGTGTATGGATATATAGTGGGGTGTATGGATATATAGTGGGGTGTATGGATATATAGTGGGGTGTATGGATATATAGTGGGTGTATGGCGTCGGTGTGCGCTATTTGTGGACCTGCTGTTGCAGGAGGATCAGGGTAAGTCTCTCCTCCCTGGACTCAGCGTATGCGGAGATTTAGGATAAACCTCTTCCCTGGATAAGGACCCTTCTGTTCTCTGGACTTCAGCTGAGCTCAGCAGCACACACACCTGTCTCACCGCGTTACCTGTCCTTGGCCCCTATAGGTCCCGACAGTCACATGACGAGATATGGCTGTGAAATCCTACTGCGAATTAGAGCAGATGAGATTTGGAGGGAGGGCAGCGGGAGCCAGTCCTAGTGGTGGTCACACAGCCAGATTGCCAGTCCATACGGAGGATCCTCAGAGGAAGCAGGAATATTCTCCACTGGGGCTTGAACTGGGCCTCGTGAATAATGGGAGCCGGAGCCAGCGCCGAGGAGAAGCATTCCCGAGAACTGGAGAAGAAACTCAGGGAAGACGCAGAGAAGGACGCCAGGACGGTGAAACTGCTCCTACTGGGTGAGTGACACCAAGGCAAATAATCCTATACTGCACATGGCACCAACATAGACCACAGCGCTGGAGAAGCGCAGGAGGCAGCGACCGGACAAAGGGACCAAACTGAGAATAACCTCCATCTCATATCCATCATATCCGACCAATCCCAGGACGGATCCGAGCACCGACCGGCACCTCTCCCCGTGTGATACACGTCCTACCAGTATCCAGCGCTGTCACCTGTCCGTCTACTGTATCCATCATCGCTCTAATATCTATCCAATAATCTGATATCTATCTATTATCTATCTATCTATTATCTATTATCTATCTATTATCTATCTACTATCTATTATCAATCTACTATCTATTATCTATCTATCATCTATGTATTATCTATCTATTATCTATCATCTATCTATTATCTATCTATTATCTATCTATTATCTATCCAATAATCTGATATCTATCTATTATCTATCTATTATCTATCATCTATCTATTATCTATCCAATAATCTGATATCTATCTATTATCTATCTATCTATCTCTATCTATCTATCTATCTATCTATCTATCTATCTATTATCTATCATCTATTTATTTTAATCTCTTTTTATTGTTTTCAAAGAAAGAAATACAACTCAATATATAGTCATACATTAACTGAAGCAGTACACAATATGCAAACATGGTGGACTGTACAATCCACTTTTTCTAATATTCATGAAATAATTTAGAAGAAGCTCCAACTTGTAGACTGATATTAGAACTCACATAAAAAATATAAACCTTAAAGACCCCCAGCGGATCTACATATCAATAGGACATATACAAGACGTATATCATCTATCTATCATCTCTCTAATATCTATCTAATAATCTGTTATTTATTATCTATCTATTATCTGTCTATTATCTATCTATCTGTCCTCTGGTTGACGGGCCGGTAGGAGCCATTTCTGGGTCTGCGGTTTGTGCCCCTCGCTGTCGCTCCTCGGTCACTGCTCGCAGGTGTTCAGCTCTGGGATTTGGGTGAGGACATTAATCCTCTGCTTAGCATTCGGTTTACAAACAGATTAAGGACAGAAGAGCCCAATGTTGTGGATGTGGCACCTTGAGGACAGTAATCTGATCGCATTACAGTCATCGATGCCACAGTATTAGCTGCAGAACTTATACAGGCGTGTGCAGGGGTGGTACACATATGTCCTGGGGGGGCACACGTATGAGTAGGGGTGACACACGTATGAGTAGGGGTGGTACACATATGTCCTGGGGGGGCACACATATGAGTAGGGGTGGCACACGTATGAGTAGGGGTGGTACACATATGTCCTGGGGGGACACACGTATGAGTAGGGGTGGTACACATATGTCCAGAGGTGGCACACATACGTGCAGGGTGGGACACGTATGTGTAGAGGTGGTACATGTGCTTCTGGAGGTGGTACAAGTATGTGCAGTAGTGGCACACACATGTCCAGGGGTGGTACACGTATGTGCAGGGGAGTCACATGTGTGTCAGGGGGTGGTACACGTGTGTCCAGGGCCGTTAGATGTGTGACTGCAACCAGGGAGACGCCGCTTTGCTGACGCCGCCTTGTTGCATTATGGGCCCCGATATCACTGGGATCAGATATTTCACGTTCTTGCTTTGCTGACGGTGGATTTTGATGAATCTTTTCCTTTACATTAATAAATCCCGTCACTATGTGCATTCATAGAATTGTGCAGAGGCCACAACCAGGGCCGGTCCAGGCACACAGTCATGTAACGTGGCCATACCCACTGGACGAGTGTCAGCAGATGCCCACTCTGGCCAGGAGCCGCCAACACGAATGAGTGACACCCACAGCACTGACCCTCGGTATCAGCGGATGGGAAAGCGAGGATCAGCGAGTCCGCCAGTGCTTACCCCAACAGTCATAAACATGGCATCTCCAGCCATGAATTCGCGAGAGATAGCAGCGCAGCGGGACATAGGATCGAGTGGGAAGCATAATATGGTAGACCTTAGTGAACACACAATCCAGGTTCGGGGCAGCTATCTCTTCTGAATCCTCCTCCTATGGAAATGCTGCCAATGATGGCGGGCTCAATAACTATGGGCCGGGCTGACACTGACCCTAGGGCTCTATTCACACCAGCACCCCATTGTCTGTCTGTAATGGAAGCCATGATGTAGTGTGGATCCACAGTCATCATTGGAAGCCAGGGCTCGATTTTTTGACTGTGATATTCCCAGTTTGACCATGATGGAGGCTCAAAGTGAGATCCAAGCTAAAGAGCCCGAGATCATGATGAAGAAACAGAAAATGGGAAAAATGGTGAGAAATCCCAGACTGAAGAGGACACAAGGCGGGTAGGGATGAGTGGACCTGTGGAAGTTCAGGTTCTGGTACCCAACCCAAACTTTAGTCTAAAGATCGGTTGTGGTACCAGAATTGTACCTGAACTTGGACCCGAACCAGAACCCCACTAATAACAATGGAGACCTGAACTTCGGATCTGGGGAGACTCTCTCTCTCTCCTCACTCCCTCGGACCTCCAAACATCAAAGCTGATTTCATCGGCGTGACCGGTACGAACCACGAACTGTTAAATTTGGGTTTGCTCATCTCTAAAGGAAGCAGTTTATACATGGGGTCAGACTCGGACTGGCCCCCAGTAGAACAGGGGAATTCCCCGGAGGCCCCCGTGCAGGAGCTGCAGCTTCTCAATCAACAAACTGCAAAGTTATTACATGGAAGCAGCAGGAAATTGGTGGATTTCTTAGCATGTGTCTGAACAGTGGCCCAGAGTCAATGCTCTTGGTGGGCTTGTGCCACCTCTGTCCGACCCTGCATGGGACTAATTCTGCACAATAGCTGATGTTTAGGTGCGTCCTCCATTACATTACGGGGCATTATAATTACCGCTCCGGCCGTCTCGTGTCGTCTCTGAGCCCTGTCGTCTCACCATATAATCGGGTGGAGGGGGGATACCCGGAGGCTGATCCTGGATACACGTCTTCTATCCCATTAAACCTGCTCCGTCCTTAGACGCAAAATCTTAAGATTAAGCAGAAGGTCGGTGCAGTAATCACAGATACGTGCCATCGGTGAGCAGAAGGTCGGTGCAGTAATCACAGATACGTGCCATCGGTGAGCAAAAGGTCATAGAATCATAGTATGGTAGAGTTGGAAGGGACCTCCTGGGCCATCTGGTCCAACCCCCTGCTCAAAGCAGGATTCTCTAAATCATCCCAGACAGATGTCTGTCCAGCCTCTGTTTGAAGACTTCCATTGAAGGAGAACTCACCACCTCTTGTGGCAGCCTGTTCCACTCCTTGATCACCCTAACTGTCAAAAAGTTTTTTCCAATATCTAATCTGTGTCTCCTCCCATTCAGTTTCATCCCATTGCTTCTAGTCTTTCCTTGTGCAAATGAGAATAAAGATGATCCTTCTACAATGTGACAGCCCTTGAGATATTTGTAGACAGCTATTAAGTCTCCTCTCAGTCTTCTTTTTTGCAAGCTAAACATTCCCAAATCCTGTAACCGTTCCTCATAGGACATGGTTTGCAGACCGGTCACCATTCTGGTGGCTCTTCTCTGAACTTGCTCCAGTTTGTTGATGTCTTTTTTAAAATGTGGTGCCCAAAACTGGACACAGTATTCCAGATGAGGTCTGACCAAAGAGGAGTAGAGGGCAATAATGACCTCACATGATCTAGACTGTATGCTTCTGTTGATACATCCTAGAATTGTATTTGCCTTTTTTGCTGCTGCATCACACTGTTGACTCATGTTCAGTCTGTGATCAATTAGTATACCCAAGTCTTTTTCACATGTGCTGTTACTTAGCCCTATTCCTCCCATTTTGTATATGCTTTTTTCATTTTTAATTGCCCAGATGTAGTACTTTGCATTTTTCCCTGTTAAAAACCATTCTGTTAGTTGCTGCCCACTGCTCCAGTTTATTTATATCTTTTTGAATCCTCTCTCTCTCTTCTCTAGTATTAGCTACCCCTCCTAGCTTTGTGTCATCAGCAAATTTGATCAGTTTACCCTCAATTCCTTCATCTAAATCATTGATAAAGATGTTGAACAATACAGGGCCCAAAACAGAGCCTTGTGGTACCCCACTTGAGACATTCTTCCAACTGGATGTGCAGTCATTTACGACCACTCTTTGAGTCCGATCACTAAGCCAGTTATGAATCCACCTAACAGTTGCCTTGTCCATTCCATACTTAGTCATTTTTTCAATAAGGATTGTGTGAAATACTTTGTCAAATGCTTTGCTGAAGTCAAGATATACTATATCTACAGCATTTCCCTGATCCACCCAGTCAGTGATTCTGTCATAGAAGGAAATTAAGTTAGTCTGACATGACTTATTAGTTACAAACCCATGCTGACTCTGTTTAATCACTTCATTCTTATGCAGGTACTTACATACATGTTCTTTAATAATTTGTTCAAAGATTTTTCCTGGTAGAGAAGTCAGACTCACCGGCCTGTAGTTACCTGGGTCCACCTTCTTCCCCTTTTTGAAGATAGGAACAGCGTTTGCTCTTCTCCAGTCTTCTGGGACTTCTCCTGTTCTCCAAGAATTTTCAAAGATTATGGACAGTGGTTCAAGAATTTTTTCTGCTATCTCCTTCAGTATTCTGGGGTGTAATTCATCTGGACCTGGAGACTTGAATTCATTTAGGTTAGCTAAGTGTTTCCTCACTGTCTTTCTGTTTATAGATATCCTGGATTCTTCTATTCCTTTAATAGGACAGTGAAGATCAGTTGATGTTACATTTCCTTTCTGAGAGAAAACAGATGCAAAATAGGAATTTAAAAGTTCAGCCTTCTTAACATCCTTTCTTACCATTACATCATTTTCATCCTGTAAAAATCCTATAGCATCTTTGACTTTTTTTTTACTTTTGACGTATCCCCAAAATCCTTATTTGTTGCTTTTGACATCTCTTGCAAGCCTTAATTCATTGTCAGCTTTAGATAATCTGATTTGTGCCCTGCAGGTTCTGCAGATGGCATTATATTCTTCTTTAGATAAGCCTCCCTCTTTCCATTTGATAAACATTTCTTTCCTCCTTTTTAGCATGTGTTGAAGTTCTGTGTTCATCCATCCTGGTTTCCTTAAATGCTTCCCATTCTTCCCTCTTTTTGGAATTGTTAACGATTGTGCTTTGAGAATCTCATTTTTCAAGATGTCCCATCCTTCCTGGACATTTTTGTCCTTAAGGATATCCTGCCATTGTATCACTCCAATTCTCTTTCTGAGTCCCTTAAAATCTGCCTTTCTGAAATCTAACCTTGACGTCTGAGTCTTCACAGGTCTTCCTCCTCTTGTTATCCAAAATTCTAAAATAGCGTGGTCGCTACGTCCTAGGGTCCCAGCCACTCTTACCTCCTCAACCATTTCCTCCCTGTTTATGAGGATTAGATCCAAGGTAGCAGATCCCCTTGTTTTCTCCATTACCTTTTGGAAGATAAAGTTGTCAGCAAGAGAGGATAAGAATTTCCTTGACCTGTTAGTTTTGCCTGAAAGAGATTCCCAACAAATGTCTGGATAGTTGAAATCTCCCATGACCACTATGTCATATTTTTTGGAGAACTTGGCCATTTGATGCATAAAGAGTTCATCCATATCTTCAGCTTGCATAGGTGGCCTGTAGTAAATGCCTACAATGGTGTCCTTTCCATTGTTCTGTCCTTGTATTCTTACCCAAACAGATTCCACAGAACTCCCAGTCTCTGAAGCGTCAATCTCTGTGCAGATATACGCTTTTCTAACATACAATGCGACACCTCCTCCTCGTTTATCAAGTCTGTTTCTTGCAGATAAGTTGTATCCTTCTAGCCTTGTATTCCAATCATGTGTATCGTCCCACCAAGTCTCAGTGATTCCAATGACATCATACTTCTCCTGCGAGAGTAGATTCAGTTCTCCTTGTTTGTTGCCCATGCTTTGTGCATTCGTATAGAAACACTTTAGTTTGTGATTGGTTTCTCTTTCTTCAATATTTTTATTATTTAGATTGTTTTGTCTTCGTTCTTCCCCTTCACTTCTAATAGCAGAATTCTCAATAGCATTTGTCAGGTGTATGGCTTTTGCAGGCATTTTGCTTCCCTTCCCACATTGTTCTAGTTTAAAGCTCTCCTGATGAGTGTAGCAAGGCGACTTCCAAATACATGTTTTCCAGTCTTCGTAAGGTGCACCCCATCTCTAGCAAGTAGTCCATCGTATAGGTAATTCACTCCAAAAATCCAAATCCTTGCTGACGGCACCATCGACGTAGCCAGTTGTTCACCTGCAGAATCTTCTTCCACCTCCTTGTTCCATGGCCATCCACTGGGAGGATGGATGAGAAGACCACCTACGCTCCCAGTTCTTTCACTTTCTTACCTAAGTTTTCAGTCACTGCAGATGGTTTCCAGGTCACTTCTTGTGGTGTCATTTGTCCCCACATGTATTAGCAGGAATGGGTAGTCATCTGTAGGTCTGAAGAGTCCTGATATCCTGTCAGACACATCTTTAATTTTTGCACCTGGAGACAGCACATTTCTCTTGAGGTTATATCCGGTCTGCAGATAGCGGCCTCTGTTCCTCTCAACAGGGAATCGCCCATGACAACAACTCTCCGTTTCTTCTTCACAACAGTTTTCTTTCTCCATTCAGGAGGACTCTGAGGGCGTAGAAGGCTGTTCTTTGTGGGCAGACTCTTATCCTGATGTATTTCTTCTTCATTCTCCTGTGTGAGAGCCTGGTACTGGTTCCTGAGCAGTATGGGTGCTGACTGCCTCACGATTCTCCTGCTTCTTTGGGTCACATGCTTCCATTCCTCTGTTTCTTCAGTTGCACTTCGAATTTCTTCTCTTTCTGCACCATGAAGAGATAATTCTGCTCTGTCTAAGAACTCTTCACCTTCCTTAATGATCTTCAATGTAGATAACCTCTCTTCTAGATTTCGCAACTTTTCCTCCAACATGGACACAAGCTGCATTTGTGGCATGTGAAGTTTGGCTTTTCCACTGGTAAGTCTGTGAACATGTAGCAAGAAATGCAGCTCACCACATGGCTCCTGGCCTCTTCCATGTTCTTATTGTTAAAGAGATATCACAGCGGTGAAAAAAGTGCCAAAATAGCGGCGCGTGGTTTACCGATGTCCTCCTTTCAGCTGCAACAGCCAAAATCCAGTGTTCTTGGAGCTCGCGGAGACTCTTCACTTATCCCAGAATGAACTGGGAATATGCAAATGATCTCCTCAGGACTCCTCCCCTGGTCGGTGCAGTAATCACAGATACGTGCCATCGGTAAGCAGAAAGTCGGTGCAGTAATCACAGATACGTGCCATCGGTGAGCAGAAGGTCGGTGCAGTAATCACAGATACGTGCCATCGGTAAGCAGAAGGTCGGTGCAGTAATCACAGATACGTGCCATCGGTAATCAGAAGGTCGGTGCAGTAATCACAGATACGTGCTATCGGTAAGCAGAAGGTCGGTGAAGTAGTCACAGATACGTGCCATCGGTAAGCAGAAGGTCGGTGCAGTAATCACAGATACATGCCATCGGTAAGCAGAAGGTCGGTGCAGTAATCACAGATCCGTGCCATCGGTAAGCAGAAGGTCGGTGCAGTAATGACAGATACGTGCCATCGGTGAGCAGAAGGTCGGTGCAGTAATCACAGATACGTGCCATCGGTAAGCAGAAGGTCGGTGAAGTAGTCACAGATACGTGCCATCGGTAAGCAGAAGGTCGGTGCAGTAATCACAGATACGTGCCATCGGTGAGCAGAAGGTCAGCGCAGTAATCACAGATACGTGCCATCGGTGAGCAGAAGGTCGGTGCAGTAATCACAGATACGTGCCATCGGTAAGCAGAAGGTCGGTGCAGTAATCACAGATACGTGCCATCGGTGAGCAGAAGGTCGGTGCAGTAATGACAGATACGTGCCATCGGTAAGCAGAAGGTCGGTGCAGTAATCACAAATACGTGCCATCGGTGAGCAGAAGGTCGGTGCAGTAATCACAGATACGTGCCATCGGTGAGCAGAAGGTCGGTGCAGTAATCACAGATACGTGCCATCGGTAAGCAGAAGGTCGGTGCAGTAATGACAGATACGTGCCATCGGTAAGCAGAAGGTCGGTGCAGTAATCACAGATACGTGCCATCGGTAAGCAGAAGGTCGGTGCAGTAATCACAGATACGTGCCATCGGTGAGCAGAAGGTCGGTGCAGTAATCACAGATACGTGCCATCGGTAAGCAGAAGGTCGGTGCAGTAATCACAAATACGTGCCATCGGTGAGCAGAAGGTCGGTGCAGTAATCACAGATACGTGCCATCGGTAAGCAGAAGGTCGGTGCAGTAATCACAGATACGTGCCATCGGTAAGCAGAAGGTCGGTGCAGTTATCACAGATACGAGCCATCGGTGAGCAGAAGGTCGGTGCAGTAATCACAGATACGTGCCATCGGTCAGAAGAAGGTCGGTGCAGTAATCACAGATACGTGCCATCGGTGAGCAGAAGGTCGGTGCAGTAATCACAGATCCGTGCCATCGGTGAGCAGAAGGTCGGTGCAGTAATCACAGATACGTGCCATCGGTGAGCAGAAGGTCGGTGCAGTAATCACAGATCCGTGCCATCGGTAAGCAGAAGGTCGGTGCAGTAATCACAGATACGTGCCATCGGTGAGCCCTATGTGGCCCTTAGTTATCATCAAAGACAAGCTGGAAGTACAGTGTGCAGACCCTCGCTTTCCACAAGCCCCTACATCTGAGTAACAGTCCCCCATAATTGTGAGCCGCTCCGTCAGCTCGGGCCCCTTACAATGTAGTAGAGAAGTGCCGGTGGCCTGGTGCAGCTGCTGAGGTTGCCTGTCCGGTCCATACGTCCTGAGGCTACAGAACATTGTCACCAATTACCGTACACTCAGAGCCACAAACAACCTGCAGACACGAGGCCGCTGTCCCCCGACACCCCCACTAATGTGCGCTCCTCCAGCCCACACACATTAGACTAATGTCGGCCAACACTAATGTGTACGAGGGCCAAGCGAGCGCTCCAGTGTAGGTGGCTGAGATGGTGTCACGCTGTCACTGCATACAGGAGGTCCGGGGTCTATGCTGACCCTAAGCAGGGGCCTGACTAATCCCTCTACCTGGAGGTACTGTTGATGGTACAGAGGTCCAGGCCGCCAGCGTAACCCTATC
>JARQOD010000009.1:68069597-68147196 GCA_033576555.1 Oophaga sylvatica | reverse complement strand
AATCTTTTTTTTCTGCACATGCTTCACAATTTCCCACTGAACGATCTAAGGTGCTTACTATAATTATGTTGCTTACCAACAAGGCTTTAATGTGGGCAAACCCTCTGATTGAGACTGAGGATGATTGTTTGAATCACCTTGATGATTTTATTTCAGCCATGGGGCAGGTGTTTGATGACCCCAATTGAGGTGCAACAGCTGAAGCAGCCATGTTAGCTTTGCGCCAAGGTAAGCACTCGGTAGCTGAATATGCCTTGGATTTCAGGAGATGGGCCCTTGATACCACCTGGGACAGTTCCGCCAAAAAATCTATTTTTCGAAAGGGGTTATCTCCACTGATTAAGGATGAACTTGCTCGTGCCGACCCTCCCACTGCGTTAGGTGACTTTATTAACTACTGCATCCATATTGATACTCGTCTGACTGAACGCAGGCAAGAGAGATGGTTCGAAAGCAATCGTACTAACCTTTTCCTACCTTCCTCTCCAGCTAAGGAACCTTTGAGTAGGATTACACGGGAACCTGAACCTGAACCCATGCAGGTGGACTCTTTACAACGATGGGTTAGTGATGCACGCAAGGAACATCGTTTTAAGGAGAATCTATGTTTCTATTGTGGTAAGTCAGGGCACTTCATTATAAACTGCCCCAGCCGTTCTCGTAAGACTACTGCAGCACTCATTCATTGTGAGTGTTGCGAGAGGGGATCTGTCAGGTCCGAGCCTCAGGCTCCAGAGAGATCTGCAGCAACAGATCTTGATTTCTCGGACTTAAACTCCGTTACCTCTGAGGATGTTGACTGTGTAAACGCTGCCATTTTTCAAGTTTCCTCAGCGGTGTCCCAGCTGAGTTGTAAGAAAAACAATTCTCATTGCTTTCTTTCCATCAAACTCTGGGTTGACTCAGCTTGGGTGTCTAGCTCTGCTATGATCGACTCAGGGGCAAGTGGAAATTTTATGGATGTCTCCTTTGCTCTGAAACAGGGAATACGTTCAGTGAAGAAGGCTACTCCAGTACAGATGGAAACTGTGGATGGCTCCCTGCTGACCTCTGGACCAGTGGATCAGGAAACAGAGCCTTTGAGGGTTCTTATGGGTAAAGATCATCAAGAGAAACTGTCCTTTATGCTTATCTCTTCTCCCCACTTTCCCATTATTCTAGGGCTACCATGGCTGCAGGCTCAGAATCCTACCATTAACTGGGAGACCAAGGAATTACACTTTCCAGAGAAACAGATGAGTCCAAAAGTTTCAGCTTGCTCTGTTCCTAAAGGAATCATGTCAGTCCCTGAACTACCAGCTGTATACCAGGACTATGTGGATTTATGTGACAAGAAGAACGCTGACCAGCTTCCTCCTCACCGTCCATATGATTGTCCAATTGAATTATTGCCTGGAGCAGAGATACCTTTTGGTAAGATCTACCCCCTGGCGGGGCCCGAGCTAAAGGCTTTAAAGGATTACATAGATGAAAATCTAGCCAAGGGCTTCATACGCCCCTCTTCATCTCCTGCAGGTGCACCCATCTTCTTTGTAAAGAAGAAAGATGGATCTCTGAGACCATGCGTAGACTATAGGGAACTCAATAAGGTTACTATTAGAAACCGTTATCCATTGCCTTTAATCCCTGAGTTATTGGAGAGAGTGCGACATGCCAAAATTTTTTCTAAACTAGATCTTCGTGGGGCCTATAACTTAGTCCGTATTAGACCTGGGGATGAATGGAAGACTGCATTCAGGTCACGCTATGGACACTTTGAATATCTAGTTATGCCTTTTGGTCTGAGTACCGCCCCAGCCACTTTCCAACACTTGGTGAATGACATCTTCAGGGATCTCCTAGATACATTCGTGGTAATTTATTTGGATGATATTCTAATTTTTTCTAACTCCACAGAGGAACATCATGGACATGTGAGAATGGTCTTGGAACGTCTAAGACAAAATCATCTTTACATCAAACTTGAAAAGTGTGAATTCCATAGGACCGAAATTCAATTTCTGGGGTATGTACTGTCTACACAAGGAATTAGTATGGATGGAAGCAAAACCCAAGCCATCAAGGATTGGCCAAGTCCTAGAAATGTGAAGGAGGTACAGCGCTTCATCGGGTTTGCCAACTTCTATAGACGTTTCATTAGAAATTTCTCTGAGGTAGTGTCACCTATCACTCAACTTACCCGGAAAGAGTCTAGGTTTTCCTGGACTCCCCAAGCCCAGGAAGCATTTTCCCGTCTAAAAGATAAATTTACCACTGCACCTATCCTAGTACATCCCAACCCCGAGCTTGCCTTCATAATAGAGGTGGATGCTTCAGACTGTGCCGTTGGAGCTATACTCTCTCAGAGAACAGGTGAGAAGAATGTCTTGCATCCCTGTGCCTTCTTTTCCCAGCAGTTGTCTTCGGCTGAGAGGAACTACGATGTGGGCAATAGAGAGTTGTTGGCCATTATTGCCGCCTTCAAAGAATGGAGACACCTTCTTCAGGGAGCTGCACAGCAAATAGTCGTCCTGACAGACCATCGTAACCTTGAGTTTATCAGGTCGGCTAAGTGCCTGACTCCTCGCCAGGCTCGCTGGAATCTTTTCTTAAACCAATTTAATTTTATCATCTCTTATAGACCAGGATCGCGCAACGGAAAGGCTGATGCACTCTCTAGGATTTTCTCAGCAGAGACACGTCCAATTACTCCTCCTAAGACTATTCTTCCTGACTCTAGATTCCTAGGAGTAATTCATAATCAAGACCTACTTAAGGACATCAAGGAAGCATACCATGCGGATTCCTTTTTGGCACAACCCCCAAGGGACGTAAGTCTTGTCTTTAAGAATGGTGTGTGGATTCAGGGACAACGTCTGTATATTCCTGAAACAGTCAGATTAAGAGTATTGCAACTCATTCACGATTCCAAGATAGCTGGGCATAGAGGAATTCTAAAAACACAGGAATTTCTTTCTCGTTTCTTTTGGTGGCCCACTTGCAGGAAGGATGTTTTGAATTATGTCACTTCATGTGAGGTCTGTGCAAGATGCAAAACACCTCGCTCCTCACCAACTGGTCTGTTACAGCCTCTTCCCACCCCGTCCCGCCCGTGGGGATCCATTTCTATGGACTTCATTGTGGAGTTACCAACCTCTCAGGGGAAGAACACCATTCTAGTGGTGGTTGACCGTCTAACAAAGGCAGCTCATTTTATCCCTTGTGTCGGCTTACCCACTGCAAAACAGACATCAGATTTGATGATTAAAGATGTGTTTCGCTTACATGGAGTACCGGATGAGGTTATTTCGGATCGAGGGGTGCAATTCACTTCTAGGTTTTGGCAAAATTTCTGTGCAGCATTGGACATTAAAGTAAACCTTTCTTCTGCTTTTCATCCCCAGACTAATGGACAGACCGAACGAACCAATCAAACCCTGGAGCAGTATCTCCGCTGCTTTATCTGCCACCTACAGGATGATTGGGTGGATCTACTTCCATTAGCTGAGTTCTCGTATAACAACTCTCAGAGTGCCTCCACTAAACAGTCTCCTTTTTACTCTAATCTAGGTTATCATCCTAACATTCTACCACGATTTCCCATAGAAACGCCTTTACCAGCAGTGGCTGAAAGAATCACGTCTTTACAGAAGAATATGGATCTTCTAAAGGAAAATCTGGAATCGGCTCAAGAAAGGTACAAGAAAGCAGCAGATAAATTTCGTAAACCTGCACCAGCTTTCAAGGTAGGAGACTTGGTCTGGCTGTCAACCAGAAATCTTAAGTTAAGGATTCCATCGTCTAAGTTGGGACATAAGTACATTGGACCCTATAAAATCAGTAAAATTATAAGTGCCGTTGCTTGTCGTCTTCAACTGCCCAGAACTATGAGAATCCACCCTGTCTTTCATGTATCCCTACTAAAGGCTGCGACACCCAATACGTTTCCTGGACATTCCTCTCCTTGCCCTGACCCAGTGCTAGTCGATGGTCAGGAAGAATTTGTGGTGGAAAGGATTTTAGATTCCAGGTTGTATAGAAATCAGTTACAATATCTGATTAAATGGCAGGGCTACCCAGTGGAGGACAACTCATGGGAACCGGTCAATAACGTTAATGCTCCTCGCTTGCTCCGTCAGTTTCATCAGAGGTACCCACACAAGCCTGGTCTGAGGTCATCTGGAGGTTGTCCTTAAGGGGGGAGTAATGTAAGGTTCTATGTATATATTCCTGAAACTCAGTTTGTTCGTCAGCCATTTTACTTTCTGTCTTGCTGCAGCTATCTTGCCCTCAGTCAAAATGGAGTTTCCAGCTTGCATGTTCCCGCCCTGATTCTCTCCTTTGCTTCTTAAGCAGCCACAGCTGAGCAATCAGTGCTTCAGAATCTAGCCTGCAGTGAACCTGTGACTTGACTCCTGTAAGCCTTGGACCTTGTACTCCAGCTATTCCTACTGAGGAACTCTGAAGCACTTGTGGACTCTGAACCCTGCTCTTTGAAAGACCCACGTTTGCATGGACTTACGGTAACAGAGAAGAAGATCCTGAATCTGTATTGGAGAGTGATTGCTGAGCTTGGATTACTCTGGCCTGCTGTGTCTCCTGTTTCTGTGTCTGCAAACTGTGTGACTATTTCTGCCAACTTGTATGAAGTAATACAGGACTTTTCTATATCAAACCTGTGACTCCTGTGTTTTCATCGCACCCAAGCACAAGACGCTATATGAACTGTACTACATACATTACAAGCGGTGACATCACCGCTCCCCAGATATCAGTTATATTATACAGCAGTGACATCACCGCTCCCCAGATATCAGTTATATTATACAGCGGTGACATCACCGCTCCCCAGATATCAGTTATATTATAGAGCAGTGACATCACTGCTCCCCAGATATCAGTTATATTATACAGCAGTGACATCACCGCTCTCCAGATATCAGTTATATTATACAGCAGTGACATCACCGCTCCCCAGATATCAGTTATATTATACAGCAGTGACATCACCGCTCCCCAGATATCAGTTATATTATACAGCAGTGACATCACCGCTCCCCAGATATCAGTTATATTATACAGCAGTGACATCACCGCTCCCCAGATATCAGTTATATTATACAGCAGTGACATCACCGCTCTCCAGATATCAGTTTATCATACAGAGGTGACATCACCGCTCCCCAGATATCAGTTATATTATACAGCAGTGATATCACCGCTCTCTAGATATCAGTTATATTATACAGCAGTGACATCACCGCTCCCCAGATATCAGTTATATTATACAGCAGTGACATCACCGCTCTCCAGATATCAGTTTATTATACAGAGGTGACATCACCGCTCCCCAGATATCAGTTATATTATACAGCAGTGATATCACTGCTCTCCAGATATCAGTTATATTACACAGGCTCAGTTATATTACACAGGCTGAGTATATGCTCTGGCCATAAATATGGCACAGAGGAATAAAGATGGATGAAGCCTTTGAGGCGGCCGCAGCATCAGACAATACATTGGGCAGAGCAAATGAAGCTGCTAATTGCACAATGATGTCATCCGTCAGACAGCGCTTATGTCACTGAATAAATAAATCATACATGACCGATAATGTGCACAGATTTAATGATGTCATCAGAGAACAGCACAAGACCCCCTCAGCCCTCGCAGCTCAGCGTCTGTGGCCTGGGGCTCAGAAGCATGAAGTTTTCTTGCTTTACCTCTGGACTGAGGATTGGGTCAGGGACTTCTGTTTGACAAATCCGTCCTAATGGACAAACATCTGTCCCAGAGTCCTGCTTAGAATAAAGGGTTAAATGGCAGCTTACCCTGACAGCTCCAATCATGAGCTCATATCACTTTCCCCATAAATCAGAAGTGGACGCCACCTGCACTCCAGATCCAATTATTGCCGCTGCTGTGGGACGCTCCTGTGAGCTCATTACTTCGAGGCTTGCGCCATCTCCCCTCTATTGCTGGAGGTACCCCATGTTTTTATCAATCATGAGGGGTTAAAAGCAGCTGCAGGCAGAGCACAGAAAAGCTTCAGTAAACACATTCATAGCCGGCGAGAAACCTGCGAACAATTATAGAATGGCGCAGAGTCCTCAATAAGGCACAGGAGAGCCGTGAATGACTGTGTCTGAGGCCTAACATGGCTCCCTGCTGCTGCGACATCACTGAATAATGGAGGTGAATGAGGTTACACTACGACCAGGGGACCCTGACCAGCAAAAAACAAAGAGCCAGAAACTGGTGGGTCACAATGTCACCCCATTCACCTGCGCTATGCGGCGTCACAGCAGCGGTGCGATGACTTTTCACTGTGTGACCGATGTCACGGTGGAAATTGCTGTATGACTCCAGCCCAAGACAGAGACGCGGGATCAGCGCACTTATGTCCGGACTGAGCTTTCACATAGCCCATGCCAATTTCTAAGCAGGACTGGGCCAAGGCTGTGAGGGTGCAAATATTGATGGGACTGGCGGATAAACAGTGGCCATAGAGGAGGCATCATGGACTCTCCGGGCAGCTGCTGTTCACCTCCCAGCCCCACAGCAGCCATTTCTGATCACTATGGAGACTTTATTATGTGGCAGACTAGAATGAAAGCTCTTCTGGTTCAGGACACAACTGCACAGCTCAGTGAGTGTCCACAACGTGAGGTGTACAGAAAGTGGCACTACGATAACCAGAGGTAGCAGGCGGCAGGGTCCTGGCGAGAAAGCAGGTGCAGACGCCATATTTCTATGGATGGAGACAAGTCGTCTGACTATTTCACAATGTCTGATCCTACAGTACAGCTCAGAAGAGGTTAATCTGGCGCGAACTCCCATCCATATTCAGCCCCCGTGAGCTCCCAGGCACCTGATCCACTCTACAGCAAGCACAGGTGTGAGCGTCCCCGATGCACTGCGCTCCCCGGCACCACCGCGTCCGGTGACATATAAAAAGAAATTAATTTCCCACTAATATGAAAGCAAACTGTTATTAAATTGAAAGAACGCGAGGAATCGCACATCACGGGGAGGCAGGTGTTTCCGCTGCGGTCCCTGCGGTCCACACGCGCCCATCCAATCACTAAATTATGACGTGAGCGCACACGCATCCAGTCACAGACTGTCCAAAGCCGTCACTGAATGTGGGGGCAGACTGGATCTGTGCAGCACCCTGCAGGCAAAGCAAGGAAGCCCAGCCACCATGCTTTATCATTCATGGAAGGAAGCTGCACATCGTCCAAACAATACGACATAGTGGCAAATTGCAGCGGCACAATTGTAGTTCTGCAGTTATTCACTGACAGCTGTGACTCTGGGATCACAACCCCCATCATTGCATATATCTAACCGAACAGTCAGAACGTTTTATATGGCCGGCCGGTTACTGCAGACTCTGGTGGCTCTCCATGTCCAGTCTGTAGACGTCCAGGTCCAGGCACTGATGTCTGCATCCAGTGCCTCTCCACAAGAAAAAAGGATGGAGAAGCCCCTGTGATCTCCCTCCCACAAAGCATCTGAGGAGCCCCCTCTATGTTGTGGCTCTCCTCTTCATGTTTCTGTCACATTTGTCTTTGATTGCCCCTTTACACCTTCTTTTTGACTCAAACATGCACGTCAATCATGGCCACCATCCTCCAGCGAGTGAAACCATGTGAGAGTGCCCCCACCTGGTCACCCCCAGAAGATGCCCCTGCAAAGTGGTGGTTACTCTATTAATGCACAAGATGGTGGAATATTACAAAACTTTTCATCCCTCGTAGACAATGGGAGAGTTGCGGCTCCCTAGATGACGGATCCGATATCATAGGAAAAAGTTCTCACGATCACTACAAGCAGCAGCGGTGCAGGAGGGCATTAACCCCACACTGGGAGGGTCCGGCTCTGACAGCTGGGGCTCTCTTTAACGCAACGCTCATCCTCCCGTCACAGTGTTTATCCCTCTGATAAATTGCAGTCACCATATTGTACAGCACGGTGTCCTTCTAAGCTCTATGTAGAAACAGGAGGTCAAGTTTACCTGTATAGCTCATGAGTCATCACTAAAAGTCCAGGGGAGAGAGAGCATAGAGTCAGGAGGTGAAGAGGGGGATGATAAATGCAGGGACAAGAGACTTCCTGTTTCTACATAGAGCAGAGAAAAGAGAAGAATGATCTGGGTTAAAGGGCAAAATGAGCAATTGTACAACCAATCCCACACACCGCTACTTATCCTACACCTGCCACGTAGCATGCGGTGTGCGGATCAGACCACTCCTTCACAGTAGATCTGTGAACCCAGAGTGCACTTAATCGACCTGTGCTTCCCAGAAATGTGGTGTAATGTCCTGCACCCCAAATAGTCCAGAAACAGGGAGGACACAGGGACGACTGTAAGATTACACAGGTACATCCAGATTAATGATTGCACACAGACTCCATTCCTATGCCGCAATCACAGCTACTATCCAGTGTAGTAATGCAGTTATATATCAGGTGCGTTTCTTCAGCTTCACTTTCTGCACAATCCTTATCACACAACGGTCTGCAGCTGAGGCTCCTTGTATATAGGAGCTATGGCCACTCTCCTGCCTGCTCGCTCGTATATATGAGCTATGGCCACTCTCCTGCCTGCTCCCTCGTATATACGAGCTATGGCTGCTCTCTTACCCGCTGTCTCGTATATAGGAGCTATGGCCACTCTATGCCTGCTTCCTCTTATATAGGAGCTATGGCTGCTCTACTACCCGCTCCCTCTTATATAGGAGCTATGGCTGCTCTACTACCCGCTCCCTCGTATATAGGAGCTATGGCTGCTCTCCTACCCGCACCCTCGTATATAGGAGCTATGGCTGCTCTCCTACCCGCACCCTCGTATATAGGAGCTATGGCCACTCTCCTGCCTGCTCGCTCGTATATAGGAGCTATGGCTGCTCTCCTACCCGCACCCTCGTATATAGGAGCTATGGCCACTCTCCTGCCTGCTCGCTCGTATATAGGAGCTATGGCCACTCTCCTGCCTGCTCCCTCGTATATACGAGCTATGGCTGCTCTCTTACCCGCTGTCTCGTATATAGGAGCTATGGCCACTCTACTGCCTGCTTATTCTTATATAGGAGCTATGGCTGCTCTACTACCCGCTCCCTCTTATATAGGAGCTATGGCTGCTCTACTACCCGCTCCCTCGTATATAGGAGCTATGGCTGCTCTCCTGCCTGCTCGCTCGTATATAGGAGCTATGGCCACTCTCCTGCCTGCTCCCTCGTATATGGCTGCTCTCTTACCCGCTGCCTCGTATATAGGAGCTATGGCCACTCTACTGCCTGCTTCCTCTTATATAGGAGCTATGGCTGCTCTACTACCCGCTCCCTCATATATAGGAGCTATGGCTGCTCTCCTACCCGCACCCTCGTATATAGGAGCTATGGCTGCTCTCCTACCCACACCCTCGTATATAGGAGCTATGGCTGCTCTCCTACCCGCACCCTCGTATATAGGAGCTATGGCCACTCTCCTGCCTGCTCGCTCGTATATAGGAGCTATGGCCACTCTCCTGCCTGCTCCCTCGTATATGGCTGCTCTCTTACCCGCTGCCTCGTATATAGGAGCTATGGCCACTCTACTGCCTGCTTCCTCTTATATAGGAGCTATGGCTGCTCTACTACCCGCTCCCTCGTATATAGGAGCTATGGCTGCTCTCCTACCCGCACCCTCGTATATAGGAGCTATGGCCACTCTACTGCCTGCTCCCTCTTATATAGGAGCTATGGCCACTCTCCTGCCTGCTCCCTCGTATATGGCTGCTCTTACCCGCTGCCTCATATATAGGAGCTATGGCCACTCTACTACCCGCTGCCTCGTATATAGGAGCTATGGCCGCTCTCCTGCCTGCTCCCTCTTATATAGGAGCTATGGCTGCTCTCCTACCCGCACCCTCGTATATAGGAGCTATGGCCACTCTACTGCCTGCTCCCTCTTATATAGGAGCTATGGTTTCGCTCTACTACCCGCTCCCTCATATATAGGAGCTATGGCCGCTCTCTTGCCTGCTCCCTCGTATATGGCTGCTCTCCTACCCGCACCCTCGTATATAGGAGCTATGGCCACTCTACTGCCTGCTCCCTCTTATATAGGAGCTATGGTTTCGCTCTACTACCCGCTCCCTCATATATAGGAGCTATGGCCGCTCTCCTGCCTGCTCCCTCGTATATGGCTGCTCTCCTACCCGCACCCTCGTATATAGGAGCTATGGCCACTCTACTGCCTGCTCCCTCTTATATAGGAGCTATGGTTTCGCTCTACTACCCGCTCCCTCATATATAGGAGCTATGGCCGCTCTCTTGCCTGCTCCCTCATGTATAGGAACTATGGCCGCTCTCCTGCCTGCTCCTTCTTCTTATATAGGAGCTATGGCCGCTCTCCTCTCTGCTCCCTCATATATAGGAGCTATGGCCGCTCTCCTGCCTGCTCCTTCATATAAAGGAGCTATGGCCACTCTCCTGCCTGCTCCCTCTTATATAAGAGCTATGGCTGCTCTCCTGCCTACTCCCTCATATAAAGGAGCTATGGCCGCTCTCTTGCCTGCTCCCTCATGTATAGGAGCTATGGCCGCTCTCCTGCCTGCTTCTTCTTCTTATATAGGAGCTATGGCCGCTCTCTTGCCTGCTCCCTCATGTATAGGAGCTATGGCGCTCTCCTGCCTGCTTCTCTTCTTCTTATATAGGAGCTATGGCCGCTCTCCTCTCTGCTCCCTCATATATAGGAGCTATGGCCGCTCTCCTGCCTGCTCCCTCATATACAGTTAGGTCCATATATATTTGGACAGAGACATTTATCTAATTTTGGATCTACACATTACCACAATGAATTTTAAACAAAACAATTCAGATGCAGTTGAAGTTCAGACTTTCAGCTTTCATTTGAGGGTATCCACATTAAAATTGGAAGAAGAGTTTAGGAGTTTCAGCTCCTCAACATGTGCCACCCTGTTTTTAAAGGGACCAAAAGTAATTGGACAATTGACTCCAAGGCTATTTCATGGACAGGTGTGGCCAATCCCTTCGTTATGTCATTAAATAGGAGCTATGGCAGCTCTCTTGCCTGCTCCCTCATGTATAGGAGCTATGGTGGCACTCCTACCTGCTCCCTCTTATATAGGAGCTATGGCTGCTCTCCTACCGGTCCCTCATATATAGGAGCTATGGCTGCTCTCTTGCCTGCTTCCTCTTATATGGGAGCTATGGCTGCACTCCTGTCTGCTCCCTCATGTATAGGAGCTATGGTGGCACTCCTACCTGTCCCTCATATATAGGAGCTATGGCCGCTCTTCTGCCTGCTCCCTCTTATATAGGAGCTATGGCTGCTCTTTTTACTGCTCCCTCATATATAGGAGATATAGCCGCTCTCCTACCTGCTCCCTCATATATAAAAGCTATGGCCGCTCTCTTGCCTGCTCCCTAATGAATAGGAGCTATGGCCGCTCTCCTCTCTGCTCCCTCATATATAGAAGCTATGGCAGCTCTCCTGCCTGCTCCCTCATATATAAGAGCTATGGCTGCTCTTCTGCCTGCTCCCTCTTATATAGGAGCTATGGCTGCTCTTTTTACTGCTCCCTCATATATAGGAGATATAGCCGCTCTCCTACCTGCTCCCTCATATATAGAAGCTATGGCTGCTCTCCTCTCCCTCATATATAGGAGCTATGGCCGCTCTCTTGCCTGCTCCCTAATATATAGGAGCTATGGCCGTTCTCCTCTCTGCTCCCTCATATATAGGAGCTATGGCCGCTCTCCTGCCTACTCCCTCATATATATAGGCACTATGGTCGCTTTCCTACCTGCTCCCTCATATATACAGCTCTTGCAAAAATTCAGACAGAGACTGCTGCACAATGTTCAGTGTCTGATTTTTCTCTTTATATTTTTGAGTAAAATGTAAATTGCTCTTTTATTCTATAAACTACTGACAACAGGTCACCGAATTTCCAAGCAATAAATTTTGTATTTTTCAGAAAATGAGAAATGGTCAAAATAACAAAACAATGCAGTGCTTGCAGCCCTCAAATAATGCTAAGAAAACAAGTTTTATAATCATTTAGAAACAACAATACTAATGTTTTACCTCAGAAAGAGTTCAGAAATCAATATTTGGTGGAATAACCATGATTGTTAATCACAGCTGTCATGCGTCTTGGCATGCTTTCCACCAGTCTGTCACACGGCTTTTGGGTGACCTTATGCCGCTCCTGGTACAGAAATGTAAGCAGTTCTTTGATGGCTTGTGACTATCCATCTTCCTCTTGATTACATTCCAAGAGGTCTGGAGATTGGGCGGCCATGACAGGGATCTGATGTGGTGGTCCTTCATCCACACATTGATTGACCTAGCTGTGTGGCATGGCGCATTGTCCTGCTGGAAAAAACAGTCCTCAGAGTTGGGGAATATTGCCTGAGCAAAAGGAATCAACTGTTTTTCCAGGATAACCTTGTATGCGGCTTGATTCATACGTCCTTCGCAAAGATTAACCTGCCCAATTCCAGCCTTGCTGAAGCATCCCCAGATCATCAACGATCCTCTACCAAATTTCACAGTGGGTGCAAGACACTGTCGCTTGTACGCCTCTCCAGGTCTCCGTCTAACCATTAGATGACCAGGTGTTGGGCAAAGCTGAAAATCTGCCTCATCAGAGATTACCTTACTCCAGTCCTATATGGTCCAATCCTTATGGTCTTTGGCAAACTTCAGCCTGGCTCTCCTTTGCTTCTCATTGATTAAAGGCTTTTTTTCTAGCTTTACATGACTTGAGCCCTGCCTCTAGGAGCCTGTTACGAACTGTTCTTGCCGTGCTCTTCACCCCAGCTGCCATTTGCCATTCCTTTTGTAGGTCACTTGATGTCATTCTGCGGTTGCTGAGTGACATTCGAATAAGATGACGGCCATCCCGGTCAGTGGAGAGTCGTTTTCGCCCTCTGCCGGTCTGTAGCTTTGTTGGCCCCAATGTCTGCTGCTTCACCTTGTTGTAATGGACTGCCGTCTTAGAAATTTTAAGGATGGAGACAACATGACGCTCACTGTATCCCTCTGCTAGTAAAGCCAGAATTGAGCCCTTCTTTTCCTCACTCAAGACTTTTCTTTTCAACTCCTTTGGCAAGGTTAAAAGTTATTTTTCATTCCTGTTACTTTTGGGATATTACTAGCACTTGTTTTGCCATCCAGCTTGTCCTATTGCAGGAGGATTGTGAACACCACAGCAGTGTTTTTTATACTTCGTTAAATAAGATTTGGTTCAGGTGATCACCTAATCAGAAGCACATTAAGTAGAATGAGGTGAACTCTGGTTGGAATTCAGCTGACACTGGAATGGAATGGCCGTCAGACATGGAGAGAAGCTGATTTTTATAAAACTGTGCAGTGGTCTCTTAATTTTTGCCAGAGCTGTAGGATCTATGGCTATCCTACATGTGTCTTACCCTTCAAGTATACATGCCTTCACTATTCTGCTGTTACATCATATCTTATCCTCCAGAGCTGCATTGACTATTCTGCTTTTATATTGTCTTATCCTCCAGACCTACAGTCAATATTCTGCTGTTACATCATTTTACCTTCCAGTCACCTCCAGAGCTGTTGTCACTATTGTGCTATCACATCATCTTATCCTCCAGAGCTGCAGTCACTATTTTGCTATATCGCATATAATCCTCCAGAGCTGGTCACTATTCTGCTGTTGCACCGTGTTTTATACTCCAGAGCTGCACTCACTATTCTGCTGGACAGTTGTGGTGGGTTCTCCCATACTTATATAGGTATGTCATTTGATACTGATTTGCACTTGACACTTTATCTGGTACTTTTTGTTTTCATGCTATGGGAGTACTCCACCTATCATTTTAATAATAATAATCTCTATTTTTATATAGCGCCAACCTATTCCACAGCGTTTAGTTTGCACAATGGGGCTCACAATCTACATTCCCTATCAGTATGTCTTTGGAGTGTGGGAGGAAACCTGAGAACCCGGAGGAAACCCATGCAAACATGGGAAGAACATACAAACTCCTTGCAGATGTTGTCCTTGGTGGGATTTGAACCCAGGACTCCAGCGCTGCAAGGCTGCAGTGCTGACCATTTTGAACCATATACTGAATTTAAGGGGGCACTTTAAATACCATTTTTGTACAACTATTTTGCTTTTTTTTACATTGTCTTATCCTCCAGAGCTGCAGTCACTATTCTGCTGTTACATTGCGTCTTATCCTCCAGTCACCATCAGAGCTGCAGTCACTACTGTTACACTGGTGTCTCATCCTCCAGAGCTGCAGTTAATATTCTCCTGTTACATCATGTCTTCCAGTGCTGCAGTCACTATTCTGCTGTTACATCTTGTCTTATCCTCCTAACAGTGCAGATACAGTCCTGTATGTTTATCTGGTTCCTGTAGGTAGAGGGTCTGTAATCAGGTGCTGGGGTCTTTTATTCACCTCTCATTCCTCTGCCTCTTACAGTGAAGGGTTAAGCCTTGGGCAGTCCCGGTGTAGCAGCAGGTTCTACCCTGCAGGAGTGCCAGGTGTCTGCTCTCCACAGATGAATGTGGAGGATTAGACAGATCACATTCATGTAAAGCAAGAAGCAACATGTCCTCCTGACACTGCAGTAACATGGTGAGCACAAGCCCAAGGGCACAGGGAGGGCAGAGCCCCAGCAGGCAGTGCCAGCCTCACCACACCCTGCACAGGAGACACTGCCTCACCTACAGATTAATATGGACATAATCTGTGGACACTATGCAGCAGGAAGACATCCCCATTACTGGTGACCAGAGACCGGTGACCATGCTGCTCAGAGACTGGTGACCACGGTAACCAGAGACCAGTGACCAAAAACTGGGGACCACATTGTCCAGAGTTGGGATAGAGACCATGGTGACCAGAGACCACTGTCATCAGAAACCATGGACCACAGTGACCTAAGATAACTGTGACCAGAAACCGGTGACAATGGTAACCAGAGATCGGTGACCAGAAACTGGAGACCACAGTGACCAGAGACCATTGTGACAAGAGATTGTTGACCAGAGACCGGTGATCGTGGTGACCAAAGACCGTTGACCATGGTGACCAGAAACCGGGGACTATGGTGATCAGAGACAACAGTGACCATAGACGGGTGACCAGAGACAAGTTCCCAGGAACTGGTGACCACTGAGATTAGGGAGACTAATGATGAATGTGACAACAGTCCTGTAATGTATGGTGTACAGTTCATATAGCGTCTTGTGCTTGGGTGCGAGGAAAACACATGAGACACAGGTTTGATATAGAAGGACTTGTATTACTTCATACAAGTGGCAAAAATAGTCACACAGTTTGCAGGTACAGAAGCAGGAGACACAGCAGGCCAGAGTAACTTAAGCTCAGCAATAACTCTCCACAACAGGTTCAGGATCTCTTCTCTGTTACCGTAATTCCATGCAAACGTGGATTTATCAAATAGCAGGTTTCCAGAGTCCACAAGTGTTCCAAAGTTCCTCAGTAGGAAATAGCTGGAGTACAAAGTCCAAGGTTTTCCAGGAGTCAGGTCACAGGCTCACTGCAGGCTTGATTCTGAAGCACTGATTGCTCAGCTGAGGCTGCTTAAGAAGCAAGAGGGAGAGAATCAGGGCGGGAACATGAAAGCTGGAAACTCCATATTGACTGAGGGCAAGATAGCTGCAAGACAGAAAGCAGAATGGCTGACGGAAAAACTGAGTTTCACCCCTCCACAGAGATGTAGATTTTAGTCTGAAGAGAGGACTCATATGTTCCCATGCAGACAGACTTTTCTAAAGCGAGGATAGGCATTAGTTAGGACCTGATATACGAGAGGAGCCTTGACGTGGCTATCAGGCTCGCATAATTTGGCCATCTTATGCGCTAAGACTTCTCAATTTTTCATATTTCTAAGGTAATGATGCAATTCATTTTTTATATTTTTCATATTTTGAGTTTGCAAGCTATAGCGCTACAGTGTGCTACCTTTTTTTCTTGTATGTATATGAGTTGGTGACTCTAGGTTTAGCACCTGTTCACACTGAATCTATGTTTGGATGTGCCGGTCAGTTTTTTGATATGTATTCATTTACCTTCTACCTGAGCACTCCACCTGGTGGTCACAGGCTTTTTAATTACAACAGGTTCATCACCCCTCCACAGAGATGTAGATTTTAGTCTGAAGAGAGGACTCATATGTTCCCATGCAGACAGACTTTTCTAAAGCGAGGATAGGCATTAGTTAGGACCTGATATACGAGAGGAGCCTTGACGTGGCTATCAGGCTCGCATAATTTGGCCATCTTATGCGCTAAGACTTCTCAATTTTTCATATTTCTAAAGTAATGATGCAATTCATTTTTTATATTTTTCATATTTCGAGTTTGCAAGCTATAGCGCTACAGTGTGCTACCTTTTTTTCTTGTATGTATATGAGTTGGTGACTCTAGGTTTAGCACCTGTTCACACTGAATCTATGTTTGGATGTGCCGGTCAGTTTTTTGATATGTATTCATTTACCTTCTACCTGAGCACTCCACCTGGTGGTCACAGGCTTTTTAATTACAACAGGTTCATCACCCCTCCACAGAGATGTAGATTTTAGTCTGAAGAGAGGACTCATATGTTCCCATGCAGACAGACTTTTCTAAAGCGAGGATAGGCATTAGTTAGGACCTGATATACGAGAGGAGCCTTGACGTGGCTATCAGGCTCGCATAATTTGGCCATCTTATGCGCTAAGACTTCTTAATTTTTCATATTTCTAAAGTAATGATGCAATTCATTTTTTATATTTTTCATATTTCGAGTTTGCAAGCTATAGCGCTACAGTGTGCTACCTTTTTTTCTTGTATGTATATGAGTTGGTGACTCTAGGTTTAGCACCTGTTCACACTGAATCTATGTTTGGATGTGCCGGTCAGTTTTTTGATATGTATTCATTTACCTTCTACCTGAGCACTCCACCTGGTGGTCACAGGCTTTTTAATTACAACAGGTTCATCACCCTCCACATAGATGTAGATTTTAGTCTGAAGAGAGGACTCATGTTCCCATGCAGACAGACTTTTCTAAAGCGAGGATAGGCATTAGTTAGGACCTGATATACGAGAGGAGCCTTGACGTGGCTATCAGGCTCGCATAATTTGGCCATCTTATGCGCTAAGACTTCTCAATTTTTCATATTTCTAAGGTAATGATGCAATTCATTTTTTATATTTTTCATATTTCGAGTTTGCAAGCTATAGCGCTACAGTGTGCTACCTTTTTTTCTTGTATGTATATGAGTTGGTGACTCTAGGTTTAGCACCTGTTCACACTGAATCTATGTTTGGATGTGCCAGTCAGTTTTTTGATATGTATTCATTTACCTTCTACCTGAGCACTCCACCTGGTGGTCACAGGCTTTTTAATTACAACAGGTTCATCACCCCTCCACATAGATGTAGATTTTAGTCTGAAGAGAGGACTCATGTTCCCATGCAGACAGACTTTTCTAAAGCGAGGATAGGCATTAGTTAGGACCTGATATACGAGAGGAGCCTTGACGTGGCTATCAGGCTCGCATAATTTGGCCATCTTATGCGCTAAGACTTCTCAATTTTTCATATTTCTAAGGTAATGATGCAATTCATTTTTTATATTTTTCATATTTCGAGTTTGCAAGCTATAGCGCTACAGTGTGCTACCTTTTTTTCTTGTAAAGAACCTTACAAGTCCTGTGGAAATTCAGATATAAAGTATATAAACACAGTTCCATGTAAAGAAACAGTCGTATGTAAACTAATTATAAACGTTTCGCACCGTTCTAGTAGACATTGTATTCTTATTTGGCACCATTTTCAGCACTTCTGTTTCCTTTTAGAAAATGGAAATGTAATTGGTTTATATTACTTATTATTATAGCACCATTTATTCCATGGCATGTGACCTGTGAGGAGGGGTGTACATAATAACAATTTGTACAATAATCATGAACAGTTACCGCCTGGTCCAGGAGGAGAGAGGACTCTGCCCGCCAGTCACCGACTGGTCCAGGAGGAGAGAGGACCCTGCCTGCGAGTCACCGCCTGGTCCAGGGGAGAGGACCCTGCCCGCGGGGGCTCACAGTCTACAAGGGATGGGTGAGGATACAGTAGGTGAGGGCAGAGCTGGTCATGCAGCGGTTTGGTGGTTACTGCAGGTTGTAAGCTTGCTGTAAGAGGTCGGTCTTCAGGTTCCTTTTGAAGGTTCCCATGGTAGGTGAGAGTCTGATATGTTGGGGTACACAGTTCCAGAGTAGGGGAGATATATGGGAGAAATTTAGTGAATGTGGGGAGAAGATACAAGATGGGAGTAGAGAAGGAGATCTTGTGAGGATCGGAGGTTGTGTGCAGGTAGGTATCGGGAGACAAGGTCTCAGATGTATGGAGGACACAGGTTGTGAATGGCTTTGTTTGTCATGGTTAGGGTTTTGAACTGGAGTCTCTGGGTAATGGGGATCCAGTGCAGGGATTAGCAGAGGGGAGAGGCCGGGGAAGAGCGGGGGGCAGGTAGATTACTCGGACAGCAGAGTTTAGGATAGATTGGAGAGGCTAAAATCCTCTCATCGCTCAATATACCTGACAGCTGAGGATTTGCTGCAATGTACCCAGTGTAAGCTATGGTCTGATGGTCAGGGAAGATGATGATGTCGGATTATGGACTGCCAGTCACTTTCTCATAGAGACACCCAAGCTCTCAGTTGAGTGAGTGCTCCTGTGTGTGGGAGAGATGGCGCAGACATAGCCATCTGAGGAGCATGGTCGCTTTCCAGTTGCCAGTGGCTGATTTTTGCCGCCTTGTTTTCTCCTTTGCTTTCTCTCAGTTCTCACTGTGGCGTCCCCTGGGGTACGGAGCTGGGTTTGAAGAGTAATAATGACTCCGCAGGGAAGACACCGTACAGCTCAGTGCATCTGGAGTGATAGGGAGCCATGAAGAGCGCCCCCGTAGGATCACACCCACAGCAGCTATAATAGGCTTTGTGATGTCATCCTGGAATCATCTCACCATCAAAAGGAATGTGAAGCGGAGCAGGAAGCGCTCAGTAGAGTTCGACCACGGTAAGAGGAGTCCGACCACGTCCAAAGAATTCTGCCACGGCCAAAGCAGTCCGACATCAAGAGGATTCACCACATCCAGAGCAGTCCGAACACGGCCAGAGCAGTTCAACCATGGCCAGAGGAGAATAATCACATCCAGGATTCACCACAGCCACAGGAGTCCGACCACGGCCAGAGGAGTCCGACCACGGCTATAGGAGTTCGACCGTGACTGATATTAGCCTCTTATAGCGCTCCAGTACTGATATAACCTCCAGACATTACACCATGTGACAGATATCAGCCCCTCTTATAACGCTCCAGTACTGATATTACCTACAGACCTTATGTCATAGACGTGGTATGTGGAACCACTGTGCCACGGACCAGGGAGAGCCTGGAGGAACGTGACTAAGCGAGCACTGAACTGTTCACTAGAGCCTTTGATGGTGAGGTTAGATTTGGCTCCCGATGAACGCCAGGTGCCACTCCAGGATAGACCAACGGACGCGCAGCAGCTGAACTCAGTAGGACAGATTGTATGGTGCAGCAGGCAGAGTTTGTACCAGAGTGCAGCAGGCAGGATGTGCAGCAGGAAGGATCTGCACCAGAGTGCAGCAGGCACCGATACACAACCTTACACAACTAGACTGCAGAACAGTAAGGCTGCTCAGGCACCTCCCCAGTGAGGAGGAATCTATATATATATATATATATATATATAATGTCCCACAGCCATTGGCTGGAGAGGAAATAGCAAGTGAACGTGCTGGCCCTTTTAGAGGGTGGGAGCGCGCCGTGCCGCGCTCTAAGGACATGGCTGGTGGCCTAGCTGGAAGTTCTGTTAGAAGCATGCAGAGAATGGGGAAAGGAAGAACCGACCGCAGCGAGGGCGAGTGAAGTGACATGCCAGAGACCCTGCCTATCAGAGAAGGGATCCGGCGTGCGTGGTGCTAACACATTACATCATATGTGACTGATATCAGCCTCTTATAACGCTCCAGTACTAATATAACCCCAGACATTACATCATGTGACTGATATCAGCCCCTCTTATAATGCTCCAGTACTAATATTACCCCAGACATTACACCATATGCGACTGATATCAGCCCTCTTAGGCTGTGTGCACACGTTGCAGAATTTGATGCGGATCCTCAACGTTGTTGGACGCGCAGAATAGCATCAAATCTGCAGTGTAGTGCACAGCCAATGTTACTCAATGTGAATTGCTGATTTTGTGGGCACATGCTGCGAGAAAAAGCCGCACTGAATCTCAGCGTGTTTTTTTTCCGCAGCAAGTCAATTCTTTTTGCGGATCTGCAGCGTTTCTGCACCCATTGAGTCAGTCAAATCCGCAGCAAAACCGCAGGTTTAAAAAGATATGTGGTTTTGCTGCGGAGTTGCGTGCGACGCAGTAGATAGGGAGGAGGAAGTGTGTGGGCGGAGACTGTGTGTGCAGTGAATATGTGCGTGTCCGTACGAGGGTGTCTGTGTGTATCTATGTGTGTCTGTGTGTAAGGCTGACAACGTCCGATGGGACTACTAGTACCATCCGGTCATGTCTGCTACAGTGACAGCATTAGCCTGATGATAGGACAGTAGTAGTCCCATCATCCGGCTACTGTGTTGAATAGTAAACAAAAAAATAAATAAATAAACCAACATAATACCTGGGTCCGACGTAATCCATTTAACGAGTCACATCGGCAGACGGAAGGTATCCTTCCGCAGTGTATCATTACGCCGTCAAAGGTCACAGGAGTTCGTCTTGTCACTTGCGGCCCCTCTGCGTTGGAAAATTCTCACGCAGCATTGCCGTCAAGTGAGAGTATGAACTCCAGTGACACCCTCAGTGATAACACTGCAGGAGCCATTGTCTCCTATCAGTGTGTCACTGGAGGCCCTGTAGAGCCATTACATCTCCCGATGTGACAGCTCTACATGGGAGATCGTCATGGGACACTCGTTATTACATGGATTACATTGGAACAGGGAGTATTTGTGTTTGTTTATTATTTAATTATTTTTTTTTGTTATCGAGGGAGTCGCAGGAATTAGGAGTACAATAAAGATGGGAAAATGTGTTGTTTTATTTAATTAAAATACTCTATTCTGGCTGTTTTTATTTAACCCATTAACAACTATAGGAATAGTAATGACACCTCTCCATTACTAAGCCAGGTTTAATGTCACCTTACAATACAAAGGTGACATCAACGCCCCATTACCCCATATACCATCTCTACAGGGCAGTGGGAAGAGAGAGGCTAAGCGCCGAAATTGGCACATCTTAGAGATGCGCCATTTCTGGGGCAGCTGCGGGCTGGTGTTTGTAGCCGGGTGGAGTGGTTTGGGGGAAAATATCCATGGTCCCTTCCTAGGCTATTAATATCAGCCCGCAGCTGTCTGCATAGCCTTTTCTGGCTATTAATTATAGGGAGACTCCACGTCATTTTTAGAGGGGGCTCCCCTATTTTAATAGCCAGTAAAGGCTATGCAGACAGCTACAGGCTGATATTAATAGCTTCCCAGGCTATAAACATCTGCCCCCAGTCGCTGGCTTTCCATGTTCTGGTTTTAAAAATTGCGCAGGAGCCCACGCCATTTTTTTTTAAATTAATCAGATATTGTGTTTAAGGCCGAGATCACACTTGCAATTCCGGCACTTAGCCTCTCTCTTCCCACTGCCCTGTAGTGGTGGCATATGGGGTAATAATTGGGGAGTTGATGTCACCTTTGTATTGTAACGTGACATCAAGCTCAGCTTAGTAATGGAGAGGTGTCAATAAGACACCTCTCCATTACTAATCTTATAGTTGTTAATGGGTTAACTAAACACACAGCAAGAATAAAAATGTAAGGCTGCGAATCTGTTAGCGCTATTAAATAAAGATTATTATTATTATTATTATTATAAGTATTTTAATGAAATAAAACAGTTTCCCATATTTATTAGTCGCCTAGTTCACCAAAGCCATCGATCGCATGCAAAAAAAATAAAATAATAACCCAACACCAATACTCCCCTGTTCCGATGTAATCCATTTAATAACGAGTGTCCCGCAACAATCTCCCGCGTAGAGCTGTCACATCAGGAGATGTGACCACTCTACAGGACCTCCAGGGACACACTGACAGGAGATAATGGCTCCTGCAGTGTTATCACTAAGGGTTCACTAGAGTTCATGATCTCCCTTTACAGCACTGCTGGTGAGAATTTTCCCATGCAGCAGGGCCGCAAGTGACAGGACGAACGCCTGTGACCCCTGAAGGCGGAGGGATACACTGGAAGGATACCTTCCGTCACTGTATCACCAGGGGCCCCTGGAGAGCAGTCACACCTCCCGATGTGACAGCTCTACACGGGAGATTGTCGTGTGACGCTCGTTATTAAATGGATTACATCGGAACAGGAAGTATACTGTTGGTTTATCTTTTTAGCAGGGGATCGAGGGCTTCGGAGATTAGATGTTTGAGTATGTGAATGTTTTTTGGGCTTTATTACACATGAACACAGTAGCTGGATGATGGGACAATCATGGCATCCCATCATCGGCTAATGCTGTTAGGGCCCCATCTCACATAGTGAGATCGCTGATCTCAACAGCGATCTCGCTATGTCTGACACGTACCAGCGATCAGGCCCCTGCTGTGAATCGCTGGTCGTGTCAGAAATGCCAGGACTTTTTTTTGATCGCTGGTCTCCCGCTGGCCAGCACGCATCGCTGCGTGTGACAGGTAGGACACCAGCGATCTACTGGTAACCAAGGTGCACATCGGGTTTCCTGGCGCGGGGCTGTGCCTGGAAACCCGACGTGTATGTTAGATACCAGCGCGCTGCTGCAGGGGAGCTGGTAACCAAGGTACACGTCGGGTTTCCAGGCACCGCGTAGCGCCTGGAAACCCGACATGTACCTTGGTTACCAGCTCCCTGCATCAGCGCGCTGGTATCCAACGTACACTGCGGGTAACTAGACGACGTTACCCCAGTGTTGCTGTCCTGATCGCTGCCTGTTTGGCAGCTCAGCAGCGATCATGTAGCGACACACCAGCGATCCTGATCGTTGTCGGGATAGCTGGTGTGTCGCTATGTGAGACGGGGCCCTTACTGTTCTATGTGACAGCATACATAGCCGGATGGGATAGTAGTCCCATCAGACGATGCCTGCACACAGACACACAGCCGCGCACACACCAGCACAGACACTCACATCTTCTCCGCAATCTCCTCCCACACACTCTTCCTGCCTTTTTCGCCCGCACATCCGCAGCAAAACTGCAAATTTTTCTACACTTGCGGTTTTGCTGCGGATTTGACTGACTCAATGGGTGCAGAAACGCTGCAGATACGCAAAAAGAACTGATATGCTGCGGAAAATAAAATGCTGAGAATCAGTGTGGATTTTTCTGCAGCATGTGCACACCAATTCTGAGATTCCCACTGATTATCATTGGCTGTGCACTACATTGCGGATTTGGTGCAATTCTGCAAGTCCAAATACGCTGCGGATCCGGAATAAAATCCGCAACGTGTACACACAGCCTTATAACGCTTCAGCACTACATAGAATCCCGGGCTGTGCAGGTTACTGGACCAGTAATATTATAAGTTCCATGTGTATAGATTCTTCTGCTCTGAACCGTCAGTTTTAGTAACGCTGCGGAGCTGCAATTCTATCTGCCGGGGAATACATTGTATCAGCTCCACCATCTGTATCCATTTATGTATGTGCCCCCCTCCCCCACAGCCAAGTCTGCGCTCGTCCAGGACACAGTGCTGTTGGATCTGATCTGAGTAAAAAAAAATCTCTGCAGAGTTGTCAGGACATGAGTAGTCAGGAGCCGTGAAATGTCACCACAGCCGTCCGCCATTATGTAACCAGTCTTCTGGATCTTGTGCTTCCAGTTACCGACATCATACAGCATCTCCATATTAAAGGGTGAATGGTGGGGCCGTATTGCCAAGATAGCGGAGGCTGCGGACCAGGGGTGTGGGATGTGACACAGGGCAGTATGCCAGCCATCAGATGAGGCTGTGGACCAAGGGAAGGTGATGCAATGCGGGGAAGTTTCACCGCCATAAGAGGAGGCTGTGGACCAGGGGTGTGGATGTAACGCGAAGCAATATAGCTGCCATAACAGGAGGCTTTGGGCCAGGGGTGGGGAATGTGATGTGGAGCGATATGGCAGCCATAGAGAAGGCTGCAGACCAGGGGTGGGGGATGTGATGCGGGGCATTATTGCCGCCAAAGGACTAGGCTGTGGACCAGGGGTGGGGGATGTGATGCGGTGTAGTATGGCAGACATAGAGGAGGCTGTGAACCCGGGGTGTGGATGTAACGCGAAGCAATATAGCTGCCGTAACAGGAGGCTTTGGGCCAGGGGTGGGGTATGTGATGTGGAGCGATATGGCAGCCATAGAGAAGGCTGCAGACCAGGGGTGGGGGATGTGATGCGGGGCAATATGGCAGCCATAGAAGAGGCTGTGGACCAGGGGTGTGGGATGTGACGCGGCACAGAATTGCTGCCATAAGTGGCTGTGGGACAGGAGTGGGTGATGTGATGCGGGGTGGTATGGCAGCTATAGAGAAGGCTGCAAACCAAGGGTGGGGGATGTGATAAAGGGCATTATTGCCGCCAAAGGACTAGGCTGTGGACCAGGGGTGGGGGATGTGATGCAGTGTAGTATGGCAGACATAGAGGAGGCTGTGGACCAGGGGTCAGGGATGTGACTCGGCACAGTATCGCTGCCATAAGAGGAGGCTGTGGACCAGGAGTGGGGGATGTGATATGGGGTGGTATGGCAGCTATAGAGAAAGCTGCGGACCAAGGGTGGGGGATGTGAAGGCGGGCATTATCGCCGCCATAACACGAGGCTGTGGACCAGTGGTGGGGGATGTGATGAAGGGCAGTATGGCAGCCATAGAGGATGTGGACCAGGGGTGGGGGATGTGGGAAAGGCTTTTGCTTGCACTCAGGGAAGTGTTTGAGTTTCTGTGAATCCAGAGGTAAACAATGGGCTGAAACGATAAAGAAACAAACGGCTGAAAAAGAAAGCGCAAGAGGATGCAGAGGAAGTCAGGAATGGGAATCCAACAGATCAGGATCCAAATCAGTGAAGAAAATTTAAAAGATGGTGGCGATAATGCCCAATAGTCGTATCTCTTATGAGTGCACATGGAGCAAATATAGGTAAGAGAGTCCAGATGTGGGCGTCCGCACTGACATGTGGCACATAAGCTCTCACTGACATGTCGATTTTTCAGTGCAGAATAGTGAATCCTTCCCGGGTGACTCCGGCACCTCTATCTCTCGCTGCCTTGACCTGATATTGGGACATACATCCATCCAGACAATGCCAGAAAGAACGTCGCCGCCTCTGAATCTGCTCCCTGTTCTCCAGCAGACACAGAGCACATTGTTCCCGCACTCACCGGGGGGAACCACTCGGATAAACTGCTCTATTATGGGGGTAATGTGAGTAACGCTGGCCACGCTCTGCCTCAATCTGCTTCCGAAACCAGGAGTTGAGCAGCAGGATTAATCTCCACTTTGGCCAGGTACCCAGATGTCCATGTGGGAGGCTGGGGGGCTGGCTCCATAATTTATGTTACAATTCTGCATGGAATACAATGTCTTCTAGTACCAGCATTTCCTGCATCCCGTGAGGACCCAATTATTATAAATTGGCATCATCCAGAATACAAGAATAATAGAAAAAAGCTTTCACTTCATTGCCGATGAGCATGCAAACGCCGGGCCCTTATTCTACACAGGAGACACAAAAAATGAAAGTTTGCAAAATATATATCTTGGATTTGCATGTGTCCATCATGGTAATTCCATTTGCATCACTCTACAAGCTCCGTGTTTCCTTGGGGCAACTTCTCACCAAGTTACAAGCAAATCCTGAGACAAAGCCAATGTTTCGCGAGCAAGTGGCTTTACTCCAGAACACGCAAAATGGCAGCTAAGTTTTAACTTTTATGATGCATTTTGGATAAACAAATGATCTCTGATGCATCTTGGAAACAATTTGTCTTAGAATTTGCACATTTTCTTTAAACATTTCTGTAGTTCATCAGCAACTTCCTACAGGAAGGGAAAGGGGCAATGAATGTGGCGCCTGGCGGAGGGTCAGTGGAAAGAGCCATAACAGACACCTCCTATACATGGGGCACAAACTGACATCATTACCTTTTATTGTTTCTCCTCAAATGGGCATTTAGCTAAAAATAACCAATAAAGGGTGGACAACACTTCATGAGGGGTCAAAGACCCCCAGAGATATGGCCTGGGACCCACAGGCTGTATTGTCTAATGAAGAGGTTTATAGGTGATGACTGTGAACAAGAAGGGGCTGCAAACTAATCAGTAAATAGGCCTGGAGAAAGCTCTTGAGCGGTCGTTACATGGATCCGATGTTGGACTTAATAATAACAAAGGTGGCTGCATTGTATACGGAGGTGGCTGCATTGTATACAGAGGTGGCGGGGTTCACATGTACATCTCCATGAGTTGACGCTGGGGGAGATACATCTTCTGTCCTGTCCTGGGTGCAGGTAGAGCCCCCGATCCTCTTCTCCAGTGTATACCCCGCCCGCGCTCATTGCTTTCTCTATTATACCACTCTTCAGTCTATTATCATTCCAGGAGAAATGGGAAACTTATCTTCCTCCGCTGCTTCTTGTCTGGTTCATTCCCAAATCTTAACTAGATCACGGTCCCTGGAGGCCGGAGGTAATTGAGTTTGCTGAAAATACCAGCAGAATCCTCAGAGACTTTGTTTAGTATTCAGTGTCACAGGAGAAGGGCGGCCCGGGGCAAGTGAGGGGTTAATGAGATATCAGAGACCCTCATTGTCCACCTGTAATAGTGGATGTGAAGGGGCTGAGGCTGGAGGATCCCACCTGGGGTCGTGTCCCCTCGTTTCCACAGGAAGACGATTGTAATGTTGGATAGGAAGAGCATAAGCGCTAGAGCAAAAACCCGTATCCCCCAGGGTGTCCACCTGTGTCCTACAAATCCACCACAGGAGACGACATCGACCTGACATCAGAGAGCAAGGAGGAAAGAGCCAGGACTGGTGCTGAGCTGCACAAAGGGTCCACGGCAATCCACAGGGGCTCCGCAGCAATCCACAGGGGGCTCCACAGAAATCCACAGAGGGCACTGCAACAATCCACAGGGGGCTCTGTAGCAATCCAAAGGGTGCTCTGCAGCAATCCAAAGGGGGCTCCACAGAAATTCACAGGGGGATAAACAGCAATTTACAGGGTTCTCCAAAGCAATCCACAGGGCACAGATGGGCGGACAGTCCGGGCACATGGAGCTGAGCTCCGATCCCTCACTGCCTCCATCCAGGTCATGTTTTCAAGCAGAGAACATTCATCTCTTCTCTCATTTTCATGTTTTTGGAATGTAAAGGCCCCAAAACACATTAATGTCAGCTGAATGCCCCAATATGAAAAGGGCTCAGCTGATATGTGTGGGAGCGCTGGCCGACTACCTAATGTGTGGGAGCGCTGGCCGACTGTCTAATGTGTGGGAGTGCTCGCCGACTGTCTAATGTGTGGGAGCGCTGGCCGATTGTCTAATGTGTGGGAGCGCTGGCCGACTGTCTAATGTGTGGGAGCGCTGGCTGACTTGTCTAATGTGTGGGAGCGCTGGTCGACTGTCTAATATGCGGGGGCGCTGGCTGACTGTCTAATGTGCGGGGGCGCTGGCCGACTGTCTAATGTGTGGGAGCGCTGACTATCTAATGTGTTAGAGCGCTGGTCGACTGTCTAATGTGTGGGAGTGCTGGACGACTAATGTGTGGGAGTGGTGGCAGACTGCCTAATATGTGGGGGCGCTGGCCGACTGTCTAATGTGCGGGGGCGCTGGCCGACTGTCTAATGTGTGAGAGCGCTGGCTGACTCTCTAATGTGTTAGAGCGCTGGTCGACTGTCTAATGTGTGGGAGTGCTGGACGACTAATGTGTGGGAGTGGTGGCAGACTGCCTAATATGCGGGGGCGCTGGCCGACTGTCTAATGTGTGGGGGCGCTGGCCGACTGTCTAATGTGTGGGGGCGCTGGCTGACTGATGATCTGGAAAGATGTCGATCACGTCTGACTTCAGACATCTGATTGCTTTGTTCTCCCGGAGAGGAGCCACTGACGTGCCGGACATCAGCCTTTCTCACAGAGAGCTCGGCCAAAGCACCGTTGGGCTGATAGACAAAAAGTGGAGTAGTGCAACAGTCGCTGATGAGCAGCAGGGACCCCCAGTCTGGGGCTGGCACTGTATCCCCCCCCGGATATAAGATGTGGAGGTGTGGGGGACTTTAGGATAATGGTGCACACGACGAGATGACGGTGTACAGCGACGTCATATATGCGAGTTATAGCAGTTTCCGTCTTATGTCGTTTTGGTTCCGCTCATCGCACGCAGCTCTGTTATCGCCCGCAGCTGCATGTTTGGGTATATAAACACTTGGTCTTGTGCCCACTGTGGAGTTTAGTTGAGCCATATGTACAACACAAACATCAATAGGACTGTACAGCTCCAGAGAGCTCCCCGGGGGGCGCTGCAACCTCCGTCTTTCTACTCCGGACTGATTCCTAAATGTGAAGATAATGGGAAAGGAACAATGAGCTGGAATCATAGTGCAGCATCCAGACCACTCTCAGGGTTATAACAGGTCTGTAACTCTTCCCTGCCCCAGTGCACGTAAACTCTACACACACTGCAAGCTGCACAACTGCAAGTTACTCATACCCAGCAAGTTCCACACGCTGCAAGATCCATACACAGCAAACTCCACTGTCACGGGTTTACAGTGACAGAGAGGGGTTAGAAGACTGCAGCCTCGGATTTCATGCAGTCCTGCATTAATTAAAAGCACTTCATTGTTATGATTTGGTAGCTGAGGAGAGCAGGCAAAAACGGCAATACACTAGAGAGGTTGGAATCTACTGGATTGCAGTACCCTGACTAACCACAACTAAAGGCAGCCGTGGAGCGTTCCTACGTTGGTCCTAGACGCCTCGTCACAGCCTGAGAGGTTAACTACACCTAAAGATAGAAAGAGGAAAGCTATCTGCCCCGGAGCAGATCCCCAAAGAACATAGGAAGCCCCCAAACATGTAATGGCGGTTAGACAAGAGGAAATACAGACACAGACAGAAAATAGTATGAGCAAACGTTGGGGCCCAATCTGCCTAGACAGAAAAGGATAGGAAGGATACTCACTGCAATCCACAAAAACCCTAAAAAATGCCAACGCTACTAATTGCAAAAACACCAGAGATCACACGACCTCCACCACCTAAATTAGTTCTCTGGTGTAACAAAACTAAGCCGCAGCCACTGAAAAAACTAGAAAAGGCAAATGAACAAATAACAGTGGCTCCAGAGGAACTGAGAGGAGCCCAAGCCCCCCCGGGGGGGAACCTGGCTAACCTCACAGAAATGCAGAGAAATATGCAAATGGTAAGCACAAAAACAAAAAAAACAGAAAATATCTTATCTGAGAGCAGGAGAAGAGGCAAGACTTAGCAAGCTTCCAAGTGAACCAGGAAACAACGTTGACAAGAACAATTGATCACCGGCAACCATGATGGGAGGGAACCTCCCTTATATCCAGCCAGTCTGTGATTCCTGATTGCCAATCCTCATTGAATGGTTCAGTACTGTTTGTAACCACCAGAGGGAGCTTCTGCTCAGAATTCATTTCTAAAACATTCACAACACTTCATATTAAATGGTACAGTTTTCTGTTGGCAGTTCAGGGATTAATCTGCTCAGCTACAGTCTCTAAAGCTTTCCTGCTTGGATGATCTCAGCTGTTCAGTATTGGCCACTTCACTCTCCTATATATATATAGACTTGCCAGGTCAGTCTGTGTGAAATCCTAATCCTCTCCTATTTGGTTTTCCTTTACTTCCTTGTGTTCCTCTCTGTTGTCTGTGAGTGCATATTTGGTATTTTCATTTATCCCTGTAGGTCCTCCCTTGTTAGTATGATTTGTGTATATACTGTGACAGTCACTGGAACAGTACTGGAGGGGAGAAATGTGTCACTACGCTTAATGGCGTCAGTGATGTGAAACCCAGAGTATTTTCCTCCAACACACTGTCATGCCGCCTGCCCTGCCGACCCCAGCGTACTTACCTGTCCACGACGTCCCAGCGCGCTTCCTGTGCTGGTGCGCGTCACCCGGCTTCCTCCTGGCTCCGGTCGGGTGCGCGTCTCTCAAGCTGGGTTCAGCGGCGCACGCGCAAATCGCTCTCCCTGACCTCAGCCGCTCCTTCCCTGTCCTCTCTATGCCCCAGGAGGACCCTGACCCGGAAGTCCCCGGCGATCTCTGCATATCGGCAGCCTCTTCCCCTAGGCTGTGCCTGATTATCATTTGTGCCTTACTTTTGATTCGGCCCCACGCTTCCCTGCGGTCTCTCTGTCCTGTGGCTACCCCTCCTGTCTTGTGCTGTTTTCCTCAGTCCTCACCCAGGTCCCTCTCTCTGTTCTCTTCCTGTGTCCCAGTCCTGCCTGTGTCCGTGTGTCTGTCGTGTCCGCCTGCCAGTGCTTCAGCCGTGCTTCCCTGCCGAAGTCTCAGCCGTACTTCCCTGCCAGTGTTTCAGCCATACCTCCCTGCCAGTGTCTTAGCCGTGCCCGCCTGCCAGTGTCTCGGTCGTGCCTGCCTTTTTGCTCGTCCTTCCCGCCTCCTGCTTGTGTCTTCTGTTGTGCCGTCCCTGGGTACCAGCTGTTGCAGCGATAGTCTCCCCTGGGCCTGCTTCAGACGCTGTATAGGGGTGGTTTACCAGGTCAGCTCGTCCAGGGGAGGTTCGTTGTCGCGGCCCAGCGGGTTCACTCTAGGAGGTCCACAAGTTCTTACACACACTAAGTGTTGGGAGGATTAAGCTGAAGTTGTTTAAATGGGCTGGTTTTTAAGTAGACATCCATCGAGTGGGTGGGAGGTTGTCCACCTTATCTCCACCTGCAGAGCAGGCACTGTGGTGTGCTGACAGGACGTATGTGATGTCACAGTCACATGGTCTGGGGCTTAAATAGCTGGGCTTCAGAGGCAGTCTGTTCAGCAGGGCTGGATACAGGATGCTCCAGTGGTTTGTGTCTTGAGGATAGACTGAACCTGAGGTGTTGCAGAGCATGCAGCTGCACGCAAACGTATGGACTGTGTACAGCATTTTTGTTTTCTTTGTTGTTTTCCTGTTTTTGCTTGAAGGGCTGTGTTTACTTTCCTAGTCTTGATGCTTTATGCTGCCATATAATAAACCAACTGAAGATTTAAAGAGACAGTGTTCTTGTTTTCTACCTCTGTGTACCAACAAGTGAGCTGAACTACCACAATACATACACTATTACTCCCTACATACAGATATAGGGCCGATTCACGAGGTCAGTAAGGTATGTGACACTGGCGTCTTCACCATCAGTAATGTGGGGAGCAGGGATAGCTAGTGTACTCCTAGCATTAGGAAAAGGGAAGGTGCCCCTGGCCCCGGGTGTTCCGACAACAGGATTTGAGACATTCACACACTGCATGGTCAGCGCGGTCCTCTCTCTCCTGTAGAGTGTAAGCTCTTATGATCAGTGGGGGTCATCTCTCTCCTGGAGAGTGTAAGCTCACTGGGGTCCTCTCTCTCTCCTGGAGAGTGTAAGCTCTTATGGTCAGTGGGGTCCTCTATCCTGCAGAGTGTAAGCTCTTGAGGTCAGTGGGGTCCTCACTCCTGTAGAGTGTAAGCTCTTATGATCAGCGGGGTCCTTTCTCTCTCCAGTAAAGTGTAAGCTCTTGTGGTCAGTGGGGTCCTCTCCTGTAGAATATAGCTCTTATGGTCAGTGGGGTCCTCTCTCTCTCCTGTAGTGTGAGCTCTTATGGTCAGCGGGGTCCTCTCTCTCTCCCTGTAGAGTGTAAGCTCTTGTGGTCAGTGGGGTCCTCTCCTGTAGAATATAAGCTCTTATAGTCAGTGGGGTCCTCTCTCTCTCGCAGTGTAAGCTCTTATAGTCAGTGGGGTCCTCTCTCTCCTGTAGAGTGTAAGCACTTATGATCAGTGGGGTCCTTCTCTCTCCTGCAGTGTAAGCTCTTATGATCAGTGGGGTCCTCTCCTGTAGAGTGTAAGCTCTTATGATCAGTGAGGTCCTGTCTGCCCTGTAGAGTGTAAGCTCTTATGATCAGTGAGGTCCTTGCTCTCCTGTAGAGTGTAAGTTCTTATGGTCAGTGGGGTCCTCTCTCTCCTGTAGAGTTTAAGCTCTTATGGTCAGTGGGGTCCTCTCTCTCTCCTGTAGAATGTAAGCTCTTATGGTCAGTGGGGTCCTTCTCTCTCCTGTAGAGTTTAAGCTCTTATGGTCAGTGGGGTCCTCTCTCTCCCCTGTAGAGTGTAAGCTCTTATGATCAGTGGGGTCCTCTCTCTCTCCTGTAGAATGTAAGCTCTTATGGTCAGTGGGGTCCTCTCTCTCCTGTAGAGTTTAAGCTCTTATGGTCAGTGGGGTCTTCTCTCTCCCTGTAGAGTGTAAGCTCTTATGATCAGTGGGGTCCTCTCTCTCTCCTGTAGAATGTAAGCTCTTATAGTCAGTGGGTCTTCTCCCTCTCCTGTAGAGTGTAAGCTCTTATGATCATGGGGTCCTCTCTCTCCTGTAGAGTGTAAGCTCTTATGGTCAGTGGGGTCCTCTCACTCTCCTGTAGCGTGTAAGCTCTTGTGGTCAGTAGGATCCTCTCTCTCCTGTAGAGTGTAAGCTCTTGTGGTCAGTAGGGTCCTCTCACTCTCCTGTAGAGTGTAAGCTCCTGTGGTCAGTAGGGTCCTCTCACTCTCCTGTAGAGTGTAAGCTCTTGTGGTCAGTAGGATCCTCTCTTCTGTAGAGTGTAAGCTCTTGTGGTCAGTAGGGTCCTCTCACTCCCTTGCAGAGTGTACGCTCTTGTCGTCAGTAGGGTTCTCTCACTCTCCTGTAGAGTGTAAGCTCTTGTGGTCAGTAGGATCCTCTCTCTCCTGCAGAGTGTACGCTCTTGTCGTAAGTAGGGTCCTCTCACCCTCCTGTTGAGTGTAAGCTCTTATGATCAGTAGGGTTTTCTCTCTCCTGTAGAGTGTAAGCTCTTGTGGTCAGTAGGATCCTCTCTCTCCTGTAGAGTGTAAGCTCTTGTGGTCAGTAGGGTCCTCTCACTCTCCTGTAGAGTGTAAGCTCTTGTGGTCAGTAGGATCCTCTCTTCTGTAGAGTGTAAGCTTTATGGTCAGTGGGGTCCTCTCACTCTCCTGAAGAGTGTACGCTCTTGTGGTCAGTAGGATCCTCTCTCTCCTGTAGAGTGTAAGCTCTTGTGGTCAGTAGGGTCCTCTCACTCTCCTGTAGAGTGTAAGCTCCTGTGGTCAGTGGGGACCTCTCTCTCTTGTAGAGTGTAAGCTCTTGTGGTCAGTGGGGACCTCTCTCTCTGTAGAGTGTAAGCTTTTGTGGTCAGTGGGGTCATCTCCTGTAGAATATAAGCTCTTATAGTCAGTAGGGTCCTCTCTCTCTCCTGCAGTGTAAGCTCTTATGGTCAGTGGGGTCCTCTCTCCTGTAGAATGTAAGCTCTTATGGTCAGTGGGGTCTTCTCCCTCTCCTGTAGAGTGTAAGCTCTTATGATCAGTGGGGTCCTCTCACCTCCTGTAGAGTGTAAGCTCTTGTGGTCAGTAGGATCCTCTCTCTCCTGTAGAGTGTAAGCTCTTATGGTCAGTGGGGTCGTCTCTCTCCTGTAGAGTGTAAGCTTTTGTGGTCAGTGGGGTCCTCTCCTGTAGAATATAAGCTCTTATAGTCAGTAGGGTCCTCTCTCTCTCCTGCAGTGTAAGCTCTTATGATCAGTGGGGTCCTCTCTCTCTCCTGTAGAATGTAAGCTCTTATGGTCAGTGGGGTCCTCTCTCTCACCTGTAGAATGTAAGCTCTTATGGTCAGTGGGGTGTTCTCCCTCTCCTGTAGAGTGTAAGCTCTTATGATCAGTGGGGTCCTCTCACTCTCCTGTAGAGTGTAAGCTCTTGTGGTCAGTAGGATCCTCTCTCTCCTGTAGAGTGTAAGCTCTTGTGGTCAGTAGGGTCCTCTCACTCTCCTGTAGAGTGTAAGCTCTTGTGGTCAGTAGGATCCTCTCTTCTGTAGAGTGTAAGCTCTTGTGGTCAGTAGGGTCCTCTCACTCCCTTGCAGAGTGTACGCTCTTGTCGTCAGTAGGGTTCTCTCACTTTACTGTAGAGTGTACGCTCTTGTCGTCAATAGGGTCCTCTCACCCTCCTGTTGAGTGTAAGCTCTTATGATCAGTAGGGTTCTCTCTCTCCTGTAGAGTGTAAGCTCTTATGATCAGTAGGGTTCTCTCTCTCCTGTAGAGTGTAAGCACTTGTGGTCAGTAGGGTCCTCTCTCTCCTGTAGAGTGTAAGCTCATATGGTCATCTCTCTCTTGTATAGTGTAAGTTCTTATGGTCAGTGGGGTCCTATCTCTCTCCTGTAGTGTGTAAGCTCTTCTGGTCAGTAGGATTCTCTCTCTCTTGTAGAGTGTAAGCTCTTATGGTCAGTAGGGTCCTCGCTCTCACTCTTGTAGAGTGTAAGCTACTATGATCAGTAGGATCCTCTCTCTCCAGTAGAGTGTAAGCTCTTATCATCAGTAGGGTCCTGTCTCTCCCTCTTGTAGAGTGTAAGCTCTTGTGGTCAGTAGGGTCCTCTCTCTCTCTTGAAGAGTGTAAGCTCTTATGATCAGTAGGATCCTCTCTCTCCTGTAGAGTGTAAGCTCTTGTGGTTGGCTTAGTTTCACTATCTGCAGTTTCCCCTGTGCTGTTATATATAAAAGTCTAATAAAAAAAATAAAGACTCTATGCTGCAATACACTCACATACTTGTGGAAGGGCATGCTGTGATCTGTAGTTCCACCTGTCACTGTAGTGAACTATCACTAGTGTTCTTCTCTTTTCCTGTGATCACAAATTTGTCTCCTACAAGTGTGGATAGGCCCTAAGCTCCACGTCATAAGATCTCAGTGGGGGGGTGAATGGAAGACATTATCCTGGAACGTTTCCTTTTACCCCTCAGCCCTAATGGGGCTCTTAGCACTCATCCATGTGACGTTCTTATCCGGAGGGGATACCACAACCTCTTCCAGGCCGCAGACTGGGAAAGGTCGTATCTTACTGATCCTGAAAAGAATTTCTCCCCTATCTTGGAGATAAAAAATTGTGTTCACTGCTGGTTTCTGCTCAGCGGGAGGAGAATCGTAATTGTGATTCATTATATAACAGAGAGTGAACTGCTGAGTCTGAGCCACTAATATCCACTGAAACAATAATCTCCTCATAGGACCGGAGCAGCCCCCCAACATTCAGAAGTTGTGTGGTGTCTCATTAATTGTCTCACCCAATATTATTTCACTCCTTCCATTGTTCCGGGCAGGAATAGTTGCTGTTGCGGAGGATTTGCTGCTCTTCCTCATCATCATATATGATGGTCGCCAGTGTTTGGTAGGAGGACTGGTGAGAATATGGCTGTGAGTTATAGTCTTGTTTCCCACCATTATCTCTGCAGGTTTGCACATAAATCGAGTCATAGCCTCCTGATCTGGGAGCGAGGCCACTGTAGAGTGGTCAGAGGTCTGGCAGCTTCACACAAGGAGATGGCAGAACTTGAGGACCAGTCTTCTTAGGCCATGTTCACATGTCCAGTAATCATCCCTAGGAACAGATCCAGCAGTGACCAGTGAGTTGTGAGAATACAACGCTATTGTCCACCTAAAAGAATCTGATTACAGCTGGATCCATTTTTAAACATTGAAGTTTATGGACAGTGGATCCGTTAAATATCCATATTTAGTTCTCCCATATGATACGGATCCTTTAAATATCCATCTTTAGTTCTCCTATATGATACGGATTCGTTTTTGGCGTATTGGAGATGGAAAAATACATATTTAATTAATATTACTGGACATGTGAACATTCAAGTAATCATCTATCAGAAACTGATCCAGTCCGCAAAAAACGGATCAGTATCTTATGGGAGACCAATGGATAGATATTGAACAGATTTGTGTCTGAACAAATCACTGATGGCTGCTGCATCTGTTCTAATGGATGATTACTGGCCATGTGAACGTGGCCTTACTGATACGTGTTAATATTGTGGTGTCAGTCACCCGGTTCTGGTCACATACATCTCTAGGATCTGCCCAGGGACCACTGCTCATGTTCTTGTGAGATTAGATTGTGAGCGCTTACGGACATTATGGTAGAGGCCGAAAGTTTCATCTTACAGTTTTCTTACAGGGTGCAGAATACGATTAAATCATAGCACAACCTGAAGTAAGAGGGGTCACATTCGGGACACGTCCTGACCCTTCTGAACAAGAATCCCCAGTGAGTGGTTCGCTCATCAACCAACTTATATACCAGATCTCTTTAAGAGCAGGAAAGGAGAGTCCCTTTAAGTCTCTCCCCATACACAACACTACAGTGCCACCACATCTGCCAAAACCCTGCAGAATAACGCCGAGAAGTGAATGATGGTTTCCAGTAGGACGCAAGTTGCGAGCAGATACACGTTAGGATACTGGTAATGATGGGAGTGATGGACCTGGTGAAAACTGATGGAAATGCTTTGTGCTTCCTATTCCAAGTGTTTGATATGTGACTGATGAAAACTAACCCACGTTTTCATAGTGAGTGGTAAGAACTGATACAAGCAGCAGAAACATAAAGACGAGCGCGGGTTGGCTCGCAAAAGCGTATTAAAAAAATCATTCAGAGCTTCATTTAGAAAAGTGGAGGAATTTTTTTCCACTTGTCGCCTGTGTACAATCCGTTTTTTTTACAGCAGCAGCTATTAGAATTACAATGTAGCCACATCAATTGTTTGCTGGACGGCGGCTCCGTACGGCATCCAATTCTCTTCACGCACCCACAGACTAGAATGGGCGATTTAATCATCCGATTTACAGAAGAAACCATCGCATGCTGACATTTTTTTGACACTCAGATTTGGTCAGCGAAAAAAATCCAAGAAGCATATTCAGCTCCTTAAAATGCAAAACATTAATGTTGAAGATTAAGGATTCCGTCACAACAAAGGTTTGTGTGGGTTTCCTCCAGGTCTCTTCCCACAACAAAGACTGATAGGGAATGTAGATTGGGACCTCAATGGGGACAGTGATGATAATGTGTGTACGGCGCTGTGGAATAAGGTAGCGCTATATAAGAAAAGCATAATAAATAAATGGCTACAAAGACAAAGGACGCCGGAGGGAAACGCCTCGCCTTTCATTGTGACAGGGAATCCAATGTTTATTTTCTGCATTAATGTTTTGCATTTTAAAGAGCTGGAACATAGTTTTTTCACAGACTGCACTCAGACTGTAAATACGGCTGTGTGAACGAGCCCTTAAAGGTAATTGTTAGCACTTTGTGGTCATTCCATAGACCATTATGTTATATGTGCGAGTGCAGGCATTCATAGTGGTCCCCCGAATGAGAGAGCTCTGAGGGTCCTCGCTTACCCACTACACGCCGGATACATTCCGGAGCCTCGCAGTCATGATCTGCAGAAATAGGAACCACGGCTCATTAAGACCTCAGCAACAAGTGGCAATCTGTCCCCAGTGGGCGGCCGGTCATCTCAGTTCATTAAGTGAGCAGTTAGCAGAGAATAATGATGACTACTCCCTGGGCTCCTGCTAATGGGATCAGAAGAGCCTCGCACCTCTCCACACGGAGGCAGACGCAGCGCTCACGCGTCCGGCCTCTCCTGGCAGCCCTACTCAATGATCACAACTTGTGTGCACATGTTGAGCTTTTGCTGTGTTTATTCAGTACAGATGACACAATCCTGATAGGTTTCCAAATCCCAGCAAAGTGAATGAGAATCTTAAAGTCTCCTGGACACGTTGCTTATGTTTCCTTGCATTTGAAACTACATCGAGTCATTGCAGATTTCACTTATACTAATGAGAGGGGAAAAATCTGCACCAAAAACACAAGTACAAGACTCAGCAAAAACACACATTATGTCCGCTGCATTCTTCCTGGCAAAAGATGCATACATTTCTGCACAGGACCTAGTCCTGCAGTTACTGCGCTGCTTCTTGATGTTCTTCAGAGAACCTGGAGGCCTCGTATCACATCTGTACAATCACAGGAGAAATGCAACTTATAGCTGTAACGCATCCATCACATTACAGACACGATCACAGGTGGACCTTACTGACTATCATGGGGTCTGAGGGATTTCTTCATGGTGCTGATTATTTTATAGAAGCATTTCCCACCATTTGATGGACGGAGCAGCAAACATTCATCATTTCTCACTGTCCTGAGTAAGATCTGAGCAGATAATGAAGAAGCAGAGGCTGCTACAAGATTTCAGCTCTGAAGTTGCCGAATCTGTGCCATCCGTGGTCGCCCAGACTCCCAGCTCAGAGCGATGGCTCATGATACATGTGTGGACGATTTCAGCCATCTGCATCTCCAGCGTTTACACATTAATCACCTCTATATAATACCACGGTGAGGTCACAAGTCACCGACTCTGGGGATCATTCGGAGTCAATTCTGGACTTAGATGTTAAGACAGCGACTAAAGCAACTAATTTACACTAAAACGCAGTAAGAGAGGCGGATTGTACCGAGGGACTAATATCACCAGACTACGACACGTACTGACCACGTGCTGAGGGTCCGCCCATACATGACAGGCTGTGAGGATGGAGGGGGAATTTTGGGTTCACCCTTCTGGGGTCCAGAATACTGAGTGACGACCTATGGGGAAGATGTAATAGCGGCCACACTAGTCGCCTTGCTGCATTTATTCTTACGCCATTTCTTATATTTCTTCCTTTTTGCAGCAGCAGCAGCAGTGACTGATGAGATCTGGTGTACAGCAGCGAAGGCTCAAGATCAGCGACATTCTCTCTGGTGTTGAGGAGAGGTGCTGGAGTCAGACAACCGTGATCACAGAGTGGCGTGCACCTCATCACAGCCAGGAGCGTCTGACACGTGAAGAGCGCCTCTGTGCAGCACACAAGAAAGCTCACTCCAGTTCATGACTGGAGTAAGATTACTGATGTAAGGAACGTCATGAATTAGATGAGCCGTGGCATCGAGCACTCAACTGGGCTGAAGGTGTCAAAAGTCTCAATTTTTGCACAACTCCAAGTTGCGATAAAAGTTTGCGACTTTATAAAGCAATTTAGAACTATGGAAAAATTACTTTGATTAATTGGGGCCTCTGAAGGGGTTACATTTTAATCAATAGATCTTGGAATAATAATAATTTCCACTATTGGTTGTGTTAAAAGAAAGTCCCTGTGCCGAGATATTCTTATAAATGTGCCCCTGCTGTGTACCGTGTAATGGTCATATCTGACTGTACAGGGACATGGACTGATCATACCACAGGCAGGACTGCAGGTATCACAGCGGATTCCTCTTGTGAGACAAAACATTTCCCTGCCTGTTTTATCTCAAAGAAATAATCAGATGTGTTCCTATGCTGTCCTGTCTGTATACTCTTCACTGTCTACTGTAGATCCAGTGTATTTTTTTGATCTAGTGTCTTGTTCTATATCCAATGCCCTGTTTTGGATCGAGCGCCATGTTCTAGATCCAGTGTCCTGTTTTGGATCAGATGTTCTATTGTGGATCCAGTGTCCAGTTTTGGATAAAGCACAATGTTCTAGATCCAGTGTCCTGTTATTTGGATTGTGTCCTGTTCTATATCCAGTGCCCTGTTTGGATAGCGTGCCATGTTCTAGATTCAACGTCCTGTTTTGGATAGAGTGCCATGTTGTTGGAGCGCTGTGGTTTTGTAGATCCGCTGCTGTGTACAGTACAGGGGCTCTGTGTTCGCTGATGGTGTTATCCGGTCCCCTGAAATCTCCTCGTGATCAGATTAATTGATTCCGGCAGATATATTTCCTGCGGGACATTGATCAGGAGATACAGTTATATGAAAAAGTTTGGGCACCCCTATTAATCTTAAGTTTAATGTTTTATAAAAATTGGTGTTTTTGCAGCAGCTATTTCAGTTTGATATATCTAATAACTATTGGACACAGTAATGTTTCTGCCTTAAAATGAGGTTTATTCTACTAGCAGAACATGTGCAATCTGCATTCAAACAAAATTTGACAGGTGCATAAGTATGGGCACCCTTATCATTTTCTTGTTTTAAATACTCCTACCTACTTTTTACTGACTTACTAAAGCCCTTTTTTTGGTTTTGTAACCTCATTGAGCTTTGAACTTCATAGCCAGGTGTATGCACTCATGAGAAAAGCTACTTAAAGTGGCCACTTGCAAGTTGTTCTCCTGTTTGAATCTCCTCTGAAGAGCGGCATCATGGGCTCCTCAAAACAACTGTCACATGATCTGAAAACAAAGATTATTCAACATAGTTGTTCAGGGGAAGGATACAAAAAGCTGTCTCAGAGATTTAACCTGTCAGTTTCCACTGTGAGGAACATAGTAAGGAAATGGAAGAACACAGGGACAGTTCTTGTTAAGGCCAGAAGTGGCAGGCCAAGAAAAACATCAGAAAGGCAGAGAAGAAGAATGGTGCGATCAGTCAAGGACAATCCTCAGACCACCTCCAGAGAGCTGCAGCATCAACTTGCTGCAGATGGTGTCACTGTGCATCGGTCAACTATACAACGCACTTTGCACAAGGAGAAGCTGTATGGGAGAGTGATGCGAAAGAAGCCGTTTCTGCAAGCACGCCACAAGCAGAGTCGGCTGAGGGATGCAAAAGCACATTTGGAGAAGCCAATTTCTTTTTGGAAGAAGGTCCTGTGGACTGATGAAACCAAGATTGATTTGTTTGGTCATACAAAAAGACGTTATGCATGGCGTCAAAAAAACACAGCATTCCAAGAAAAACACTTGCTACCCACAGTACAATTTGGTGGAGGTTCCATCATGCTTTGGGGCTGTGTGGCCAATGCCGGCACCGGGAATCTTGTTAAAGTTGAGGGACGCATGGATTCCACTCAGTATCAGCAGATTCTTAAGAATAATGTTCAAGAATCAGTGACAAAGCTGAAGTTACGCAGGGGATGGATCTTTCAGCAAGACAATGATCCAAAACACCGCTCCAAATCTACTCAGGCATTCATGCAGAGGAACAATTACAATGTTCTGGAATGGCCATCCCAGTCCCCAGACCTGAATATCATTGATCATCTGTGGGATCATTGAAGAGGGCTGTCCATGCTCGGTGACCATCAAACTGAACTGAACTGGAATTGTTGTGTAAAGAGGAATGGTCAAAAATACCTTCATCCAGGAACTCATTAAAAGCTACAGGAAGCGACTAGAGGCTGTTATTTTTGCAAAAGGAGGATCTACTAAATATTAATGTCACTTTTCTGGTGAGGTGCCCATACTTATGCACCTGTCAAATTTTGTTTGGATGCAGATTGCACATTTTCTGTTAGTACAATAAACCTCATTTCAAGGCAGAAACATTACTGTTTCCAATAGTTATTAGATATATCAAACTGAAATAGCTGCTGCAAAAACACCAATTTTTATAAAACAATAAGCTTAAGATTAATAGGGGTGCCGTGCCCAAACTTCTTCATATAACTGTATATGGATAATTCTCCCCGCAGCGGTCATCATACATATACACATATCCCCGTTTGACCTCTAGCTTGATTTCATTACCCTCAATCCACAGCCATAACTCAATGTAAATCCATCCAGCAGCCAAGGGGTTAAGTCAGGCTCACAGACTGGGCTCTAATTGCACTGTTTTTCGGGATTCTCATCTGTATGGGATAAGTTTGGTGGGAAACCACTTTGTATAAAACATCTATTGAGTCCTGGAAAGCTGACCCAACTCCCCGCCATTATACCCCAGCATGGGGGATTAGGAGCAGCCAATGAGATCATAACGCCCCATTCTGATGGGGCTCGTGGGAGCACAACTTTGTAACCCCCTATTATCTCTGGCCCATTCATACAGGGTCCTATCTCCGACGGTCCCTCCTCCACACAGGGGTCCGGAGGGGGGCACCATATTTCTGATTATCCTCCCCCATAAACATGTATTGATGCCTAATAGGAGGAAGTTCTCTGCGGGGTCTCAATGGACAAACGTAACAGTATCTGACCCGGCACTATTCCTAAGAGAAGTGGTGGGACGGGATGGTGGAGATAAGGACATGGCTGTGAGGTCGGGAGGTGTGCACCACGGAGGGAGGGTCAGCGTAAAGCGATGCCACATGTCCCCTCTGAGCGAAGGCTTAATTGGACACTTCCGCCACTTTTATAGGAAACTGTAAAAAATATTTAACTGAAAAGTCGCCAAAGAAATCCAGAAGCCACATAAGTGCGACACGGCGGGCACTCAGCAATGGCGGTTTGTTACACTGCCAATCATCCTACTAAAGGGCCGGTGTCAAGGCTCCTGATCAAGATATTAGGAAAAGTTATCCAACTTTCATCAGTCTTCGCGGTTTCAAGGTTTTCTATTTTCCCTAACTGCAGTAGAAAGAAAGAGCTGAAAACCTGTTCTGCTCGACTTATCATCACTAACACATCTGAGGGTTTGTTGCAGTGTATCAGTGCACACATCTGAGAGCGGATCACATCGCTGTGAAAATCTCTCTGAAAGTAAATATGAGCGGACGGTCAGTCACAGCCAGCAGAGATCTTGCAGTGACAAGTCTGTAATAAAGTTGCAGACCTTTTTTAAAATATATTTCTGAAATGCTAAAAAAAAAATAAGGATAAGAATATGTCCGTCACTACAGGGAACAAAGGGATGCCCCAATATATACTGTATATATATTATATCTATATGGAGCCCCACAAATCACAACTGCTTCTGATATCACAGGATGTAACTCGCATCACGTCTCATCCCACCATTTATTGCCGCACAGCTCGTTACTATTCATCCTGAGCCTCCTGGTCCATGGATGGATGCCAGAACGTCAGGCAGGAGGAACTGAATCATTCATTGTAACCAGCAAATCTTTGGAGCTGTTAGAGAAAATGTTTGCTTGTTTAACAGGGCTTTATTTTGTTCCCAGAACTTTGCACCCACTATACAGTTAGGTCCATAAATATTTGGACAGAGACAACATTTATCTAATTTTGGTTCTAGACATTACCACAATGAATTTGAAACAAAACAAATCAGATGCAGTTGAAGTTCAGACTTTCAGCTTTCATTTGAGGGTATCCACATTAAAATTGGATGAAGGGTTTAGGAGTTTCAGCTCCTTAACATGTGCCACCCTGTTTTTAAAGGGACCAAAAGTAATTGGACAATTGACTCCAAGGCTATTTCATGGACAGGTGTGGGCAATCCCTTCATTATATCATTCTCAATTAAGAAGATAAAAGGGCTGGTGTTGATTTGAGGTGTGGTGTTTGCATTTTGGAAGGTTTAGCTGTGAAGGAAACATGCGGTCAAAGGAGCTCTCCATGCAGGTGAAACAAGCTATCCTTAAGCTGCAAAAAACAGAAAAAACCCATCCGAGAAATTGCTACAACTTTAGGAGTGGCAAAATCTACAGTTTGGTACATTCTGAGAAAGAAAGAAAGCACTGGTGAACTCATCAATGCAAAAAGACCTGGGCGCCCACGGAAGACAACAGTGGTGGATGATCGCAGAATACTCTCCATGGTGAAGAGAAACCCCTTCACAACAGCCAACCAAGTGAACAACACTCTCCAGGAGGTAGGCGTATCAATATCCAAATCTACCATAAAGAGAAGACTGCATGAAATTAAATACAGAGGGTTCACTGCACGGTGCAAGCCACTCATAAGAATCAAGAATAAAAAGGCTAGGCTGGACTTTGCTAAAAAACATCTAAAAAAGCCAGCACAGTTCTGGAAGAACATTCTGTGGACAGATGAAACCAAGATCAACCTCTACTAGAATGATGGAAAGAGAAAAGTATGGCGAAGGCGTGGTACAGCTCATGATCCAAAGCATACCACATCATCTGTAAAACACTGCGGAGGCAGTGTGATGGCTTGGGCATGCATGGCTGCCAGTGGCACTGGGTCACTAGTGTTTATTGATGATGTGACACAGGACAGAAACAGCCGAATGAATTCTGAGGTATTCAGAGCCATACTGTGTGCTCAGATCCAGCCAAATGCAGCCAGACTGATTGGTCGTCGCTTCATACTACAGATGGACAATGACCCAAAACATAAAGCCAAAGCAACCCAGGAGTTTATTAAAGCAAAGAAGTGGAATATTCTTGAATGGCCAAATCAGTCATCTGATCTCAACCCAATTGAACATGCATTTCACTTGTTAAAGACTAAACTTCAGACAGAAAGGCCCACAAACAAACAACATGTAGCGCCCGCGTCCCTGCCTGCTGCCAGACAGGGACGTCGCTCTCCTCACCTGCGCTCAGCGTCCTCGGTGCTCCCAGCCTCCTCTGCGCCTCTGGCATCCTCGGCGTCCTCCTTCCGCCCTGCTGGTCCCGCGCGCTCCTTCCCTGCTGCTGGCCTTAGGGCGCGCGACCGCACCCTCCCCCGCTCTTAAAGGAGCCGCGCGCATTTTCCAAATCAGTCTCCAGCCAATGCTGGTGGACTCCACCCTATATTAAGGGCTTCCTCCTTAATGGAGGTGCCCGAGCAATGTTGTTTCTGTGCAGTCTAACTCTGCTTCAGCCATCAGCTCCTGTTTCCAGTTGCCTGCCTGTTACCTGTCTGTTTGCCTGTCGGCCATCTGACTGCAGCTCTATCCAGAGGTTCGGACATCTTCAGCAGAGATCCCCGGCTGTTGCCTGCTCACCTGGGAGCGATCATCTGCCATCCGACTGCAGCTCTATCCAGAGGTTCGGACATCATCTGCGGAGATCCCCGGCTATTGCAGAGACTCTTGCCTGCTCACCTGGGAGCGATCATCTGCCATCCGACTGCAGCTCTATCTAGAGGTTCGGACATCATCAGCAGAGATCCCCGGCTATTCCAGAGACTCTTGCCTGCTCACCTGGGAGCGATCATCTGCCATCCGACTGCAGCCTACCAGGAGGCTCCACCAGCTCAGGTCGTATATGCCTGTTTGTCTAGAGACTGCCTTGGTCACTTACCGTGACAAATCTGCCTGTCCAGAGACTGCCCTGGTCACTTGCCGTGACAATCTGCCTGTTCAGAGACTGCCCTGGTCACTTGCCGTGACAATCTGCCTGTTCAGAGACTGCCCTGGTCACTTGCCGTGACAACCTGCCTGCCCAGAGACTGCCCTGGTCACTTGCCGTGACAAACCTGCCTGCCCAGAGACTGCCCTGGTCACTTGCCGTGACAAACCTGCCTACCCAGAGACTGCCCTGGTCACTTGCCGTGACAACCTGCCTGTCCAGAGACTGCCCTGGTCACTTGCCGTGACAACCTGCCTGTCCAGAGACTGCCCTGGTCACTTGCCGTGACACCCTGCCTGTCCAGAGACTGCCCAGGTCACTTGCCGTGACAACCTGCCTGTCCAGAGACTGCCCTGGTCACTTGCCGTGACAACCTGCCTGTCCAGAGACTTCCTTGGTCACTTGCTGTGACAACCTGCCTGTCCAGAGGCTGCCTGGCTAATTGCCGTGATTCCCTGTCCTATTCCCGGATGCCACCCGCTCTCTTGCAAGTAAATTGTCTTGTATAATAAAGCTTAGTGGTTCCACCAACCAGACCCGTTTCCGTCAGTGGTTCCACCTACCAGACCCGTTACAGTTTGCTCGGGCCATGGAACCCGGTGGCACCCAAACCCCTTCACTTCCGGAACTGTGTCATGAGCTGTCTCGCCAGAGGTCTCAACAGGAGGCCATCCTGGGTCACCTGCGGAACGTCAATTCCCGCTTGGACACTCTGAATCCATCACCAGCAACCACCGCTGGAGCCATGACTCATAATCCGGCAGTCCCGCTGACTCCCAATTCCGTGGTTTCCATTCCCGGTCCCCGACTTTCAGCTCCTCCTAGGTATGGAGGGGTTTCATTAACCAGTACACCCTGCATTTCGAACTCCTGGCACACCAGTTTAATTCTGACCGGGCCAAAATTGCCTTCATCATGTCCCATCTCACCGGAGAGGCTCTGGCCTGGCTTAATCCTCTCTGGGAGAGAGAAGATCCTCTGGTGTCAGACCTGCCTGCTTTTCTCTCGGCCTTCCGGAGGGTATTCGACGAACCTGGACGGAAGACCTCCTCTGCATCATCTCTGTTGCGTCTCCGTCAGGGAAGTCTCACCGTTGGTCAATATGCCATACGGTTCCGTACTCTAGCCTCAGAACTGGCTTGGGACAATGAGGCTCTAATTTCGGTCTTCTGGGAGGGTCTGTCCGGCCGTATTAAAGACAAACTTGCCGGTCGGGACATTCCAACCTCGCTTGATGATTTAATAAATCTTGCCAATCGAATTGATCTACGGTTCCAGGAACGAGCCAAAGAGGTCACCCGTGAAAAAAAGTTTCCTCATTTAACCCCTTCCGTTTCTCCCCAGGTGCACACTGCTGAGCCTATGCAGGTCGACCAGACCAAGATGGTCAAAGCCCGTCAGGACTCACGCCGTGCCGAGAAAAGTTGCTTCTACTGCGGCAGTAAGGAGCACTGGATCCGAACCTGTCCGGAGAAGTCGGGAAACGCCTGTGTCTAGGTTCGCTCGGAGAGGTCAATCTAGACAAAAATAAATCCTCTTCATCTCTGCTGCTCTCGGTCTCAATTCTTCTCGGTAAGAACCGTTACTTCGAGATGGCCCAACTTGATTCTGGAGCAGCTGGGAATCTCGTGTCACAGGCTCTAGTAGAGAAGTATCGCATTCCCACCAAACCTCTTGTTGAACCAGTATCTGTTGCTGCTGTGGATGGGGGTCTCCTACCTCGTCCCATCCGACTTATCACCGAAGCCATAACCCTGCAGGTGGGAATGTTGCATTCTGAGAGCATCTCATTTCATGTTTTACCTGGACTCTCTCATGCTTTCTTACTAGGTCTGCCTTGGCTCCAAAAGCATGCACCTGTGCTTGACTGGCAGAATGGAGAGATTCTTCGCTGGGGACAGGACTGTCATAAAACGTGTCTGGTGCCTGTTCATCTCGTCTGTCCTTCTCCTACTCCTGCTAATCTACCAGGACTCCCGATTCCATATTGGTCATTTGCTGATGTCTTCAATAAAAAAGAAGCAGAGACATTACCCCCGCATAGACCATATGATTTCCCGATCGACCTGCTACCCGGTACCACGCCTCCCCGTGGGCGTATTTACCCGTTGTCCGCTGCTGAGACCAGGTCGATGTCCGAATATATCGAGGAGAACTTAGCAAAAGGATTCATCCGGAAATCTACCTCCCCAGCGGGAGCAGGTTTCTTCTTCGTAAAAAAGAAGGACGGATCTCTCCGTCCCTGTATTGACTACAGAGGCCTAAATTTGATCACGGTGAAGAATAAGTACCCTCTTCCGCTCATTCCAGAATTGTTTGATCGTCTTAGAGGGGCTAGAGTCTTCACCAAACTAGATCTTCGTGGAGCATACAACCTGGTTCGTATCCGTCGAGGAGATGAATGGAAGACGGCATTCAACACCCGGGACGGCCACTACGAGTACTTGGTGATGCCCTTTGGTCTCTGTAATGCTCCAGCAGTCTTTCAGGAGTTGGTCAATGACATCTTCCGGGACCTCCTCTACTCCTGCGTTGTGGTGTACCTTGACGACATCTTGGTCTTCTCTCCGGATCTTCAGTCTCACCGGAGGGATGTTCGTCAGGTTCTGCTCAGGCTCAGGCAGAATCACCTCTTCGCCAAATATGAGAAGTGCCTCTTTGAGCAGACATCGCTTCCGTTTCTGGGCTACATCATTTCTCAGACAGGCCTACGAATGGATCCGGAGAAATTGTCTGCCATCGAGAAGTGGCCCCGACGGAGGGGTTGAAGGCCATTCAGCGGTTCCTGGGATTTGCCAACTATTACCGTCTCTTCATACCGCACTTCTCTTCCAGGACTGCTCCAATCTCCGCGCTCACCCGCAAGGATGCTAACCCCAAACAGTGGACGCCCGAAGCAGAGGAGGCTTTCCTTTCTCTAAAACAGGCCTTCTCTTCCGCTCCAGTGCTGCATCGCCCGGATGGTAACAAGCAGTTCTTCCTGGAGGTGGACGCTTCCTCTGCTGGAGCCGGAGCGGTACTTACCCAAAAAGCTTCATCCGGGAGGATGGTATCCTGCGGTTTCTTCTCCAAACTCTTCTCCTCCTCTGAGCGCAACTACTCCATAGGAGACCGAGAGTTATTGGCCATCAAGTTGGCATTGGAGGAGTGGCGTTACCTACTCGAAGGGGCTCTTCATCCGGTAATCATTTACACGGACCACAAGAATCTGGCATACCTCCAGCATGCCCAGAGACTTAACCCTCGCCAAGCCCGGTGGTCCTTGTTTTTTGCCCGCTTCGATTTTCTTTTGCATTTTCGCCCAGCTGACAAAAAACATCAAGGCGGATGCCTTGTCTCGGTCTTTCCTGGTGTCGGATCTCGAGGAGGAACCTAAGCATATCATCGATCCCGCCAGAGTGATGCAGGTGGCTCCCGTGAGTTTAAATCGTCTCCCTCCTGGTAAGACGTTCGTATCAGAAACTGATCGGAAGAGAATCCTACATTGGGGTCATTCATCTAAACTCGCTGGCCACGCTGGTCAAAAAAAGACCCTCCAACTCATTACCCGGCATTATTGGTGGCCTACCCTGCACAAAGACGTAATAGACTTTGTTTCTGCCTGTGTTTCCTGTGCCCGCAACAAGGTTCCGAGACACCTGCCTACCGGCCGTCTTCTTCCGCTTCCTGTACCCGCTGCCCCCTGGCAGCATATAGCCATGGACTTCATTACTGATCTTCCCGTCTCTGCTGGTTGTACAGTCATTTGGGTGGTCACTGACCGCTTTTCCAAGATGGCTCACTTCATTCCTCTGCCAGGTCTTCCGTCTGCACCCGAGTTGGCTAAAGACTTTATCCGCCACATCTTCCGTCTTCATGGTCTGCCTCGTCACATTGTGTCGGATCGTGGGGTTCAGTTCACCTCACGTTTCTGGAGAGCCACTTGTAAGTTGCTAGACGTCACCCTGGATTTTTCCTCCGCTTACCACCCACAGTCCAATGGACATGTCATGGGTGCATCGCCACGAAGATCGTCGCGATTGCACATTCTGACTTCTCACAGCTGAGCTTCTGTTTCTTTGTTTTTTGGTGATGTGAGAGTTAATTTTTCCTAGCTCTTTGCTAAGGCTAGGTGCAGCCTCGCCCGGCTGCTTTTGTTTATGTTCTAATTAGTTTCCTTTATATTTCTGCCAGTCTGGGTGTTAGACGCCGGTGAAAGCATTCATGTAGTTCAGCAGTCTGGATCGGTTCTGAGAATATTTAAGCTAAGAGTTCATTAGTTGTTTTTACTCTTATAGCTTATAGTTTATCTCTGAGACCTTAGGTGTTCCTACTGTGTGTGAGTGTTGTATGTAAGACTTTATTTACTTTATTCCTTCTCTTTCTTGTATGTCTTTCTGTTCATTATCCGTTACCTGTTCATTCCCTTTGGTGGTATTCAGGGTCCTTCTTAGGACTAGATTACAGTTGGCAGGGATTGATAGGAGACAGGGTTTACGCTGGTGGCCTGGACCTCTGTACCTTTAACAGTACCTCCAGGTTGAGGGATTAGTTAGGACCCCAGTTCAGGGTCAGCTTAGACCCCGGTCACCCTCTAGCCGGAGACAGCGTATAACGGATTCCGTTTTGACCCACTGGACATTCTATCAGGTAAATCCATGTTATAATATATCTATTTCGCATGTTATATAGTATGTTGCCCTTTTGATATAGATTACTGACATCTCATATATATATCTGCTATACAGCGTGACATTTTCACCGGCCCAAACTAAAGATTCTCCCCAGCTGTCATGGATCCAGTAGCCCAGCTGGCCCGGCAGTTGCAGGGGTTGTCCATGGAATTTGCAGACATTAAGTCCAAGGTTTTGTCCCCCCGGAGCAAACCAGATCTGAACCTAAGGTTGCTCTCCCGGACAGGTTCACTGGTGGGCGGGACAAATTTTTTTTCTTTCCGGGAGGCATGTAAATTGTACTTTCGGCTGCGGCCTCGGTCATCTGGGAGTGAAGAGCAGAGGGTGGGAATTGTTATCTCGCTCTTACAAGGGGACCCTCAATCTTGGGCGTTCTCTATTCCTCCAGGCTCCCCAGATCTCCAGTCAGTGGATCGATTTTTTACTGCCCTGGGTCTGGTATATGATGATCCGGATCGAGTTTCCCTTGCTGAAACAAGGTTGCGTAAAATACGGCAAGGAAATCGTCCAGCGGAGGAATATTCTTCTGAGTTCCGTAGATGGGCAACAGATACTCAGTGGAATGACCCAGCTCTTAGGAGCCAGTTTTGTCAAGGGTTGTCTGACAAATTAAAAGATGTGTTGGCTCAGTATGATTCTCCTCCATCACTGGAGGCTGCTATGGCCCTCGCTATTCGCATTGATAGACGTCTTCGGGGAAGACGCGAGGTAACTCCGCCCCCATGATGACTCCACCTACTACTAAAGTCCCTTATATGAGGTTCCCCTGGTATGTTCTGAGGAACCCATGCAGTTGGGAGGGACATCATTTTGTAGGAGGGAATCGGCGGTGCGCCGCAAGACTAGAAGGTGTTTCTTTGCGGGAGAGAGGGACATTTTGTTGGGGGTTGTCCATCCCGGACCTCTTTGACCCAAGGAGTTAACCTGGGAGTCTGTATTTCGTCCCCAAATCCCTCTCAGTTTATCGTGCCTGCGGAGGTGGTGATTGGTACTAGAACTGAGAGGATTTCTGTTTTTCTTGATAGTGGGTCCGGGGCTAATCTTGTGGACGCTCGGTTTGCCCAGGTGCATGGTATGCAACTGAGTGTATTGGCCAAACCGGTCCCTATACTCTCTATTGATTCTAGACCTCTTGGTCAAGGTAGCTTGGTTCAAGCTGTTCATAACATAGATCTTCGAGTAGGGGCAATACATAAAGAGCAATTGTCTTGTTATGTGTTGGAGGGTCTACCTACTCCTATTGTGTTGGGACTTCCTTGGTTGGCTAAACATAACCCAGTGATTGATTGGCAATCCAGAAAGATTAGCCAGTGGGGTGAATTTTGCAAGAATAACTGCATGAGCACGGTCATCGGTGCGGTTGTACCTAGGACTTTGCCTCCTTTTCTGGAGGACTTTGGGGAGATGTTCTCAGAGGAGGGGTGTAAAGAGTTACCTCCTCATCGCGCATATGACTGCTCAATAAAGTTGCTTCCTGATGCCTTATCTCGTACTTTCCCAGGGACCGGGAGGATGGATGATCCGGTTCCTATTCCTCAGGAGGGAGTTGTAGTGTCAGCTGTATGCTCTGAGCTTGAGGGGGAGGTATTGGGGGCTCAGGGGGACGCCCCTGTGGGACTTCCAGGGAGACTGATAGTTCCAGATTGTTAAGACTGAAGGTTACGGAGAACCGTTACAAACGGATGGCTGATAGGGGGAGAGTTTCTGGTCGAGATCTGAAGGTGAATGATCTGGTGTGGTTGTCTACCAGGAATATTAAACTTAAAGTTTCCTCCTGGAGGTTGGGTCCCAGATTCATCGGGCCGTACAGGATCAGCTCCATAATTAATCCTGTGGCATTTCGTCTGGACCTCCCTCCTACGTTTAAAATTCATAATGTGTTTCACAAGTCATTACTTAAAAAGTATGTGGCACCAGTCATACCGTCACCTCTACCTCCTTCAGTGGTGGTCAATGATAACGTGGACGGACCTTTCACACAACTCACCCGGACAGACCTGGTCATGAGGGTCCGGAGGCCCCTCGTAGAAGGGGGGGTACTGTCATGGGTGCATCGCCACGAAGATCGTCGCGATTGCACATTCTGACTTCTCACAGCTGAGCTTCTGTTTCTTTGTTTTTTGGTGATGTGAGAGTTAATTTTTCCTAGCTCTTTGCTAAGGCTAGGTGCAGCCTCGCCCGGCTGCTTTTGTTTATGTTCTAATTAGTTTCCTTTATATTTCTGCCAGTCTGGGTGTTAGACGCCGGGTGAAAGCATTCATGTAGTTCAGCAGTCTGGATCGGTTCTGAGAATATTTAAGCTAAGAGTTCATTAGTTGTTTTTACTCTTATAGCTTATAGTTTATCTCTGAGACCTTAGGTGTTCCTACTGTGTGTGAGTGTTGTATGTAAGACTTTATTTACTTTATTCCTTCTCTTTCTTGTATGTCTTTCTGTTCATTATCCGTTACCTGTTCATTCCCTTTGGTGGTATTCAGGGTCCTTCTTAGGACTAGATTACAGTTGGCAGGGATTGATAGGAGACAGGGTTTACGCTGGTGGCCTGGACCTCTGTACCTTTAACAGTACCTCCAGGTTGAGGGATTAGTTAGGACCCCAGTTCAGGGTCAGCTTAGACCCCGGTCACCCTCTAGCCGGAGACAGCGTATAACGGATTCCGTTTTGACCCACTGGACATTCTATCAGGTAAATCCATGTTATAATATATCTATGCGCATGTTATATAGTATGTTGCCCTTTTGATATAGATTACTGACATCTCATATATATATCTGCTATACAGCGTGACAGGACAAGTTGAACGAATAAATCAGAATTTGACCAGTTATCTTCGACACTTCGTTAATGCCCACCATTCTGACTGGGTGGAGCTCCTGTCTTGGGCCGAATTCTCCTACAATAATCATGAGAGCGAATCTTCCACCAAGTCTCCGTTTTTTGTAGTCTTCGGTCAGCACCCTCGGATCCCTGTCCCTGTTTCCATCTCTGTGGACAATCCAGCTGCGGAATCTCTGGTTAGAGAATTCTCCTCCATCTGGGAGAGTACCCGGTCCGCACTCATTCAGTCATCCGAGCGCATGAAAAGACATGCTGACAAAAAACGTCTGGATCCTCCTCAATTCCGTCCTGGGGACAAAGTCTGGCTTTCGTCCAAATATGTTCGACTCAAAATTCCGTCCTACAAGTTAGGTCCTCGGTTCATCGGTCCTTTTGAGATCATCAGTCAGATCAACCCGGTGTCCTATAAATTGAAACTCCCGGCCAATTTACGAATTCCTAATTCTTTTCATGTATCTCTCCTCAAACCTGTGGTTCTTAACTCTTTTTTTAAGTCTACAGGTACACCTCCTGCTCCAGTGTCTGCTGATGATGAATTTGAGGTAGAGAACATTCTGGCCACAAAAAGGGTAGGAAAAAAGACTTATTTTTTGGTGGATTGGAAGGGGTTTGGTCCTGAGGAACCTGGGAACCTCGGGAGAACATCCATGCCCCTCTCATCCTAGCTAATTTTTTTTCTGGCCTAAAGAGGGGGGGGCCTAGAGGGGGGGAGGGTACTATAGCGCCCGCGTCCCTGCCTGCTGCCAGACAGGGACGTCGCTCTCCTCACCTGCGCTCAGCGTCCTCAGTGCTCCCAGCCTCCTCTGCGCCTCTGGCATCCTCGGCGTCCTCCTTCCGCCCTGCTGGTCCCGCGCGCTCCTTCCCTGCTGCTGGCCTTAGGGCGCGCGCCCGCACCCTCCCCCGCTCTTAAAGGAGCCGCGCGCATTTTCCAAATCAGTCTCCAGCCAATGCTGGTGGACTCCACCCTATATTAAGGGCTTCCTCCTTAATGGAGGTGCCCGAGCAATGTTGTTTCTGTGCAGTCTAACTCTGCTTCAGCCATCAGCTCCTGTTTCCAGTTGCCTGCCTGTTACCTGTCTGTTTGCCTGTCGGCCATCTGACTGCAGCTCTATCCAGAGGTTCGGACATCTTCAGCAGAGATCCCCGGCTGTTGCCTGCTCACCTGGGAGCGATCATCTGCCATCCGACTGCAGCTCTATCCAGAGGTTCGGACATCATCTGCGGAGATCCCCGGCTATTGCAGAGACTCTTGCCTGCTCACCTGGGAGCGATCATCTGCCATCCGACTGCAGCTCTATCTAGAGGTTCGGACATCATCAGCAGAGATCCCCGGCTATTCCAGAGACTCTTGCCTGCTCACCTGGGAGCGATCATCTGCCATCCGACTGCAGCCTACCAGGAGGCTCCACCAGCTCAGGTCGTATATGCCTGTTTGTCTAGAGACTGCCTTGGTCACTTACCGTGACAAATTTGCCTGTCCAGAGACTGCCCTGGTCACTTGCCGTGACAATCTGCCTGTTCAGAGACTGCCCTGGTCACTTGCCGTGACAATCTGCCTGTTCAGAGACTGCCCTGGTCACTTGCCGTGACAACCTGCCTGCCCAGAGACTGCCCTGGTCACTTGCCGTGACAAACCTGCCTGCCCAGAGACTGCCCTGGTCACTTGCCGTGACAAACCTGCCTACCCAGAGACTGCCCTGGTCACTTGCCGTGACAACCTGCCTGTCCAGAGACTGCCCTGGTCACTTGCCGTGACAACCTGCCTGTCCAGAGACTGCCCTGGTCACTTGCCGTGACACCCTGCCTGTCCAGAGACTGCCCAGGTCACTTGCCGTGACAACCTGCCTGTCCAGAGACTGCCCTGGTCACTTGCCGTGACAACCTGCCTGTCCAGAGACTGCCCTGGTCACTTGCCGTGACACCCTGCCTGTCCAGAGACTGCCCAGGTCACTTGCCGTGACAACCTGCCTGTCCAGAGACTGCCCTGGTCACTTGCCGTGACAACCTGCCTGTCCAGAGACTTCCTTGGTCACTTGCTGTGACAACCTGCCTGTCCAGAGGCTGCCTGGCTAATTGCCGTGATTCCCTGTCCTATTCCCGGATGCCACCCGCTCTCTTGCAAGTAAATTGTCTTGTATAATAAAGCTTAGTGGTTCCACCAACCAGACCCGTTTCCGTCAGTGGTTCCACCTACCAGACCCGTTACACAACAACTGAAAACCACCGCGGTGAAGGCCTGGCAGAGCATCAAAAAGAAGGAAACACAGTGTCTGGTGATGTCCATGAGTTCAAGACTTCAGGCAGTCATTGCTAACAAAGGGTTTTCAACCAAGTACTAGAAATGAACATTTTATTTACAATTATTTCATCTGTCCAATTACTTTTGGTCCCTTTAAAAACAGGGTGGCACATGTTAAGGAGCTGAAACTCCTAAACCCTTCATCCAATTTTAATGTGGATACCCTCAAATGAAAGCTGAAAGTCTGAACTTCAACTGCATCTGATTTGTTTTGTTTCAAATTCATTGTGGTAATGTCTAGAACCAAAATTAGATAAATGTTGTCTCTGTCCAAATATTTATGGACCTAACTGTATGTTCCGGATACTTGGAGATCTGGTGAGCCGGCCACATGATAGCGTTCTTGCTGCCTGCAGCCACCACTAGAGGGAGCTCAGGAGAAGCTTGAGAATACCAAAGCGCCCCCTGCTGGTGATGGCAGTCACTCAAACTAGTGAAAGCATTAGAAGCAATTCAATACAATACAATATAGATAATTCCCACATCAGAATTACACAGAAGTCTCGGCAAATTCACCAACAGCAAAGTCTACTCAGCATGTCCTTCCATGCATGTCTGGTAGAGAACCAATATTAGGGCTCATACTCCTCTGCGAGGAAAACGGACGAATGCAATCCGACCAATGTCAAGCTATGAGTCCCTGCTCATCTGCAATTTTTTTCTCAGCTGAAATTGGACAAAGAAAAAAACTGTAGCATGTGATAATCCATACAAAACTAAACCCAATGCAAATGAACGGGTGCGAGAAAAAAAATCGCAGGGCAGTCGGACCATGCGAGTGTCATCCGATTTTTACACACTGTCCTTTGAAAAGCCGTAAATTCAGCAGCCGCGCACAGTAAAATCACAGCGAGCGACAGAATAGATAGATAAAGATTTCAGTCACATATCTATTTAGTACAGTGTTTGTGCAGCTTATTGTAAGAGTATTATTTTTTACAGAAACTATTTTCAGAAAAAAAAAAATGGCGTGGGATCCCTCGACAGTTTATTAACCAGCCGATGGAAAGCGGACAGCTGGGGACAAATGTTTATGTAATCCCAGCCTTACAATCCTCTCACATGATGAATTTGTGTTTTTGCTGGCCTATTTGAATGGGCCTTATATGAGCAAAGCAAGAAGTTGACAGAGGAGTCTTCCCCTCCCAGATTAGGGGTCCTGCACAGACAGGCCGCCATTCTTCTGGAGGCTTTATTCCGCACCCTGCTGTCTAGGCCTCATCTCATCAGGTTCTCTTATCTCCCTTATTCCCAGTCTTCTCCTGTCACATCCATCATGGTCCTCTGCCTTTCCTTATCTCCTCATTATCTCACTATTCTACACTTCTTCCTGGCTCCAGCAAACTTTCTGCATAGTGACTGTCACCCCATATTAGAAGATACCCCCATTGTCTTCTACTACGATGGCCTGTTATAGTATGATCCCCATTTTTTACTGAGATGTGTTATACACATCAGCCAAACACGCCAATATCATGCTGTATGTTCCCAAATGTAATGACACTTTTGCCCACGTGTTATTTTATAACAGCCCTCCTTTACTGCAATGAGGTCATCAATAGCAGGATGACCCCTGTCCTTCTCTGCTGTGATGTCAGAGTGCCCCGTTATAGGATGACACCTGCCCACTCATTTGCTCTGATGTCATCGATTTCTCCTTGGACACACAGGTTTCTGCCCCAGATGTGCCATCACCCTTATCTCTAGCTTTGCCTGTCTGGAGATAGACACCACCCACCTGTGACAATTCCACTTCCCCCTGACACCCCATCCCTCTCTCTTCTCTATGATCCATATTGATGCAGGACTATCATGATCCTGTCAGCGCCGGCGAACGGCCACGGCTGAGCAGGGTGACTCACCCACACTACGGAAGGGCCCGGGGTCAGATGCCGCAGGGGAGGCTCAGGCAAACGGGACCTGAGCAGCGTGGTGAGAGTAGACGCTGAAGGTAGCAGAAAGCAAAAGGACCTGCGATCATGTGACCAAAGGGGGCGGGGCTTAGTGTCCTGCTGTTGGAGATGAGTGCAGGATGCTACAGGGACCCTGGAGTAGTGAATAGGGAAACTCAGGTCAGACAAACAGGGGTCATACACGGAGAGGACGGCGCAGTACAGGAGGGACGAGCAGAGAATAGTCAGAACATAGGCCAGGAGTCATACACGGAGAAGGCAGCGCAGTACAGGAGGGGTGAGCAGAGAATTGTCAGAACGAAGGCCAGGAGTCATACACGGAGATAGCAACGCAGTACAGAAGGGGCAGACAGAACTCGTAACGGGAATAGAAACAAGTCAAAACCAAGCAAGCATAAAGAATCAAAAGCACAAAGCACAGGGTCACACACACTTGGCCAAGGGTTAAAGTATAAGCGACAAGGAATGGCTCCACAATGAGGCTATAAGAAGCCTCCCAAAATCCCAGAGAGAGGCCTTCCAGATTAACCTCTGAACTGCCTAATCCACAAACAAGGCAGCTCATGACAAGGACACATTACACAGACTCCTGCAGCTTCTCATCTACTGGAAAGTCTCCTTCATTTACACTTCCCACTTAATGTGTCTAATTCAGGTCATATTGACTAGAACATGTCCCACTCCCCACATGTGGTCTCTGTGTTCGGGGGAGGGGGGTTCTGCTTGTGACACAGGCTTTGATACTGGCTTCTCTCTCAAGAGTCCTGTCATTGTAACCTCAGGGTGACAGGTTACTCTTGTCCAAAAACTCTACTCCCACCTATTTCTGGTCTCGATCCCTCCATCTTGTCAACCTATCCTGATCCCTTACTGCCTGTCACTTCCGTCATGATCACTCTCATCCTCCCTCATTCCTGTCCTGATCCCTCACATCCTCCCCCAACCCCATCCCCGGGTCATAGAATCATAGAATCACAGAATGGTAGAGTTGGAAGGGACCTCCTGGGTCATCTGGTCCAACCCCCTGCTCAAAGCAGGATTCTCTAAATCATCCCAGACAGATGTCTATCCAGCCTCTGTTTGAAGACTTCCATTGAAGGAGAACTCACCACCTCTTGTGGCAGCCTGTTCCACTCATTGATCACCCTAACTGTCAAAAAGTTTTTTCTAATATCTAATCTGTGTCTCCTCCCATTCAGTTTCATCCCATTGCTTCTAGTCTTTCCTTGTGCAAATGAGAATAAAGATGATCCTTCTACAATGTGACAGCCCTTGAGATATTTGTAGACAGCTATTAAGTCTCCTCTCAGTCTTCTTTTTTGCAAGCTAAACATTCCCAAATCCTGCAACCGTTCCTCATAGGACATGGTTTGCAGACCGGTCACCATTCTGGTGGCTCTTCTCTGAACTTGCTCCAGTTTGTTGATGTCTTTTTTAAAATGTGGTGCCCAAAACTGGACACAGTATTCCAGATGAGGTCTGACCAAAGAGGAGTAGAGGGCAATAATGACCTCACGTGATCTAGACTGTATGCTTCTGTTGATACATCCTAGAATTGCATTTGCCTTTTTTGCTGCTGCATCACACTGTTGACTCATGTTAAGTCTGTGATCAATTAGTATACCCAAGTCTTTTTCACATGTGCTGTTACTTAGCCCTATTCCTCCCATTTTGTATATGCTTTTTTCATTTTTATTGCCCAGATGTAGTACTTTGCATTTTTCCCTGTTAAAATCCATTCTGTTAGTTGCTGCCCACTGCTCCAGTTTATGTATATCTTTTTGAATCCTCTCTCTCTCTTCTCTAGTATTAGCTACCCCTCCTAGCTTTGTGTCATCAGCAAATTTGATCAGTTTACCCTCAATTCCTTCATCTAAATCATTGATAAAGATGTTGAACAATACAGGGCCCAAAACAGAGCCTTGTGGTACCCCACTTGAGACATTCTTCCAACTGGATGTGCAGCCATTTACAACCACTCTTTGGGTCCGATCACTAAGCCAGTTATGAATCCACCTAACAGTTGCCTTGTCCATTCCATACTTAGTCATTTTTTCAATAAGGATTGTGTGAGATACTTTGTCAAATGCTTTGCTGAAGTCAAGATATACTATATCTACAGCATTTCCCTGATCCACCCAGTCAGTGATTCTGTCATAGAAGGAAATTAAGTTAGTCTGACATGACTTATTAGTTACAAACCCATGCTGACTCTGTTTAATCACTTCATTCTTAGCCAGGTACTTGCATACATGTTCTTTAATAATTTGTTCAAAGATCTTTCCTGGTATAGAAGTCAGACTCACCGGCCTGTAGTTCCCTGGGTCCACCTTCTTCCCCTTTTTGAAGATAGGAACAACATTTGCTCTTCTCCAGTCTTCTGGGACTTCTCCTGTTCTCCAAGAATTTTCAAAGATTATGGACAGTGGTTCAAGAATTTCTTCTGCTATCTCCTTCAGTACCCTGGGGTGTAATTCATCTGGACCTGTCCTGAACCCTCACATCCTCCCCCGGTCCTGTAATGATCCCTCACATTCTCCACTGATCGCTCACATCCTCTCCCAGTCCTTCTCTGATCCATGACATCCCCCCCGGTCCTGTACTGATCCCTCACATCAGGGGCGGATATACCGCATGTGAAGCTGCACTGGGGACCGGAGGTGGAGGGAAGCCCCTGCAGGGCAGCTAATAATGAGGGCTATCTGGCCTATTTATTAGGCCCCAAGGCTCTGGGGGGCCCCTGGCCAGATTGCCTTCAGGTGCGGCGGGCAGGGAACGATCCCTGCAGCTCCGCTGCCTACAAGAGAAAACAGCAGCGGAGATGCAGCGATCCGTTCTGCCCGCTCTTCCAGTCTCACACAGCAGCGCGGCTGGATGATGTCATCATACAGCGCGCGTATGTGCCACTGCTAGAGAGAGGAAGCTGCCGGCGATGGTGATGCTGCGGCTGTGGGAGAGCATGCGGAGAGGTGCTGTGTGCGTGTGTAGAGATGAGTGGGGCCCTGTGTGTCTGCGTGCGTAGCACTGCAGGGGAACGTGCAGTGAGGTGAATGGTGTTGTGTGTCTGTGTAGGTGATGGAGAGGGCAATGATGGGGGTGGTGGGAGCGAAAGCAATAATGGTGGTGGTGGAATGGGCAATGATGGGGTGGTGGAGAGGGCAATAATGGAGGTGGTGAAGAGGGAAATAATGGCGGTGGGGGAGAGGACAATAATGGGACGTGGGAGGAGGAGGGCAATGAGGGGAGTGGGAGGAAGGGGGATTTATAATAAACTTAGGAACAGGGGGAGGTTAAGGAAGACGTTATTATCGCTTATTATGTCTAACAGTCCCTTAGTGTATAGTGTACTCACTTATTATACATAGCACAGTCCCTTAGTATATAGTACACTCACTAATGTATAGCACATTCCCTTAGTATTATTATTATTTATTTATATAGCGCCATTAATTCCATGGTGCTGTACATGAGAAGGGGTTACATACAAAGTTATAGATATCGTTTACAGTAAACAAATTTACAATGACAGACTGGTCCAGAGGGGAGAGGACCCTGTCCTTGCAGACTTACATTCTATGGGTACACTATTAGTATAGTGTACTTGCTTATTATGTAAAGCTTGATCCCTCAGTATATAGTGTAGTCACTTATGTATAACACCATCCTTACAGTTTCCTCTTTTATTATGTATAATATCGTCCCGTATTACGTACCATCCTCTCTAGTTATATATGGTGCCGTCCCTTATTATATAGCTTCATCTCCTATTATGTACAGTGCTGTCTCTTACATAGTGTATTCTTGTTATTTTTATTATTCACAGCGCCCTCTTATTACATAGTCCCCTCTCTTGTTAGATATAAAATGACTGCTGATGGAGCAGCCGGTGACCAGACGACCAGTTCATCAGCTCCTCCATTAGAAAAGCTTTCCCATGCTCCATCAGCCATCATTGCATTATACAGACAGGACGGTATGTAATAAAAAACAGGGCTCTATGTAGTCCAATATGTAAGGGACGTTGCTGTACATAACAAGAGAGGGCACTGTATAATAAGGGACAGCAATATACATAAGGGAGGCTATGTAATGTATATATGCACATGTATCTGTGTGGCAATATATGTATGTATTTATATATACTATGCTCAAAAAAATAAAGGGAACACTCAAATAACACATCCTAGATCTGAATGAATGAAATATTCTCAGTGAATACTTAGTTCTGTAAAAAGTTGAATGTGCTGACAATAAAATCACACAAAAATCATCTATGGAAATCAAATTTATTAACCAATGGAGGCCTGGATTTGGAGTCACACACAAAATTAAAGTGGAATGTAATGTCCTTAAAACAAGTCAAAATGATGCTCAGTATTGTGTGTGGCCTCCACGTGCCTGTATGACCTCCCTACAACGCCTGGGCATGCTCCTGATGAGGCGGTGGATGGTCTCCTGAGGGATCTCCTTCCAGACCTAGACTAAAGCATCCGCCAACTCCTGGACAGTCTGTGGTGCAACGTGACGCTGGTGGATGAAGCGAGACATGATGTCCCAGATGTGCTCAATCGAATTCTGGGGAACGGGCGGGCCAGTTCATAGCTTCAATGCCTTCATCTTGCAGGAACTGCTGACACACTCCAGCCACATGAGGTCTGGCATTGTCTTGAATTAGGAGGAAACCTGGGCCAACCGCACCAGCATAAGGTCTCACAAAGGGTCTGAGGATCTCATCTCTGTACCTAATGGCAGTCAGGCTACCTCTGGCGAGCACATGGAGGGCTGTGCGGCCCTTCAAAGAAATGCCACCCCACACCATTACTGACCCACTGCCAAACCGGGCATGCTGAAGGATGTTGCAGGCAGCAGATCACTCTCCACGGCGTCTCCAGACTCTGTCACATGTGCTCAGTGTGAACCTGCTTTCATCTGTGAAGAGTACAGGGCGTCAGTGGCGAATTTGCCAATCATGGTGTTCTGTGGCAAATGCCAAGCGTCCTGCACGGTGTTGGGCTGTGAGCACAACCCCATCTGTGCACGTCGGGCACTCAGACCATCCTCATGGAGTTGGTTGTAGGGCTCTGGCAGTGCTCCTCATGTTCCTACTCGCACAAAGGCAGAGGTGGCGGAACTGCTGCTGGGTTATTGCCCTCCTAAGGCCCCCTCCACGTCTCCTGGTGTACTGGCCTGTTTCCTGGTAGTGCCTCCAGCTTCTATGCTGACAGCAAACCTTCTTGCCACAGCTCGCACTGATGTGCCATCCTGGATGAGCTGCACTACCTGAGCCACTTGTGTGGGTTGTAGAGTCCATCTCATGCTACCACGAGTGTGAAAGCACAAACAACTTTCAAAAGTGACCAAAACATCAGCCAAAAAGCATTGGTACTGAGATGTGGTCCTCACCTGCAGAACCACTCCTTTATTGAGTGTCTTGATAATTGCCAATAATTTCCATCTGTTGTCTAATCCATTTGAACAACAGCATGTGAAATTGATGGTCAATCAGTGTGGCTTCCTTAGTGGACAGTCTGATTTCATAGAAGTTTGATATACTTGGAGTTATATTCTGTTGTTTAAGTGTTCCCTTTAATTTTTTGAGCAGTGTGTATGTAGCTTTGTCGCCATAAATGGAGGGGGCCCAGACACATCTCTTGCACAGGGGCCCCAAGCTGTCAGTGTCTGCCCCTGCCTCACATTCTCCCCCGTCCTGTCCATATCCATCACATCCTCCCCCGGTCCTAGCCTGAACGCTCACATCCTCCCCCGGTCCTATACTGATCCACTGATCCCTCACATCCTCCCCTAGTCCTGTCATGACTCTCATCATCTAAGTTCTGTCACTGACGTGTGGGGTTACTCATCATCTTAGTCACAGAGCATACATTATTAAAACGGTGACAACGGCACCATTGACCCCACCAGGATATTCCCAGAATGCTCTGCTCTGGATACTTTTCTTGACAACAGCTACTTGTAATTATAAGGAACAGATGGAGAATATGAATCCGAGTATAAAGACGAGAAACTGACGGAAAGTTGCAGGAACTGAAGCTTAACCCGATAGCCCTATCCCCGCCATGATGGCCACTGAAATATGGCTGGTAAATGCACTGGAGGCCTTTGATTTGCAATGACAACTTATCACCCACGTGCTCCTCCATAGCCGGAGTCTCCTGGGTGGGCACTGCCATCACGGTAAGTTCAGACATCCAAAGAGCTTTCAAGAGAAATCCACAGCAGGAGCCCACGCATTTATTGACAAGGCTTTTTCTACGTTTTTTTTTTTCTCAGCGTTTTGATGTGACAGTGTTAATTGTGGAGTGGAATGACATAAAAGATGGAAATGTCACTTCTATTTTCCTTGGCAAAGTTTCCAAAACCTCATTGAGTAAAAAAAAAAAACTCCTCAAAAAGCCTTCCTGAGTGAACAACGAGCAACGTGGATTCCCATTGAAATCAATAAGACGAATGCTCAAAAGTAACAGAAAGATTCATCTCCCGGTTCCCTTTGGGATAATCGACATCATCAGATCTAAGTTAGCTTTAAGCTGCCATTGTGCTTATGCTTGAAAAAGGCCGCTTGCTGGCCGAAACATTGCATTCCTTTACTTATCCAAAATACATAATAAAAGCAATTATCTCCCTGGTGCCTTGGAAACAACTTGTCTCTAGATTTTCTGGTAACTCGATGGGAAGTTGCGCCAAGGAATCACGGAGCCTGTGGAGTGGTGCAAAGGGAATTACCATGACGGACAACATCAGATCTGACCTGAAAAACGCTGGGACAAACTGGTGAATCCTCCAAGTTATAACACATTTACAGATGCCACATCAAAGATCCCGATTATTATTTCACCTCCAGTGCAAATCATCACAGGCATTTGGGGGCACTTAAATCTCCGTTTTGTCCTGGTATCGGAGGTACTTGAATCTCAGCCGGGAGTTCAGGACGTTTCACATGAACACAGCAGAGATGCCGGACCCTGAGCGTAGGTGAGGACACAAGTGCTCTCATATCTACCGATCTACAGCTCAGACTAAATAAAGACAGGAAGAATGTGGAGAGGATGCGAGGCTGCGATAGTCTGATTTGCAGTCACAGTATTGTCACTGGCTCACAAAGAGAGAAGAGGACCCTGTGCAATAAAGATTCCACCTGCCTTGGAGCTGGTCGTAGCCCTCTGACATTATGGGCTCTGATGCGCCTTCACTGATATGTCATCTCCCGCCTGTATGTTCTATATCTAGGAAACGGAAATATCTTCTTCTAGATTGTAATCTATAGTCTGGAAACGCTGAATGCTGATCCATTGCGGAGAAGAAATAATGAAACTATCAAGTAATTAGAAACTTTACAACTTAACATAAGGGGACAGCATTTTTTTGTGAACTGCTCTGTCTGCATGTAGTCCGCACATATAAACCCATCAAGTGTGTGGCACAGGGAATCAGAGTGGCTAACAGCAGATTTCTGCTCCCTGGAGGGTGTTTATACGTATGAAATTTCTCACTTCTCCTTTCATCGCCGTCCGCAGGCCTCAGACACAATGATGATTAATTAAAGCAGATTGTCAGCTGATTGAGGAATTCCATGTTTCACTTGACAGACCAAAAACAAATCCCCGTCCGCCCTCCCTGACAAAGCCTCATTCACAGGACTCGTTTCTCTAAACAAGCTCATCAGGACCCCCATGAGGAATCTGCTCCAAGGGAAGTCCAGGAATGGCGGAGTTATGGCCAGGAGCGAGGACTCTCAGGAACAGGAAGACCCTCGTCTCCTGGACTTCTGCATGCATCAGATAACAGGCCCGGTCCCCGTCTACAGCAGAGAAAGAGAGGCCACACTATGGACTAGCCTTCATTGTCTGCAGGGTGATGACATGCCATTCCTTCATTTACACATACCATGTCTGTGCGGACAAAATGTGTGGGGGGGGGTCTCAGCACCTACTTTTCTGGGTCAGGAATGGGATGGGGGGAGTCAGTAAGGCTACAGTTTGGCACTAAAGATTGGCTGTATCTGGGTCATGGCATTGGCAAAGATGAGGAATTCAGCCCTGGAAAGAATTCTGTGCCCTGATTAGAAATACAGTAATGATGACAGGAGAGGACCCGGTGGCAAAACTACAAGTCCCAGCATTACATACAAAGCCTAAAATGTATGCATTAGGTTTTGTTCACAGAATGCAGTTTTAGTGTGTTACTTGTATCCTCCATGGGCCCCCATGCACCAGATTCACGTTCTGAAAGTCACTGTGCAGCCAGGACCAAAGAGAAAGGTCCTCACACAGATGTGCCATTCACAGCTCTGGGCAGTCTGAGAAGGAGCCACAACGGGAACAGTAATGACGTGGTCACAAGTATAAAATATAACAAGATACTGGAAAACCAAGCAAAGTTCTGAAATGTTAGGTGTGAGGCCAGACTCATTCCTAGGTTTCGGTGATACTTTCACTGGTGGTTGAGGTGCATTTTCTGTCCTGACTGCTGCATTTCTTCTGTCTGGGAGGATAGTAAACATTTCAGTGTATTTCTCACCTGTGCTTTACAACCCCAATTCCAAAAAAGTTTGGCCGCAGTGTACAGAAAACAAGAATGCAATGATCTGGAAATCTCTTATTGCCTTATTTTATTCACACAGAACACCTAAAAATTGGGAACATTGGACATTTCTCCATTTCATCTGAAAAAAGGCTGCACTATATCAAATCCAGACATGATCTATTCATTCAAATCACTGAATGAGCTCAGGAATAATCCAGAAATCATTGTGATCACAGGTCACTGTACAATCCACAAATGTAAGAAAAAGCTCCATCATGTAAAGCAGAAGCCATACTGTATATCAGCTATCTGGACTGTGCTGAGGCAAAATGGAAAACTGTTCTGTGGTCAGATGAATGAAAATGTGAAATTCTTTATGAAATGCCCAGATGACATGTCCTGCAGACTCAGGAGAGGGACCATCCAGCTTGTCTTCGAGAAGGGCCAATCCAGCTTGTCTTTGGAAAGGGACCATCCAGCTTGTCATCGAGGAGAGGGACCATCCAGCTTATCATCGAGGAGAGGAATCATCCAGCTCGTCCTCGAGGAGAGGAAGCATCCAGCTTGATATGGAGAATGATGATTCAGCTTGTTATAAAGGAGAGGAACCATCCAGCTTGTTATGTAAGAGAGGGACCATCCAGCTTGTTATATTAGGAGAGGGAACATCCAACTTGTTATATAGGAGAGGGAACATCCAGCTTGTTATATAGGAGAGGGAACATCCAGCTTGTTATAAAGGAGAGGGAACATCCAGCTTGTTATATAGAAGTGGGAACATCCAGCTTGTTACATAGGAGAGGGAACATTCAGATTGTTACATAAGGAGAGGGACCATCCAGCTTGTTATATAGGAGAAGGACCATCAATCTTGTTATATAGGAAAGGGATCATCAAGCTTGTTATATAGGAAAGGGACCATCCAGCTTGTTATATAGGACAAGGACCATCCAGCTTGTTATAAAGGAGAGGGAACATCCAGCTTGTTATATAGAAGTGGGAACATCCAGCTTGTTACATAGGAGAGGGAACATTCAGATTGTTACATAAGGAGAGGGACCATCCAGCTTGTTATATAGGAGAAGGACCATCAATCTTGTTATATAGGAAAGGGATCATCAAGCTTGTTATATAGGAAAGGGACCATCCAGCTTGTTATATAGGACAAGGACCATCCAGCTTGATATATAGGAGAGGGACCATCCAGCTTGTTATATAGGATATGGACCATCCAGCTTGTTATGGAGGAGAGGGACCTTCCAGCTTGTTAGAAGGAGAGGGACCTTACAGCTTGTCACTGAGGATAGGACCATCCAGATTGTCACTGAGAGGGACCATGCAACTTGTCATTGAGCAGATGGCCATCCAACTTACAACTGGTTAAAGAGGGGATGGTCTATCTAGTTTGTTAAAGAGAGGTGCCATCGATGTTGTCATTGAGGAAAGGGACCTTCCAGCTTGTTATAAGGTAGAAGGGCCATCCAGCTTGTTAACAGTGCACATATCACATCTCTGATGTATGGGGGGCATTGGTGCCTATGGTAGAGGCAGCACACACATGAGTGGTATCACCTATGCTGAGCATTATATAGAGGTGAAGGTAAAAACATCTGCTCCATGCAGACTTCTATTTCAGGAAAGAACTTGTATATTTCAGCAGGACAAGGTTAAACCACATCATGCATCCATCACAGCACAATGTTGGACACAGCCAGAGCGCAATTTTTTGAACTGTGTCACTTCAAATGAAATGGAGAAATGTCCAACGTTCACCTTCTTACATGTACTCTGTTGTGTGTGTTAAAATATGGAAATAAGAGATTTCCAGATCATCACAGTCCTGTTTTCGGCACATTTTACACAGTGACCAAACTGATTTGTAATTGGATTGTAGACAGTGTGGACTCTTCCCTGCATTAGACAGTACAGTGTAATGTATGTAGTACAGTTCATATAGCGTCTTGTGCTTGGGTGCGATGAACATACATGAGACACAGGTTTGATATAGAAAAGTCCTGTATTACTTCATACAAGTTGGCAGAAATAGTCACACAGTTTGCAGACACAGAAACAGGAGACACAGCAGGCCAGAGTAATCCAAGCTCAGCAATCACTCTCCAATACAGATTCAGGATCTTCTTCTCTGTTACCGTAAGTCCATGCAAACGTGGGTCTTTCAAAGAGCAGGGTTCAGAGTCCACAAGTGCTTCAGAGTTCCTCAGTAGGAATAGCTGGAGTACAAGGTCCAAGGCTTACAGGAGTCAAGTCACAGGTTCACTGCAGGCTAGATTCTGAAGCACTGATTGCTCAGCTGTGGCTGCTTAAGAAGCAAAGGAGAGAATCAGGGCGGGAACATGCAAGCTGGAAACTCCATTTTGACTGAGGGCAAGATAGCTGCAGCAAGACAGAAAGTAAAATGGCTGACGAACAAACTGAGTTTCAGGAATATATACATAGAACCTTACATTACTCCCCCCTTAAGGACAACCTCCGGATGACCTCAGACCAGGCTTGTGTGGGTACCTCTGATGAAACTGACGGAGCAAGCGAGGAGCATTAACGTTATTGACCGGTTCCCATGAGTTGTCCTCCACTGGGTAGCCCTGCCATTTAATCAGATATTGTAACTGATTTCTATACAACCTGGAATCTAAAATCCTTTCCACCACAAATTCTTCCTGACCATCGACTAGCACTGGGTCAGGGCAAGGAGAGGAACGTCCAGGAAACGTATTGGGTGTCGCAGCCTTTAGTAGGGATACATGAAAGACAGGGTGGATTCTCATAGTTCTGGGCAGTTGAAGACGACAAGCAACGGCACTTATAATTTTACTGATTTTATAGGGTCCAATGTACTTATGTCCCAACTTAGACGATGGAATCCTTAACTTAAGATTTCTGGTTGACAGCCAGACCAAGTCTCCTACCTTGAAAGCTGGTGCAGGATTTACGAAATTTATCTGCTGCTTTCTTGTACCTTTCTTGAGCCGATTCCAGATTTTCCTTTAGAAGATCCATATTCTTCTGTAAAGACGTGATTCTTTCAGCCACTGCTGGTAAAGGCGTTTCTATGGGAAATCGTGGTAGAATGTTAGGATGATAACCTAGATTAGAGTAAAAAGGAGACTGTTTAGTGGAGGCACTCTGAGAGTTGTTATACGAGAACTCAGCTAATGGAAGTAGATCCACCCAATCATCCTGTAGGTGGCAGATAAAGCAGCGGAGATACTGCTCCAGGGTTTGATTGGTTCGTTCGGTCTGTCCATTAGTCTGGGGATGAAAAGCGGAAGAAATGTTTACTTTAATGTCCAATGCTGCACAGAAATTTTGCCAAAACCTAGAAGTGAATTGCACCCCTCGATCCGAAATAACCTCATCCGGTACTCCATGTAAGCGAAACACATCTTTAATCATCAAATCTGATGTCTGTTTTGCAGTGGGTAAGCCGACACAAGGGATAAAATGAGCTGCCTTTGTTAGACGGTCAACCACCACTAGAATGGTGTTCTTCCCCTGAGAGGTTGGTAACTCCACAATGAAGTCCATAGAAATGGATCCCCACGGGCGGGACGGGGTGGGAAGAGGCTGTAACAGACCAGTTGGTGAGGAGCGAGGTGTTTTGCATCTTGCACAGACCTCACATGAAGTGACATAATTCAAAACATCCTTCCTGCAAGTGGGCCACCAAAAGAAACGAGAAAGAAATTCCTGTGTCTTTAGAATTCCTCTATGCCCAGCTATCTTGGAATCGTGAATGAGTTGCAATACTCTCAATCTGACTGTTTCAGGAATATACAGGCGTTGTCCCTGAATCCACACACCATTCTTAAAGACAAGACTTACGTCCCTTGGGGGTTGTGCCAAAAAGGAATCCGCATGGTATGCTTCCTTGATGTCCTTAAGTAGGTCTTGATTATGAATTACTCCTAGGAATCTAGAGTCAGGAAGAATAGTCTTAGGAGGAGTAATTGGACGTGTCTCTGCTGAGTAAATCCTAGAGAGTGCATCAGCCTTTCCATTGCGCGATCCTGGTCTATAAGAGATGATAAAATTAAATTGGTTTAAGAAAAGATTCCAGCGAGCCTGGCGAGGAGTCAGGCACTTAGCCGACCTGATAAACTCAAGGTTACGATGGTCTGTCAGGATGACTATTTGCTGTGCAGCTCCCTGAAGAAGGTGTCTCCATTCTTTGAAGGCGGCAATAATGGCCAACAACTCTCTATTGCCCACATCGTAGTTCCTCTCAGCCGAAGACAACTGCTGGGAAAAGAAGGCACATGGATGCAAGACATTCTTCTCACCTGTTCTCTGAGAGAGTATAGCTCCAACGGCACAGTCTGAAGCATCCACCTCTATTATGAAGGCAAGCTCGGGGTTGGGATGTACTAGGATAGGTGCAGTGGTAAATTTATCTTTTAGACGGGAAAATGCTTCCTGGGCTTGGGGAGTCCAGGAAAACCTAGACTCTTTCGGGTAAGTTGAGTGATAGGTGACACTACCTCAGAGAAATTTCTAATGAAACGTCTATAGAAGTTGGCAAACCCGATGAAGCGCTGTACCTCCTTCACATTTCTAGGACTTGGCCAATCCTTGATGGCTTGGGTTTTGCTTCCATCCATACTAATTCCTTGTGTAGACAGTACATACCCCAGAAATTGAATTTCGGTCCTATGGAATTCACACTTTTCAAGTTTGATGTAAAGATGATTTTGTCTTAGACGTTCCAAGACCATTCTCACATGTCCATGATGTTCCTCTGTGGAGTTAGAAAAAATTAGAATATCATCCAAATAAATTACCACGAATGTATCTAGGAGATCCCTGAAGATGTCATTCACCAAGTGTTGGAAAGTGGCTGGGGCGGTACTCAGACCAAAAGGCATAACTAGATATTCAAAGTGTCCATAGCGTGACCTGAATGCAGTCTTCCATTCATCCCAGGTCTAATACGGACTAAGTTATAGGCCCCACGAAGATCTAGTTTAGAAAAAATTTTGGCATGTCGCACTCTCTCCAATAACTCAGGGATTAAAGGCAATGGATAACGGTTTCTAATAGTAACCTTATTGAGTTCCCTATAGTCTACTCATGGTCTCAGAGATCCATCTTTCTTCTTTACAAAGAAGATGGGTGCACCTGCAGGAGATGAAGAGGGGCGTATGAAGCCCTTGGCTAGATTTTCATCTATGTAATCCTTTAAAGCCTTTAGCTCGGGCCCGCCAGGGGGTAGATCTTACCAAAAGGTATCTCTGCTCCAGGCAATAATTCAATTGGACAATCATATGGACGGTGAGGAGGAAGCTGGTCAGCGTTCTTCTTGTCACATAAATCCACATAGTCCTGGTATACAGCTGGTAGTTCAGGGACTGACATGATTCCTTTAGGAACAGAGCAAGCTGAAACTTTTGGACTCATCTGTTTCTCTGGAAAGTGTAATTCCTTGGTCTCCCAGTTAATGGTAGGATTCTGAGCCTGCAGCCATGGTAGCCCTAGAATAATGGGAAAGTGGGGAGAAGAGATAAGCATAAAGGACAGTTTCTCTTGATGATCTTTACCATAAGAACCCTCAAAGGCTCTGTTTCCTGATCCACTGGTCCAGAGGTCAGCAGGGAGCCATCCACAGTTTCCATCTGTACTGGAGTAGCCTTCTTCACTGAACGTATTCCCTGTTTCAGAGCAAAGGAGACATCCATAAAATTTCCACTTGCCCCTGAGTCGATCATAGCAGAGCTAGACACCCAAGCTGAGTCAACCCAGAGTTTGATGGAAAGAAAGCAATGAGAATTGTTTTTCTTACAACTCAGCTGGGACACCGCTGAGGAAACTTGAAAAATGGCAGCGTTTACACAGTCAACGTCCTCAGAGGTAACGGAGTTTAAGTCCGAGAAATCAAGATCTGTTGCTGCAGATCTCTCTGGAGCCTGAGGCTCGGACCTGACAGATCCCCTCTCGCAACACTCACAATGAATGAGTGCTGCAGTAGTCTTACGAGAACGGCTGGGGCAGTTTATAATGAAGTGCCCTGACTTACCACAATAGAAACATAGATTCTCCTTAAAACGATGTTCCTTGCGTGCATCACTAACCCGTCGTTGTAAAGAGTCTACCTGCATGGGTTCAGGTTCAGGTTCCCGTGTAATCCTACTCAAAGGTTCCTTAGCTGGAGAGGAAGGTAGGAAAAGGTTAGTACGATTGCTTTTGAACCATCTCTCTTGCCTGCGTTCAGTCAGATGAGTATCAATACGGATGCAGTAGTTAATAAAGTCACCTAACGCAGTGGGAGGGTCGGCACGAGCAAGTTCATCCTTAATCAGTGGAGATAACCCCTTTCGAAAAATAGATTTTTTGGCGGAACTGTCCCAGGTGGTATCAAGGGCCCATCTCCTGAAATCCAAGGCATATTCAGCTACCGAGTGCTTACCTTGGCGCAAAGCTAACATGGCTGCTTCAGCTGTTGCACCTCGATTGGGGTCATCAAACACCTGCCCCATGGCTGAAATAAAATCATCAAGGTGATTCAAACAATCATCCTTAGTCTCAATCAGAGGGTTTGCCCACATTAAAGCCTTGTTGGTAAGCAACATAATTATAGTAAGCACCTTAGATCGTTCAGTGGGAAATTGTGAAGCATGTGCAGAAAAAAAAAAGATTGCATTGATTAATAAATCCCCTGAATTTCTCACGTTCACCGCCAAAACGAAAAGGGGGCAACTTGGGAATCCCAGCACTCGGGGCTACGGCAGGAGCCTGGACTCGCCCCTCTAGAACCTCAATCCTGGCTCGCAAATCCTGGGTAGTCTGTCCAACCACTTGCAAATTGTGATTATTGAGGTCCTGTAGATTTGTAAAACGGGTCTTTATATTCTGCAAATCTGCAAGGATATTATCAGTCACTCCGCAAAGTTCCTTTATGCGGGCCTCCATTTTCCAGATCTTTTAAGACAGGATTACTGGAAGAAGAGGAGAGAAAAAAAAAAACAATAGTGTTCACCTGTGGCAACACTGCAGAGAGAAAAAAAAAATTAAGGGAACTGCTCACCTGGAATGGTTGTGAGAAGTCACAACCACTATCATCACAGAAAGTTTCAACCAGACATCTGATATCCAGAGTTACAGCAGACAAAAAAGAGAAAAGAAAGGAAAAAAAAAACAATAGTGTTTACCTGTGGTAACACTGCAAAAAGAAAAAACTTAAGGGAATTGCTCACCTGGAATGGTTGTGAGAAGTCACAACCACTATCATCACAGAAAGTACAACCGGACGTCTGATATCCACAGTACAGCAGACACAGCCTTCCAGACCCAGCAGACACTAACGTTTTGGCTTCAGAATCTTGTAATGTATGTAGTACAGTTCATATAGCGTCTTGTGCTTGGGTGCGATGAACATACATGAGACACAGGTTTGATATAGAAAAGTCCTGTATTACTTCATACAAGTTGGCAGAAATAGTCACACAGTTTGCAGACACAGAAACAGGAGACACAGCAGGCCAGAGTAATCCAAGCTCAGCAATCACTCTCCAATACAGATTCAGGATCTTCTTCTCTGTTACCGTAAGTCCATGCAAACGTGGGTCTTTCAAAGAGCAGGGTTCAGAGTCCACAAGTGCTTCAGAGTTCCTCAGTAGGAATAGCTGGAGTACAAGGTCCAAGGCTTACAGGAGTCAAGTCACAGGTTCACTGCAGGCTAGATTCTGAAGCACTGATTGCTCAGCTGTGGCTGCTTAAGAAGCAAAGGAGAGAATCAGGGCGGGAACATGCAAGCTGGAAACTCCATTTTGACTGAGGGCAAGATAGCTGCAGCAAGACAGAAAGTAAAATGGCTGACAAACAAACTGAGTTTCAGGAATATATACATAGAACCTTACATACAGTCTCTTCCTGTCCTTTGTATTAAACAGTGAAGTATCTTCTGAATATTAGTGTGGTCACTTCTGTGTATTAGACGGTGCGGTCTCTTCCTTCGTTTTTTAGACGCCACGGTCTCTTCCTCAGTGTATTATACACAGCAGTCTCTTCCTCAGTGTATTAGACACAGCGGTCTCTTCCTCTGTGTATTAGACACCGCGGTCTCGTCCTCTCTGTGTTAGAAAGTTAGGTCTTTTCCTCTGTGGGTTAGACAGTGCGGTCTCTTTCTCTGTGGATTAGACAGTGCGTTCTCTTGACCCATGTGGGTGACGCTTGGAGCCTCGGGCTGCCTGTATTCCCATCACACTCCTGCGCTTCTCACATCCAACTCCCAAAGGGGATATCACCGCGTAGCAACTAAGAAACGTACCTCAGCATCTCACAAAATTCTCAAGTAGTTGCTATGGAAACAGAAAGGTGCATCAAGTCGCCATAGAAACTGTGAAAACTTTCAAGTTTCAAAGTAAAATAAATGCCTATGTTAGTGATGTGTGCGGCACAGCGGATGCTGCTGGCAGACAACGGTGAGGAGCAGGGGAGGCCGCTACTGGCAGACAAAGGTGAGGAGCCGGGGGAGGCCGCAGATGGCAGACAACGGTGAGGAGCTGAGAAGGCCTCTGCTGGCAGACAAAGGTGAGGAGCAGGGGAGGCCGCTACTGGCAGACAAAGGTGAGGAGCCGGGGGAGGCCGCTGATGGCAGACAACGGTGAGGAGCTGAGAAGGCCTCTGCTGGCAGACAACGGTGAGGAGCAGGGGAGGCCGCTACTGGCAGACAAAGGGGAGGAGCCGGCGGAGACCGCTGATGGCAGACAACGGTGAGGAGCTGGGGAGGCCACTGCTGGCAGACAAAGGTGAGGAGCAGGGGAGGCCGCTACTGGCAGACAACGGTGAGGAGCAGGGAAGGCCGCTACTGGCAGACAACGGTGAGGAGCCGGGGGAGGCCGCTGATGGCAGACAACGGTGAGGAGCTGAGAAGGCCTCTGCTGGCAGACAACTGTGAGGAGCCGGGGAAGTTGCACAACGCCGGTCAGGGTATGTCGAGTTGTTTGCGATCATTTATTCCCGGAAGTTTGCACATTAGTGCTCCGATCTGAAGAACGTTACTGGGGAAACCTACATTCCTGAGTCTCTGAGATCTGGCGCTCGTCCAGATTGTGACGAGATCAGTCCAGTATTGGCAAGAATTAATGTCTAGTCTGTGCAGCTGTATTCACACTGTGCAGCTGGGGTGTTTTTTATTTGCTGCAATCGCACCAAAAAACAAGCACTACTTTCTGAGATTTTTGAAAATCTTGGCAAATTTATTGCGGTTATAATGTGGAAAAAGAATGTATCGCAGCATTTGAACGCAGCCCACTGCTCCAACATCCACCCACCGACTCCACGATCCCCTCGCCTCAGTCCTTTTCCCTTTCCAGATTCTTCAAGTCAAACTGTGAGGAGATCTGGACGTTCAGATGGTGGACAAAATGTAAAAAGTGGAAGATAAAGTTTTGCTGAACTGATGTAAATGAAAGAAAAAGTCACATCTCAGGTTATTTGACAGCTTCTCTGAGTCAAGAGGCCACGTGAAGAGCGCGGTCCATATATGGAGGTATGGAGATATTCACTTATGTGTGTGGGGGGTATGGAGAATGGGGATATTCACCAGTGTGTGCGGGGGGTATGGAGAAAGGGGATATTCACCAGTGTGTGCGGGGGGTATGGAGAAAGGGGATATTCACCTGTGTGGGGGTATGGAGAATGGGGATATTCACCTGTGTGTGCAGGGGGTATGGAGAATGGGGATATTCACCTGTGTGTGCAGGGGGTATGGAGAAAGGGGATATTCACCAGTGTGTGCGGGGGGTATGGAGAAAGGGGATATTCACCAGTGTGTGCAGGGGGTATGGAGAATGGGGATATTCACCTGTGTGGGGGTATGGAGAAAGGGGATATTCACCTGTGTGTGCAGGGGGTATGGAGAATGGGGATATTCACCTGTGTGTGCAGGGGGTATGGAGAAAGGGGATATTCACCTGTGTGTGCAGGGGGTATGGAGAATGGGGATATTCACCAGTGTGTGCGGGGGGTATGGAGAAAGGGGATATTCACCTGTGTGGGGGTATGGAGAATGGGGATATTCACATGTGTGTGGGGGGGGTTATGGTGATACTTACCTGAGTGTGTGCGTGTGGGGGGGGGTTAGGGAAAATGGTAATATTTACCTGTGTCTGGGGTGAAAGGTATGGAGAATGGGGATATTCACCTATGTGTATGTGAGGGGGGTAGAGAATGGTGATATTCACATGTGTTTGGGGGGGGGGGGGTATGGAGAGCGGTGATAGTCGCTAGAAAGCTTACGGCCTGCAATGACCCGCTGCCGCCTCACCAACACCGGAGCTACTGCAACCCTCCAAACTACTGGAGAATGGTGATATTCACCTGTTGTATGGAGAATGGCGATATTCACCTGTTGTATGGAGAATGGCGATATTCACCTGCGGTATGGAGAATGGCGATATTCACCTGTTGTATGGAGAATGTTGATATTCACCTGCGGTATGGAGAATGGCGATATTCACCTGCGGTATGGAGAATGGTGATATTCACCTGCGGTATGGAGAATGGTGATATTCACCTGCGATATAGAGAATGGTGATATTCACCTGCAGTATAGAGAATGGTGATATTCACCTATGGTATAGAGAATGGTGATATTCACCTGCGGTATGGAGAATGGTGATATTCACCTGCGGTATAGAGAATGGTGATATTCACCTGCGGTATAGAGAATGGTGATATTCACCTGTGGTATAGAGAATGGTGATATTCACCTGTTGTATAGAGAATGGTGATATTCACCTGCGGTATGGAGAATGGTTATATTCACCTGTGGTATGGAGAATGGTTATATTCACCTGTGGTATGGAGAATGGTGATATTCACCTGTGGTAGAGAATGGTGATATTCACCTGCGGTATGGAGAATGGTGATATTCACCTGTGGTATAAAGAATGGTGATATTCACCTGTGGTATAAAGAATGGTGATATTCACCTGTGGTATAGAGAATGGTGATATTCACCTGTGGTATGGAGAATGGTGATATTCACCTGTGGTATGGAGAATGGTGATATTCACCTGTGGTATAAAGAATGGTGATATTCACCTGCGGTATGAAGAATGGTGATATTCACCTGTGGTATGGAGAATGGTGATATTCACCTGTGGTATAAAGAATGGTGATATTCACCTGTGGTATGGAGAATGGTGATATTCACCTGCGGTATAGAGAATGGTGATATTCACCTGCGGTATAGAGAATGGTGATATTCACCTGTTGTATGGAGAATGGTGATATTCACCTGCGGTATAGAGAATGGTGATATTCACCTGTGGTATAAAGAATGGTGATATTCACCTGTGGTATGGAGAATGGTGATATTCACCTGTGTTATGGAGAATGGTGATATTCACCTGCGGTATAGAGAATGGTGATATTCACCTGCGGTATAGAGAATGGTGATATTCACCTGTGGTATGGAGAATGGTGATATTCACCTGCGGTATGAAGAATGGTGATATTCACCTGCGGTATAGAGAATGGTGATATTCACCTGCGGTATAGGAGATGGTGATATTCACCTGCGGTATAGAGAATGGTGATATTCACCTGCGGTATGGAGAATGGTGATATTCACCTGCGGTATGGAGAATGGTGATATTCACCTGCGATATGGAGAATGGAGATATTCACCTGTGGTATGGAGAATGGTGATATTCACCTGCGGTATAAAGAATGGTGATATTCACCTGCGGTATGGAAAATGGTGATATTCACCTGTGGTATAAAGAATGGTGATATTCACCTGCGGTATAGAGAATGGTGATATTCACCTGCGGTATGGAGAATGGTGATATTCACCTGCGGTATGGAGAATGGTGATATTCACCTGCGGTATGGAGAATGGTGATATTCACCTGCGGTATAGAGAATGGTGATATTCACCTGCGGTATGGAGAATGGTGATATTCACCTGTGGTATGGAGAATGGCGATATTCACCTGTTGTATGGAGAATGGTGATATTCACCTGCGGTACGGAGAATGGGGATATTCACCTGCGGTATGGAGAATGGTGATATTCACCTGCGGTATGGAGAATGGTGATATTCACCTGCGGTATGGAGAATGGTGATATTCACCTGCGGTATGAAGAATGGTGATATTCACCTGCGGTATGGAGAATGGTGATAATTCACCTGCGGTAGGAGAATGGTGATATTCACC
>JARQOD010000009.1:68033440-68069497 GCA_033576555.1 Oophaga sylvatica | reverse complement strand
CCCAGCAGAATAGTGAGTGAGCTCTGGAGTAAATACGGGATGAACCGGCTAGTAAGTATGCACGTGACCCCCAGCAAATTTGTGAGTGCAGTCTGGAGGATAATACAGGAGGGAAGGGGGTGTGATGTAAATGCTTGTATTAGTACTGCATGTTTATCAGCTTTTTCATAATAACGTATGTAGTTACTACATCATAAATTTTTTGTTGTTTTTTTTCCCCACAAAATTTGACAGAATGTTGGGAGAATACTTTTATTGACTGTGGTTTTGACTACAGATTGCCCTCTTTTTGGGGGGCGTCCTGATTTTCCCCCGTATCTTTCTCCGTCTTTGTACTCGGATGATTGAGGATCTCTTTTCCCCGCACGGGGCGCAGTCTTCCCCCTCCGCACAGCGCTGCCCTTTCTCCCCCAAAGCTAAAATAGGAATACAGGGAAGACAAAGTGCGTGTTGCAGATGAGAGGCAACCTTTGAATAAAAGATATCCCTGGGCTGCTCACATTTTAAAGGGCCAGGGGAGCTTTGATGGACGTCCTGGGACGCGCTATTCTCCACAGGATCTCCTCTAAAAGGGGAACACGGACAATTGAAAAACAAATAAAACAGAACAAAAACAAATTAAAAGCAAATAGTAGAAATGAAAAAGGCTGACAACCCCTGGGGGGCAGTCATTATTCCACCCCATGGCGAGAGCACGTCATTATTGTGTCGGTGATCAGCGGCGTTAGGGTCACGATCATCTGTCATGTGATCACGGTCTAAACTCTGCCTGCAAAATGCTCAACATGGATTAGGATAAAGGCTCGGCGCTGTCTCCCCAGCCGCAGACACGATGATGCCACGTGTCACTCACCATATTGTTGTGCCATGATTTATGCAAGGGATGACGATACGGCACAATGGTGCAACATTTGTAGCTGGTCACTTTAAATAGTTACTTGCCCCATAAATGGCACACACATAAAACTGCCCCAGGGTGAAGTCTGTGGACCTGTCACGTGTTCCTGGGGTCTACACGGAAGCACTTTCCACTGGGCTGCTGCTGTTACTGGCGAGACCACCGCCAAGCCTGTGCATCCCGACCGTGGCCGACACATCAAATGATTATGTGACCTACTATATTTTCCTGGGGACAGTGGAAACGTGACAGTTGCTGCTCCGGGGTTAGAATGTATCGAATGGTTGTCACTGCCTTTCCCCCCACACAATAATGGGATGGGGACAAATCCATGACTACATAATCTCATGGATGTATAAAATCTATACAGACCCCTGCGATGTCGCTGCTGCATCCGGCAGTGCAGGAGTTAACAGTGCGCTGATTCTCGGTGGTGACTTGTGAGCTTCTCTCCCCCTAAGTGCTCCTTTTCCAGGTCAGTGAGCGAACAGCCCTGCGTCCTGTCACTACACATCGCTCTGCAGGAGCACAACGCTCTGGGGAATGCAGAGCAAAGCGCAGCGTGTCCAGGACAAACACGGCTCATTTCCAAGCTCCCTGTCCCATGCAACCTGGAGACACAATGGATGTAGAGGCGATCTATAGATGGATACGTATGGGACGGACAGACATGACACATATGAGAGATGACGGATGTCAGAAAGATCGAGAAGCCATCAATGTTCATGAGCTGAAACCGTCCACAGCTCTTCATGGCGAATGATCATTTCTGCACATTAACTAAGCCGTGCCGCCATTCCCTTTTGTTTTTCCCAGTTATTTTGGGGGGTTTCGGCAATCCTCAAGGCAGCACCTGGAAACACGACTAGTGCGGCTTCATTTATTTCTATTATCTTAGATGTTAGAAGATGACAAATATAAAAAAAAAAAAAAACAACGAAAAAGTCAGTAGGACGATGAATAATGCAGGAAAAAGTGGACTTTAATTAGCCCGAGTGAGAAACCAGCCACAGGGGTCAATATGAATCAAAGAATCATAGAATGGTAGAGTTGGAAGGGACCCCCGGGGTCATTGTGTCCAACCCTCTGCTCAAAGCAGGAGTCACTAAATCATCCCAGACAGATGTCTGACCAGCCTCTGTGTGAAGACTTCCATTGAAGGAGACTTCACGTGATCTAGACTGTATGCTTCTGTTAATACATCCCAGAATTGCATTTGCCTTTTTTGCTGCTGCATCACACTGTTGACTCATGTTCAGTCTGTGATCTATTAGTATACCCAAGTCTTTTTCACATGTGCTGTTACTTAGCCCTATTCCTCCCATTTTGTATATGCTTTTTTTCATTTTTATTGCCCAGATGTAGTACTTTGCATTTTTCCCTGTTAAAAACCATTCTGTTAGTTGCTGCCCACTGCTCCAGTTTATTTATATCTTTTGAATCCTCTCTCTCTCTTCTCTAGTATTAGCTACCCCTCCTAGCTTTGTGTCATCAGCAAATTTAATCAGTTTACCCTCAATTCCTTCATCTAAATCATTGATAAGGATGTTGAGGCCACAACCAAACCAACCACAGGGGCCAATAAGAGGCCATTATTTTTCATTTTTTTTTCTACATTTATGTACAATTGGGCTTTTGTCCTGGAAATATTTGCACCCGCAATGTGGTCTTTTGGTGGTGGTCTGTCCTACTCTTATACATCAGTAATGGATAAATGGGTATTAGATTTGGATGGATGGAGAGATTAGCTCGGTATGGACAGTTCTATCTGTGCTGCAATTTATAAGCAATAATATCATATAAAGATGATTATCCTGTGTCTTGGTGCAGGCAGGCGATGCCGTTTGGATGTGTGACTTTGGGCGACAAGAAGGATTATAATCAACCCACTGAAGTGAGCGACAGATATGATTTGGGACAACTTATCAAAACGTAAGTGTGAAAAGATCACTACAAGCACTGATGCCAGCCGCCCCCTCGTGGAGCTGCTGGCGCCGGCCGTCCCCTTTTGGAGGTGCTAGGCGACCCCTGTGGAGGCACTGGTACCAGCCGCCCCCTCGTGGAACCGCCGGCCTCCCCCTATGGAGCCGCTGGTGCCAGCTACCTCCACTTGGAGCCGCTGACTCCTGCCTCTCTGAATCTCCTCTTTAGTCAAGTATTTAGGTTGCTGTTTAGCTATGTATCCATGGTTTCTGGGATGCCTGGCCGAGTGATGCCCTCGGAGGATGTCGCCCAGCTTGTCTACAACCTCTTATATTGTTTTCCCAGAGAAGAGTTCTGTGAAGTATTTCGAGCCAAAGAGAAATCTTCTGGAAAACTTTACACCTGCAAAAGGTTCCTGAAGAGAGATGGCCGAAAAGTCCGGAAGGCGGCAAAGAATGAGATCAACATCCTTAAAATGTGAGTGTCCTGGATGAATGGGGCCCGTCCAAGGCGGCAGCCATGCCTCAGGGTTGTGACACCGGCCCTTCATTATGGCAAAGCCTGAGATATCATTGTCTAGAAACACCTTATTTTTGGATAATGTAAACTTGGCACTTAAAATGCACTGAATGTATGATTATGGGATAAATCTCACCATAAATGTGGCGCCTGTAGGCGGTGGAGGCGTTGCACGAGTCTCCAGTCAGCAGAGAGGGGCAGCACAATCAGGTGGGGTTTCATGCCGTATTTTAGGGAATCGCTGTTATGTATTCACTGCAGGAAGCACACTGCCACATTGTACTGTCTGCGATGGTGGAGGATGATTTCTTCTGTATGTCTCTCATGTCTTCCAGGGTTAAACACCACAACATCCTGCAATTGGTCGATGTCTTTGAAACAAAAAAAGAATATTTTGTCTTCATGGAGCTGTAAGTAGTGGTCCGAGCATTCACCTCTTTGGCAGCATCATGGGATCATGTTATATAGCGCTACATCTTAGTAGCCACGCTGAAGCTCCTCCCCTTATTGTGGCGCCTGCCCATGCTGAAGCTCCTCCCCTTATTGTAGCACCTGCCCATGCTGAAGCTCCCCCCCTTATTGTGGAGCATGCCCATGCTGACGCTCCTCTCCTTATTGTGGCGCCTGCCCATACTGAAGCTGCTCTCCCACGTCCGCTGCCCCCTCCCCTCGGTCTATGTGCAGCACTTTGCCTGATGCTCTTTCCTCTTTCTCTGCTGGTTCAGATTCTAGCAATTTTGGGGTCTGGCTATAATTTATCACGTCTCAATGTACAGACCTCCTGCTGAGCTCGTGCTCGGCTGATCTGAATAGCTGCAGTGTAAAGCATGGACGGCAGGAGCCTTATAATGGCACAGGCTCCAGTGGATGATGCCACTGAGCCAGTGTTTGATGGAGGACTTCGCCCAGTGTCCTGTGCCTTGTAGTTCCTTCCGTCCCACGGCCAAATAAAGAGAAATGCACCTGCAGTTTGTTTTCTTCATTACCTGAGCAGGTGAACACAATCTGTTCTCCCTGTTATCAGCCACCCAGGACTGCAAGCCAGATCCCGGTTGATCACAACTTCCTTACATCTCAGTACTGTGGATCTCCAGAGACTTTTCCATGATGTCTCATGTCTGGTCCTCGCTCTGATCAAGGCTCCGGCCTGTAATTGCCTCCATATTTTCTGGCCTCCCACAGCCGCCGCTCCTATAACTGATAACACAGCGTTCTGCCATTTCCGCTGAGTCCAATGACTTATTACAGTAATTACACCGCCATAAAAAGCTAATCTTCCGCCAGCCGGACATTGTGAGGACTCCGCTGAAGAGATCCCGTTAATTAAGCCAAGCTGCAGCTATTATTGGTCCCAAGAACTGACAATCCTCTCGTCACTGCAGAAGACGTCTCTGGTCTCATAAAGCAGTCAGAGGTCGAAGGGAATATTGCACATGTGGCACTTGTATCACCTGCTGTGACTGTGGTAGCGGGCATATTGCAGACTGCACACAGGTCCAAGGAGCTGCTGCTGCCAGTCACTGGTGGGGCCACATAGAAACGTAATAGCAAAGCCACAAAAAGAGTACTAAAATCCTCCAAAAATTAAAGAATTAATACAGCAAGGGGCAGCAGTGTTCGCCTGCCAGGTATCGAGCTAATGCATCAGGATGCTGCAAACCCTTGTAGTAAAGATGGTGGCAGAACAGGGTCAGAATACAGATGAGACAACCACCCCCAACCCACCAATACATGGAGGGGGATTGCTTACTATTCGATTGTACAAAAGCGTAAACACTGCTGCCCCTTGTTTTGCTGTATTGAATTTTTGGAGGATTTTTAGTCCTCTTTGTGGCGTTGCTATTAAGTTTAGTGTTAGGACACAAGTGTGCGGACCCCTGTTGGGGTTGCAAGCTTTCATATCTTGGCCAGAATATAATGAGGTATGTAAATAAGGGCCACATAGAGCAGTGCTGACACCTTGTGGTGAGACACTAAAACTGCAGGCCGATCTCAGGCAACGCACTGATGACCAGAAGCATCAGGAATTCGGACCACGGACTCTAAAATCTAGTAGAGTTGAAAAATATAGCAACACAAGTATCATAATATATTGTTATCTTGTGCATCTCAGCAAGTCTCTCCAGTTATGGTCTGTGACAAGTTATTTCATATCACAGCTTTGGTTTAATCATAGAATCATAGAATGGTAGAGTTGGAAGGGACCTCCTGGGTCATCTGGTCCAACCCCCTGCTCAAAGCAGGATTCTCTAAATCATCCCAGACAGATGTCTATCCAGCCTCTGTTTGAAGACTTCCATTGAAGGAGAACTCACCACCTCTTGTGGCAGCCTGTTCCACTCATTGATCACCCTAACTGTCAAAAAGTTTTTTCTAATATCTAATCTGTCTCCTCCCATTCAGTTTCATCCCATTGCTTCTAGTCTTTCCTTGTGCAAATGAGAATAAAGATGATCCTTCTACAATGTGACAGCCCTTGAGATATTTGTAGACAGCTATTAAGTCTCCTCTCAGTCTTCTTTTTTGCAAGCTAAACATTCCCAAATCCTGCAACCGTTCCTCATAGGACATGGTTTGCAGACCGGTCACCATTCTGGTGGCTCTTCTCTGAACTTGCTCCAGTTTGTTGATGTCTTTTTTAAAATGTGGTGCCCAAAACTGGACACAGTATTCCAGATGAGGTCTGACCAAAGAGGAGTAGAGGGCAATAATGACCTCACGTGATCTAGACTGTATGCTTCTGTTGATACATCCTAGAATTGCATTTGCCTTTTTTGCTGCTGCATCACACTGTTGACTCATGTTAAGTCTGTGATCAATTAGTATACCCAAGTCTTTTTCACATGTGCTGTTACTTAGCCCTATTCCTCCCATTTTGTACATGCTTTTTTCATTTTTATTGCCCAGATGTAGTACTTTGCATTTTTCCCTGTTAGGATTGATGCTCTGAATCTCTACTGTTAAGGGTTCAAAATCTGCAATGTTGTGGCTAGGATTGATGGTCTGCGGAGCTCTGTTGCAGGATTGATGCTCTGGTGCAGGATTACTGCTCTGCGGGGCTCTGTTACGAGGTTGATGCTCTGGTGCAAGGCTGATGCTGTGCGGGACTCTGTTATGAGTTTGCACTGGTGCAGGGTTGATACACTGTGGGGCTCTGTTACGAGGTTGATGCTTTCGTGCAGGGCTGATGCTCTGGTGCAGGGCTGATGCTCTGCGGGGCTCTGGTGCAGGGCTGATGCTCTGCGGAGCTCTGGTGCAGGGCTGATGCTCTGCGGAGCTCTGGTGCAGGGCTGATGCTCTGCGGGGCTCTGGTGCAGGGCTGATGCTCTGCGGAGCTCTGGTGCAGGGCTGATGCTCTGCGGGGCTTTGGTGCGGGGCTGATGCTCTGGTGCAAGGCTGATGCTGTGCGGGACTCTGTTATGAGTTTGCACTGGTGCAGGGTTGATACACTGTGGGGCTCTGTTACGAGGTTGATGCTTTCGTGCAGGGCTCATGCCCTGCCGGGTTCTAGTGCAGGGCTGATGCTCTGCGGGGCTCTGGTGCAGGGCTGATGCTCTGGTGCAAGGCTGATGCTGTGCGGGACTCTGTTATGAGTTTGCACTGGTGCAGGGTTGATACACTGTGGGGCTCTGTTACGAGGTTGATGCTTTCATGCAGGGCTCATGCCCTGCCGGGTTCTAGTGCAGGGCTGATGCTCTGCGGGGCTCTGGTGCAGGGCTGATGCTCTGGTGCAAGGCTGATGCTGTGCGGGACTCTGTTATGAGTTTGCACTGGTGCAGGGTTGATACACTGTGGGGCTCTGTTACGAGGTTGATGCTTTCGTGCAGGGCTGATGCCCTGCCGGGTTCTAGTGCAGGGCTGATGCTCTGCGGGGCTCTGGTGCAGGGTTAGATGCTCTGCGGGGCTCTGGTGCAGGGTTTATGCGCTGCGGGGCTCTGTTATGAGGTTCATGCTCTGCTGGACTCTGGTGCAGGGCTGATGCACTGCGAGGCTCTGGTGCAGGGCTGATGCTCTGCGGGGCTCTGGTGCACGGCTGATGCACTGCGGGGCTTTGGTGCAGGGCTGATGCCCTGTGTGGCTCTGGTGCAGGGCTGATGCCCTGCGGGGCTTTGGTGCAGGGCTGATGCTCTGCGGGGCTTTGGTGCAGGGCTGATGCTCTGCGGGGCTCTGGTGCAGGGCTGATGCTCTGCGGGGCTCTGGTGCAGGGCTGATGCTCTGCGGAGCTCTGGTGCGGGGCTGATGCTCTGCGGAGCTCTGGTGCGGGGCTGATGCTCTGTGGAGCTCTGGTGCGGGGCTGATGCTCTGGTGCGGGGCTGATGCTCTGCGGGGCTCTGGTGCAGGCTGATGCACTACGGAGCTCTGGTGCGGGGCTGATGCACTGCGAGGCTCTGGTGCGGGGCTGATGCTCTGCAGAGCTCTGGTGCGGGGCTAATGCTCTGCGGAGCTCTGGTGCAGGGCTGATGCTCTGCGGGGCTCTGGTGCAGGGCTGATGCTCTGGTGCAGGGCTGATGCTCTGCGGAGCTCTGGTGCAGGGCTGATGCTCTGCGGAGCTCTGGTGCGGGGCTGATGCTCTGCGGAGCTCTGGTGCGGGGCTGATGCTCTGCGGGGCTCTGGTGCGGGGCTGATGCTCTGCGGAGCTCTGGTGCGGGGCTGATGCTCTGCGGAGCTCTGGTGCGGGGCTGATGCTCTGTGGGGCTCTGGTGCGGGGCTGATGCCGTGCGGGGCTCTGGTGCGGGGCTGATGCTCTGGTGCAGGGCTGATGCTCTGCGGGGCTCTGGTGCAGGGCTGATGCTTGCGGAGCTCTGGTGCAGGGCTGATGCTCTGTGGAGCTCTGGTGCGGGGCTGATGCCGTGCGGGGTTCTGGTGCGGGGCTGATGCTCTGGTGCAGGGCTGATGCTCTGCGGGGCTCTGGTGCAGGGCTGATGCTCTGCGGAGCTCTGGTGCAGGGCTGATGCTCTGCGGAGCTCTGGTGCAGGGCTGATGCTCTGCGGGGCTCTGGTGCAGGGCTGATGCTCTGCGGAGCTCTGGTGCAGGGCTGATGCTCTGCGGGGCTTTGGTGCGGGGCTGATGCTCTGGTGCAGGGCTGATGCTCTGCGGGGCTCTGGTGCAGGGCTGATGCTCTGCGGAGCTCTGATGCAGGGCTGATGCTCTGTGGAGCTCTGGTGCGGGGCTGATGCCGTGCGGGGTTCTGGTGCGGGGCTGATGCTCTGGTGCGGGGCTGATGCTCTGCGGGGCTCTGGTGCGGGGTTGATGCTCTGGTGGAAGGTTGATGCTCTGCTGCTCTTGATCAATATTCCGGTGCTGCGGCCTGTTGCGGAGCTTTGTGCCACGGTATCCTCTGGAAACTGCAGCTGAATATCAAATCTGAACATTTTTGATTTTAGAAGATGAGACGGGAAAGTGCTGGAAGCAGAAATCTCCACGTAATTCGGTGTCTGCTCCCCATCAGCTGCGGCCCCCACACAATATGGAGGTCCCTAATGAGCTCTGCAGTCAGTGACTTTATAGATAATTAGGGGTCTCCTAAGCAGCAGGTGACCGGTCCTGTCCTGGAGACCTCAGCCCTGTACAGAATCCTGTCCCCGTCTGGAGCCCCCCATCCTGCGGACCCCCGGCCCTTTCCTGTGAGAAATCATTCTTATTGTAATCATTCCTGGATTCTACTTTAAAAGAGAAATGTTGTTCTCCTCAGGGCTGTGGAGTCGGAGTTGTGGTTCTACTTCACATTTTCTCATCCGTTCCTTCCTCAGGGCATCTGGACGTGAAGTTTTTGACTGGATCCTGGACCAGGGTTATTACTCGGAGAAGGATACCAGTAACGTCATCCGGCAGGTCCTGGAGGCGGTGGCGTATCTACACTCGCTCTGTATTGTGCACAGGAACCTGAAGGTGAAGGGCCGGGTGTGATCGAGGTGGAGGTTGTGGGGTGTGACCGAGGTGGAGGTTGTGGGGTGTGACCGAGGTGGAGGTTGTGGCTGAGGCTCGGGTTGCAGGGTGTTACGGAGCTGGAGGGTGAGGGCTGTGGGGTGTGATCAAGGTGGAGGTTGTGGGCCGTGACCGAGGTGAAGGTCGGGGGCTGTGAGGCATGACTGAGGCGGGGGTTGCCGTGTGTGAAAGAGGTGGAGGTTGTGGAGTGTGCCAAGGGCAGGGGTTGCTGGGTGTGACCGTGGCGGGGTTTGCCGGGTGTGACCATTGTGGAGGTTGCTGGGCATATGGAGCGAAGGCTACGGGGCGTGACCGAGGCGGGGGGGCATGGGTGTGGTTTGCGGAGCTTGACGGAGGTGGTGGGGGGGAGGTTTGCGGAGCGTGACCAAGGTGGGGCGTGACCGGGTTAGGGTTGCTGTGTGTAACTGAGGTGGATGTTGCGGGGTGTGCCCATGGCAGAAGTTTCCAGGTGTGACCGAGGCGGATGTTGCAGAGTGTGCCCGGGGTGCGCACACAGACTGAGTGCAGCGGTCACAGAGTCTGCAGACGATCACTCTCATTTGATTCTTTTAGTTGGAGAATTTGTTGTATTTTAATCGTATGAAGAATTCGAAGATCGTCATCAGCGACTTCCATTTGGCCAAAGTGGAGACGAGTCTGATCAAAGAGCCGTGTGGGACCCCAGAGTATCTGGGTGAGCTGCTCATAAATCGTCAGTGTCCATGGTGCAGCCCAGCCCCCTTCCCCGTACGTCCCCCGGCCCCTTCGTACGTCCACCGGCACTAACCCGCCTCTTAAATAATTTCTTGCAGCTCCCGAGGTGGTTGCCCGACAGCGATATGGACGACCTGTTGACTGCTGGGCGATTGGCGTCATCATGTATATACTGTGAGTGGCAGGGGGGATGTCGTAGTGGACGGGGGCAGAGTACAGGGGGCTGATGTCTGCTGTCCCTTAGTCTCTCTGGGAACCCCCCATTCTATGACGAGTCGGAAGATGAGGACTATGAAAGCCACGATAAGAACTTGTTCCGGAAGATTCTGCACGGAGACTACGAGTTTGATTCGCCGTACTGGGATGACATTTCCCCTGCAGGTGGGCATCAGCTGTGCTCCATCTGACGGGGTGAACGGCCGCGTCACCGACGTATGCTGAACATGCCATAACTTTCTAGTCCTGCTCGTGCAGCTGATGGCTTTGTTACAATGTATCACACACACCTGTAGTCATAAATGGACTGATTGTTACAATGTAGTGGAGGACTGCACAGATATTCTGCCATATCATAACTAATGCTTCATTCTCTGCAGCCAAAGACCTGGTGACCCGTCTGATGGAGGTTGAGCAGGACCAGCGGGCGACAGCGGCCGACGCCATCAGCCACGAATGGTGAAGTTTCACCTCTGTCCCTCCATAGTCCTCACTTACCCATGTCCTGACCGGTGTCCAGCATTTCCATCATGTCTATGTGTCGTGTGCTCAAGAGGTAAAGCCCACACCGCCACCACTTGTGGAAAGACACATCGCACGGACTCGCTCAGGTCCATGTGGCGAATTCTCTCATTACCACGTGACCTGAATCTACAGCCCGGACAGTCGGTGATTGGAAAGGGGATGCTTGACGGGTCTTTGTAAAAAACAGTGACTCAGTAATGGAAATCAGAGCATAGTGACAGACGGCACCAGGCGGAGGGAGATGCCACTTATTTGTACAGCCCTCACAGTGATACCCACCAGTGGGTCCTGATGTGACCCGACTGCACTGAATGGAGCCGTTGGCCTTGTTCCATGAGGTGTCATGATCTCATTTTAGAATAACGATGAAAATTACCATCTCATGATGACATCTAAGCTGCAGTTGCTGAATACAGCTGTGCCCGAAAAGAGCAGAACTGCAGGGTGCAGCATGGAGGAAGCTTTTAAAATAGATTGCGCACAGATAAACTAAAATGCAGCGACCCCATAGTCAGTGACTGCGGAGGCAAGTAACACCCAGAAGTAAAGCGCGACTTCAGCCACATGTGTCGTGTGAGTGCAGAAAGTGTGTGTGCCATGCTAGACCTGTCCTAAACTCCATCACTCATCACGTCGGCTCCTGCAATCATATTCAGCACCTTCCTTATGTCTGGGAAGTATTAACCCTGTCAACTCCAACTGCTAAATATCCCCCTTTATTAAAGGATTTCAGGGAACGCAGCATCAGACAAAAACATCAAGGACGGAGTCTGCGCTCAGATTGAGAAAAACTTTGCTAAAGCCAAATGGAAGGTAAGAAGTTCACAGTATAAAGATATCGAGAGCTGCCCCCTATGTACTGGAACATGCCTACTATAATACTGCTCCTGTGTACAAGAATATAATTACTATAATACTGCCCCTGTGTACAAGAATATAATTACTATAATACTGCCCCTATGTACAAGAATATAACTACTATAATACTGCCCCTATGTACAAGAATATAACTACTATAATACTGCCCTATGTACAAGAATATAGCTACTATAATACTGCCCCTATGTACAAGAATATAACTACTATAATACTGCCCCTATGTACAAGAATATAACTACTATAATACTGCCCCCTATGTGCAAGAATATAACTACTATAATACTGCTCCTATATACAAGAATATAACTACTATAATACTGCTCCTATGTACAAGAATATAACTACTATAATACTGCCCCTGTGTACAAGAATATAATTACTATAATACTGTCCCTATGTACAGAACATACTACTATAATACTGCTCCTGTGTACAAGAATATATTACTATAATACTGCCCCTATGTACAAGAATATAACTTACTATAATACTGCCCCTATGTACAAGAATATAACTACTATAATACTGCCCCTATGTACAAGAATATAACTACTATAATACTGCTCCTATGTACAAGAATATAGCTACTATAATACTGCCCCTATGTACAAGAATATAACTACTATAATACTGCCCCTATGTACAAGAATATAACTACTATAATACTGCCCTATGTACAAGAATATAACTACTATAATACTGCTCCTATTACAAGAATATAACTACTATAATACTGCCCTATGTACAAGAATATAACTACTATAATACTGCCCCTATGTGCAAGAATATAACTACTATAATACTGCCCTATGTACAAGAATATAACTACTATAATACTGCCCTATGTACAAGAATATAGCTACTATAATACTGCCCCTAAGTACAAGAATATAACTACTATAATACTGCCCTAGTGTACAAGAATATAACTACTATAATACTGCCCCTATGTCAAGAATATAACTACTATAATACTGCCCCTATGTACAAGAATATAACTACTATAATACTGCCCTAAGTACAAGAATATAACTACTATAATACTGCCCTGTGTGCAAGAATATACTACTATAATACTGCTCCTGTGTACAAGAATATAACTACTATAATACTGCCCTATGTACAAGAATATAACTACTATAATACTGCTCTATGTACAAGAATATAACTACTATAATACTGCCCCTATGTACAAGAATATAACTACTATAATACTACCCTATGTACAAGAATATAATACATATACTGCTCAATGTACAAGAATAAACTACTATAATACTGCTCAAATGTACAAGAATATAACTACTATAATACTGCCCCTATGTACAAGAATATACTACTATAATACTGCCCCTATATACAAGAATATAACTACTATAATACTGCCCCTATGTACAAGAATATAACTACTATAATACTGCCCTATGTACAAGAATATAACTACTATAATACTGCCCTATGTACAAGAATATAACTACTATAATACTGCCCCTATGTACAAGAATATAACTACTATAATACTGCTCTATGTACAAGAATATAACTACTATAATACTGCCCCCTATGTATAAGAATATAACTACTATAATACTGTCCTATGTACAAGAATATAACTACTATAATACTGTCCTATGTACAAGAATATAACTACTATAATACTGCTCCAAATGTACAAGAATATAACTACTATAATACTGCCCCTATAGTACAAGAATATACTACTATAATACTGCCCCTATACAAGAATATAACTACTATAATACTGCTCCTATGTACAAGAATATAACTACTATAATACTGCCCCCTATGTATAAGAATATAACTACTATAATACCGCTCCTATGTACAAGAATATAACTACTATAATACTGTTCCTATGTACAAGAATATAACTACTATAATACTGCCCCTATGTACAAGAATATAACTACTATAATACTGCCCCTATGTACAAGAATATAACTACTATAATACTGCCCCTATGTACAAGAATATAACTACTATAATACTGCTCCTGTGTACAAGAATATACAGTACAGATCAAAAGTTTGGACACATCTTCTCATTCAAAGATTTTTCTTTATTTTCAGGACTATGAAAATTGTAGAATCACACTGAAGGCATCAAAACTATGAATTATCACATGTGGAATTATACATTACACTTTACAAAAAAGTGTGAAACAACTGAAAATATGTCTTATATTCTAGGTTCTTCACCTTTTGCTTTGATTACTGCTTTGCACGCAGAAAAGGTGAACGGATGGACTCTACATGCCTGGTTCCCACCGTGAAGCATGGAGGAGGAGGTGTGATGTGTGGGGGGGCTTTGCTGGTGACACTGTTGGGGATTATTCAGAATTGAAGGCATAGTGAAGCAGCATGGCTACCACAGCATCTTGCAGCAGCATGCTATTCCATCCGGTTTGCGTTTAGTTGGACCATCATTTATTTTTCAGCAGGACAATGACCCCAAACACCTCCAGGCTGTGTAAGGGATATTTGACCAAGAAGGAGAGTGTTGGGGTGCTACGCCAGATGACCTGGCCTCCACAGTCACCAGACCTGAACCCAATCGAGATGGTTTGGGGTGAGCTGGACCGCTCACCGCTTCAATTTTGAATAAATCCCAACAGTGTCACCAGCAAAGCCCCCCCACACCATCTCCTCCATGCTTCACGGTGGGAACCAGGCATGTAGAGTCCATCCGTTCACCTTTTCTGCGTGCAAAGCAGTAATCAAAGCAAAAGGTGAAGAACCTAGAATATAAGACATATTTTCAGTTGTTTCACACTTTTTTGTAAAATGTAATGTATAATTCCACATGTGTTAATTCATAGTTTTGATGCCTTCAGTGTGATTCTACAATTTTCTTAGTCCTGAAAATACAGAAAAATCTTTGAATGAGAAGGTGTGTCCAAACTTTTGGTCTGTACTGTAACTACTATAATACTGCCCCTATGTACAAGAATAAACTACTATAATACTGCTCCTATGTACAAGAATATAACTACTATAATACTGCCCCTATGTACAAGACTATAACTACTATAATACTGCCCCATATGTACAAGAATATAACTACTATAATACTGCCCCTATGTACAAGAATATAACTACTATAATACTGCCCTATATGTACAAGACTATAACTACTATAATACTGCCCCTATGTACAAGAATATAACTACTATAATACTGCCCCTATGTACAAGACTATAACTACTATAATACTGCCCATATGTACAAGACTATAACTACTATAATACTACCCCATATGTACAAGACTATAACTACTATAATACTGCCCCGATGTACAAGTCTATAACTACTATAATACTGCCCCTATGTACAAGAATATAACTACTATAATACTGCCCCATATGTACAAGACTATAACTACTATAATACTGCTCCTATGTACAAGAATATAACTACTATAATACTGCCCCTATGTACAAGACTATAACTACTATAATACTGCCCCATATGTACAAGAATATAACTACTATAATACTGCCCCCTATGTACAAGAATATAACTACTATAATACTACCCCATATGTACAAGACTATAACTACTATAATACTGCCCCGATGTACAAGTCTATAACTACTATAATACTGCTCCTATGTACAAGAATATAACTACTATAATACTGCCCCTATGTACAAGAATATAACTACTATAATACTGCTCCTATGTACAAGAATATAACTACTATAATACTGCCCCTATATACAATATAACCACTATAATACTGCTCCTATGTACAAGGATATAACTACTATAATACTGCTCCTATGTACAAGAATATAACTACTATAATACTGCCCTATGTACAAGAATATAACTACTATAATACTGCCCCTATGTACAAGAATATAACTACTATAATACTGCCTCCTATGTACAAGAATATAACTACTATAATACTGCCCCTATATACAATATAACCACTATAATACTGCTCCTATGTACAAGGATATAACTACTATAATACTGCTCCTATGTACAAGAATATAACTACTATAATACTGCCCCTATGTACAAGAATATAACTACTATAATACTGCCCCCTATGTACAAGAATATAACTACTATAATACTGCCCCTATGTACAAGGATATAACTACTATAATATGCTCCTATGTACAAGAATATAACTACTATAATACTGCCCCGATGTACAAGTCTATAACTACTATAATACTGCCCCTATGTACAAGAATATAACTACTATAATACTGCCTCCTATGTACAAGAATATAACTACTATAATACTGCCCCTATATACAATATAACCACTATAATACTGCTCCTATGTACAAGGATATAACTACTATAATACTGCTCCTATGTACAAGAATATAACTACTATAATACTGCCCCTATGTACAAGAATATAACTACTATAATACTGCCCCCTATGTACAAGAATATAACTACTATAATACTGCTCCTATGTACAAGAATATAACTACTATAATACTGCCCCTATGTACAAGAATATAACTACTATAATACTGCTCCTATGTACAAGAATATAACTACTATAATACTGCCCCATATGTGCAAGAATATAACTACTATAATACTGCCTCCTATGTACAAGAATATAACTACTATAATACTGCCCCATATGTGCAAGAATATAACTACTATAATACTGCCCCATATGTGCAAGAATATAACTACTATAATACTGCCCATATGTGCAAGAATATAACTACTATAATACTGCCCCATATGTACAAGAATATAACTACTATAATACTGCCCCATATGTTCAAGAATATAACTACTATAATATACTGCCCCTATGTACAAGACTATAACTACTATAATACTGCCTCCTATGTACAAGAATATAACTACTATAATACTGCCCCTATATACAATATAACTACTATAATACTGCTCCTATGTACAAGGATATAACTACTATAATACTGCCCCTATGTACAAGAATATAACTACTATAATACTGCCCCTATGTGCAAGAATATAACTACTATAATACTGCCCCCTATGTACAAGAATATAACTACTATAATACTGCCCCTATGTACAAGAATATAACTACTATAATACTGCCCCTATGTACAAGAATATAACTACTATAATACTGCCCCTATGTACAAGAATATAACTACTATAATACTGCCCCTATATACAAGAATATAACTACTATAATACTGCTCCTATGTACAAGAATATAACTACTATAATACTGCCCCTATGTACAAGAATATAACTACTATAATACTGCCCCTATGAACAAGAATATAACTACTATAATACTGCCCCTATGTACAAGAATATAACTACTATAATACTGCCCTATGTACAAGAATATAACTACTATAATACTGCCCTATATACAAGAATATAACTACTATAATACTGCTCCTATGTACAAGAATATAACTACTACAATACTGCCCTCTATGTACAAGAATGAAACTAGATCGTCAGTCCTAGGTGGCTTTAAGTTCATCTGCAGATGGTCGCTCCCGGGTGGCTTTATATTTATTCCTTTGCAGATGGTCGCTCCTGGGTGGCGTTACTCCTCTGCTGACGTTCGGCCTGACGCTTTGTGTGTTTATATTGAGGATGTCTCCTTAATCCACTGTGATGTTCCGATGTCTTCAGGCTTTTTCTTCTGACTGCCATACTGAGCGCGGGGTCAGGCTGTGTACATTTGCTGCTGACCCCGGGCTGCTGATTATGCTCTTGTGTGGATCTTGGCCTTGTAATTTATGTAGTGCTAAATAACGTGGCGCTCATTTCCATTTGCAGCGTGTGATGTGCGGGAAAACGTCAGCATCTCATATCCACACGGTGTGATCCCATCGCTCTCGGCATCTCTATAATCATCGCTGCAGTCTCAGCACAGTCTGATTTGAATTACTGTGTCTTTATGAGGCACTGAGACCTGCAGAGACTGAGCGGAGTAAAACTCCCACCGTGGACCTTTCTGCACTGAGCAGATTTTCACCACGTGCGCCTCTGTCCAGTACTGAGCTTTGTGTTCTCTTCTCATGTTGTCCAAATCCTAGATCTAATCACTATCATCCAGAGTGCTGCCAAAGGAAGTGACTGGGGGTCCGTCCTCCACCCAAATGAGCTGGAAGAAGACTAAGGATTAACTCCACCGGTCACTGTTAATGGGGGTTGTCCTCCACTGGGGAAGGCACTGCTCCGATATATCGCAGTGGTCTCCTCTGATGGCTGCGTTCAGACGACCATATAAAATCTACTGATAGGAGTCCAAAGTCTACTGGGAATCGCCAATAGTTGGAGAGACCCACACGAACGAGCATGAGAGGTTTTAGAACGCGCTCAGACACTGCAGGCGGCTACATATTCCTGGAAATCCTGATGTACCACTGACCACCAAAAACACAGAGTGAGGAGATCAGTGGTGGCTTTACTACCGGGATGTCCGGCCAAGACCGAATCATGGTGTTCACTTTAAGACAGAGATTCCCAGGTACAAATAGTTTACCTAAAGGACAGGCAGCAGGAGCGTCCCCCTGAGTCTCAACAACCTCTTTCTCCAGATCAGAACTTATAGCAGCAATAACCTCCCCTTTTTGTAGTATACGAACCGGTTCATAATTATCTCCACCAACAGGAAAACAACGGCATAAGGCATCCGCCTTAATGTTCTTATTCCACGGCCTATACGTCACAAATAAAGTTAAATCTGGTGAAGAACACTGCCCATCTTGCCTGTCTAGGTGTCAGACGCTTAGCAGTTTCTAAATATAAAAGATCTTGTATATCAGTGAATACCATGACTGGATGAACTGCCCCCTCCAAAACATGTTGCCACTTAAGTGCCAGGAGCTCCCGATTACCAATGTCATAATTTTTCTCAGCGGACAAGTTTCTTGGAAAAATATGCACATGACACCATTTACCAGATGCTCCCTGCGACAATACAGCCCCCACCCCCACTTCAGACACCCACTTCACAACAAACCTAACAAAGTGTTGAAAGATGGCGGGAGCATTATTCAACCCAAGTGGCATCACAAGGTTTTCATAGTGTCCCTCAGGTGTGTTGAATGCTGTTTTCCACTTATCTCCCTCCTTGATGCGATTGAGATTATAAGACCTCCCTGAGATGCAATTTAGAAAACCATTTGGTTCCTTCAATCTGATTAGAGGTCCGGGATAAGAGAGCAAGCATATGGATCCCGGACTGATCTGATTGAGTTCATAAAAGTCTAAGCAAGGACGTAATCCCCCCCACCCTCTTCCCCATCTTTTTTTTTCTTGCCAAAGCAAAAACCCTGCAGCAATGGGAGATGAAGACTGTCTGTGGGCAGTGTCCTTGGCATTTCTCACTCCACTTTATCACCTACCGAGTATGTCAGTCTACCACAGGGTTATAAAGCGTTAGTCAAGGTAGTCCATGAACCAAAGGAGAGGGCAAGCCCTCTAGCATATTATTATTATACATTTATATAGCGCCATTTATTCCATGGCGCTTTACATGTGAAATAGGGAAATATAGACAAGTACAATAAACATGTGTAAGACAAGGCACACATAAGTACAGAAGGAGAGAGGACCCTGCCCGCAAGGGCTCACAGTCTGCAGGGGATGGGTGAGGATACACTAGGAAAGGGTAGAGCTGGTCGTGCGATGGTTCAGTAGACTGAGGATCACTGCAGGTTGTAGGCTTGCTGGAACAGGTGGGTCTTCAGGTTCTTCTTCAAGGTTTCCGTTGTTGGTGAGAGTCTGATGTGTTGCCGCAGACAGTTCCAGGGTATGGGGGAAGCACGGGAGAAGTCGTGTGTGCGGTTGTGGGAAGAAGAGATCAGGGGGAGTAGAGAAGGAGATCTTGAGAGGATCGAAGATTGCGTGCGGGTAGGTACCGGGAGACCATGTCACAGATGTATGGAGGAGACAGGTTGTGGATGGCTTTGTAGGTCATGGTTAGGGTTTTGAACTGGAGCCTCTGGACGGTAGGAAGCCAGTGAAGGGCCTGGCATAGGGGGGAGGCTGGGGAATAACGGGAAGACAGGTGGATTAGTCAGGCAGCAGAGTGTAGGATGGATTGGAGTGGTGCTAGAGGGGAGGCCAGAGAGTAGGAGGTTGCAGTAGTTGAGGCGGGAGATAAGAGCGTGCACTAGTGTTTTTTGTGGTTTCATGGTTGAGGAATGTGCGGATCCGGGAAATATTTTTGAGTTTGAGGCGGCAGGAGGCAAGGGCTTGGATATGTGGTTTGAAAGAGAGGGCAGAGTCGAGGATCACCCCAAGGCACCGAGCGTGCGGGACTGGGAAAAGCGAGTAGCCATTGATGGATAGGTCTGGTGGGGGGGTAGAGTGAGATGGGGAAAAGATGATGAATTCTGTTTTGTTCATGTTTAGTTTGAGAAAGCGAGCAGAAAAGGAAGGCCGAGATAGCACACCGACATTGTGGGATTTTGGCCAGTAAAGAGGTGAGGTCAGCTCCAGATAGGTAGATCTGCGTGTCATCGGCGTAGAGGTGATACTGTAAACCGTGGGATTCTATGAGCTGACCCAGGCTGAAGGTGTAGATGGAGAAGAGTAGGGGTCCTAGGACTGAGCCTTGAGGAACACTGACAGACGGGGCGAGGTGAGGAGGTGGTATGTGAGAGGAAGACACTAAATGTTCGGTCTGTTAGGTATGATGAGATCCAGGATAGGGCCAAGTCTGTGATGCCAAGAGATGAGAGAATCTGTAGCAGGAGGGAATGGTCCACAGTGTCGAAGGCAGAAGACAGGTCCAGGAGGAGGACAGAGTAGTGCCGCTTGCTCTTGGCGGTTAGCAGGTCGTTAGTGACTTTAGTTAGCGCAGTTTCAGTTGAGTGATACGGTCGTAAGCCAGAATGTAACCGGTCAAAGAGGGAACAGGAGGAGAGGCGGAATGATAGTTCAAGATATACATGCTGTTCTAGTAGTTTTAACAATAAACTCTGTGTACATGGCCCCTGCCTGTAGATGTAACACAAATGACTTGAGTAAAATACCTGTCTCAAGGGTGCAGAGTCAATAGTGATAATGGGTATTGGACTAGACAATACTTATGGTTTGAGGCCCTGAGCCTGGACAAACCTAGCATCAATAAAATGTAAACCCTGCTTTCCAGAAAGGCTGAAATAACAACCTTATCTGCCAAGATGTGTCTCTGTAGGTAGAAAATTACCAATGGAGAAAACAAGTACACCTGAGTTGCTGTCCTCCCCACAATCCGGGCACCTTAATTTTCCGGCGGCTGTTTGCAGTGGGATATGGAAGGACAAGCCCTAACAAAATTACCCTTTCCACCACTGAAGAAACACTTCTCCTTTACGCTGAATTACCATTGGTCCAGCAAAACGTGTCACCCCACCCAACTGTATGGGTTCCGCTGTAGACTCAGACCCAGGTTCCCCTGACTACAGGCCTCCCACAAATTGGAGTGTCTTCTTATGTTTTTGATGAAAATGGTGGTCCACAAGGGTCGCCAGAGACATGGCTGTCTCAAGGGAGCCCGGAGTCTCATGCAAGGCAAAGGCATCCTTTACTTTTACAAGTAACCCTTAATAGAACTGGCTATGGAGTGCAGGGTCATTCCACTTTGTATTGGTGGATCACCGTCAAACCTCTAAGCAATATTCCCCCGCCGGCCGGCCTCCCTGCTGAAGCTGACATAGCGTAGACTCGGCCAGGGAGACGCGATCAGGGTCATGGTATATGTGACTCAGTGCCTGAATAAATGCCTCAACCATCCGTAGCAACTGAGTCGGCCGGAAGAGAAAATGCCAGGCTTGAGGGTCCCAATGAAGGAGTGAAATTAGTGTCCCCACCCGTTGCTCCTCAGTTCCAAATGGTGAGGAAGTAACTTAAAGTATAGTCTACAGGCCTCCCTGAACACAACAAATTTGTCACACCCCCCAAAGAACCTGTCGGGTAAAGCGCTTTTGGGATCCACCTGGGGCTGCCTGGCAGTAACAGTCCCCAGACCAGGCATGCTTGAGTGTTGTTTAAGTTAGTGAAGATCTGCCACCTCCAGGCTAGGCTACTACAGTTGCCCAGATAGAGCAGTAATGGGATCCATGATGGATAAAAAAATAGTTTGGGCCAGTGTTAATGTCACAACACTTGTCGGATTACCTGTGTCCACGGACTCCTTCCCGGTCTCTGACACTAGGGTCACCCTAGCTATCCCTACACCCAGATTACTTCTGATGGTGAAGACGATGGGGCTATGCACCTTGCTGAACTTCTGAATCAGCCCTTATCTATGACCCTCCCACCACCCAAGGAAGTGGGAAGTAATAGTGTATGTATATACACAAACCAGACTAACCAGGGAGGATGTACAGGGATAAAGGAAAAATGCCAAACATAGAAATATGCACTCACAGACAACAGGGGGAATACCGGGGAGAAAAGAGGTAAACAAAATAGTTGATATGTATTTGCACACAGCAGAAACACCAATCAACAGTCACAGAACAACACTCCAAACGCCTCTTCCAATAACGGACTCCTCCACTCCGGCAGTACAAGACTTGCCTTGCAGTGACTGCTTGCCAGAGGCCAGTATATATAGGAGAGTGGAAAGGCTAACACTGAAAAGCTGAGATCATCCAAGCAGGAAAGTTATAGAGTTTCTAGCTGAACAGTTTAACCACTGCACTGCAAACAGAAACCTGCACATTTTAATAAGAAGTGCTTCCAATCAGTGCTGGAGTATGTGAAATCAGAGGCTGCGGTCTTCTGGCCCCTCTCTATCGTGGTAAACCCCATGACATCGGGACTGTGCTGCATTTTTTTTTCTTACTTTTTCTGCTCGTTGCCATTTGCTGTGATGTTTGTGCCACAGACTCCCTGCTCTTAGCAGCAGTTTCTCATGTCTCCTCTTACTCTCACCTCCCTTATGTCTATTACAGAAAGCCGTACGAGTGACCACCATGATGAAGAGGCTGAGAGCTCCGGAGCAGACAGAGTCCAAGACACCTTCACCATCTAACGAGAGCGAGCTGACGCCAGGCCTGGCGACCCCAGCGCCATCACCAGCCAGCACACCGGCTGAGGACACTCCAACTCTGCTGACTCCATCTCCAGACGAAACCGACTGAGACCCTGAGAGAGAATAGGAAACCCTGTCCCCTCTTCATCGCAGAACATACTCTCATTAACCCATCCTTGCCCTACTCTCAGGAGGGCTTCTCTGCAGTTGTCATTAACATTGTTGCTGTCAGAGAGATTTGCACCTGATTGCAGCAGAGCGATGCCAAACCCGCTGATTGCTAGACCGAAAACGCAGCACTGACCCCATTGCATTGCCCATTAACCCGTTCACTGCTAGAGCAGAGCTTTTATTTTATTCCGCATCCCTTAGTTGCTAGAACTTTGCACCGATAGAAATAACGTTATTTCCCTCCCTCCCGTCATATTCCCTCCCTCCCGTTATGACGCTAAGTATAAGACAGCACCCTCATCGTCGCCTCTTCTTAGTAACGTCGACCTTTCGCCACAGATAAAAGTTTATAAAACTTTTTACTGAAATGTAACTTTTTTGCAGCCTTTTTGTGGCATTTTCTTATTACTCCCCACAAAAAGTATATAAAAAGAGCATAATATGGCTTCCGCCCTCACTACGGGGATCAGGGAGCATACCCCCTTCTTCAGTACACGATGCCGCAGATTTCACAGGTCCACTTTAAGTCTGTAGGAAGCGGCAAGCTTATATCTTCAGGTCGCCCCTCTGCTTCCTTGTTCTTTCCTGAACCCTTTCTGTGCCCCCTTTAGTGGGACATATAATGTACAGACCTCTCCTCTGTGTTTTGTAAGCTTTATCTGAATAAATGTGCTGCTTATCCCATTTGTTGCAGTCTCCATGATGGGTGGAGGGTCTGAACATATAAAAACTACAACCAATGAAAATGATGTGTACAGGTGGTGCTCCTCAGGGGTGGTGACTAAGAGAGCTAAGTCTCTCCCCTGCACAGGCAGGACCAAGTCCCACCCTCATGGCGCCGCTTGGATAAATCATGATAGTGAACAGTAGAGAACATCGGCAGGGCTGCAATCTAGCTGTGAATCCTACATGAGAAGCCACTTAGTATAACCAAGAGGGTCTGTGTTTAAGTTTCTAACAGTCTAATATGACCAGGAACTGTCTCAATTCTCCGATCTTGAGTGGGTGGCGCCTAGGCAGCATTTAGCCAGCACGATAAGAACTGGACCCTCCTTTCCCCTGCCATTGTCCGATGGCTTGTCAACCCTAAATTAAAAGCCCTCTCTTATGTATGGAGTGTCACGGAAAGGAGCAGCAGAGACACCGCCATGTCCCTACTACTTGTCACCGTCTCGGTCCCTGCTGCTGGAGATGAATTACACTTCACAGGCTGCGGGCAGCTAGTCACACAGGAGGGTGATGCTCTACGGCTGCACATTGTCCCCTGCAGACTGTTTATTACTGTATCAGATGCCATCATGTCTGACCGCACAGTAAGTGACTGTAGGCCTCATGTCCTCTGTCCCCTGATCTTCACATCAGTCACTCATTACACATCACTAAAGGGATTCCCAGATTCTTCCCAAAGGGGCTAAAAGATCTCACTGGGGACTATGGAAACATCAGAAATGCGGCAGCCCCGCGATCGGTGATGGGAGCGGCAACATCTAGGAAGAAGATATTCCGAAGACTCATTAGTTATTGTGCTTCTTGTATAATTTACTGGAAAGTGATCATAAAAGCCGAATAATCCAAGGACACAACTATATGGGTTATCCTGGTATAACCTGGGCATTATGTGGAACATGACCGTATACTTGAGCATCTTCTGTGTATATTTGTATAGTTATGGCTGGTATAATCTGGGTATCGCCTGTGTATATTTGTATAGGTATGAACGGTATAACCTGGTGTAGTGCAGCGATAGCACACTTATGCAGTGATGAGGCAGTGACCCAGCAAAATTCAAAACAAAGCGTTTCTTTAATGTTCAACTCAGCAAAACACATCACACAATATCCTCCGGATTGCAGCCACTAAACCAGTCCTCCTCTGACCGGTTGCCGTGGGCGACTGCACCGCTGTTAATGTGCCACTCACAGCTTTACACAGTACACGATATCCTTCAGTTTGCTGTCACTAAACATGCGTGTCCTCCTCTTGTGAGCCGTTGCCGTGGGCGATTGCACCACCGTGTTAATGTTCTACTCACAGCATTACACAGTACACGATATCCTCCGGATCGCAGCCGGGAACCATATCCTCCAGTTTACAATCACTAAAAACGCTTTCGGGCACAGGACAGTCTACCTCCAGTTCACCACCGGGCACAAGACAGTTTACCGCCAAGACCAGTTGCCGTAGGCGATTGCACCGCTGTGTACGCTGTGGGTGCCAGGCTCTTCAGCTGCCTTAACTGTTTGGCTCCGCCACACCGACTGTCAATGACACAACCAAACCCTATACTGCAGGGTTTTTAACTAGCGACCTGTGGCCTTCAGCCACATGGAAAACCCGGACAGGAATGAAACGGACTGCACGACTACCATCTTGCAGTCTGTTTCAAAACACAAACCCAGAGCAGGTTTTCCCTAAATCTGCCCAGGACACTAGTCTGGATTGCAACCACAGCTACGCCTGTGACCGCAATGCCCTCTCATGGCCTCAACACGTCTCCGTACGTATCCAGGGGTGAACATACAGCGACCCTCACATATAAGACCAGTCACTGCCTCACACTGTGAATTTATATAGAGATATGGAACATGACGGGATAATCTGGGCATCTCCTGTGTATATTTGTATAGGTGTGGCCCGTTTAACCTGGGCATCTTCCTATATAAACCTCACACACATAATCCTGGTCAAAAGTATTGGCATCTGTGAAAATGTCCCATAAAATGAAGTATTTCTCCCAGAAGTTATGGCAAATCCCATGTTTTGTTATACATTTATTTACTTTGTGTATTGGGCCAGACAAATGGGTGCCAACACTTTCAGCTATGACTGTGTGTGTAATAATATATATATTACAGAGGGTACGGAAAGGATTCAGACCCCTGTAAATTTTTCACTCTGTTTCATTGCAGCCATTTGGTAAATTCAAAAAAGTTCTTTTTTTCCAATAACCCCTTAACCCCCAAGGGTGGTTTGCACGTTAATGACCGGGCCAATTTTTAAAATTCTGACCACTGTCTTTTTATGAGGTTATAACTCTGGAGCTTCAACGGATCTTCGCGATTCGGAGAATGTTTTCTCGTGACATATTATACTTTATGATAGTGGTCAAATTTCTTCGATATAACTTGCGTTTATTTATGAAAAAAAAGGAAATATGGCGAAAATTATGAAATTTTCAAACTTTGAATTTTTATTCCCTTAAAACAGAGAAATACAGTACAGACCAAAAGTTTGGACACACCTCAAAGATTTTTCTGTATTTTCATGACTATGAAAATTGTACATTCACACTGAAGGCATCAAAACTATGAATTAACACATGTGGAATTATACATTACACTTTACAAAAAAGTGTGAAACAACTGAAAATGTGTCTTATATTCTAGGCTCTTCAAAGTAGCCACCTTTTGCTTTGATTACTGCTTTGCACACTCTTGATGAGCTTCAAGAGGTAGTCACCGGGAATGGTTTTCACTTCACAGGTGTGCCCTGTCAGGTTTAATAAGTGGGATTTCTGTCCTTATAAATGGGGTTGGGACCATCAGTTGTGTTGTGCAGAAGTCTGGTGGATACACAGCTGATAGTCCTACTGAATAGACTGTTAGCTGTTTTTTTCTTGCCATAATACAAATTCTAAGTAAAGAAAAACGAGAGGCCATCATTACTTTAAGAAATGAAGGTCAGTCAGTCCGAAAAATTGGGGAAACTGATAAGTTTATCCGAGTCACCAGCCTCAGAAATCGCAGGTTTACAGCAGCTCAGATTAGAGACCAGGTCAATGCCACACAGCGTTCTAGCAGCAGACACATCTCTACAACAACTGTTGAGAGGAGACTTTGTGCAGCAGCCTTCATGGTAAAATAGCTGCTAGGAAACCACTGCTAAGGACAGGCAACAAGCAGAAGAGACTTGTTTGGGCTAAAGAACACAAGGAATGGACATTAGACCAGTGGAAATCTGTGCTTTGGTCTGATGAGTCCAAATTTGAGATCTTTGGTTCCAACCACTGTGTCTTTGTGCGCCGCAGAAAAGGTGAACGGATGGATTTTACATGCCTGGTTCCCACCGTGAAGCATGGACGAGGAGGTGTGATGGTGTGGGGGTACTTTGCTGGTGACACTGTTGGGGATTTATTCAAAACTGAAGGCATACTGAAGCAGCATGGCTACCACAGCATCTTGCAGTGGCATGCTATTCCATCCGGTTTGCGTTTAGTTGGACCATCATTTATTTTTCAACAGGACAATGACCCCAAACACACCTCCAGGCTGTGTAAGGGCTATTTGACCAAGAAGGAGAGTGATGGGGTGCTACACCAGATGACCTGGCCTCCACAGTCACCAGACCTGAACCCAATCGAGATGGTTTGGGGTGAGCTGGACCGAAGAGTGAAGGCAAAAGGGCCAACAAGTGCTAAGCAGCTCTGGGAACTCCTTCAAGACTGTTGGAAGACCATTTCCGGTGACTACCTATTGAAGCTCATCAAGAGAATGCCAAAGTGTGCAAAGCAGTCATCAAAGCAAAAGGTGGCTACTTTGAAGAACCTAGAATATAAGACATATTTTCAGTTGTTTCACACTTTTTTGTTAAGGATATAATTCCACATGTGTTAATTCATAGTTTTGATGCCTTCAGTGTGAATGTACAATTTTCATAGTCATGAAAATACAGAAAAATCTTTGAATGAGAAGGTGTGTCCAAACTTTTGGTCTGTACTGTATGTCACACAAAATAGTTGCTAAATAACATTTCCCACATATCTACTTCACATCAGCACAATTTTGGAGCCAAAATTTTTTTTTGTTAGGAAGTTATAAGGGTTAAAAGTTGACCAGCGATTTCTCATTTTTACAACAAAATGTACAAAACCATTTTTTTAGGGACCATCTCACATTTGAAGTCACTTTGAGGGTCTATATGGCAGAAAATACCTAAAAGTCACACTATTCTAAAAACTGCACCCCTCAAGGTACTCAAAACCACATTCAAGATGTTTATTAACCCTTCAGTGCTTCACAGGAGCTGAAGCAACATGGAAGGAAAAAAATGAACATTTAACTTTTTAGTCACAAAAAATTATCTTTTGCAAACAATTTTTTTTTATTTTAACAAGGGTAAAAGGAGAAAATGGACAGAAAGTTGTTGTACAATTCCTCCTGAGTACGCCGATACCCCATATGAGGGGAAAACCACTGTATGGGCGCACGGCAGGGCTTGGAAGGGAAGGAGCGCAATTTGACGTTTTCAAACCAAAATTGGCTGGAATTGAGATTGGACGCCAAGTAGAGTTTGGAGAGCCCCTGATGTGCCTAAACAGTGAAAACCCCCTACAAGTGACACCATTTTGGAAACTATACCCCCTAAGGAACTTATCTAGATCTGTTGTGAGCACTTTGAACCCCCAAGTGTTTCACTAAAGTTTATAATGCCTGGGTGTGAAATTTTTTTTTTTCCATAAAAATGATTTTTTTAGCCAAAAGTTGGTGTCCAATTGGTCCTGAGTACGCTGATACCCCATATGTGGGGGGGAAAAACTGTTTGGGCACACGACAGGGCTCGGAAAGGAAGTAATGACGTTTTGGAATGCAGACTTTGATGGGTGTCATGTTCAGTTTGCAGAGCCCCTGATGTGCCTAAACAGTGAAAACTCCCACAAATGACCCCATTTTGGAAACTAGACCCCCTAACGAACTTATCTAGGTCTGTGGTTAGCACTTTGAACCCCCAAGTGCTTCACACAAGTTTATAATGCCTGGCATGAAAATAAAAAATCCTATTTTTTTCCCACAAAAAAAAATCTTTTAGTCACCAATTTTTTATTTTCCCAAGGGTAACAAGAGAAATTGGACCAAAAAAGTTGTCCAATTTGCCCTGAGTACGCTGATACCCCATATGTGGGGGGGGAACCACTGTTTGGGAGCACGGCAGAGCAGGAGCGCCATTTGACTTTTTCAAACCAAAATTGGCTGGAATCTAGATTAGATGCCGTGTCGCGTTTGGATAGCCCCTGCTGTGGCTAAACAGTGGAAACCCCCCACAAGTGACCCCATTTTAGAAACTAGACCCCATAAGGAACTTATCTAGATCTGTGGTGAGCACTTTGAAACCAGAGTGCTTCATACAAGTTTATAACGTAGAGCCGTAAAATTAAAAAATATTTTTTTCCACAAAAATGATCTTTTCACCCCAACTTTTATTTTCCCAAGGGTAACAAGACCTCAAGAGTTATTGTGCAATTTGTATCGAGTATGCCGATACCCAATATATGGGGGTAAACCACTGGGTGCATGGCAGAGCTCGGAAGGGAAAGAGCGCCGTTTGACTTTTTCAACGCAGAATTGGCTGGACGCCATGACGCATTTGGAAAGCCTCTGATGTGCCTAAACAGTGGAAACCCCCACAAGTGACACCATTTTGGAAATTAGACCCCCTAAGGAACTTATCTGGATGTGTTGTGAGCACTTTGAACCCCCAAGTGTTTCACTAAAGTTTATAATGCCTAGGTGTGAAAAAAAAATAAAATTCCACAAAATGATTTTTTAGTCCCCAATTTTTTGATTTTTCCCAAGGAAATTGGACCCCAACAGTTGTCCAATTTGTCCTGAGTACACTGATACCCCATATGTGGGGAAATACTGTTTGGGCGCACGGCAGGGCTCGGAAAGGAAGTAATGACATTTTGGAATGCAGACTTTGATGGGTGTCATGCTCAGTTTGAAGAGCCCCTGATGTGCCTAAACAGTGGAAACCCCCATAAGTGACCCCATTTTGGAAACTAGACCCCCTAAGGAACTTATCTAGACCTGTCGTGAGCACTTTGAACCCCCAAGTGCTTTACACCTGTTTATAACGTCCGGGCGTGAAAATAAAAAAATAATTTTTCCACAAACATGATCTTTTAGTCCCCAGTTTTTTATTTTCCCAAGGGTAACATGAGAAATTGGACCCCAAAAGTTGTTGTCCAATTTGTCCTGAGTACGCTGATACCCTACAGTACAGACCAAAAGTTTGGACACACCTTCTCATTCAAATATTTTTCTGTATTTTCATGACTATGAAAATTGTACATTCACACTGAAGGCATCAAAACTATGAATTAACACATGTGGAATTATATCCTTAACAAAAAAGTGTGAAACAACTGAAAATATGTCTTATATTCTAGGTTCTTCACAGTAGCCACCTTTTGCTTTGATTACTGCTTTGCACACTCTTGGCATTCTCTTTGAAGAACCTACAGTCATGGCCAAAAGTTTTGAGAATGACACAAATATTATATTTTCACATGATCTGCTGCCCTCTGGTTTTTATGTGTGTTTGACAGATGTTTTTATCACAGACAGAAATATAATTGCAAACATATGAGTAACAAAAGCTTATATTGACAGAATGAGTTAATGCAGCAAGTCAATATTTGCAGTGTTGACCCTTTGTAACGGGTCAGGTAGGTGGAACCTCTAAGTCCAGCAGCAGGGAAGGAGCGCGCGGCCCCAGCAGGGCGGAAGGAGGACGCTGAGGAAGGGTAAGGGGGGCGACGTCCCTGCCTGGCAGAGGACGCTGCTGCAGGGGAACAGCGTCCCTGCCTGGCAGAAGGCAGGGACGCCGACGCTACAGTACCCCCCCTCTAGGCCCCCCCTCTTTAGGCCAGAAAGAAATTTAGCTAGGATGAGAGGGGCATGGATGTTCTCCCGAGGCTCCCACGTTCTCTCCTCAGGACCAAACCCCTTCCAATCCACCAAAAAATAAGTCTTTCTTCCTACCCTTTTGGTGGCCAGAATGTTCTCTACCTCAAATTCATCGTCAGCAGACACTGGAGCAGGAGGTGTACCTGTAGACTTGAAAAAAGAGTTAAGTACCACCGGTTTGAGGAGAGATACATGGAAAGAGTTAGGAATGCGCAAATTGGCCGGGAGTTTCAATTTATAGGACACCGGTTGATCTGGCTGATGATCTCAAAGGGACCGATGAACCGAGGGCCTAACTTGTAGGAAGGAATCTTGAGCCGGACATACTTGGACGAAAGCCAGACCTTATCCCCAGGACGGAATTGAGGAGGATCCAGACGTCTTTTGTCGGCATGTCTCTTCATACGCTCGGATGACTGAATGAGTGCGGATCGGGTACTCTCCCATATGGAGGAAAATTCTCTAACCAGAGATTCCGCAGCTGGATTGTCCACAGAGATGGTGAGAGGAACAGGGATCCGAGGGTGCTGACCGAAGACTACAAAAAACGGAGACTTGGAGAAAGATTCGCTCTCGTGATTATTGTAAGAGAATTCGGCCCAAGGCAGGAGCTCCACCCAGTCAGAATGGTGGGCATTAACGAAGTGCCGGAGATAACTGGTCAGATTCTGATTGATTCGCTCAACTTGTCCATTGGACTGCGGGTGGTAAGCGGAGGAGAAATCCAAGGTGACGTCTAGCAACTTACAAGTGGCTCTCCAGAAACGTGAGGTGAACTGTACCCCACGATCCGACACAATGTGACGAGGCAGACCATGGAGACGGAAGATGTGGCGGATAAAGTCTTTAGCCAACTCGGGTGCAGACGGAAGACCTGGCAGAGGAATGAAGTGAGCCATCTTGGAAAAGCGGTCAGCGACCACCCAAATGACCGTACAACCGGCAGAAACGGGCAGATCTGTTATGAAGTCCATGGCTATATGCTGCCAGGGGGCAGCGGGTACAGGAAGCGGAAGAAGACGGCCGGCAGGCAGGTGTCTCGGAACTTTGTTGCGGGCACAGGAGACACAGGCAGATACAAAGTCTATTACGTCCTTGTGCAGGGTAGGCCACCAATAATGCCGGGTTATGAGTTGGAGGGTCTTTTTCTGACCAGCGTGGCCAGCTAGTTTAGACGAATGACCCCAGTGTAGGATTCTCTTCCGGTCGGTTACTGATACGAACGTCTTACCAGGAGGGAGACGATTTAGACTCACGGGAGCCACCCGCATCACTCTGGCGGGATCGATGATATGTTTAGGTTCTTCCTCGAGATCTGACACCAGGAAAGACAGGGACAAGGCATCAGCCTTGACGTTCTTGTCAGCCGGGCGAAAATGCAAGAGAAAATCGAAGCGGGCAAAAAACAAGGACCACCGGGCTTGGCGAGGGTTAAGTCTCTGAGCATGCTGGAGGTAAGCCAGATTCTTGTGGTCCGTGTAAATGATTACCGGATGAAGAGCCCCCTCGAGTAGGTAACGCCACTCCTCCAATGCCAACTTGATGGCCAATAACTCTCGGTCTCCTATGGAGTAGTTGCGCTCGGAGGAGGAGAAGAGTTTGGAGAAGAAGCCGCAGGATACCATCCTCCCGGATGAAGATTTTTGAGTGAGTAGCGCTCCGGCTCCAGAGGAGGAAGCGTCCACCTCCAGGAAGAACTGCTTGTTGCCGTCCGGGCGATGCAGCACTGGAGCGGAAGAGAAGGCCTGTTTTAAGGAAAGAAAGGCCTCCTCTGCTTCGGGCGTCCACTGTTTGGGGTTAGCATCCTTGCGGGTGAGCGCGGAGATTGGAGCAGTCCTGGAAGAGAAGTGCGGTATGAAGAGGCGGTAATAGTTGGCGAATCCCAGGAACCGCTGAATGGCCTTCAACCCCTCCGGTCGAGGCCACTTCTCGATGGCAGACAGTTTCTCCGGATCCATTCGTAGGCCTGTCTGAGAAATTATGTAGCCCAAAAACGGAAGCGAGGTCTGCTCAAAGAGGCACTTCTCATATTTGGCGAAGAGGTGATTCTGCCTGAGCCTGAGCAGAACCTGACGAACATCCCTCCGGTGAGACTGGAGGTCCGGAGAGAAGACCAAGATATCGTCTAGGTACACCACAACGCAAGAGTAGAGGAGGTCCCGAAAGATGTCATTGACCAACTCCTGAAAGACTGCTGGAGCATTACAGAGACCAAAGGGCATCACCAAATACTCGTAGTGGCCGTCCCGGGTGTTGAATGCCGTCTTCCATTCATCTCCCCGACGGATACGAACCAGGTTGTATGCCCCACGAAGATCCAGTTTGGTGAAGATTCTCGCCCCTCTAAGTTGATCAAACAATTCTGGAATGAGCGGAAGAGGGTACTTATTCTTCACCGTGATCAAATTTAAGCCTCTGTAGTCAATACAGGGACGGAGAGATCCGTCTTTTTTTTACGAAGAAGAAACCTGCTCCCGCTGGGGAGGTAGATTCCGGATGAATCCTTTGGCCAAGTTCTCCTCGATATATTCGGACATCGACCTGGTCTCAGCAGCGGACAATGGTAAATACGCCCACGGGGAGGCGTAGTAACAGGTAGCAGGTCGATCGGGCAATCATACGGTCTGTGTGGGGGTAATGTCTCTGCTTCCTTTTTATTAAAGACATCAGCGAAAGACCAATATGGAATCGGGAGTCCTGGTAGATTAGCAGGTGTAGGAGAAGGACGGACAGGATGAACAGGCACCAGACACGTTTGATGACAGTCCTGTCCCCAGCGAAGAATCTCTCCAGTCTGCCAGTCGAGCACGGGTGCATGCTTTTGGAGCCAAGGCAGACCTAGTAAGAAAGCGTGAGAGAGTCCAGGTAGAACATGAAATGAGATACTCTCAGAATGTAACATTCCCACCTGCAGGGTTATAGCCTCGGTGATAAGCTGGATGGGACGTGGTAGAAGACCCCCATCTACAGCAGCAACAGATACTGGTTCAAGCAGAGGTTTGGTGGGAATGCATATTTCTCTACCAGAGCCTGTGAAACGAGATTCCCAGCTGCTCCAGAATCAAGTTGGGCTAGTTCGAAGTAACGTTCTCACCGAGGAGAATTGAGACAGACAGCAGCAGAGATGAAGAGGATTTATTCTTGTCTAGGTGGACCTCTCCGAGCGAACCTAGACACAGGCGTTTCCCGACCTCTCTGGGCAGGTACGGATCCGGTGCTCCTTACTGCCACAGTAGAAGCAACTCCCTCAGCACGGCGTGAGTCCTGACGGGCTTTGACCATCTTGGTCTGGTCGACCTGCATGGGCTCTGCCGGGGGCACTTGAGGAGATACGGAAGGAGTTACAGGTCTCTGAAATGAAGGAGCTAGGCGAGGAAACTTCTCTCACGGGTGACCTCTTTGGCTCGCTACCGGAACCGTAGATCAATTCGATTGGCCAGAGTATTAGGTCATCGAGAGAGGTTGGAATGTCCCGACGGCAAGTTCATCTTTAATGCGGCCGGACAGGCCCTCCCAGAAGACAGCTATCAGAGCGTCATTATCCCAAGCCAGCTCTGAGGCAAGGGTACGAAACCTTATGGCATATTGACCCACGTGTGAGACTCTCCTGACGAAGACGCAGCAGAGATGATGCAGAGGAGGTCTTCCGTCCGGGTTCATCGAATACCTTCCGGAAGGCTAAGAGAAAAGAGACAGGTTAGACACCAGAGGATCTTCTCTTTCCAAAGAGGATTTAGCCAGGCCAGGGCCTCTCCGGTGAGATGTGACATGATGAAGGCAATTTGGCCCGGTCAGAGTTTAAACTGGTGTGCCAGGAGTTCAAAATGCAGGGTACATTGGTTGATGAAACCCGAGCCAGAGCAGGGGTCGCCTCCAAACCGAGGAGGAGCTGAAAGTCGAGGTCCCGGAATAGAAACCACGGAGTTGGTAAGCAGCGGAACTGCCGGATTGCGAGTCATGGTGCTCGCGGTGGTTGTCGGGGAAGTATTCAGAGTGTCCAGGCAGGAATTAACACACGCAGATGACCCAGGATGGACTCCTGTTGAGACCTCTGACGAGACAGTTCATGACACAGGTCAGATAGCGAAGGGGTTTGGGTGCCACCGGGTTCCATGGCCCGAGCAAACTGTAACGGGTCAGGTAGGTGGAACCTCTGAGCTTTATTTATACAAGAAGGTTATACTTGTAAGAGAGCAGGTGGCGCCCAGGGAGACGGACAGGAAGTCACGGCAAGTGACGGGGCAGTCTCTGGTTATACGGGAAAGGATCACGGCAAGTGACCGGGGCAGTCTCTGGATTGACAGGCAGGTTGTCACGGCAAGTGACCGGGGCAGTCTCTGGATTGACAGGCAGGTTGTCACGGCAAAATGACCGGGGTAGTCTCTGGATAGACAGGCAGGTTGTCACGGCAAGTGACCGGGGCAGTCTCTGGATTGACAGGCAGGTTGTCACAGCAAGTAACCGGGGCAGTCTCTAGATGGACAGGTATATACGACCTGAGATGGTGAAGCCTCCCGGTAGGCTAGCAGGCAGATGGTGGATGGACACTCCAAGTGAGCAGGCGAGAGTCTCTGGAACAGCCGGGATCACCGCTTGTGACGTCCGAACCTCCGGGTAGGGGCTGCAGTCAGATGGCAGATGATCGCTCCCAAGTGAGCAGGCAAGAGTCTCTGGAATAGCCGGGGATCACCGCTTGTGACGTCCGAACCTCCGGGTAGGGCTGCAGTCAGATGGCAGATGATCGCTCCCAAGCGAGCAGGCAAGAGTCTCTGGAATAGCCGTGGATCACCACTTGTGACGTCCGAACCTCCGGGTAGACTTGCGGACAGGTAGCATACAGCAAACGGGCAGGAAAACAGGCAGGTAACTGGTAACGGGACCTGAGGGCTGAAGCAGAGTGAAACAGTGCAACAACAACATTGCTCGGGCACCTCCATTAAGGAGGAAGCCCTTAATATAGGGTGGAGTCCTCCGGCATTGGCGGGGACTTATTTGAAAAATGCGCGCGGCTCCTTTAAGAGCGGGGGAGGGCGCGGGCGCGCGCCCTAAGTCCAGCAGCAGGGAAGGAGCGCGCGGCCCAGCAGGGCGGAGGGGGAGGACGCTGAGGAAGGGTAAGGGGGGCGACGTCCCTGCCTGGCAGAGGAGCTGCTGCAGGGAAACAGCGTCCCTGCCTGGCAGAAGGCAGGGACGCCGACGCTACACCCTTCTTCTTCAGGACCTCTGCAATTCTCCCTGGCATGCAATTTAATCAACTTCTGGACCAAATCCTGACTGATAGCAGTCCATTCTTGCACAATCAATGCTTTCATTTTTCAGAATTTTTAGGTTTTTGTTTGTCCCACCCTCTCTTGATGATTGACCACAAGTTCTCAATGGGATTAAGATCTGGGGAGTTTCCAGGCACGGACCAAAATCCTCTTCCTCTCACTGTCGGTGTACCCCAGGGCTCAGTCCTTGGCCCCCTTCTCTTCTCTCTCTACACGGCCCCAATTGACAGACCATCAGCAGATTGGCTTTCAGTACTATCTTATGCTGATGACACACAACTATACACGTCATCCCCGACCTTACCCCGCTGTACTACAGAACACCACCGACTGTTGT
>JARQOD010000009.1:68010169-68033340 GCA_033576555.1 Oophaga sylvatica | reverse complement strand
GGTGCACTGTTACCTTGTGGATAGTAAGGTTGTCAGATGGCGGTGTAGGCTTGCATTGGCATAACTAGTCCGATGGGCCCCGTTGAAAAATTTGGACCTCTGCTCCCAACTGCATGTATGTCATATGTATGCACGCTTGTAATGTTTTAGATCCTAGAAAGACATACGTATTCGCCCCACATTTATTGATCTTCCCAATTCTTGTCCTCATGCTATAATATTTTCACCCATCCTGGGTCCCTTCTTGGTATAATGTCCTTCATCCTGGTAAAATGATCCCCATCCTGGTATAATGTCCTCATCCTGATATAATGTCCCCGATTCTGTGTATAATGTCCCCCATCCTGGTAAAATGATCCCTCATCCTGGTAAAATGATCCCTCATCCTGGTATAATGTCTCCCATCCTGGTATAATGTCCCCATCCTGGTATAATGTCCCTCTTCCTGGTATAATGTCCCCTATTCTGGTATAATGATCCCTCATCCTGGTATAACGTCCCCCATCCTGGTATAATGTCAACTTCCTAGTATAATATCCCCCTTCCTGGTATAATATCCACCTTACTGGTATATTGTCCCCCATTCTGGTATAATGTCACCCAATCTGGTATAATGATCACTCATCCTGGTATAATGTCCCCTATATGGGTATAATGTCCTCTGTCTGGGTGTAATGTCCCCAATTCTGTGTATAATGTCCCCCTTCCTGGTAAAATGATCCCTCATCCTGGTATAACGTCCCCCTTTTTGACATAATGTCCACATCCTAGTATAATATCCCTCTTACTGGTGTAATATCCCCTTCCTAGTATAATATCCCTCATCTTCATATAATGTCCCCTATTCTGGTATAATGCCCCCATCCCCCTTACTGGTATAATATCCACCTTACTAGTATAATATCCCCATCCTGGTATAATGCCCCCCATCCTGTCATAATGTCCCTCATCCTGGCATAACGTCCCCCAATCTGGTATAACGTCCCCCAGTCTGGTATAATGATCACTCATCCTGGTATAATGATCCCTCATCATAGTATAATGTATCCTATCCTGTGTATAATGTCCCCCTTCCTGGTATAATGTCCCCTATCCTGGTATAACATCCTTCTTCCTGGTATAATATCTCTCATCTTTGCATAATGTCCTTATTCTGGTATAATGTCCCCTTTCCTGGTATAATATTCTCATCCTGGTATAATGTCCCTCTTCCTGGTGTAATGTCCCCATCCTCATATAATGCCCACCCATCCTGTTATAATGTCCCCCATCCGAGTATAATGTTCTCTTCCTGGTATAGTGTCACACCCATCCTGGTATATTGTCCCCCATCCCAATATTATGTTCCCATCCTGGTGTAATGCCCCACCATCGTGGTATAACATCCTCATCCTGATATAATGATGACCCTATTCTGGTATAATATCCGCCATCCTGGTATAATTTGCTCATCCTGGTACGATGTACTCATCCTGGTATAATGACCTCATCTTAGTATAATGCTCACCATCCTGGTATAATTCTCCCATTCTGGTGTAATGCCTCCCATCCTGGTGTAATGCCCCCATCCTGATATAATGCCCCTCATCCTGATATAATGCCCCCCATCCTGGTATAATGTCCCTCTTCCTGGTATCATGTCTTCACCCTGGTATAATATCCCCCTTCCTGGTATAATATTTCCGTTTTGGTATAATGTCCCCCCCATCCTGGTATAATGTCCCTCTGCCTGATATACTGTCTTCTTCCTGGTATAATGTTCCTCCCCCATCCTGGTATAATGTTCCTCCTCATCCTGGTATTATGTTCCTCCCCATCCTGGTATTATGTTCCTCCCCCATCCTGGTATTATGTTCCTCCCCCATCCTGGTATTATGTTCCTCCCCCATCCTGGTATTATGTTCCTCCCCCATCCTGGTATTATGTTCCTCCCCCATCCTGGTATTATGTTCCTCCCCTATCCTGGTATAATGCCCTCTCCCCATCCTGTATAATGCCCCTCTCCCCATCCTGGTAAAATGTTCCTCCCCCATCCTGGTATAATGTTCTCCTCCCCATCCTGGTATAGTGTTCCTCCCCCATCCTGGTATAGTGTTCCTCCCTCATCCTGGTATAATGTTCCTCCCCCCCCCATCCTGGTATAGTGTTCCTCCCCCATCCTGGTATAATGTTCCTCCCCCCCATCCTGGTATAGTGTTCCTCCCCCATCCTGGTATAGTGTTCCTCCCCCATCCTGGTATAGTGTTCCTCCCCCATCCTGGTATAATGTTCCTCCCCCCCCATCCTGGTATAGTGTTCCTCCCCCATCCTGGTATAATGTTCCTCCCCATCCTGGTATAGTGTTCCTCCCCCATCCTGGTATAGTGTTCCTCCCCCATCCTGGTATAATGTTCCTCCCCCATCCTGGTATAGTGTTCCTCCCCCATCCTGGTATAGTGTTCATCCCCCATCCTGGTATAGTGTTTCTCCCTCATTCTGGTATAATGTTCCTCCCCCATTCTGGTATAGTGTTCCTCCCCCATCCTGGTATAGTGTTCCTCCCCCATCCTGGTATAATGTTCCTCCCTCATCCTGGTATAATGTTCCTCTCCCCATCCTGGTATAATGTTTCTCCCTCATTCTGGTATAATGTTCCTCCCTCATCCTGGTATAATGTTCCTCCCTCATCCTGGTATAATGTTCCTCCTCCCCCATCCTGGTATAGTGTTCCTCCCCCATCCTGGTATAATGTTCCTCCCTCATTCTGGTATAATGTTACTCTCCCCATCCTGGTATAGTGTTCCTCCCCCATTTTGGTATAATGTTACTCTCCCCATCCTGGTATAGTGTTCCTCCCCCATCCTGGTATAATGTTTCTCCCTCATTCTGGTATAATGTTCCTCCCTCATCCTGGTATAATGTTCCTCCCTCATCCTGGTATAGTGTTCCTCCCCCATCCTGGTATAGTGTTCCTCCCCCATCCTGGTATAATGTTCCTCTCCCCATCCTGGTATAGTGTTCCTCCCCATCCTGGTATAATGCCCATCCCCATCCGCGATCATTACACCCTACGGCTCTCAGATGGTGCACTGTTGGGCTGGCTCGGGTTTAGGATGGAGATGTGTTGTTCTTTGGTCGGAGTGTGGCTGCTGCTCGGTCTTGTGATGTAAGCAGGCTCGCACTGGCCCTTCTGCAGATGTGGGCCCCCAACCCCACTGTAGATGTGGCCCCCCACTTAATTCACTCTGTACTGAAAAAAGTCTCTCGTCATTCAGTAACCAAACTTCCGAGTGTATTATTATATAGAGATGGAGGTAGTCTGTGAGCCAGGGTCGTGTAATATTTGTGTGCTGGTGAAAAGTGGCCCCAAAGTCACTGTTACTGGTGGGCCCTTAGCACCCCAGTCCGACACTGGATGTCAGGCCGGGATACCTTCATGTGTCCTCGTACTGTGGACCCCGGGGTGTGCTGTGGTGGGATCAGGCCTCTGTGTTTCGCACCTGGCTGGTACTGCGGGGCCTCTGCAGGGTTGGGGTCACGCTTCTCCTATTATCTCCTGACCGCGCTCAGTGCCAGCTGTACTTTCCCACAGTTCAGGGACAGAAACATAATCTGGCGGCACTGATGTCGCGGCCCATCCGAGCGCAGGCGTCATCCTGAGAGTTTGGATGCACATGCAGAGTATTCCTCCTCCTGGTAACATCTGCAGCCACCACTCTGCCCTTGTTCTGCTCGCAGCTGATGGCTTTGTTACAGTGTGTCAGTATTCGTGCTATAAGAGCTCTGACGCCCTGTAACGATCCGTGTGAATAGCACCTGACATCAATTGAGCATGAGCGTGGCGCTTTGCAGATTTCGGGGTACATCTGACACCGCGGTACGACGCCGGCTCCTGACTGGCTGTCCTTTCTTCATCTTGCAGGTTCCTCCTCACGGCCGTGGCTCTGCTGTCCACGTACTCCATCCACTTGCTGCTCAAGTCCTCGGGCATTGTAGGTGAGTGTGGTCTCTGATGCCCCTCTGCCGTGGTCTCGGCTCGTGTCCTGGCGTGTAATCGCCTCCATTGTGTTGCAGGGATACGAGCCTATGAGCAGTTGGGGTACAAAGCCTTCGGGACCCCTGGAAAGATGGCGGCTGCCATCGCTATAACGCTGCAGAACATTGGAGGTGAGTAGTGCAGACGACGTCGCTGTGACACTGTGGATACGGACGCTCACACCGTTCTCTGTCTCTCCGTAGCCATGTCCAGCTACTTGTACATCGTGAAATCAGAGCTTCCTCTGGTCATCCAGACGTTCCTGAACCTGCCGGAGAAAAGCCTGTAAGTCCTGCGGCCGGCCCCGGTTCTGTAACGCTGCAGCTGCTGACGATAGAACCTCCACGTTGAGACTCGTCCCCAGTGCCGACACCCTGACAGCCCGTGTGACAGCTGTCAGCGACCTCATTTCACATCTGTCCCTTTTACCTCTGAGTGGAGGTAGATGAAGCCATTTGCACATGGTCACAGTAATGAGGTGGATCTGGATCTCTGTGGACCCTGTGGTCTCACCAGTTCACATTCACATCAGTCACACATGATTTGTTGGGACTGGTTTCCCCGGCAGGCGGACGTGTCCGCTGCCGGAGACACGTGCTGCACAGTGACTGCTCTTGGTGCTTCGTGTTTCATTCTCTCCGCAGAGTCACTTTTAATTAGTGGATATTTTGGCGGCTCAGATCTCTCAACACCTTCCCTCAGACCCAAGAGCTGCAGGCCAGCCCTAACCACTCCACCGCCCTCTAAAAATAAATAACCCTCAGCACGTCCGCCTGTTCTCAAAGCCTCTCTTATTGCAAGTGACCAGAATGGATCCCACTCCTCTGCCTGCAATTCTCACCATGCCCCATATCTGTCAGTCCCGCCAGAGCGATAGGTGGTTGTATATATGAGAAGGGAGGTGGCATGGTGTCAGCAGAGATAATACAAGGCTGGCTTGTCACATATTATCAGCGGGTGTTGTGTTGTGGATGTTACATATTATCAGCGGGTGTTGTGGATATTACATTGTATCAGCGGGTGTTGTGTTGTGGATATTACATTGTATCAGTGGGTGTTGTGGATGTTACATTGTTTCAGGCGGGTGTTGTGGATGTTACATTGTGTCAGCGGGTGTTGTGGATGTTGCATTGTATCAGCGGGTGTTGTGAATGTTGCATTGTATCAGCTGGTGTTGTGTTGTGGATATTACATTGTATCAGCGGGTGTTGTGTATGTTACATTGTATCAGTGGGTGTTGTGTTGTGAATGTTGCATTGTATCAGCGGGTGTTGTGTTGTGGATGTTACATTGTATCCGTGGGTGTTGCGTTGTGGATGTTACATTGTATCAGTGGGTGTTGTGTTGTGGATGCTACATTGTATCAGTGGGTGTTGTCGATGTTACATTGTATCAGCGGGTGTTATGGATGTTACATTGTATCAGCGGGTGTTGTGGATGTTACATTGTATCAGCGGGTGTTGTGGATGTTACATTGTATCCGTGGGTGTTGTGTTTTGGATGTTACATTGTATCAGTGGGTGTTGTGTTGTGGATGTTACATTGTATCAGTGGGTGTTGTCGATGTTACATTGTATCAGTGGGTGTTGTCGATGTTACATTGTATCAGCGGGTGTTGTGGATGTTACATTGTATCAGCGGGTGTTGTGGATGTTACATTGTATCAGCGGGTGTTGTGTATGTTACATTGTATCAGCGGGTGTTGTGTTGTGGATGTTACATTGTATCAGTGGGTGTTGTGGATGTTACATTGTATCAGCGGGTGTGGATGTTACATTGTATCAGCGGATTTTTTGTTGTGAATGCTGCATTGTATCAGCGGGTGTTGTGTTGTGGATGTTACATTGTATAAGGCGGGTGTTGTGTTATGGATGTTACATTGTATCAGGCGGGTGTTGTGTTGTGGATGTTACATTGTATAAGGCGGGTGTTGTGTTGTGGATGTTACATTGTATCAGTGGGTGTTGTGGATGTTACATTGTATCAGCGGGTGTTGTGGATGTTACATTGTATCAGTGGGTGTTGTGGATGTTACATTGTATCAGCGGGTGTTGTGTTGTGGATGTTACATTGTATCAGTGGGTGTTGTGGATGTTACATTGTATCAGCGGGTGTTGTGTTGTGATGTTACATTGTATCAGCGGTGTTGTGGATGTTACATTGTATCAGCGGGTGTTGTGGATGTTACATTGTATCAGCGGGTGTGTGGATGTTACATTGTATCAGCGGGTGTTGTGATGTTACATTGTATCAGCGGGTGTTGTGGATGTTACATTGTATCAGCGGGTGTGTTGTGGATGTTACATTGTATCAGGGGTGTTGTGGATGTTACATTGTATCAGCGGGTGTTGTGGATGTTACATTGTATCAGCGGGTGTTGTGGATGTTACATTGTATCAGCGGGTGTTGTGTTGTGGATGTTACATTGTATCAGCGGGTGTTGTGGATATTACATTGTATCAGCGGGTGTTGTGGATGTTACATTGTATCAGCGGGTGTTGTGGATATTACATTGTATCAGCGGTGTGGTGTGTTGGTGGATATTACATTGTATCAGCGGGTGTTGTGTTGTGGATGTTACATTGTATCAGCGGTGTTGTGGATGTTACATTGTATCAGCGGGTGTTGTGGATGTTACATTGTATCAGTGGGTGTTGTGGATGTTACATTGTATCAGCGGGTGTTGTGGATGTTACATTGTATCAGCGGGTGTTGTGGATGTTACATTGTATCAGCGGGTGTTGTGGATGTTACATTGTATCAGCGGGTGTTGTGGATGTTACATTGTATCAGCGGGTGTTGTGTTGTGGCTGTTACATTGTATCAGCTGGAGTTGTGGATGTTACATTGTATCAGCGGGTGTGTTGTGGATGTTACATTGTATCAGTGGTGTTGTGTTGTGGCTGTTACATTGTATTCAGCTGGTGTTGTGGATGTTACATTGTATCAGCGGGTGTTGTGGATGTTACATTGTATCAGCGGGTGTTGTGGATTTACATTGTATCAGTGGGTGTTGTGGATATTACATTGTATCAGCGGGTGTTGTGGATGTTACATTGTATCAGCGGGTGTTGTGGATGTTACATTGTATCAGGGGTGTTGTGGATGTTACATTGTTCAGCGGGTGTTGTGGAATGTTACATTGTATCAGCGGGTGTTGTGGATGTTACATTGTATCAGCGGGTGTTGTGGATGTTACATTGTATAGCGGGTGTTGTGGATGTTACATTGTATCAGCGGGTTGGGATGAATGTATCAGGGGTTTGTTGTGGCTGTTACATTGTATCAGCGGGTGTTGTGGATGTTACATTGTATCAGCGGGTGTTGTGTTGTGGATGTTACATTGTATCAGCGGTGTTGTGATGTTACATTGTATCAGCGGGTGTTGTGGATGTTACATTGTATCAGCGGGTGTTGTGATGTTACATGTTCGGTTTTGTGTTCTTGTTGTTGTGAATTACATTGTATCAGCGGGTGTTGTGTTGTGGCTGTTACATTGTATTAGCGGTGTTGTGAATGTTACATGTATCACGGGTGTTAGTAGTGGATTTACATTGTATCAGCGGGTGTTGTGAATATTACATTGTATCAGCGGGTGTTGTATTGTGGCTGTTACATTGTATCAGCGGGTGTTGTGAATGTTACATTGTATTAGTGGGTGTTGTGGATGTTACATTGTATCAGCGGGTGTTGCATTGTTTGTACTTCAGCATCCAATAATCCTATTGGGATTGGTATTACGTGAGTTTTTGTCCAATCTTTTTGCCTTGTTGAAAACATATCTTGTCCCCCTCCCCACCTTATCCCCGTTTCTGTCCTCCACACAGTGGGTACATGTGTTTTTCACAGTGGGATAGTTGTGAATGGTTTGTTGTATGATCCGTAGTTGGTCACCCCTCGATATGCATCTTCTTGGTGAGATCCAGTTATGCCGTCCAGTCTGTACTAACTCCCAACACCTAAAAATAACGACACATGCGACAGGGAGAAGTGGAAAATTACAGAGAAGCTGGAAGGCACCCAGGGGGTAGGAGTGCACCGAGTTACGCCCAGTTACCAGCTGCCCCCTGTCCTGACACCATGTGTGTAACCACAGTCCCTGTAGTGTCTAACCACAATGTGCAAGTACCCCGCAATGATTTAGCATGTCACCTTTTCACACCCAATCATATCAAAGAGTTTATCTTGGATGTGTGCCCCAAACCCCTCACCTGTCACAGAGTCACTGTCTGCGGGTGTATAAGATCCCCATCATACCATATGTACAGCCGTGGTACTCTGTATACTGGTCACACTGTATGTACAGCCGTGTTACTCCGTGTACTGGTCATGCTGTATGTACAGCTGTGTTACTCTGTATACTGGTCATACTGTATATACAGCCGAGTTACTCCATACACTTGTCACACTGTATGTACAGCCGTGTTCCTCCGTAAACTGGTCATACTGTATATGTACAGCCGTGTTCCTCCGTATACTGGTCACACTGTATATGTACAGCCGTGTTCCTCCGTATACTGGTCACACTGTATACTGTGTGTACAGCCGTGTTCCTCCGTATATTGGTCACACTGTATATGTACAGCCGTGTTACTCTGTATACTGGTCACACTGTATGTACAGCTGTGTTACTCCATACACGTGTACAACCGTGTTCCTCCGTATATTGGTAACACTGTATATATACAGCTGTGTTCCTCCGTATACTGGTAACACTGTATATATTACAGCCGTGTTCTTCAGTATTCTGGTCACACTGTATATGTACAGCCGTGTTCCTCCGTATACTGGTAACACTGTATATATACAGCCGTGTTCCTCCGTATATTGGTCACACTGTATGTGTACAGCCGTGTTCCTCCTTATATTGGTCACACTGTATACTGTGTGTACAGCCGTGTTCCTCCGTATACTGGTCACACTGTATGTGTACAGCCGTGTTCCTCCGTATATTGGTCATACTGTATATATACAGCCGTGTTCTCCGTATATTGGTCACACTGTATGTGTACAGCCGTGTTCCTCCGTATATTGGTCACACTGTATACTGTGTGTACAGCCGTGTTCCTCCGTATATTGGTTACACTGTATGTACAGCCGTGGTACTCCATACACGTTGTACAGCCGTGTTCCTCTGTATATGGTCACACTGTATATTACAGCCGTGTTCCTCCGTATTCTGGTCACACTGTATATACAGCCGTGTTCCTCCGTATATTGGTCACACTGTATATGTACAGCCGTGTTCCTCCGTATATTGGTCACACTGTATATGTACAGCCGTGTTCCTCTGTATATTGGTCACACTGTATATGTACAGCTGTGTTCCTCCGTATATTGGTCACACTGTATACTGTATATATACAGCCGTGTTCCTCTGTATACTGGTCACACTGTATATGTACAGCCGTGTTCCTCCGTATATGGTAACTGTATACTGTGTTACAGCCGTGTTCCTCTGTATATTGGTCACACTGTATATGTACAGCCGTGTTCCTCTGTATATTGGTCACACTGTATATGTACAGCGTGTTCCTCCGTATACTGGTAACACTGTATACTGTGTGTACAGCCGTGTTCCTCTGTATATTGGTCACACTGTATATGTACAGCCGTGTTCCTCGTATATTGGTCACACTGTATATGTTTACAGCCGTGTTCCTCCGTATATGGTACACTGTATGTGTACAGCCGTGTTCCTCCGTATATTGGTCACACTGTATGTGTACAGCCGTGTTCCTCTGTATATGGTCACACTGTATATGTACAGCCGTGTTCCTCGTATATTGGTCACACTGTATACTGTGTGTACAGCCGTGTTCCTCTGTATATTGGTCACACTGTATGTGTACAGCCGTGTTCCTCTGTATACTGGTCACACTGTATGTGTACAGCCGTGTTCCTCCGTATACTGGTAACACTGTATGTGTACAGCCGTGTTCCTCCGTATACTGGTAACACTGTATATATACAGCCGTGTTCCTCCGTATATTGGTCACACTGTATGTGTACAGCCGTGTTCCTCCGTATACTGGTAACACTGTATATATACAGCCGTGTTCCTCCAATATTGGTCACACTGTATGTGTACAGCCGTGTTCCTCCGTATACTGGTAACACTGTATACTGTGTGTACAGCCGTGTTCCTCTGTATATTGGTCACACTGTATATGTACAGCCGTGTTCCTCTGTTATGGTACACTGTAATGTCAGCGTGTTCTCGTATACTGGTAACACTGTATATGTTGTACAGCCGTGTTCCTCTGTATATGGTCACATGTATATGTACAGCGTGTTCCTCGTATACTGGTAACACTGTATACTGTGTGTACAGCCGTGTTCCTCTGTATATTGGTCACACTGTATATGTACAGCCGTGTTCCTCCGTATATTGGTCACACTGTATACTGTGTGTACAGCCGTGTTCCTCCGTATATTGGTCACACTGTATGTGTACAGCCGTGTTCCTCCGTATACTGGTAACACTGTGTATATATACAGCCGTGTTCCTCCGTATATTGGTAACACTGTATGTGTACAGCCGTGTTACGCTGTATAGCGTTCACACCGTATAAAGCCGTCTCACACTATGTACCTGTCGCCATGTTGTGTTCCCTCTGTTCTGTCCTCTCGTTGTTTCTTCTTCTCCTCCGTCTCATGCTCTCGCCTCGTCTTCTTGCAGGGACTGGTACATGGACGGGAATTATCTGGTTATTATAGTATCGATCTCCATCATCCTGCCGCTGTCGTTAATGAAGCAGCTGGGTGAGTGTACAGTGTCTGCGGACTGATAACGGGGAGTCGTGTGCTCCAGGCAGGGTGATTGCAGTGTAATGGCCGTGTGATGAACATCGGCTGATTACGAGCCTTCTGTCTCTCCCAGGTTACCTCGGATATGCCAGCGGCTTCTCCCTCAGCTGTATGGTGTTCTTCTTGTGCTCAGTAAGTGAACGGTGTACTGTACAGCACACAAGGGGGACTACAGATGCCAGAATGTCTTCCTTAAGAGGGTCGCTGACTACTCAGAGAGCCCATGTCTAAATCATCATATTTCCCCACGTAATATGATAGAAATTATACTTCCCTCCGGCGTTGTTCCAGCAATGTCGGTGCAGGGTCTCCCAGGGCTCGCCTGGCGTTAAGTCATGAGAGCCCTGCAGACAATCAACGGCTGCTTCACTCTCTCCTCCACTGGACATAACTGACACCCGGAGGAGGAAATAGGAAGAGTTTCTACTATGTTGTTTATTTTTTACTTTTTGCAGCTCCGGGTATGAAATAATGTGCTCGCTCTGGGGTCACCATAGCATCAGACGAGTCACTGTGTGCACTCCCTGTCATGTGACCTGTGATGGTTAGTGATATTTACATGACTGTGTCCAAGCATCACAGTGCCATAGCAACTCCAGAGCAAGCGCGGCCCTCACTGCGCTGAACATACCATGGTGTTACTAGGAACGCGCTGCCCGAGTCCTCGTGTGACGTCCTCGTGTGACGTCCTCGTGTGGCGTCCTCGTGTGCGTCTCGTGTGGCGTCCTCGTGTGGCGTCCTCGTGTGGCCCTCGTGTGGCGTCCTCGTGTGACGTCCTCGTGTGGCGTCCTCATGTGGCGTCCTCGTGTGGCGTCCTCGTGTGGCGTCCTCGTGTGGCGTCCTCGTGTGACGTCCTCGTGTGGCGTCCTCGTGTGGCGTCCTCGTGTGGCGTCCTCGTGTGGCGTCCTCGTGTGGCGTCATGTTCCGTGTGACGTCCTCGTGTGACGTCCTCATTTCTCCTATCTCAGGTCATATATAAGAAGTTCCAGATCCCATGTCCCTTGTCCTGGGACAGCATGAACCACACGATGCTCGGGAACACGAGCCTGATGTCCGGTGACTACTCCTATCAGGACGGTCACACAGATGTAGCAGAGCCGGAGAGCGGAGAATGCTCAGCCAAAATGTTCACACTGAACTCACAGGTAACAAACGCGAGACTGCGGCGGCCATAAAATACCGACTTGTAGAGTCGTGCGTGTACAGTGTTGTGTGTGTGTGTAGTTTTGTGATGTGGGTTGTAGTTGTGTGATGTGTGTGGTCATGTGATATGTGTAGTCTGTTGGGTGTAGTCGTGTGATGTGTGCGTATATGTAGTAGTATGATGTGTGTATATAGTCTTGTGATGTAGTTGTGGACAGTCGTCTGATGGTTGTAGTTGTGTGTACAGTGTGATGTTTGTACAGTGTGATGTGAGTGTGTGTAGTTGTGTGATGTGTGCAGCGTCGGTTACACATCCTGCTGTTCTGCCTCGGTGCTTATTTCTGTGTCTTCCGTCCCTGTAGACAGCGTACACCATTCCCATCATGGCGTTTGCGTTTGTTTGTCACCCCGAGGTCCTTCCTATATACACAGAGCTGAAAGAGTGAGTATTTTGGAGCACGGGGTGCGGCGGCCTGTCCTGACCCGGAGCGCGGGACTTGGTGGGGCTCCAGGATTTGCCCCCGACCCTCCTTGGCGCTGACATATAGGGACGATACAAGAGACCTAGGGCTGACGGCCTCCTCTGGACCCCTCACCGGTCAGATCCCTTATTACGGGCCGGTCCCTGATGGTTGTTGGTTTCCTCTTGTCAGCGCCTCCAAGAAGAAGATGCAGCAAGTGTCCAATGTCTCCATCGCCGTCATGTATTGCATGTATTTCCTGGCCGCTCTCTTCGGATACCTCACCTTCTACGGTAGGTTGTGAGTTCATGGGATCGGGGACCCGGGAGGAGGGTGCACACGGTGTCACGCCGCGCAGCGTGATGTTCTGCAGGAGCCGAGGTGACGGGCAGGACCCTTATACACTGCACCCATCTGATGCGTCTCCCGTCGTGGAGGACGACGTAGGGAGCAGGACTGTAATATGTGTCCTGCCCTGACTCATTGTAGCAATCACGGAGATTGTCCAGACGGGATCCGAGCGTAAGAATATGTCCGCCGTGTGCCGGTTCATGGAAACAGCCAGCTTGTTGTCATACACTCCGATTGTAGGGCGGCTTTTTCCACCATCAGATACAGACACTGAACCAGCATGAATGTGTTTAGGGAAGTTCATGGAGATCCATCCTGTAGAACTACTCCCCCCATCCTCCCTCACGTTCTTCTTTGACGATTTCAGACCATGTGGAGTCGGAGCTCCTGCACACTTACAGCTACGTGGATCCATTCGACATCCTGATCCTCTGTGTACGTGTGGCCGTTCTCACCGCCGTCACCCTCACTGTGCCCATCGTGTTATTCCCGGTAAGAGCTGAAGGGTGCTGGCTGGGGGTGTAATGGATCCTGTGGGGGGTGCTGGGGTGTAATGGATCCTGTGGGGTGTAATGGATCCTGTGGGGGGTGCTGGCTGGGGTGTAATGGATCCTGTGGGGGGTGCTGGGGTGTAATGGATCCTGTGGGGTGTAATGGATCCTTTGAAGGGTGCTGGCCGGGGTGTAATGGATCCTGTGGGGGGTGCTGGGGTGTAATGGATCCTGTGGGGGGGTGCTGAGGGTGTAATGGATCCTGTGGGGGTGTAATGGATCCTTTGGGGGTGCTGCCAGGGTGTAATGGATCCTGTGGGGGTGTAATGGATCCTGTGGGGGGTGCTGGGGTGTAATGGATCCTGTGGGGGTGTAATGGATCCTGTGGGGGGTGCTGGCTGGGGGTGTAATGGATCCTGTGGGGGGTGCTGGGGTGCAATGGATCCTGTGGGGGTGTAATGGATCCTTTGAAGGGTGCTGGCCGGGGTGTAATGGATCCTGTGGGGGTGCTGGGGTGTAATGGATCCTGTGGGGGGGGTGCTGAGGGTGTAATGGATCCTGTGGGGGTGTAATGGTCCTGTGGGGGTGCTGGCTGGGGGTGTAATGGATCTGTGGGGGTGCTGGCTGGGGGTGTAATGGATCCTGTGGAGGGTGCTGGCTGGGGGTGTGGTGCATGTTGTGGGGGTGCTGGCTGGGGGTGTAATGGATCCTGGGGGGTGCTGGTGGGGTGTAATGATCCTGGGGGTGCTGGCTGGGGTGGGTCTGGGGGGTGCTGGCTGGGGTGTAATGGATCCTGTGGGGGTGCTGGCTGGGGGTGTGGTGCATGTTGTGGGGGTGCTGGCTGGGGGTGTGGTGAATGGATCTGTGGGGGTGCTGGCTGGGGGTGTAATGGATCCTGTGGGGGTGCTGGCTGGGGGTGTAATGGATCCTGTGGGGGTGCTGGCTGGGGGTGTAATGGATCCTGTGGGGGGTGCTGGCTGGGGGTGTAATGGATCCTGGGGGGGTGCTGGCTGGGGGTGTAATGGATCCTGCGGGGGTGCTGGCTGGGGGTGTAATGGATCCGGGGGGTGCTGGGGGGTGTGGTGCATGTTGGGGGGGTGCTGGCTGGGGTGTAATGGATCCTGCGGGGGGTGCTGGCTGGGGGTGTAATGGATCCTGCGGGGGGCTGGCTGGGGGTGTAATGGATCCTGCGGGGGGTGCTGGCTGGGGGTGTAATGGATCCTGCGGGGGGTGCTGGCTGGGGGTGTAATGGATCCTGTGGAGGGTGCTGGCTGGGGGTGATGGATCTGTTGGGGGGTGCTGGCTGGGGGTGTAATGGATCCTGTGGGGGTGCTGGCTGGGGGTGTAATGGATCCTGTGGGGGGTGCTGGCTGGGGGGTGTAATGGATCCTGTGGGGGTGCTGGCTGGGGGTGTGGTGTGGGGTGTGGCTGGGGTGTAATGGATCCTGTGGGGCGTTCTGGCTGGGGGTGTAATGGATCCTGTGGGGGTGCTGGCTGGGGGTGTAATGGATCCTGTGGGGGTGCTGGCTGGGGGTGTAATGGATCCTGTGGGGGTGCTGGCTGGGGGTGTAATGGATCCTGTAGGGGGTGCTGGCTGGGGGTGTAATGGATCCTGCGGGGGGTGCTGGCTGGGGGTGTAATGGTCCCTGTGGGGGGTGCTATGGATCCTGCGGGGGGTGCTGGCTGGGGGTGTAATGGATCCTGCGGGGGGATGCTGGCTGGGGGTGTAATGGATCCTGCGGGGGGTTCTGGCTGGGGGTGTAATGGATCCTGCGAGGGGTGCTGGCTGGGGGTGTAATGGATCCTGCGGGGGGTGCTGGCTGGGGGTGTAGCGTATCCTGTGGAAGCTGGAGGAGGTGGTGATGGTGCAGGATCTTATGGCGCAGTACGATATGCTGTCTCGTCCCTCATTAACGCCCTGTCTCTCCTACCCTCCCCAGGTCCGCCGAGCCATTCAGCACATGCTCTTCCAGAACAAGGAGTTCAGCTGGCTCCGGCACACCCTCATCGCCGTGGTGCTGCTGACTCTCATTAACCTGCTGGTTATCTTTGCCCCGACCATCCTGGGAATATTCGGCATCATTGGTGAGCAGTAGATAAGACATTGTGACTAGTGATGAGCGAGTATGCTCGTTGCTCGGGTGATCTCCGGGTATTTGGAAGTGCTCGGAGATTTAGTTTCTGCATGATTTGCGGCTATTTGACAGCCTGAATACATGGGGGGATTCCTAATAAACAGGCAAGACCCACATGTATTCAGGCTGTCCAGCAGCCATAAATCATGCAGCTGCGGCGACAGAAACTAAATCTCCGAGCACTTCCAAATACCCGGAGATCACCCGAGCTACGAGCATACTCGCTCATCACTAGTTGCGATCCTTCCGGCAGCCGGAGACGATGGACTGTAGTCAGGCAGGCGATCTGATACATTGGGGTCGTCAGGCAGCCTATAACCGGTCCGGCCCGCAGTTGAGATGAGTCTTGGTCTCTTCATGTCTTCATCTTCCTCTCGTTGCAGGTGCCACCTCCGCTCCATGTCTGATCTTCATCTTCCCTGCCGTCTTCTACATACGCATAATGCCCAAAGACAAGGAGCCGTCCAAATCACCGCCCAAAATCCTGGTAGGTGCCCTAATACGGGTGAGCATCTCCGTTAATCCTCCATGTCCCCGTATCCCAGACCAGCGCCTCCCTACTTCCCCCATGTCCCGTATCCCAGACCAGCTCCTCCCCGTGTCCCCATATAACGGCCAGTGCCTCCCTTACATCCCCCATGTTTCCGTATCCTGGACCTACGCCTCCCCATGTCCCCGTATCCCAGACCAGCGCCTCCCTACATCCCCCATGTCTCCGTATCCCAGACCAGCGCCTCCCTACATCCCCCATGTCTCCGTATCCCAGACCAGCGCCCTCCCTACATCCCCATGTCCCCGTATCCCGTACCAGCGCCTCCCTACATTCCCCCATGTCCCCGTATCCCGTACCAGCGCCTCCCTACTTCCCCATGTCCCCGTATCCCAGACCAGCGCCTCCCTACTTCCCCCATGTCCCCGTATCCCAGACCAGCGCCTCCCCTATCCCCATTACCCGTACCCACCAGCGCCTCCCTACATCCCCCATGTCCATCCCGACATCCCTAGACCACGCCATCCCTACATCCCGCCATGTCCCCGTATCCCGGCCAGCGCCTCCCTACTCCCCTGTCCCCGTATCCCAGACCAGCGCCTCCCTACTTCCCCATGTCCCGTATCCACCACGTCCTCCCTGTCCCCATATAACGGCCAGCCCTCCCTACATCCCCCATGTCCCCGTATCCCAGACCAGCTCCCCCTACATCCCCGTGTCCCCATATAACCCGCCAGCGCCTCCCTACTTCCCCCATGTCCCGTACCCAGACCAGCGCCTCCCTACATCCCCATGTCCCCGTATCCCGTACCAGCGCCTCCCTACATCCCCCATGTCTCCGTATCCCAGACCAGTGCCTCCCTACATCCCCCATGTCCCCGTATCCCGTACCAGCGCCTCCCTACATCCCCCATGTCTCCGTATCCCAGACCAGCGCCTCCCCTACATCCCCCATGTCCCGTACCCAGACCAGCGCCTCCCTATCCCCCATGTCCCCGTATCCCGTACCAGCGCCTCCCTACATCCCCATGTCTCCGTATCCCAGACCAGTGCCTCCCTACATCCCCCATGTCCCCGTATCCCGTACCAGCGCCTCCCTACTCCCCCATGTCCCCGTATCCCGTACCAGCCCTCCCTACATCCCCCATGTCCCCTATCCCAGACCAGCGCCTCCCTACTCCCCATGTTCCGTATCCCGACCAGCGCCTCCCTACATCCCCCATGTCCCCGTATCCCAGACCAGCGCCTCCCTACATCCCCCATGTCCCCGTATCCCGTACCAGCGCCTCCCTACTTCCCCATGTCCCCGTATCCCGTACCAGCGCCTCCCTACATCCCCCATGTCCCGTATCCCGACCAGCGCCTCCCTACTTCCCCATGTCCCCGTATCCCGACCAGCGCCTCCCTACTTCCCCCATGTCCCCGTATCCCGGACCAGCGCCTCCCTACTTCCCCCATGTCCCCGTATCCCGGACCAGCGCCTCCCTACTTCCCCATGTCCCCGTATCCCGGACCAGCGCCTCCCTACTTCCCCCATGTCCCCGTATCCCGGACCAGCGCCTCCCTACATCCCCCATGTCCCCGTATCCCGGACCAGCGCCTCCCTACATCCCCCATGTCCCCGTATCCCGACCAGCGCCTCCTACTCCCCCATGTCCCGTATCCCGGACCAGCGCCTCCCTACTTCCCCATGTCCCCGTATCCCGACCAGCGCCTCCCTACATCCCCATGTCCCCGTATCCCGGACCAGGCCTCCCTACTTCCCCATGTCCCCGTATCCCGGACCAGCGCCTCCCTACTTCCCCATGTCCCCGTATCCCGGACCAGCGCCTCCCTACATCCCCCATGTCCCGTATCCCGACCAGCGCCTCTCTACTTCCCCCATGTCCCCGTATCCCGGACCAGCGCCTCCTACTTCCCCCATGTCCCGTATCCGGACCAGCGCCTCCCTACTTCCCCCATGTCCCCGTATCCCGGACCAGCGCCTCCCTACATCCCCCATGTCTCCGTATCCCGGACCAGCGCCTCCTACTTCCCCCATGTCCCCGTATCCCGACCAGCGCCTCCCTACATCCCCCATGTCTCCGTATCCCAGACCAGCGCCTCCCTACTTCCCCCATGTCCCCGTATCCCGACCAGCGCCTCCTACTTCCCCCATGTCCCGTATCCCGGACCAGTGCCTCCCTACTTCCCCCATGTCCCCGTATCCCGGACCAGCGCCTCCCTACATCCCCCATGTCCCGTATCCCGGACCAGCGCCTCCTACTTCCCCCATGTCCCCGTATCCCGGACCAGCGCCTCCCTACATCCCCCATGTTCTCCGTATCCCGGACCAGCGCCTCCCTACTTCCCCATGTCCCCGTATCCCGGACCAGCGCCTCCCTACATCCCCCATGTCCCCGTATCCCGGACCAGGCCTCCCTACATCCCCCATGTCTCCGTATCCCGGACCAGCGCCTCCCTACATCCCCCATGTCCCGTATCCCGGACCAGCGCCTCCCTACTTCCCCCATGTCCCCGTATCCCGGACCAGCGCCTCCCTACATCCCCCATGTCCCCGTATCCCGGACCAGCGCCTCTCTACTTCCCCATGTCCCGTATCCCGGACCAGGCTCACTCCCCATGTCTCCGTATCCGGACCAGCGCCTCCCTACTTCCCCCATGTCTCCGTATCCCGGACCAGCCCTCTCTACTTCCCCCATGTCCCCGTATCCCGGACCAGCGCCTTCCTACGTATTCCTGACGAGCCTCTGATAACTCTTCTTGTCCTCACAGGCCGCCTGCTTTGCCGGCCTCGGTGTCCTCTTCATGATCATGAGCCTCAGTTTTATCATCATCGACTGGACGAGTGGACACAGTAAAAGCAGCGGAAGCCACTAACCCCTCCCGTAGACCACCCACACCCTGCACCCCTCAGCACCCCAGGACTTAACTACGTGCTGTCACTATGCTGCTGGGACATCTGCCTCCATGGTGGGGAAGGGCTTCATAGTGTGTCCTCTCCTGCACCCCAGGGGTGTGGGGGGGAAACGTAGCAGAACCAACTTATCCACCCAAAACCCGACCTTCCTTCAGCCAGTGCCGGGGATGGATGAGCTCCAGGTCCTTCTCCTCTGTCCACACCACAGCCCACACCTCCTGTACCGTGACGCAGGGGCCTTGTTTCTCCAGAGGGCTTGTGACTAAGGGTTTCTGGTGGTCTGCCTGAATTCGGACCTCCACAGGAGGGAGACTCACAAGAGGGAACTTTACTAAAGAACCTGTGAAGATGATGGCTATAATGAGCTTCAGTCACATGCCGTCATCACAATGGAGCCCCCGATCTGATGGAGTCCAGTGCAGGGGTCACGCCGGCCAAGGCCTCCAGGGAAAGGCCCCATAGATATGGGGGCTTTGCATATAGAGGGGGCACAGCATGAAGGAAGCCAGGAGGAAATCCTTCTGAAGACGACCAGTCGATGTGGCTGTGAGGGGCGCACAAAAGGCAATGTGTATGAAGTCCGGTCACGTCTGTGGTCACTGACAGCTTCATGGGGGGCTCCTGGTGTCGCTGACAGCCTCGCGGGGGCTCCTGGTATCGCTGACAGCCTTGCGGGGACTCCTTGTGTTGCTGACAGCCTTGCGGGGACTCCTTGTGTTGCAGGGGCTTCTGGTTTTGCAGGGGGCTCCTGGTGTCGCTGACAGCCTCGCGGGGGGGCTCCTGGTGTCGCTGACAGCCTCGCGGGGGGCCGGTGTCCTGGTGTCCGCTGACAGCCTCGCGGGGGGGCTCCTGGTGTCACTGACAGCTTTGCAGGGGCTCTGGTGTCGCTGACAGCCGGGGGCTCTGGTGTGGGGGCTCCTGGGTTAACTTGCAGGGGGAGCTCCTGGTGTCGCTGACAGCCTTTTGTGGGGCTCCTGGTTGTGCAGGGGGACTCTTTCGGGTTGGTCGCTGACAGCCTTGTGGGGGCTCCTGGTTTTGCAGGGGGCTCCTGGTGTCGCTGACAGCCTTGTGGGGGCTCCTGGTTTTGCAGGGGACTCATGGCATCGCTGACAGCCTCGCGGGGGGCTCATGGCATCGCTGACAGCCTCGCGGGGGGCTCCTGGTTTTCCAGGGGACTCTTGGTGTCGCTGACAGCCTCGCGGGGGGGCTCCTGGTTTTGCAGGGGGCTCATGGCATCGCTGACAGCCTCGCGGGGGGTCCTGGTGTCGCTGACAGCCTCGCAGGGGACTCTTGGTGTCACTGACAGCCTGCAGGGGGCTCCTGGTGTCGCTGACAGCCTCGCGGGGGGGGCGGGGGCTCCTGGTGTCGCTGACAGCCTCGCGGGGGGGGGCTCCTGGTGTCGCTGACAGCCTCGCCGGGGGGGGTCCTGGTGTCGCTGACAGCCTCGCGGGGGGCTCCTGGTGTCGCTGACAGCCTCGCGGGGGGCTCCTGGTTTTGCAGGGGGCTCCTGGTGTCGCTGACAGCCTCGCGGGGGGCTCCTGGTGTCGCTGACAGCCTCGCGGGGGCTCCTGGTGTCGCTGACAGCCTTGTGGGGGGCTCCTGGTTTTGCAGGGGGCTCTGGTGTCGCTGACAGCCTCGCAGGGGGCTCCTGGTGTCGCTGACAGCCCGCGGGGGGCTCCTGGTGTCGCTGACAGCCTCGCGGGGGGCTCCTGGTGTCGCTGACAGCCTCGCGGGGGGCTCCTGGTGTCGCTGACAGCCTTGTGGGGGCTCCTGGTTTTGCATGGGGACTCTTGGTGTCGCTGACAGCCTCGCGGGGGGCTCCTGGTGTCGCTGACAGCCTCGCGGGGGGCTCCTGATGTCGCTGACAGCCTCGCGGGGGGCTCCTGGTGTCGCTGACAGCCTCGCGGGGGGCTCCTGGTGTCGCTGACAGCCTCGCGGGGGGCTCCTGGTGTCGCTGACAGCCTTCGCGGGGGGCTCCTGTTTGCAGGGTCTGGTGTCGCTGACAGCCTCGCGGGGGGCTCCTGGTGTCGCTGACAGCCTCTGGGGGGGTCTGGTTCGCTGACCTCAGATGGGGCTCCGGTTCCTGAAACAAGCTCGGGGACCTGATTTAACATTCTGTAGAGGTTCCTGTGAGGGAGGAACAGCTGGGCCGCTGACAGCGGCAAATCCAGTAACCCCTGCAGGCTGGGCGGTCGGACGCCTTCACAGAGGACTCCTGGTGTCGCTGACAGCCTTGTGGGGGGCTCCTGGTTTTGCAGGGGACTCTGGTGTCGCTGACAGCCTCGCGGGGGGCTCCTGGTGTCGCTGACAGCCTCGCGGGGGGTCCTGGTGTCTCTGACAGCCTCGCGGGGGGCTCTGGTGTCGCTGACAGCCTCGCGGGGGGCTCCTGGTGTCGCTGACAGCCTTGTGGGGGCTCCTGGTTTTGCAGGGGACTTTGGTGTCGCTGACAGCTCGCGGGGGGCTCCTGGTGTCGCTGACAGCCTCGGGGGGGCTCCTGGTGTCGCTGACAGCTCGCGGGGGGCTCCTGGTGTCGCTGACAGCCTCGCGGGGGGCTCCTGGTGTCGCTGACAGCCTCGCGGGGGGCTCCTGGTGTCGCTGACAGCCTCGCGGGGGGCTCCTGGTGTCGCTGACGCCTCGCGGGGGGCTCCTGGTGTCGCTGACAGCTCGCGGGGGGCTCCTGGTGTCGCTGACAGCCTCGCGGGGGGGCTCCTGGTGTCGCTGACAGCCTCGCGGGGGGCTCCTGGTTTCGCCTGGGTCAGCTCGCGCCTCAATGAAACTCGCACAACAATTCGGAAACTATTTAACATTCTGTAGATGTTCCTGTGAGTGGAGGAACAGCAGGAGCCGCTGACGGAGCAAAAATCCAGTAACCCTGCAGTGTGGGGCATCGGCCGCACCCTTCACAAAAGACTCGCTGATCACAACGTGTCACACAAGGTTGAAATCCAGAGATTTCAGCTTCTGCCAGATCTGAACATCCATTAGCTTGTAAAGTATGTGCCCCCTCCCATGAGAATCAGCTTCTCTGTATTTTATTGCAGAGGTGATACCAGCAGACAATAGCGAGGCGCAGATGATGGCAGAACTCCCCTCCTAATGGACTAATTGGGTGGCGTCACCTTTAATTTTCCCATGTTGCACCAGGTTGGGGCAGCATTAACATTAGATAGAGGATCGGGGGAGTCGCCGTCGTGTGACCGCTCACGGTGTGACCCGCATCCACTCCAGGGTGGGCGCCACCGCCGACCTCATCACTAGGAGACTCTGTAAACTGTAATTTAATGTTTGTTCTTTTTTACGTTTTGTAACGAGTTTGTATTAATGTATAGCAGATGATTAGGCCCCTCCCCCGACGGGTGTGCGGCGGGGGCGGGGCGTCTGGTGAACATTGAGCTTAGTAGTCGGGAGAAGGGAACAGGTTGTAGGAAGAATTTGCCGAATCATGTGAATAAAATCTAACAGGATCCGCCGGACCCTCCGCGTCTTCCTACTACGACCCCATCATGTCCTGACCTCCACTACACACGTTACTGAGGAGGAGCCGGCGCTGACTGTACTATCTGCCTCCTCCCTAGCGGCGGAGGGATCGGTGCTGTGCGAAGCCGTCTAATCCTGACTGATCCATCATCTGCACTGACACATTGTAACAAACCAGAGAGATCTGCGCTGCATCGGCTCCTCACACAGGAAGTGCTGCACGGACACATGGTAACCTGCTCATTAGAAAGACCAGATTAATTCATGGACAGAAGATGTGGACGGCGCAGGGCGGACGCTGGGCAGAGGGGGACGGCGCAGGGCGGAAGCTGGGCAGAGGGGGACGGCGCAGGGCGGACGCTGGGCAGAGGGGGACGGCGCAGGGCGGACGCTGGGCAGAGGGGGACGGCGCAGGGCGGGACGCTGGGCAGAGGGGGACGGCGCAGGGCGGACGCTGGGCAGAGGGGGACGGCGCAGGGCGGACGCTGGGCAGAGGGGGACGGCGCAGGGCGGACGCTGGGCAGAGGGGGACGGCGCAGGGCGGACGCTGGGCAGAGGGGACGGCGCAGGGCGGACGCTGGGCGGAGGGGGACGGCGCAGGGCGGACGCTGGGCGGAGGGGGACGGCGCAGGGCGGACGCTGGGCGGAGGGGGACGGCGCAGGGCGGACGCTGGGCGAGGTGGACGGCGCAGGGCGGACGCTGGGCGAGGGGGACGGCGCAGGGCGGACGCTGGGCGGAGGGGGACGGCGCAGGGCGGACGCTGGGCAGAGGGGACGGCGCAGGGCGGACGCTGGGCAGAGGGGGACGGCGCAGGGCGGACGCTGGGCAGAGGGGGACGGCGCAGGGCGGACGCTGGGCAGAGGGGGACGGCGCAGGG
>JARQOD010000009.1:67978872-68010069 GCA_033576555.1 Oophaga sylvatica | reverse complement strand
CCGACAACTCACAGATTATACCGCATTCACCAGTATCCGACAACTCACAGATTATACCGCATTCACCAGCATCCGACAACTCACAGATTATACCGCATTCACCAGTATGATATCCGACAACTCACAGATTATACCGCATTCACCAGCATCCGACAACTCACAGATTATACCGCATTCACCAGTATCCGACAATGCACAGATTATACCGCATTCACCAGCATCCGACAACTCACAGATTATACCACATTCACCAGTATCCGACAACTCACAGATTATACCGCATTCACCAGATCCGAAACTCACAGATTATACCGCATTCACCAGCATCCGACAACTCACAGATTATACCGCATTCACCAGCATCCGACAACTCACAGATTATACCGCATTCACCAGTATCCGACAACTCACAGATTATACCGCATTCACCAGCATCCACAACTCACAGATTATACCGCATTCACCAGTATCCGACAACTCACAGATTATACCGCATTCACCAGATCCGACAACTCACAGATTATACCGCATTCACCAGTATCCGACAACTCACAGATTATACCGCATTCACCAGTATCCGACAACTCACAGATTATACCGCATTCACCAGTATCCGACAACTCACAGATTATACCGCATTCACCAGTATCCGACAACTCACAGATTATACCGCATTCACCAGTATCCGACAACTCACAGATTATACCGCATTCACGTCATCACAGTAAGCATTCCGACAACTCACAGATTATACCGCATTCACCAGTATCCGACAACTCACAGATTATACCGCATTCACCAGTATCCGACAACTCACAGATTATACCGCATTCACCAGCATCCGACAACTCACAGATTATACCGCATTCACCAGGATTATACCAACACTTCACCAGCATCCGACAACTCAGATTATACAGCATTCACCAGCATCCGACAACTCACAGATTATACCGCATTCACCAGCATCCGACAACTCACAGATTATACCGCATTCACCAGCATCCAACCACAGAATATACCGCATTCACCAGTATCCAACAACTCACAGATTATACCGCATTCACCAGCATCCAACTCACAGATTATACCGCACGTTCACCAGCATCTGACAACTCACAGATTATACCGCATTCACCAGCATCCAAACTCACAGATTATACCGCATTCACCAGCATCCGACATACCGCATTCACCAGCATCCACAACTCACAGATTATACCGCATTCACCAGTATCACAACTCACAGAATATACCGCATTCACCAGCATCCGACAACTCACAGATTATACGCATTCACCAGTATCCGACAACTCACAGATTATACCGCATTCACCAGCATCCGACAACTCAAGATTATACCGCATTCACCAGTATCCGACAACTCGCAGATTATACCACTTCACCAGTATCCGACAACTCACAGATTATACCGCATTCACCATATCCGACAACTCACAGATTATACCGCATTCACCATATCCGACAACTCACAGATTATACCGCATTCACCAGATCCGACAACTCACAGATTATACCGCATTCACCAGCATCCGACACTCACAGATTATACCGCATTCACCAGCATCCAACTCACAGATTATACCGCATTCACCAGCATCCGACAACTCAGATTATACAGCATTCACCAGTATCCGCAACTCACAGAATATACCGCATTCACCAGCATCCGACAACTCACAGATTATACCGCATTCACCAGCATCCACAACTCAAGATTATACAGCATTCACCAGCATCCAACACTCACAGATTATACCGCATTCACCAGCATCCAACTCACAGATTATACGCATTCACAATCCACTCACGATTTACGCATTCACAGCATCCGACAACTCAGATTATACAGCATTCACCAGCATCCGACAACTCACAGATTATACCGCATTCACCAGCATCCACAACTCACAGATTATACCGCATTCACCAGCATCCACCACAGATTATACGCATTCACCAGCATCCGACAACTCAGATTATACCACATTCACCACATCCACAATCACAGATTATACCGCATTCACCAGCATCCAACTCACAGATTATACCGCAGTTCACCAGCATCCGACAACTCAGATTATACAGCATTCACCAGCATCCGACAACTCACAGATTATACGCATTCACCAGCATCCAACTCACAGATTATACGCATTCACCAGCATCCGACAACTCACAGATTATACGCATTCACCAGCATCCACCACAGATTATACCCATTCACCAGCACAACTCACAGATTATACCGCATTCACCAGCATCCAACTCCAGATTATACGATTCACCAGCATCCGACAACTCACAGATTATACGCATTCACCAGCATCCAAACAACTCACAGATTATACCGCATTCACCAGCATCCAACTCACAGATTATACGCATTCACCAGCATCCGACAACTCAGATTATACCGCATTCACCAGCATCCGACAACTCAGATTATACCGCATTCACCAGCATCCAACAACTCACAGATTATACCGCATTCACCAGCATCCAACTCACAGATTATACCGCATTCACCAGCATCCGAAACTCAGATTATACGCATTCACCAGCATCCGACAACTCACAGATTATACCGCATTCACCAGCATCCGACACTCACAGATTATACGCATTCACCAGCATCCAACTCACAGATATACCGCATTCACCAGCATCCAACTCACAGATTATACCGCATTCACCAGCATCCGACAACTCAGATTATACGAATTCACCAGATCCACAACTCACAGATTATACCGCATTCACCAGCATCCAACAACTCACAGATTATACCGCATTCACCAGCATCCAACTCACAGATTATACCGCATTCACCAGCATCCGACAACTCAGATTATACCCATTCACCACATCCAACAACTCACAGATTATACCCGCATTCACCGCATCCCAACTCACAGATTATACCGCACTTCACCAGCATCCACAACTCAGATTATACGCATTCACCAGCATCCACAACTCACAGATTATACCGCATTCACCAGCATCCGACAACTCACGATTATACCGCATTCACCAGCATCCAACTCACAGATTATACCGCATTCACAGCATCCACAACTACAGATTATACCGCATTCACCAGCATCCACTCACAGATTATACCGCATTCACCAGCATCCAACTCACAGATTATACCGCATTCACCAGCATCCGACAACTCAGATTATACAGATTCACCAGCATCCGACAACTCACAGATTATACCGCATTCACCAGCATCCAAACTCACAGATTATACCGCATTCACCAGCATCCAACTCACAGATTATATCGCATTCACCAGCATCCGACAACTCAGATTATACCGCATTCACCAGCATCCGACAACTCAGATTATACCGCATTCACCAGCATCCAACAACTCACAGATTATACCGCACGCCGCATTCACCAGATCCAACTCACAGATTATACCGCATTCACCAGTATCCGACAACTCACAGATTATACCGCATTCACCAGTATCCGACAACTCACAGATTATACCGCACGATCCAACCAGTATCCATCCCGACAACTCACAGATTATACCGCATTCACCAGATCCACAACTCACAGATTATACCGCATTCACCAGCATCCAACTCACAGATTATACCGCATTCACCAGCATCCGACAACTCACAGATTATACCGCATTCACCAGCATCCAACTCAGATATACCGCATTCACCAGCATCCAACTCACAGATTATACCGCATTCACCAGCATCCACAACTCACAGATTATACCGCATTCACCAGTACACAACTCACAGATTATACCGCACTTCACCAGATCCGACAACTCACAGATTATACCGCATTCACCAGCATCCAACACTCACAGATTATACCGCAGTTCACCAGCATCCAACTCACAGATTATACGCACGTTCACCAGTATCCGACAACTCACAGATTATACCGCATTTCACCAGTATCCGACAACTCACAGATTATACCGCATTCACCAGTATCCGACAACTCACAGATTATACCGCATTCACCAGATCCACAACTCACAGATTATACCGCACGTTCACCAGCATCCGACAACTCACAGATTATACCGCATTCACCAGTATCCGACAACTCACAGATTATACCGCATTCACCAGTATCCGACAACTCACAGATTATACCGCACGTTCACCAGTATCCGACAACTCACAGATTATACCGCAGTTCACCAGTATCCGACAACTCACAGATTATACCGCATTCACCAGTATCCGACAACTCAGATTATACGCATTCACCAGTATCCGACAACTCACAGATTATACCGCATTCACCAGTATCCGACAACTCACAGATTATACCGCATTCACCAGTATCCACAACTCACAGATATACCGCATTCACCAGTATCCGACAACTCACAGATTATACCGCACGTTCACCAGTATCCGACAACTCACAGATTATACCGCATTCACCAGCATCCAACACTCACAGATTATACCGCACTTCACCAATCCGACAACTCACAGATTATACCGCACGTTCACCAGTATCCGACAACTCACAGATTATACCGCATTCACCAGCATCCGACAACTCACAGATTATACCGCATACGCACGTTCACCAGTATCCGACAACTCACAGATTATACCGCATTCACCAGTATCCGACAACTCACAATTATACCGCATTCACCATATCCGACAACTCACAGATTATACCGCAGTTCACCAGTATCCGACAACTCACAGATTATACCGCATTCACCAGTATCCACAACTCACAGATTATACCGCATTCACCAGTATCCGACAACTCAAGATTTATACCGCACTTCACCAGTATCCGACAACTCACAGATTATACCGCACTTTCACCAGATCCGACAACTCACAGATTATACCGCACGTTCACCAGTATCCGACAACTCACAGATTATACCGCACGTTCACCAGTATCCGACAACTCACAGATTATACCGCACGTTCACCAGTAATCCGACAACTCACAGATTATACCGCATTCACCAGTATCCGACAACTCACAGATTATACCGCATTCACCAGTAATCCGACAACTCACAGATTATACCGCATTCACCAGTATCCGACAACTCACAGATTATACCGCACGTTCACCATATCCGACAACGTCACAGATTATACCGCACTTCACCAGTATCCGACAACTCACAGATTATACCGCACGTTCACCATACCGACAACTCACAGATTATACCGCATCACATATCCGACAACTCAAATTATACGCATTACCAGATCGACAACTCACAGATTATACGCACTTCACCAGTATCACAACTCACAGATTATACCGCATTCCCAGTATCGACAATCACAGATTATACCGCATTCACAGTATCCGACAACTCACAGATTATACGCATTCACCAGTACCGACAACTCACAGATTATACCGCATTCACCAGTATCCGACAACCCAGTTATACCGCATTCACCAGTATCGACAACTCACAGATTATACCGCATTCACAGTATCCGACAACTCACAGATTATACCGCATTCACCAGTATCCGACAACTCACAGATTATACCGCATTCACCAGTATCCACAACTCACAGATTATACCGCATTCACCAGTATCCGACAACTCACAGATTATACCGCATTCACCAGTATCCGACAACTCAGATTATACCGCATTCACCAGTATCCAAACTCACAGATTATACCGCATTCACCATACGACAACTCACAGATTATACGCACGTCACCATATCCGACAACACAGATTATACCGCTTCACCAGATCGACAACTCAAGATTATACCGCATTCACCAGTCGACAACTCACAGATTATACCGCATTCACCAGATCCGACAACTCACAGATTATACGCATTCACCAATCCGACAACTCCAGATTATACCGCATTCACCAGTATCCGACAACTCCAGATTATACGCTTCACCAGTATCCGACAACTCACAGATTATACCGCATTCACCAGTCCAATCACAGATTATACGCACGTTCACCAGTACCGCAACTCACAGATTATACCGCATTCACCAGTATCGACAACTCACAGATTATACCACATTCACAGTATCCGACAACTCACAGATTATACGCATTCACCAGTATCCGACAACTCAGATTATACCGCATTCACCAGTATCCGACAACTCACAGATTATACCGCATTCACCAGATCCGACAACTCACAGATTATACGCATTCACCAGTATCCGACAACTCACAGATTATACCGCATTCACAGTATCCGACAACCACAGATTATACCGCATTCACCAGTATCCGACAACTCAGATTATACCGCATTCACAGATCCGACAACTCAGATTATACCGCATTCACCAGATCGACAACTCACAGATTATACCGCACTCACAGTACCGACAACTCACAGATTATACGCATCACAGTATCCGACACACAGATTATACCGCATTCACCAGTATCCACACTACAGATTTACCGCATTCACCAGATCGACAACTCAATTATACGCATTCACCAGTATCACACTCACAGATTATACCGCACGTTCACAGTATCCGACAATCACAGATTATACCCTCACCGTATCGACAACTCAGATTATACCATTCACAATCCGACAACTCACAGATTATACCGCATCACAGACCACAACTCACAGATTATACGCACGTCACCAGTCATCCGACAACTCACAGATTATACCGTTCACCAGATCCGACAACTCACAGATTATACCGCATTCACCAGTATCCGACAACTCAAGATTATACCGCACGTTCACCAGTATCGTCAACCTCACAGATTACCGCATCCAGTTCACAACTCAGATTAACCATTCCGATCGACAACTCACAGATTATACCGCATTCACCAGAACCAACAACTCACAATTATACCGCATTCACCAGATCCACAACTCAGATTATACCGCATTCACCAGCATCCGACAACTCACAGATTATACGCATTCACCAGCATCCACAATCAAGATTATACCGCATCACCAGATCCGACAACTCACAGATTATACCGCACGTTCACCAGCATCCGACAACTCACAGATATACCGATTCACCAGCATCCACAACTCACAGATTATACCGCATTCACCAGCATCCAACTCACAGATTATACCGCATTCACCAGCATCCAACTCACAGATTATACCGCATTCACCAGCATCCAACACACAGATTATACCGCACTTCACCAGACCCACAATCAGATTATACCGCATTCACCAGCATCCGACAACTCACAGATTATACCGCATTCACAGTATCCGACAACTCACAGATTAACCGCATTCACCAGTATCCACAACTCACAGATTATACCGCATTCACCAGATATCCGACAACTCACAGATTATACCGACACGTTCACCATCCACAACTCACAGATTATACCGCATTCACCAGTATCCGACAACTCACAGATTATACCGCACGTTCACCAGTATCCGACAACTCACAGATTATACCGCACTTCACCAGTCATCCGACAACTCACAGATTATACCGCACGTTCACCAGTATCCGACAACTCACAGATTATACCGCATCACCAATCCACAACTCACAGATTATACCGCATTCACCAGATCAAATCACAGATTATACCGACTCACAGATCGACAACTCACAGATTATACAGCACTTCACCAGTACCGACAACTCACAGATTATACCGCATTCACCAGTATCCGACAACTCACAGATTATACGCACGTTCACCAGTATCCGACAACTCAGATTATACGCATTCACCAGTATCCGACAACTCACAGATTATACCGCATTCACCAGTATCGACAACTCACAGATTATACGCACGTTCACCAGTATCCGACAACTCACAGATTATACCGCATTCACCAGTATCCGACAACTCACAGATTATACCGCATTCACCAGATCACAACTCACAGATTATACCGCACGTTCACCAGTATCCGACAACTCACAGATTATACCGCATTCACCAGCATCCACAACTCACAGATTATACCGCATTCACCAGATCCGACAACTCAGATTATACCGCATTCACCAGCATCCACAACTCACAGATTATACCGCATTCACCGCACCAACTCAAGATTATACGCAGTTCACCAGCATCGCACCAGTATCCGACAACTCACAGATTATACCGCATTCACCAGTATCCGACAACTCACAGATTATACCGCATTCACCAGTATCCGACAACTCACAGATTATACCGCACGTTCACCAGTATCCGACAACTCACGATTATACCGCTCACAGTTATCCGACAACTCAAGATATACCGCATTCACCCGTATCCGACAACTCACAGATTATACCGCACTTCACCAGTATCCGACAACTCACAGATTATACGCACGTTCACCAGTATCCGACAACTCACAGATTATACCGCAGTTCACCAGTATCCGACAACTCACAGATTATACCGCATTCACCAGTATCCGACAACTCACAGATTATACCGACTTCACCAGTATCCGACAACTCACAGATTATACGCACTTCACCAGTATCCGACAACTCACAGATTATACCGCATTCACCAGTATCCGACAACTCAAAGATTATACCGCATTCACCAGTATCCGACAACTCACAGATTATACCACATTCACCAGTATCCGACAACTCACGATTATACCGCACGTTCACCAGTATCGACAACTCACAGATTATACCGACGTTCACCAGTATCCCAACCCAGATTATACCGCACGTTCACCAGTATCCGACAACTCACAGATTATACCAGCATTCACCAGTATCCGACAACTCACAGATTATACCGCATTCACCAGTATCCGACAACTCACAGATTATACCGCATTCACCAGCATCCGACAACTCACAGATTATACCGCACATTCACCATATCCGACAACTCACAGATTATACCGCACTTCACCAGTATCCGACAACTCACAGATTATACCGCACGTTCACCAGTATCCGACAACTCACAGATTATACCGCATTCACCAGTATCCGACAACTCACAGATTATACCGCACGTTCACCAGTATCCGACAACTCACAGATTATACCGCATCGTTCACCAGTATCCGACAACTCACATGATTATACCGCACGTTCACCAGTATCCGACAACTCACAGATTATACGCACATTCACCAGTATCCGACAACCACAGATTATACCGCACGTTCACCAGTATCCGACAACTCACAGATTATACCGCATTCACCAGTATCCGACAACTCACAGATTATACCGCACGTTCACCAGTATCCGACAACTCACAGATTATACCGTACGTTCACCAGTATCGACAACTCACAGATTATACCGCGTCTATCCAGTAATACAATCACAGATTATACCGCATGTCACCAGTATCCGACAACTCACAGATTATACCCATTCACCAGTATCCGACAACTCACAGATTATACCGCATTCACCAGTATCCGACAACTCACAAGATTTATACCGACCATTCATCTCAGTATCCGACAACTCACAGATTATACCACATTCACCAGTATCCGACAACTCACAGATTATACCGCACGATTCACCAGTATCCGACAACTCACAGATTATACCGCACGTTCACCAGTATCGACAACTCACGATTATACCGCATTCACCAGTATCCGACAACTCAAGATTATACCGCATTCACCAGTATCCGACAACTCACAGATTATACCGCATTCACCAGTATCGACAACTCACAGATTATACGCATTCACCAGTATCCGACAATGCACAGATTATACGCATTCACCATATCCGACAATCACAGATTATACCGCATTCACCAGTATCCGACAACTCAAAGATTATACCGCATTCTACCAGTATACCGACAACCTACCAGATTATACCGCATTTCACCAGTATCCGACAACTCACAGATTATACCCATTCACCAGTATCCGACAACTCACAGATTATACCGCATTAACAGTATCCGACAACTCACAGATTATACCCATTCACCAGTATCCGACAACCACAGATTATACCCATTCACCAGTACCGACAACTCACAGATTATACCGCATTCACCGTATCCGACAACTCACAGATTATACCGCCATTCCAACCAGTTAATCCGACAACTCAGATTATACCGCATTCACCAGTATCCGACAATCTCAGATTATACCGCACGTTCACCAGTATCCGACAACTCACAGATTATACCGCACGTTCACCAGCATCCGACAACTCACAGATTATACCGCACGTTCACCAGTAACCGACAACTCACAGATTATACCGCACGTTCACCAGTACCTGACAACTCACAGATTATACCGCATTCACCAGCATCCGACAACTCTATATTAACCGCATTCACCAGTATCCGACAACTCAGATTATACCGCATTCACCAGTATCCGACAACTCACAGATTATACCGCATTCAACAGTATCCGACAACTCACAGATTATACCGCATTCACCAGTATCTGACAATGCACAGATTATACCGCACGTTCACCAGTATCCGACAACTCACAGATTATACCACATTCACCAGTATCCGACAACTCAGATTATACCGCACGTTCACCAGTATCCGACAACTCACAGATTATACCACATTCACCAGTATCCGACAACTCAGATATACCGCACGTTCACCAGTATCCGACAACTCACAGATTATACCGCCCGTTCACCAGCATCCGACAACTCACAGATTATACCGCACGTTCACCAGTAACCGACAACTCACAGATTATACCGAACGTTCACCAGTATCCGACAACTCACAGATTATACCGTATGTTCACCAGTATCCGACAACTCACAGATTATACCGCATTCACCAGCATCCGACAACTCAGATTATACTGCATTCACCAGTATCCGACAACTCACAGATTATACCGCACGTTCACCAGCATCCGACAACTCACAGATTATACCGCACGTTCACCAGTATCCGACAACTCACAGATTATACCGCACGTTCACCAGTATCCGACAACTCACAGATTATACCGCACGTTCACCAGTATCCGACAACTCACAGATTATACCGCACGTTCACCAGTATCCGAGAACTCACAGATTATACCGCAGTTCACCAGCATCCGAGAACTCACGGATTATACCGCATTCACCAGTATCCGACAACTCACAGATTATACCGCACGTTCACCGGCATCCGACAACTCACAGATTATACCGCATTCACCAGTATCCGACAACTCACAGATTATACCGCATTCACCAGTATCCGACAACTCACGGATTATACCGCATTCACCAGTATCCGACAACCCACAGACTGTCGATGTCCCTGGTATCTGACAACTCTCAGACTGTCCATGTCCCTTGTATCTGACAACTCACAGATTATACCGCACGTTCACCAGTATCCGACAACTCACAGACTGTCGATGGCCCCTGGTATCTGACAACTCACAGACTGTCGATGGCCCCTGGTATCTGACAACTCACAGACTGTCGATGGCCCCTGGTATCTGACAACTCACAGACTGTCGATGTCCCCTGGTATCTGACAACTCTCAGACTGTCCATGTTGCCCGATATCTGACAACTCTCAGACTGTCCATGTCCCCTGGTATCTGACAACTCACAGACTGTCCATGTCCCCTGGTATCTGACAACTCACAGACTGTCGATGGCCCCTGGTATCTGACAACTCACAGACTGTCCATGTCCCCTGGTATCTGACAACTCACAGACTGTCGATGGCCCCTGGTATCTGACAACTCTCAGACTGTCCATGTCCCCTTTCTAGGTTCAGTGATGGTGGCTCTCCTGGTCTTCACGCTGCTCCTGGAGTTAACTCTTGCTGCTCCAGCATGTCTCCTGCCTGGAAGGCCTTTCGTTACGGTCTGGAACGCCCCGAGCAGCCGGTGTTGGGACAAATACAGGGTGGCTCTGGATCTGAATCCCTTTGACATTGTTGTTAATGAGAACCAGTCGTTTGTGGGCAGTGAGATGGTCATCTTCTATATATCTCAGCTGGGCCTCTATCCTTACTATGACAGTGATGGCAGCCCCATCAATGGTGGCACTCCTCAGAATGCCAGCATCACAGAGCATCTGAAGAAAGCGTTTGATGACCTTAATGCGACAATAGTGTCTCCAGACTTCACGGGTGTGGTGGTTGTGGACTGGGAGAGCTGGAGGCCTCTATGGGTTCGCAACTGGGATAAAAAGTCCATCTACCAGCAGCGTTCTGTGGAGCTGGTGAGGCAGCGGCACCCACAATGGTCGGATGAGAAGGTGAAGGAAGAGGCAGAGAAGGAATTTGAGGAAGCGGCTGTAATGTTCATGGAAGACACCCTGAACTTGGGGTGCAAGTTTAGACCGGGTGGATTGTGGGGGTTTTATGGTTTTCCTTCCTGCTATAATTATGGCTATAAAAACTCAAGTCACAATTACACCGGAGAATGTCCACAGGTGGAGGTGGAGAGGAACGACCGGCTGGGGTGGATGTGGAGATCCAGCCGTGCCCTGTACCCCGACATCTACCTGGAAGAGTTGCTGAGAAAATCACAATATGTCGGCAGATATGTGAGGCACAGATTAGGAGAAGCTTTCAGAGTGTCCCGTGCGGGGTCCGAGGGGCAGATCCCGGTCCTGCCATATGCCAGAATGGTTTATACCTACAGTATGGACTTCCTGGAGCAGGTAAGGAGCTCACAATCCCTCCTCCACCAGAGGCGCTGCAGGTCGTTACACCGGCTGAGCGGGTGGGCTTTTACTGGTGGGATGTCAGAGCAGTGCTTAGCATACGCTGCTAATCATACGCCCCCAAGATTCTTCAGCTCCTCCCATCTTGTATGTTCTTTATTGGATTACAGCAGATTTCTGGGTAATTGAGCATTTCCCTGCCCTGACTTATCCCTTTATGTGCGGTCGTTTCCTATTCTATTCAGCCATTTCTGAGGTTTTCTGGTCTCTTACACCCTATTCCTAATTATTCGGCAGATTGGATGGCAGTGCCATAAAGATGTCATTTTGGATTTTTCCCATAACCTCATGGACGGTTTGTGTCTCGGGGTCACACTGATCACAGACCCTTGTGATAATTAGTTGCCAGATGCAAAATTAAAGAAATCTCCTTAAGAAGGACGAGCCACAATTATTAAGCAGCTGCAGGTTTCAAGCAATATGGGAAAGAAAAAGATATCTGCTGCCGAAAGTGTCACATACTGCAATGTCTCGAACAAGATGTGAAAGCATTAGATATTTCACAGGAACATGAGCGCGATTATCGTACTGTGAAGAGATTTGTGGCTGATACACAGCACAGACGGCTCGTGCAGATAAAGGCAGAATGAGGAAGGTTCGTGCAGATAAAGGCATAATGAGGAAGGTTTCTGCCTGAAAAATTAATCGGATTAAGAAAGCAGCTGTCTAAATCCCATTACAAAGCAGCAGAGATGTATGTGAAGCTGCTGGAGCCACTGGAGTCCACAAATCTCAAGTTGTAGGATCCTCCAAAGGCCACAGCTGTGCATAAACCTACTATTCAGCTGCCCCTAAACCACGCACACAAGTAGACAGGTTGTAGTGGCCCCAACATACATAAGACTCATTGCAACCAGTCATGTTGACTGATGATGCCATGCAACCCTGGATGGTCCAGATGGATGTAATAGTGGATAGTAGGTGGATGGCCACCATGTCCCAACAAGGCTGCAATGTCAGCAAGGAGGTGGCAGTCATGTTTTGGCACGCAATCATGGGGGGAGAGCTGGTAGCCCATTTAGGGTCCCAAAAGCTGTGAAAATTACCTTGGTAAAGTAAATAGTTACTGACGACCACTTTCATCCTTGGTACAAAAAGAATTGTGCCGTCTATAGCAACATCATCTTCATGTTGACAATGCCCTATCTCACGCTGCAAAGAAACCTTTGAGTCAGAGCCGGCGTCACCACCCAGCGCACCCGGACAAGTGCTGGGGCCCTGTACAAATGGGGGCCCACTCGTTGTCAGCAGGGGCGTACCTACTACTGGTGCAGCGGTCACCACTGTGACAGCCTGGGCCCAGCGGTGAGGACCGGCAACACCCGTTCATACTTCAGCTGGATGTGGGTCCTCGACAGATATTCAGGTGATGTGTATTGCAATGCACAAACCGTGCACGGCAATATGATACCGGCCAATCAGAGCCAGCAGCTGCGAGGAGGGCAAGTGACCGGGGTCACATGCAGTGACGTCATGTGATCCCATCGCTTGCACGCTGAAATCATGCTGCCGGCTTCAAAAGAGACGTGCACGGGGGGGAGCGGACGGGAGGCGAGTTTTTTTTTTTAAAAATCAGTGAGTGGCTAACTACACATGGATGACTATGGCTGTGCATTATACTACATGGATGACTATGGCTGTGCATTATACTACATGAGATTATGGGCTGTGCATTATACTGTATGGATGACTATGGGCTGGCATTATACACATGGATGACTATGGACTGTGCATTATACTACATGATGACTATGGCTGTGCATTATACTACATGGATGACTATGGGCTGTACATTATACTACATGGATGACTATGGGCTGTGCATTATACTACATGGATGACTATGGGCTGTGCATTATACTACATGGATGACTATGGCTGTGCATTATACTACATGGATGATTATGGGCTGTGCATTATACTACATGGATGACTATGGGCTGTGCATTATACTACATGGATGACTATGGGCTGTGCATTATACTACATGGATGATATGGGCTGTGCATTATACTACATGGAGACTATGGGCTGTGCATTATACTACATGGAGATATGGCTGTGCATTATACTACATGGATGACTATGGGCTGTGCATTATACTACATGGATGACTATGGGCTGTTCATTATACTACATGGAGTGACTATGGGGGGTGCATTATACTACATGGATGACTATGGGCTGTGCATTATACTACATGGATGACTATGGGCTGTGCATTATATACATGGATGACTATGGGCTGTGCATTATACTGCATGGATGATATGGGCTGTGCATTATACTACATGGATGATATGGGCTGTGCATTATACTACATGGATGACTATGGGCTGTGCATTATACTACATGGATGACTATGGGCTGTGCATTATACTACATGGATGACTATGGGCTGTGCATTATACTACATGGATGACTATGGCTGTGCATTATACTACATGGATGACTATGGGCTGTGCATTATACTACATGGAGGACTATGGGCTGTGCATTATACTACATGGATGACTATGGGCTGTGCATTATACTAATGGATGACTATGGGCTGTGCATTATACTACATGGATGACTATGGGCTGTGCATTATACTACATGGAGGACTATGGGCTGTGCATTATACTCATGGATGATATGGGCTGGCATTATACTGGATGACTATGGGCTGTGCATTATACTATGGAGGACTATGGGCTGTGCATTATACTACATGGAGACTATGGGCTGTGCATTATACTACATGGATGACTATGGGCTGTGCATTATACTACATGGAGACTATGGGCTGTGCATTATACTACATGGATGATTATGGGCTGTGCATTATACTATGGATGACTATGGGCTGTGCATTATACTTAATGGAGGACTATGGGCTTGCATTATACTACTGGAGGGACTATGGGCTGTGCATTTTACTACATGGATGACTATGGGCTGTGCATTATACTACATGGATGACTATGGGCTGTGCATTATACTACATGGATGACTATGGGCTGTGCATTATACTACATGGATGACTATGGCTGTGCATTAACTACATGGAGGACTATGGGCTGTGCATTATACTACATGGAGGACTATGGGCTGTGCATTATACTACATGGATGACTATGGGCTGTGCATTATACACATGGAGGATTATGGGCTGTGCATTATACTACATGGATGACTATGGGCTGTGCATTATATATGGTGATGGATGTATTCTAATGGAAGCTGTGCATTAACTACATGGATGACTATGGGCTTCATTATACTACATGGAGACTATGGGCTGTGCATTATACTACACTGGATGCTATGGGCTGTGCATTATACTACATGGAGATTATGGGCTGTGCATTATATTACATGGAGGACTATGGGACTGTGCATTATACTACATGGAGACTATGGGGTGCATTATACTACATGGATGACTATGGGCTGTGCATTATACTACATGGATGGACTATGGGCTGTGCATTATACTACATGGATGACTATGGGCTGTGCATTATACTCATGGATGACTATGGGCTGTGCATTATACTACATGGATGACTATGGGCTGTGCATTATACTACATGGATGACTATGGGCTGTGCATTATACTACATGGATGACTATGGGCTGTGCATTATACTACATGGAGATTATGGGCTGTGCATTATATTACATGGAGGACTATGGTCTGTGCATTATACTACATGGAGGACTATGGGGGGAGCATTATACTACATGGATGACTATGGGCTGTGCATTATACTACATGGAGGACTATGGGCTGTGCATTATACTACATGGATGACTATGGGCCGTGCCTTATACTGTACGGATGACTATGGGTTGTGCATTATACTGTATGGAGGACTATGGGGGGTGCATTATACTACATGGAGGACTATGGGCTGTGCATTATACTACATGGAGGACTATGGGCCATGCCTTATACTGTACGGATGACCATGGGTTGTGCATTATACTGTATGGAGGACTATGGGGGGTGCATTATACTACATGGAGGACTATGGGCTGTGCATTATACTACATGGAGGACTATGGGCTGTGCATTATACTACATGGATGACTATGGGCTGTGCATTATACTACATGGATGACTATGGGCTGTGCATTATACTGCATGGATGATTATGGACTGTGCATTATACTACATGGATGATTAAGGACTGTGCATTATACTACATGGAGGACTATGGGCTGTGCATTATACTACATGGATGACTATGGGCTGTGCATTATACTACATGGATGACTATGGGCTGTGCATTATACTACATGGATGACTATGGGCTGTGCATTATACTGCATGGATGATTATGGACTGTGCATTATACTACATGGATGATTAAGGACTGTTGTGAATGGGTTTGAGATGAGTTCTGAGCAGAGGCTCCCTCTGGTGGTTACAAGCGGTACTAGTGAGGATTGTGAGGACTGGGAATCAGGTGTTACTGATTGGTCTTATATAAGGGAGTCATTTTCCCATCAGGCTTGCCGGTGATCAATTGTTCTGCTCTGAATCCTTCTTTCCAGTTTCCCTTGTAGCCTGCTGTGTCGTGTCTGCATCTCCTGCTATCAGATAAGACAATTTCTTATTTTGTGTTTTTGCTATATTTTTGCATTTTGTCCTGCACTTCTGTGGGGGCCTTCAGGGTCCCCTCCGGGGGCTTTTGCCCTCTCAGTTTAGTCCAGCCACTGTGTTTTGTACTTTTGCTTTTTCCAGTTTTTTTTCAGTGGTTGCTGTTTTGTTTTTGTTACACCAGAGAACTAATTTAGGTGGTAGAGGTCGTGTGATCTCAGGTGATTTTGAAATTAGTAGAGTTGGTGTTTTTCAGGGTTTTCTGGGATTGCAGTAAGTACCCTTCCTATCCTTTTCTATTTAGATAGTTTGGGCCCCAGCATTTGCTCATACTATTTTCTTTCTGTGTCAGTATTTCCTCTTGTCTAACCGCCATTACATGTTTGGGGGCTTTCTATTATCTTTGGGGTTCTGCTCCGGGGCAGATAGCTTTCCTATTTCTATCTTTAGGTGTAGTTAGTTTCTCAGGCTGTGACGAGGCGTCTAGGACCAACGTAGGAACGCTCCACGGCTGCCTCTAGTTGTGGTGGTTAGTCAGGGTACTGCAATCTCATAGATTCCAACTGCTCTGGTGTATTTCCTTTTTTACCTGCACTCCTCAGCTACCGTAACATAACAGTATCACCGGCCATATGGTACTCACAGAAGGGAAAAAATATTTTGAAGGAAGAAAAGTTGTCAGAGATATTTTTTTTGTTTGTTGCATTTTTTTTTTTTCCCTCTGTATCTCTGGGTGCTGGGGAGGATCTTTTCTCCCAATGGAGTTTGCACGGTTGTCTGGCCGTGTGGATCAGCTTGCCACTGAGGTTCAGAGTATTGCTGCATATCTTGCTAGGTTGCCTGTTGTGGAACCTAGGATCCCCATGCCAGATTTGTTTTTAGGGGATCGAGCTAAGTTTCAGAATTTCAAAAATAATTGTAAATTGTTTCTTGCCTTAAAATCTAAGTCCTCAGGAAACGCAGCGCAGCAGGTTCAAATTATCATCTCTCTCCTGTGCGGCGATCCTCAGGATTGGGCTTTTTCCCTGACACCTGGGGATCCTGTTTTGAGTGATGTTGATGCATTTTTTCAGGCTTTGGGGTTATTGTACGATGAGCCTAATGTCACTGATCAAGCTGAAAAAGCCTTGTTGGCATTAAATCAGGGGCTTGATGACGCTGAGTTATACTGTCAGAGATTCCGTAGGTGGGCAGTCCTGACCAAGTGGAATGACGACGCTTTGGCGGCCCTTTTCCGGAAGGGTCTGTTGGATAATGTAAAGGATGTTATGGTGGGATTCCCTGTCCCCTCTGGTCTCAATGATTCTATGTCATTAGCGATTCAAATTGACAGACGTTTGCGTGAGCGGAGAAGTATGCGTGGAGTGGTGTTGCCTTGTGAACCTGCTTCTGAACCCATGCAGTGTGATAGAGTGGTGTCTGGGGCACAGCGTCATGAGTTTCGAAAGCGCAATGGGTTATGTTTCTACTGTGGTGATGCCTCTCATGCTATTTCAGTCTGCCCTAAGCGGGGAAGACATTTTGCATGCTCAGTTGTCTTGGGTAGTGTTCAGACTAAGTTTTTATTAACTGTCACTCTGATATGCTCTCTGTCCTCATTTTCTGCTCAGGCTTTCGTTGATTCTGGAGCAGCTATTAACCTGATGGATTATGATTTTGCTAAACGTTGTGGGTTTCCCTTGATACCCCTACAGAAGTCTATTCCTTTACTGGGGATCGATTCTACCCCTTTGGCTGAGAATAAACCCCAGTTTTCTACTCAGGTGATAATGAGGGTTGAACCTGATCACCAGGAGTGCTGCAAATTTTTGGTTCTATATAATCTGCATGACATTATCGTGCTGGGTTTCCCTTGGTTGCAGTCTCATAATCCTGTTTTGGATTGGAAATCTGTGTCTGTAACCAGTTGGGGCTGCCAATGTGTTAATACCAACACTCCTGTTTTTTCTGCCTCCCCCAAGCTCAGGATGTTCCTGACTTTTTGTTTGATTTTTCTGATGTGTTTAGCGAAAGTAAATCTGCATCCTTACCTCCCCATAGGAGCTATGACTGCGCTATTGAATTAGTGCCGGGTAGTAAATTCCCTAAAGGTCGCCTTTTTAACTTGTCTGTACCTGAACATGACGCTATGCGGTCTTATATCAAGGAATCATTGGAGAAGGGTCATATCAGACCATCCTCTTCACCCTTAGGTGCCGGTTTTTTCTTTGTGGCCAAAAAAGATGGTTCATTAAGGCCGTGTATTGATTATCGTCTCTTGAACAACATTACTGTGAAATATCAATACCCGTTACCCTTGATTTCTGACCTGTTTTCCAGGGTGAAAAACGCTACTTGGTTTACCAAGCTTGACCTCAGGGGGGCGTATAACCTTATTCGCATTAAGCACGGGGATGAATGGAAGACGGCATTTAACACCCCTGAAGGGCATTTTGAGTACCTTGTGATGCCCTTTGGGCTCACTAATGCTCCTTCCGTCTTCCAGTCCCTCATGAATGACATTTTCAGGGATTTTGTGGACAAGTTTCTGATTGTTTATTTGGATGATATCTTGATTTTTTCTAATGACTAGGACTCTCATGTGAAACATGTTCGGACTGTATTCCAGATTTTGAGGGATAATGCTCTGTATGTGAAGGGATCAAAGTGTCTTTTTGGCGTACAGAAGATCTCATTTCTGGGATTCATTTTGTCCCCATCTGTTATTGAAATGGACCCGGTCAAGGTTCAGGCCATCTGTGATTGGGTCCAACCTACTTCATTAAAGGCTCTTCAGAGATTTTTGGGTTTTGCCAATTTTTATCGTAAATTTATTGGTAATTTCTCGGTTATTGTTAAACCATTAACTGATTTGACCAGAAAGGGTTCTGATGTGGTGAATTGGCCTCCTGAGGCAGTCTCTGCGTTTCAGGAACTTAAGCAGAGATTCACTTCTGCTCCTGTTCTACGGCAGCCTGATGTTTCTCTGCCATTTCAGGTGGAGGTTGATGCCTCTGAAATTGGGGCAGGTGCCGTTTTGTCCCAAAAAGATCCAGAGACCTCTAAAAGTAACCCTTGTGCCTTTTTCTCTCGAAAATTTTCTCCTACTGAACGTAATTATGACGTGGGTAATCGGGAGTTATTGGCCATGAAGTGGGCTTTTGAAGAGTGGAGACATTGGCTGGAGGGAGCCAAACATCAGGTGGTGGTCCTTACGGACCATAAGAATCTGGTCTATCTGGAATCTGCCAAGCGACTCAATCCTAGACAGGCCAGGTGGGCCTTGTTTTTCACACGTTTTAATTTTGTGGTTTCCTGTCTTCCTGGCACTAAGAATGTTAAGGCGGATGCCCTCTCGAGGAGTTTCCTTGCGGACTCTCCTGAGCTATCTGATCCCTCTGTTATTTTGAAGGAGGGTGTAGTTCTTTCCGCCATCTCGCCCAATTTGAGACTTGCTCTGGAGGGGTGTCAGGAGGATAGGCCCGAGCGCTGCCCTGTTGGAAATTGTTTGTCCCGGACCAATGGAAAAAGAGTGTGATGTCTGAGATTCATTGTTCCGCATTGGCTGGGCATCCCGGAATTTTTGGTACCAGAGACTTGGTTAGTCGGTCCTTTTGGTGGCCTACCTTGTCTCGCGATGTCAGGGAATTTGTGCAGTCCTGCGGGACTTGCTCTCGCTCCAAGCCTTGCTCTCGCTCTAGTGGTTTGTTGATGCAATTGCCTGTGCCCAAGAGACCATGGACCCATATCTCTATGGATTTCATTTCCGATCTTCCTGTTTCTCAGAGAATGACCACCATCTGGGTAATTTGTGATAGGTTTTCCAAAATGATACATCTTGTGCCATTACCTAAGTTGCCTTCCTCCTCTGAATTGGTGCCGTTGTTCCTTCAGCACGTGGTTCGTTTACACGGCATTCCTGAGAACATTGTGTCTGACAGAGGAGTCCAGTTTGTTTCCAGATTTTGGAGGACTTTTTGTTCTAAACTGGGTGTTCAATTGTCTTTCTCCTCGGCATTTCATCCTCAGACCAATGGTCAAACTGAGAGAACAAACCAGACATTGGAGACTTATCTAAGATGCTTTGTGTCTGCTGATCAGGATGACTGGGTCTCTTTTTTGCCTTTGGCTGAGTTTGCTCTTAATAATAGGGCTAGCTCTGCCACTTTGATGTCTCCGTTTTTCTGTAATTCTGGGTTTCACCCTCGATTTTCTTCAGGACAGACGGAGGCTTCTGTCTGTCCAGGTGTTGACTCTGTTGTTGAGCGTATGCAGCAGATTTGGGACCAGGTAGTGGAGAGGTTGTCCTCTCTAGGAGAAGGCCCAGCGGTTTGCTAACCGGAATAGGACTGATGGTCCTCGGTTTAGGGTGGGGGACTTGGTCTGGTTGTCCTCAAAGAATATTCCTATGAGAGTAGCATCTCCTAAATTTAAGCCTAGGTTCATTGGACCTTAAAAGATCATGGAGATTATTAATCCTGTTTCTTTTCGTTTGCTTCTTCCAGGGACATTTAAGATCCATAACGTGTTCCACAAGTCCTTGTTGAAGAGGTTTGTTGAGCCAGTGGTTCCTGCTGCTGTGCCTCCTGACCCTGTTTTGGTTGAGGGCAATCTGGAGTATGTGGTTGAGAAAATATTGGATTCTCGTTTTTCTAGACGAAGACTCCAGTATTTGGTTAAATGGAGAGGTTATGGTCAGGAAGACAATTCTTGGGTGTTTGCTTCGGACATCCATGCTAGGAGACTTATCCGTGCGTATCATAGAACTCATCCTGACAGACCTGGTTGCTCAAATGAGGGTTCGGTGACCCCTCCTCAAGGGGGGGGTACTGTTGTGAATGGGTTTGAGATGAGTTCTGAGCAGAGGCTCCCTCTGGTGGTTACAAGCGGTACTAGTGAGGATTGTGAGGACTGGGAATCAGGTGTTACTGATTGGTCTTATATAAGGGAGTCATTTTCCCATCAGGCTTGCCGGTGATCAATTGTTCTGGTCTGAATCCTTCTTTACAGTTTCCCTTGTAGCCTGCTGTGTCGTGTCTGCATCTCCTGCTATCAGATAAGACAATTTCTTATTTTGTGTTTTTGCTATATTTTTGCATTTTGTCCTGCACTTCTGTGGGGGCCTTCAGGGTCCCCTCCGGGGGCTTTTGCCCTCTCAGTTTAGTCCAGCCACTGTGTTTTGTACTTTTGCTTTTTCCAGTTTTTTTTCAGTGGCTGCGGTTTTGTTTTTGTTACACCAGAGAACTAATTTAGGTGGTAGAGGTCGTGTGATCTCAGGTGATTTTGAAATTAGTAGAGTTGGTGTTTTTTCAGGGTTTTCTGAGATTGCAGTAAGTACCCTTCCTATCCTTTTCTATTTAGATAGTTTGGGCCCCAGCGTTTGCTCATACTATTTTCTTTCTGTGTCAGTATTTCCTCTTGTCTAACCGCCATTACATGTTTGGGGGCTTTCTATTATCTTTGGGGTTCTGCTCCGGGGCAGATAGCTTTCCTATTTCTATCTTTAGGTGTAGTTAGTTTCTCAGGCTGTGACGAGGCGTCTAGGACCAACGTAGGAACGCTCCACGGCTGCCTCTAGTTGCGGTGGTTAGTCAGGGTACTGCAATCTCATAGATTCCAACTGCTCTGGTGTATTTCCTTTTTTACCTGCACTCCTCAGCTACCGTAACATAACAAAGGACTGTGCATTATACTACATGGAGGACTATCGGCTGTGCATTATACTACATGGATGACTATGGGCTGTGCATTATACTACATGGATGACTATGGGCTGTGCATTATACTACATGGAGGACTATGGGCTGTGCATTATACTACATGGATGACTATGGGCTGTGCATTATACTGCATGGATGATTATGGACTGTGCATTATACTACATGGATGATTAAGGACTGTGCATTATACTACATGGAGCACTATGGGCTGTGCATTATACTACATGGATGACTATGGGCTGTGCATTATACTACATGGATGACTATGGGCTGTGCATTATACTGCATGGATGATTATGGACTGTGCATTATACTACATGGATGATTATGGACTGTGCATTATACTACATGGATGACTATGGGCTGTACATTATACTATATGGAGGACTATGGGCGGTGCATTATACTACATGGATGACTATGGGCTGTGCATTATACTACATGGATGACTATGGACTGTGCATTATACTACATGGATGACTATGGGCTGTACATTATACTACATGGAGGGTGCATTATACTACATGGATGACTATGGGCTGTGCATTATACTACATGGAGGACTATGGGCTGTGTATTATACTACATGGAGGACTATGGGCTGTGCATTACACTACATGGATGACTATGGGCCGTGCCTTATACTGTACGGATGACTATGGGTTGTGCATTATACTGTATGGAGGACTATGGGGGGTGCATTATACTACATGGAGGACTATGGGCTGTGCATTATACTACATGGAGGACTATGGGCCATGCCTTATACTGTACGGATGACTATGGGTTGTGCATTATACTGTATGGGGGACTATGGGGGGTGCATTATACTACATGGAGGACTATGGGCTGTGCATTATACTACATGGAGGACTATGGGCTGTGCATTATACTACATGGAGGACTATGGGCTGTGCATTATACTACATGGAGGACTATTGTAAGGTTCTATGTATATATTCCTGAAACTCAGTTTGTTCGTCAGCCATTTTACTTTCTGTCTTGCTGCAGCTATCTTGCCCTCAGTCAAAATGGAGTTTCCAGCTTGCATGTTCCCGCCCTGATTCTCTCCTTTGCTTCTTAAGCAGCCACAGCTGAGCAATCAGTGCTTCAGAATCTAGCCTGCAGTGAACCTGTGACTTGACTCCTGTAAGCCTTGGACCTTGTACTCCAGCTATTCCTACTGAGGAACTCTGAAGCACTTGTGGACTCTGAACCCTGCTCTTTGAAAGACCCACGTTTGCATGGACTTACGGTAACAGAGAAGAAGATCCTGAATCTGTGTTGGAGAGTGATTTGCTGAGCTTAGTTTACTCTGGCCTGCTGTGTCTCCTGTTTCTGTGTCTGCAAACTGTGTGACTATTTCTGCCAACTTGTATGAAGTAATACAGGACTTTTCTATATCAAACCTGTGACTCCTGTGTTTTCATCGCACCCAAGCACAAGACGCTATATGAACTGTACTACATACATTACAAGATTCTGAAGCCAAAACGTTAGTGTCTGCTGGGTCTGGAAGGCTGTGTCTGCTGTACTGTGGATATCAGACGTCCGGTTGTACTTTCTGTGATGACAGTGGTTGTGACTTCTCACAACCATTCCAGGTGAGCAATTCCCTTAAGTTTTTTCTTTTTGCAGTGTTACCACAGGTAAACACTATTGTTTTTTTTTTTTTTTTCCTTTCTTTTCTCTTTTTTGTCTGCTGTAACTCTGGATATCAGATGTCTGGTTGAAACTTTCTGTGATGATAGTGGTTGTGACTTCTCACAACCATTCCAGGTGAGCAGTTCCCTTAATTTTTTTTTTCTCTCTGCAGTGTTGCCACAGGTGAACACTATTGTTTTTTTTCTCTCCTCTTCTTCCAGTAATCCTGTCTTAAAAGATCTGGAAAATGGAGGCCCGCATAAAGGAACTTTGCGGAGTGACTGATAATATCCTTGCAGATTTGCAGAATATAAAGACCCGTTTTACAAATCTACAGGACCTCAATAATCACAATTTGCAAGTGGTTGGACAGACTAACCAGGATTTGCGAGCCAGGATTGAGGTTCTAGAGGGGCGAGTCCAGGCTCCTGCCGTAGCCCCGAGTGCTGGGATTCCCAAGTTGCCCCCTTTTCGTTTTGGCGGTGAACGTGAGAAATTCAGGGGATTTATTAATCAATGCAATCTTTTTTTTCTGCACATGCTTCACAATTTCCCACTGAACGATCTAAGGTGCTTACTATAATTATGTTGCTTACCAACAAGGCTTTAATGTGGGCAAACCTCTGATTGAGACTGAGGATGATTGTTTGAATCACCTTGATGATTTTATTTCAGCCATGGGGCAGGTGTTTGATGACCCCAATCGAGGTGCAACAGCTGAAGCAGCCATGTTAGCTTTGCGCCAAGGTAAGCACTCGGTAGCTGAATATGCCTTGGATTTCAGGAGATGGGCCCTTGATACCACCTGGGACAGTTCCGCCAAAAAATCTATTTTTCGAAAGGGGTTATCTCCACTGATTAAGGATGAACTTGCTCGTGCCGACCCTCCCACTGCGTTAGGTGACTTTATTAACTACTGCATCCGTATTGATACTCGTCTGACTGAACGCAGGCAAGAGAGATGGTTCGAAAGCAATCGTACTAACCTTTTCCTACCTTCCTCTCCAGCTAAGGAACCTTTGAGTAGGATTACACGGGAACCTGAACCCATGCAGGTAGACTCTTTACAACGACGGGTTAGTGATGCACGCAAGGAACATCGTTTTAAGGAGAATCTATGTTTCTATTGTGGTAAGTCAGGGCACTTCATTATAAACTGTCCCAGCCGTTCTCGTAAGACTACTGCAGCACTCATTCATTGTGAGTGTTGCGAGAGGGGATCTGTCAGGTCCGAGCCTCAGGCTCCAGAGAGATCTGCAGCAACAGATCTTGATTTCTCGGACTTAAACTCCGTTACCTCTGAGGACGTTGACTGTGTAAACGCTGCCATTTTTCAAGTTTCCTCAGCGGTGTCCCAGCTGAGTTGTAAGAAAAACAATTCTCATTGCTTTCTTTCCATCAAACTCTGGGTTGACTCAGCTTGGGTGTCTAGCTCTGCTATGATCGACTCAGGGGCAAGTGGAAATTTTATGGATGTCTCCTTTGCTCTGAAACAGGGAATACGTTCAGTGAAGAAGGCTACTCCAGTACAGATGGAAACTGTGGATGGCTCCCTGCTGACCTCTGGACCAGTGGATCAGGAAACAGAGCCTTTGAGGGTTCTTATGGGTAAAGATCATCAAGAGAAACTGTCCTTTATGCTTATCTCTTCTCCCCACTTTCCCATTATTCTAGGGCTACCATGGCTGCAGGCTCAGAATCCTACCATTAACTGGGAGACCAAGGAATTACACTTTCCAGAGAAACAGATGAGTCCAAAAGTTTCAGCTTGCTCTGTTCCTAAAGGAATCATGTCAGTCCCTGAACTACCAGCTGTATACCAGGACTATGTGGATTTATGTGACAAGAAAAACGCTGACCAGCTTCCTCCTCACCGTCCATATGATTGTCCAATTGAATTATTGCCTGGAGCAGAGATACCTTTTGGTAAGATCTACCCCTGGCGGGGCCCGAGCTAAAGGCTTTAAAGGATTACATAGATGAAAATCTAGCCAAGGGCTTCATACGCCCCTCTTCATCTCCTGCAGGTGCACCCATCTTCTTTGTAAAGAAGAAAGATGGATCTCTGAGACCATGCGTAGACTATAGGGAACTCAATAAGGTTACTATTAGAAACCGTTATCCATTGCCTTTAATCCCTGAGTTATTGGAGAGAGTGCGACATGCCAAAATTTTTTCTAAACTAGATCTTCGTGGGGCCTATAACTTAGTCCGTATTAGACCTGGGGATGAATGGAAGACTGCATTCAGGTCACGCTATGGACACTTTGAATATCTAGTTATGCCTTTTGGTCTGAGTACCGCCCCAGCCACTTTCCAACACTTGGTGAATGACATCTTCAGGGATCTCCTAGATACATTCGTGGTAATTTATTTGGATGATATTCTAATTTTTTCTAACTCCACAGAGGAACATCATGGACATGTGAGAATGGTCTTGGAACGTCTAAGACAAAATCATCTTTACATCAAACTTGAAAAGTGTGAATTCCATAGGACCGAAATTCAATTTCTGGGGTATGTACTGTCTACACAAGGAATTAGTATGGATGGAAGCAAAACCCAAGCCATCAAGGATTGGCCAAGTCCTAGAAATGTGAAGGAGGTACAGCGCTTCATCGGGTTTGCCAACTTCTATAGACGTTTCATTAGAAATTTCTCTGAGGTAGTGTCACCTATCACTCAACTTACCCGGAAAGAGTCTAGGTTTTCCTGGACTCCCCAAGCCCAGGAAGCATTTTCCCGTCTAAAAGATAAATTTACCACTGCACCTATCCTAGTACATCCAACCCCGAGCTTGCCTTCATAATAGAGGTGGATGCTTCAGACTGTGCCGTTGGAGCTATACTCTCTCAGAGAACAGGTGAGAAGAATGTCTTGCATCCCTGTGCCTTCTTTTCCCAGCAGTTGTCTTCGGCTGAGAGGAACTACGATGTGGGCAATAGAGAGTTGTTGGCCATTATTGCCGCCTTCAAAGAATGGAGACACCTTCTTCAGGGAGCTGCACAGCAAATAGTCGTCCTGACAGACCATCGTAACCTTGAGTTTATCAGGTCGGCTAAGTGCCTGACTCCTCGCCAGGCTCGCTGGAATCTTTTCTTAAACCAATTTAATTTTATCATCTCTTATAGACCAGGATCGCGCCATGGAAAGGCTGATGCACTCTCTAGGATTTACTCAGCAGAGACACGTCCAATTACTCCTCCTAAGACTATTCTTCCTGACTCTAGATTCCTAGGAGTAATTCATAATCAAGACCTACTTAAGGACATCAAGGAAGCATACCATGCGGATTCCTTTTTGGCACAACCCCCAAGGGACGTAAGTCTTGTCTTTAAGAATGGTGTGTGGATTCAGGGACAACGTCTGTATATTCCTGAAACAGTCAGATTAAGAGTATTGCAACTCATTCACGATTCCAAGATAGCTGGGCATAGAGGAATTCTAAAGACACAGGAATTTCTTTCTCGTTTCTTTTGGTGGCCCACTTGCAGGAAGGATGTTTTGAATTATGTCACTTCATGTGAGGTCTGTGCAAGATGCAAAACACCTCGCTCCTCACCAACTGGTCTGTTACAGCCTCTTCCCACCCGTCCCGCCCGTGGGGATCCATTTCTATGGACTTCATTGTGGAGTTACCAACCTCTCAGGGGAAGAACACCATTCTAGTGGTGGTTGACCGTCTAACAAAGGCAGCTCATTTTATCCCTTGTGTCGGCTTACCCACTGCAAAACAGACATCAGATTTGATGATTAAAGATGTGTTTCGCTTACATGGAGTACCGGATGAGGTTATTTCGGATCGAGGGGTGCAATTCACTTCTAGGTTTTGGCAAAATTTCTGTGCAGCATTGGACATTAAAGTAAACCTTTCTTCTGCTTTTCATCCCCAGACTAATGGACAGACCGAACGAACCAATCAAACCCTGGAGCAGTATCTCCGCTGCTTTATCTGCCACCTACAGGATGATTGGGTGGATCTACTTCCATTAGCTGAGTTCTCGTATAACAACTCTCAGAGCGCCTCCACTAAACAGTCTCCTTTTTACTCTAATCTAGGTTATCATCCTAACATTCTTCCACGATTTCCCATAGAAACGCCTTTACCAGCAGTGGCTGAAAGAATCACGTCTTTACAGAAGAATATGGATCTTCTAAAGGAAAATCTGGAATCGGCTCAAGAAAGGTACAAGAAAGCAGCAGATAAATTTCGTAAACCTGCACCAGCTTTCAAGGTAGGAGACTTGGTCTGGCTGTCAACCAGAAATCTTAAGTTAAGGATTCCATCGTCTAAGTTGGGACATAAGTACATTGGACCCTATAAAATCAGTAAAATTATAAGTGCCGTTGCTTGTCGTCTTCAACTGCCCAGAACTATGAGAATCCACCCTGTCTTTCATGTATCCCTACTAAAGGCTGCGACACCCAATACGTTTCCTGGACGTTCCTCTCCTTGCCCTGACCCAGTGCTAGTCGATGGTCAGGAGGAATTTGTGGTGGAAAGGATTTTAGATTCCAGGTTGTATAGAAATCAGTTACAATATCTGATTAAATGGCAGGGCTACCCAGTGGAGGACAACTCATGGGAACGGTCAATAACGTTAATGCTCCTCGCTTGCTCCGTCAGTTTCATCAGAGGTACCCACACAAGCCTGGTCTGAGGTCATCCGGAGGTTGTCCTTAAGGGGGGAGTAATGTAAGGTTCTATGTATATATTCCTGAAACTCAGTTTGTTCGTCAGCCATTTTACTTTCTGTCTTGCTGCAGCTATCTTGCCCTCAGTCAAAATGGAGTTTCCAGCTTGCATGTTCCCGCCCTGATTCTCTCCTTTGCTTCTTAAGCAGCCACAGCTGAGCAATCAGTGCTTCAGAATCTAGCCTGCAGTGAACCTGTGACTTGACTCCTGTAAGCCTTGGACCTTGTACTCCAGCTATTCCTACTGAGGAACTCTGAAGCACTTGTGGACTCTGAACCCTGCTCTTTGAAAGACCCACGTTTGCATGGACTTACGGTAACAGAGAAGAAGATCCTGAATCTGTATTGGAGAGTTATTGCTGAGCTTGGATTACTCTGGCCTGCTGTGTCTCCTGTTTCTGTGTCTGCAAACTGTGTGACTATTTCTGCCAACTTGTATGAAGTAATACAGGACTTTTCTATATCAAACCTGTGACTCCTGTGTTTTCATCGCACCCAAGCACAAGACGCTATATGAACTGTACTACATACATTACAACTATGGGCTGTGCATTATACTACATGGAGGATTATGGGCTGTGCATTATACTGTAGGAATGACTATGGGCTGTGCATTATACTGTATGGAGGACTATGGGGGGTGCATTATACTACATGGAGGACTATGGGCTGTGCATTATACTACATGGATGACTATGGGCTGTGCATTATACTACATGGATGACTATGGGCTGTGCATTATATTACATGGAGGACTATGAGCTGTGCATTACACTACATGGAGGACTATGGGCTGTGCATTATACTACATGGAGGACTATGGGCTGTGCATTATACTACATGGAGGACTATGGGCTGTGCATTATACTACATGGAGGACTATGGGCTGTGCATTATACTACATGGAGGATTATGGGCTGTGCATTACACTACATGGATGACTATGGGCTGTGCATTATACTACATGGATGACTATGGGCTGTGCATTATACTACATGGATGACTATGGGTTGTGCATTATACTACATGGAGGATTATGGGCTGTGCATTATATTACATGGAGGACTATGGGCTGTGCATTATACTACATGGAGGACTATGGGCTGTGCATTATACTACATGGAGGACTATGGGCTGTGTATTATACTACATGGAGGATTATGGGCTGTGCATTATATTACATGGAGGACTATGGACTGTGCATTATACTACATGGAGGACTATGGGCTGTGTATTATACTACATGGATGACTATGGGCTGTGCATTATACTACATGGAGGACTATGGGTTATACATTACACTACATGGAGGACTATGGACTGTGCATTATACTACATGGAGGACTATGGGCTGTGCATTATACTACATGGATGAATATGGGCTGTGCATTATACTACATGGACATGGAGGACTATGGACTGTGCATTATACTACATGGAGGATTATGGGCTGTGCATTATATTACATGGAGGACTATGGGCTGTGCATTATACTACATGGATGACTATGGGCTGTGCATTATACTACATGGATGAATATGGGCTGTGTATTATATTACATGGAGGACTATGGGCTGTGCATTATATTACATGGAGGACTATGGGCTGTGCATTATACTACATGGATGAATATGGGCTGTGTATTATACTACATGGAGGATTATGGGCTGTGCATTATATTACATGGAGGACTATGGACTGTGCATTATACTATATGTATGGTACTGTAGACTTTACAATAGAGATCACTCACGTAATGTAAGTAGTGAAATCTCTGGCACTCTACTATACCTATATTCCTCTGCTATAGCTCTGCCTCATGACTTGTGGTATGTGTT
>JARQOD010000009.1:67944439-67978772 GCA_033576555.1 Oophaga sylvatica | reverse complement strand
GACAAGAGAAGGGGAGGAGAAGGACTGACAGAGAAGGGAGAGGAGAAGAGACTGACAAGAGGGGAGAGGAGAAGAGACTGACAGGAGAAGGGGAGAGGAGAAGAGACTGACAGAGAAGGGGAGAGGAGAAGAGACTGACAGGAGGAGAGGAGAGAGATGAGACTGACGGGAGGAGAGAGAAGAAGAGACTGACAGGAGAAGGGGAGAGAAGAAGAGACTGACCGAAGGGGAAGGAGAAGAGACTGACAGAGAAGGGGACAAGAGACTGATATAGAGGGGATTAGACTGCCAGGAGAGGAAGAGGAGAAGAGACTGCCGGGAGAAGGGGAGAGGAGAAGAGACTGCTGGGAGAAAGAACTGACGGGAGAAGGGGAGAGGAGAAGAGACTGACAGGAGATGGGGTGATAGAGAAGTCACTGTACAAAAGAGCTGGATTCTCAGGGGTCACAATTAGGTGACCGTTATCCGGTGACACTACATGAAGCAATCAGGAGGATGTTGGGGGTTGTAGTTGGTGCGAGTGACAGTCTGTAGACAGCAGCAGCGGGTGAGAGACTCTGGCTGGTGACTGCTGTGTAGTCAGAGTCACTCTGTGATTTCCAGCCGTTCTGGAACTACAGCTCCCAGCACAACCAGCGTGGACGCGGAGTTGGGATGGACTCTGGTTGGGTCATACAGTTTCCATAGTTTGGCCGGGTTGTTTAGAGAGACATTTATAAATAAGTTATGCACCCTGTCGTGCCGGCCCCCGATCGTGGACAGATCCGGCTCTGTGTATTTCTGGGGTCCCTGTGATTTTATGGGGTCAGAAACTCGGGTGAGATGTTGGGAACCGCTTCTGCACATTGTGCAGTGTTCCATTCAAATGCTGGGGTGCCCCCTATAAAGTGATGTGGAGCCACATCGGCCCCCGTATGAGTGCAGGGTGAGGGGTTCTGTGTGATGAGGGGCCACATATGATTTTATAATCTGTTATCTCAGGAGTGGACACAGAGCGGGGCCCCTGTGCAGCTCCCCCTCACAGAGCAGTGGCCCCTGTGCAGCTCCCCTCAAAGCGGTGGCCCCTGTGCAGCTCCCCTCACAGACCGGGGCCCATGTGCAGCTCCCCCTCACAGACCTTGGCCCATATGCAGCTCCCCCTCACAGAGCGGGGCCCCTGTGCAGCTTCCCCTCACAGAGCGGGGCCCCTGTGCAGCTCCCCCTCACAGAGCGGGGGCCCCTGTGCAGCTCCCCCTCACAGAGCGGGGCCCCTGTGCAGCTTCCCCTCACAGAGCAGGGCCCCTGTGCAGCTTCCCCTCACAGAACGGGGCCCCTGTGCAGCTTCCCCTCACAGACCGGGCCCCTGTGCAGCTCCCCCTCACAGAGCGGGGCCCCTGTGCAGCTCCCCCTCACAGAATGGGGGCCCCTGTGCAGCTCCCCCTCACAGAGCGGGGCCCCTGTGCAGCTCCCCCTCACAGAGCGGGGCCCCTGTGCAGCTCCCCCTCACAGAGCGGTGGCCCCTGTGCAGCTCCCCCTCACAGAACGGGGCCCCTGTGCAGCTCCCCCTCACAGAGCGGTGGCCCTGTGCAGCTCCCCCTCCCATTACCGGGGCCCCTGTGCAGCTCCCCCTCACAGATCGGGGCCCCTGTGCAGCTCCCCCTCACAGAGCGGGGCCCCTGTGCAGTTCCCCCTCACAGAGCGGGGCCCCTGTGCAGCTCCCCCTCACAGAGCGGGGCCCCTGTGCAGCTCCCCCTCACAGAGCGGGGCCCCTGTGCAGCTCCCCCTCACAGAGCGGGGCCCCTGTGCAGCTCCCCCTCACAGAGCGGGGGCCCCTGTGCAGCTCCCCCTCACAGAGCGGTGGCCCCCTGTGCAGCTCCCCCTCACAGAGCGGTGGCCCTGTGCAGCTCCCCCTCACAGAGCGGGGCCCTGTGCAGCTCCCCCTCCCATACCGGGGCCCCTGTGCAGCTCCCCCTCACAGATCGGGGCCCCTGTGCAGCTCCCCCTCACAGAGCGGGGCCCCTGGCAGCTCCCCCTCACAGAGCGGGGCCCCTGTGCAGTTCCCCCTCACAGGAGCGAGGCCCCTGTGCAGCTCCCCCTCACAGACCGGGGCCCCTGTGCAGCTCCCCCTCACAGAGCGGTGGCCCCCTGTGCAGCTCCCCCTCACAGAGCGGGCCCCTGTGCAGCTTCCCCTCACAGAGCTGGGCCCCTGTGCAGCTTCCCCTCACAGAGCAGGGCCCCTGTGCAGCTCCCCTCACAGAGCGGGGCCCCTGTGCAGCTCCCCCTCACAGAGCGGGGCCTTATCGCCAGTCATATGCTTTCTTAGCCATTAAACCATATGCGCTGTGTTGATCATTATTTTGTGCCCCTGTGCAGCTTCCCCTCACAGAGCGGGGCCCCTGTGCAGCTTCCCCTCACAGAGCTGGGCCCCTGTGCAGCTTCCCCTCACAGAGCAGGGCCCCTGTGCAGCTCCCCCTCACAGAGCGGGGCCCCTGTGCAGCTCCCCCTCACAGAGCGGGGCCCCTCGCAGCTCCCCCTCACAGAACGGGGCCCCTGTGCAGCTCCCCCTCACAGAGCGGGGCCCCTGTGCAGCTCCCCTCTACAGAGCGGGCCCCTGTGCAGCTCCCCCTCACAGAGCGGGGCCCCTGTGCAGCTCCCCTCACAGAGCGAGGCCCCTGTGCAGCTCCCCCTCACAGAGCGGGGCCCCTGTGCAGCATCCCCCTCACAGAGCGGGGCCCCTGTGCAGCTCCCCCTCACAGAGCGGGGCCCCTGTGCAGCTCCCCTCACAGAGCGAGGCCCCTGTGCAGCTCCCCCTCACAGAGCGGGGCCCCTGTGCAGCTCCCCCTCACAGAGCGGGGCCCCTGTGCAGCTTCCCTCACAAAGCGGGGCCCCTGTGCAGCTTCCCCTCACAGAGCGGGGCCCCTGTGCAGCTTCCCCTCACAGAGCGGGGCCCCTGTGCAGCTCCCCTCACAGAGCGGGGCCCCTGTGCAGCTCCCCCTCACAGAGCGGTGGCCCCTGTGCAGCTCCCCCTCACAGAGCGGGGCCCTGTGCAGCTCCCCCTCACAGATGCGGGGCCCCTGTGCAGCTCCTCCTCACAGAGCGGGGCCCTTGTGCAGTCCCCTCACAGAAGGGGCCCCTGTGCAGCTCCCCCTCACAGAGCGGGGCCCCTGTGCAGCTCCCCTCACAGGCGGGGCCCCTGTGCTAGTTCCCCCTCACAGGACGGGGCCCCGTGCAGCTCCCCCTCACGGGACCGGGGCCCCTGTGCAGCCCCCCTCACAGACCGGGGCCCCTGTGCAGCTCCCCCTCACAGACCGGGGCCCCCCGTGCAGCTCCCCCTCACAGACCGGGGCCCCTGTGCAGTTCCCCCTCACAGATCGAGGACCCCTGTGCAGCTCCCCCTCACAGACCGGGGCCCCTGTGCAGCTCCCCTCACAGAGCGAGGCCCTGTGCAGCTCCCCCTCACAGACCGGGGCCCCTGTGCAGCTCCCCTCACAGAGCGAGGGCCCCTGTGCAGCTCCCCCCTCACAGAGCGGTGGCCCCTGTGCAGCCCCCCTCCAGAGCGGTGGCCCCTGTGCAGCCCCCCTCCAGAGCGGTGGCCCCTGTCAGCCCCCCTCACAGACGGGGCCGTTATGTTTCGGTAGCTGAGGAGTGCAGGTTTAAAAAAGGCAATACACCAGACCCATTTGGGAATCAGAGATTGCTGTACCCTGACTAACCACCACAAACTAAGGGCACCCGGGGTGGAGCTTCCTACGTTGGTCTAGACGCCTCGTCACAGCCTGAGAAACTAACTACCCCCAAAGATAGATATAGGAAAGCTATTGCCCGGAGCAGAACCCAAAGATAATAGAAACCCCAAAAGTAATGGCGGTTGACAGATGAAATATGACACAGAAAAAAAAATTTTGTATTAGCAAACCTGGGGCCCAAACAACTAAACAAAAAGGACTGGAAGGGCACACTGCAATCCCAAAAACCCTGAAAGGCACCAACTCTACAAATTTTCCCAAAAACACCTGAGATCACAAGACCTCTACCACCTAAATTAGTTCTCTGGGTAACAAAATCAAAACAGCACCACGAAAAACTGGAAAAAGCAAAAGTACAAACATATGGCTGACAAAATGTGAGGGCAGAAGCCCCCGGAGGGGACCCTGAAGGCCCCCAAGAAGTCAGGACAAAATGCAAAAAATATACACAAACACAAAAAGAAGAAAATTCTTATCTGTTAGCAGGAGACAGACACGACACCAGGCTACAAGGGAAACTGGAAAAAGGATTCAACCAGACAATTGTCCCCCGCAACCCTGATGGGAAAATGACTCCTTTATAAGACCAGTCAGTAACACCTGATTCCCAGTCCCCCAAAATTTCACTGCACCGTTTTGTAACCACCCAGGGGAGCCTTGCTCAGAATCATCTCAAACCCATTCACAACATTACCCCCCCCTTGAGGAGGGGTCACAAAACCCATTTGAGCAACCAGGTCGGTCAGGATGAGTTCTATGATAGCCGGATAAGTCTCCTAGCTGGATGCCGAAGAAACCCCAAGAATTGTCTTCCTGACCATAACTCTCCTTTTAAACCAAATACTGGAGTTTCCGTCTAGAAAACGAGAATCCAATATTTTCTCAACCACATACTCCAATTGCCCTCAACCAAAACAGGGCAGGGGCACAGCAGCAGGAACCACTGGCTCAACAAACCTCTTCAACAAGGACTTTGGAACACGTTATGGATCTTAAATGTCCTGGAAAAGCAAACGAAAGAAAAGGATTAAGAATCTCCAGATTTATAAGTCAATGAACCTAGGCTTAAATTTAGGAGTGCTACTCTCATAGGAATATTCTTTGGGCAACCAACCAAGTCCCCTACTTTAAACGAGGACCATCATCCCCATGCCGGTTAGCAAACCGGGCCCTCTCCTGAGAGAGGGACAACCTCTCCACTACCCGGTCCCCAAATCAGTTGCATACGTCCCAACAGAGTCAACACCTGGACAACAGAAGCCCCGTCTGTCCTGAAAGAAAATCGAGGGTGGGAAACCAGAATTACAGAAAAACTGAGCATCAAGTACAGAGCAAACCCATTATTAAAAGCAAACTCAGCCAAAGGCAAAAAAGAGACCCAGTCATCCGATCAGCAGACACAAAGCATCTTAGATAAGTCTCCAAGTCGGTTTGTTCTTTCAGTTGACCTTGGTCGAGGATAAATGCCGAGGAGAAAGACAATTGAACACCCGTTTAGAACAAAAAGCCCCCAAAATCTGGAAACAAACTGGACTCCTCTTCAGACACAATGTTCAAGGAACGTGAAAAAGAACCCCGTGCTGAAGGAAAAACGGCACCATTCAGAGGGGAAGGCAACTTAGGTAATGACAAGATGTATATCTTGGAAAAATATCACAATTTACAGATGGTGGTATTCTTGAGAAACAGGAAGGTCGGAAATGAAATCCATGAGAAGTGTCCATGGTCTCTTGGCACAGGCAAGGCACAACAAACCACTAGAGCGAGAGCAAGGCTTGGGAGCGAGGCAAGTCCCGCAGGACTGCACAAAATTCCCTGAATCACGAGACAAGGTAGGCCACCAAAAGGACCGACAACCAGTCTCTGGGACCAAAAATTCCGGGATGCCCAGCCAACGGGAACAATGAAACTCAGACATCACACTCTTTTTCCACTGGTCCGGGACAAAAATTTTCCCAACAGGGCAGCACTCGGGCCTATCCTCCTGCACCCCTCCAGAGCAAGTCTCAAATTGGGCGGGATGGCGGAAAAGAACTACACCCCTTTCAAAAAACAAAGGATCAGATAACTCAGGAGAGTCCGCAAGGAAACCCTCGAGAGGGCACCGCCTAAAAATTTTTAGGAGGAAGAAAGGAAAAAACAAAATTAAACGTGTGAAAAAAAGGCCCACCTGGCCTGTTGGATTGAGTCCCCTTGGCAGATTTCAGATAGACCAGATTCTTATGGTCCGTAAGGACCCCACCCGATGTTTGGCTCCCTCCACCAATTCTCCACTCTTCAAAAGCCCACTTCATGGCCAATAACTCCCGATTACCCACGTCATAATTACTTCATAGGAAAAAATTTTCGAGGGAAAAAGGCACAAGGGTTACTTTTTGAGGTCTTGGATCTTTTTGGGACAAAAACCCCTCCCCAATTTCAGAGGCTCAACCCCCACCTAAAGGGCCAGAGAAACATAGGCTGCCGTTGAACAGGGCAGAAGTAATCTTGTTAAGTCCTGAAATGCAGGGGACGCCTCAGGGGCCAATTCACCACTCAAACCCTTTTCTGGTCAAATCAGTTAAGGTTTTTAACAATACCGAGAAATTACCAATAAATTTACGATAAAAATGGCAAAACCCAAAAATCTCTGAGAGCCTTTAATGAGTGGTTGGGGACCCAATCACAGATGGCCTGAACCTGGACCGGGTCCATTTCAATAACAGATGGGGAAAAAAAATGAATCCCAGAAATGAGATCCTCTGTACCCAAAAAGGGACACTTTGATCCCTTCACAAACAGGCTTCCTCTCAAAATTCTGGAATACAGTTCAAAACATGTTTCACATGAGAGTCCCCGATTAGAAAAAATCAAGATATCATCCAATAAACAATCAGAAATTTGTCCAAAAAAATCCCTGAAAATTCTTCAAAGGACTGGAAGAGGAAGGAGCTTAGTGAACCCAAAGGGCACACCAGGTACTCGAAATGCCCTTAAGGGGGTATTGAATGCCGCTTCCATTCTCCCGTGCTTTAATGCGAATAAGGTTTTACCCCCCCCTGAGGTCAAGCTTGGTAAACCAAGTGCGTTTTTCACCCGGGAAACAGGTCAGAAATCAAGGGAAACGGAAAATTGTATTTCACAGTATATTTTTTCAAGAGACGATAATCAATCACGGCCTTAATAAACCCCATCCTTTTGGGCCACAAAGAAAAAAACCGGCCCCTAAGGGGAAGAGGTGGTCTGAAGCCCCTTTTTCCATGATTCCCTGATATAAGACCGCATAGCGCCCTGTTCAGGACCAAGTTAAAAGGCGACCTTTAGGGAATTTACTACCAGGCACTAATTCAATAGCGCAGTCTGCTCCGGGGGAGGTAAGGATGCAGTTTTACTTTCGTTTAACACATCAGAAAACAATCAAAAATCAGGAACATCCTGAGCCTGGGGGGGGAAAAAAACGGGGAGTGTTGGATTAAACTTTGGCACCCAACTGGTTACGACACAGATTTCCAATCCAAAACGGATTATGAGACTGTAACCAAGGAAAACCAGCACGATAATGTCTGCAGATTATACAGAACCAAAATTTGCAGCATTTCCTGGTAAATCAGGTTCAACCCTCTTTATCCCTGAGTAGAAAACTGGGGGTTTATTCTCAGCAAAGGGGGGTAGAATCGCCCCCCCAGTGGGGGAATAACTTCTGTAGGGGTATCAAGGGAAACCCAAACGTTTAGCAAAATCATAATCCATCAGGTTAATGCTGTCCAGAATAAAACGAAAGCCGACAGAAAATGAGGACAGAGGCATTCAGAGTAACAGTTAATAAAAACTTAGTCTGAACACTACCCAAGACAACTGAGCGTGCAAAATGTCTTCCCCGCTTAGGGCAGACGAAATAGCATGAGAGGATCACCACAGTAGAAACATAACCCATGCGCTTTCGAAACCCATGACCTGTGCCCCAGCCCACTCTATCACACTGCATGGGTCAGAAGCTGGTTCACAAGGCAACACCTTTTCCCGCATACTTCTCCGCTCACGCAAACGTCTGTAAATTGAAAGCTAAGACATTGAATCATTGGACCGAGGGGACAGGGAATCCCCCATAACATCCTTTACTTATCTACAACCCTTCCGGAAAAGGGCTGCCAAAGCGTCGTCATTCCATTTGGTCAGGACTGCCCACCTACGGAATCTTGAATATAATCAGGGTCATCAAAACCCCTGATTTAATGCCACCAGGCTTTCTCACGATCAGTGACATTAGGTCATCGTACAAAACCCAAGGGGCCTGAAAAAATGCATCAACAACACTCAAAACAGGATCCCAGGTGTCAGGGAAAAAGCCCAATCCTGAGGATCGCCGCGCAGGAGAAGATGACAATTTGAACCTGCTGCGCTGCGTTCCCTGAGGACTTAGATTTTAAGGCAAAAAACAATTTACAATTATTTTTGAATTCTGAAACTTAGCTCGATCCCCTAAAAACAAATTGGCATGGGATCCAGGTTCCACAACAGGCAACCTAGCAAGATTGCAGCATTACTTGAACCCAGGGCAAGGGGTGATCCACCGGCCAGACAACTGTGCAAACTCCTTTGGGAGAAAAGACCTCCCCAGCACCCAGAATACAGAGGGAAAAAAAAAAAAAAATGCAAACAAACAAAAAATATCCTGCAACTCTGAAACCTTTTTTTCTTTTTACAATATTTTTCCCTTCTGTGAGTACCATATAAATTTTCAATTTTTAGGCCTGGGGATATTTTATGTTTCGGTAGCTGGGGGTGCAGGTAAAAAAAGGCAATACACCGGCAGTTGGAAATCTATGAGATTGCAGTCCTGACTAACCACCCCAAACTAGAGGAGCCGTGGAAGCGTTTCTACGTGGGTCCGACCCCCTCGTCACAGCTGAGAAACTAACTACACCTAAGATAGTATAGGAAAGCTATCTGCCCCGGAGCACACCCCAAAGTAATAGAAAGCCCCAACATTTAATGGCGGTTAGGGCAGAAGAAATCTGCACAGAAAGAAAATAGTATGAGCAAAAAGCTGGGGCCCAAACTATTCTAAATAGAAAAGGATAGGAGGGTACTTACTGCAATCCCAGAAAACCCTGAAAGCACCAACTTACTAATTTCAAAATTTCACCTGAGACACACGACCTCTACCACCTAATTAGTTCTCTGGGTAACAAAATCAAAACAGCAGCCACTGAAAAAACTGGAAAAAGCAAAAGTACAAAACATCAGTGGCTGAACTAAATGAAGGGCAGAAGCCCCCGGGGGGCCCCTAAAGGGCCCCCCAAAGAAGTGCGGGGAAAAAATTTGCAAAAAATCAAAAACACAAAAGAAAAAATGTCTTTCTGTAGCAGGAGAAGCAGACACGACACAGCAGGCTACAAGGGAAACTGGAATAAAGGATTCAGACCAGAACAATTGTCACCGGCAACCCTAGGGAAAAGGACCCTTATTAAGACCAGTCAGTAAAAACGATTCCCATCCTCCAATCTTCCCTGCACGTTGTACCCCAAGGGGAGCCTCCGCTCAGAACTCATTCAAACCCTTTTCAAAAAACAGGGGCCCCTGTGCCTCCCCCTCACAGACCGGGGCCCCTGTGCAGCTCCCCCTCACAGACGGGGCCCCTGTGCAGCCCCCCCCTCACGGCGGGCCCCTGTGCAGCTCCCCCTCACGGGCGGGGCCCCTGTGCGCTCCCCTCCCATACCGGGGCCCCTGGCAGTCCCCCTCACAGATCGGGGCCCTGTGCAGCTCCCCCCAAGAGCGGGCCCCTGTGCAGCTCCCCCTCACAGGCGGTGGCCCCTGTGCAGCTCCCCCTCACAGAGCGGGGCCCCCTGTGCAGCTCCCCCTCAAAAGGCGGTGGCCCCGTGACTCCCCCTCACAGAGCGGGGCCCCTGTGCACTCCCCCACGAGCGGTGGCCCCGTGCAGCCCCCCCTCACAGAGCGGGCCCCTGTGCACTCCCCCCACAGAGCGGGCCTTATCGCCATTTCCTTTGCTTTCTTAGCATTAAAACCCATAGCGCTGTGTTGCTCTTATTTTGTGCCCCGCGTTATCCAGCATATTACCTCTTGTTGGTCCCAGCAGACCCTGCTCAGTTTCATTGTATTTATGAAGGCCTTTTCAGGGACCGATAACCTTCATTACACTGAATCTATTTTGTTGGATGCAGAAAATAATTCATTTTCTTTTTCATCATTTGATGCCAAGTGTTACCCCTATTTTCAGCCCCAACCCCCCCCAACATATACCGTGTTCACTATTGTTCTATCTCTGAATCAGTTCTTGGTTTCTGTGATTTCTCCTTACTTTTACTTACAGTCATGAGTCACGGGGAATCACGCGACTCCAAGTCTGAGCTGACCTCCCTGTTGGAGCAGTGGGAGACGGGACACGGCAGCGGGCAGGACATGGTCCAATTGACCAGGTGAGGAGACACAGATGAGGAGCTGGTGCTGGGGGCGACCGTTACTAGTTTTTTTCCATGTTTCTTTCTAGGATGTCAGAACTGATCGAGAAGGAGACAGAGGAATATCGTCAGGGCGGCCCCGACCCCTTTGATGACAGACCCCAGGTCAGTGCAGATCTAAAGATTATCAAGTGACGGACAGCATAAATCTGCCATGACGTCAAAGTAGATTTAGATGGCGACCCACCGTTCATGAGGTCTGTGGGATTCCCTTTTCGTGTTGTGTTTATTCTTTTGTGTAATATTTGCTCTGTATTTTCCAGGCCGTCGAACCTGAATGCATGCTGGGGCCATCCCTGCGGATTCTCTTCAAGAACGGGCGACTTTCATGAATGCGGTGAGTCGTCTGTACTCCTCCATGTGATTACTCTTTCCTGTGGTGTTCCCCTTTATGAAACCGTGTCTGTTTTCCCCCCACTCGTTAAACGCCTTTGTCATGACAAGCCGCGAGCCTCCGCCAAAACACGTCCGCCTGCAGGCTATTATGGACTAATGCCCCGGGGTGGAACCCCGGGGGTGTTCCAGGAGGAAGTTAGTACTTTCTCCTCAATGACAGGGGTTTTTTTTTTTGTTTTTCACCCCTTTTTATAACCTCCCAGTGTTTATGTTGGGGGAGATGTCCCCATGTTGTTTGGGGAATTTTTTTTTGTTGACTACAATATCTGGTTGCATTATTAGGAAGGGATTGTGGAAAACCTTTTTAAATGGGACGAGAAGGTGAACAGCCCCTCCGACTACGCCATCGGACTGCTGGGGGAGCCATGGAGAATCAAGATATCGTGCAAATTATCGTGCGAGAATCCGATGGTAAGCGAGCCCGTGTACAGAGGATGAGAGCGCTACACCTTCAGCATCCTGTGCTCCTGTATTTCCTCCAGAGCGCACTCACTTTTGCTGGGCAGTCACGGTTGTACTTACTTACATTACGATCCTGAGTTTACCTCCTGTATTTTACTCCAGATGCACTCACTATTCTGCTGGTGCAGTCAGGTGTACATACATTCATTATGATCCTGATTACATCCTGTATTATACTCCAGAGCGCACTCACTATTTGTGGTGCAGTCCTGTTACATATTACTTACTGATCCGATTACTCTGATTATATCCAGAGCTCATCATATTCTGCTGGTGCATCCTGTGTACATACATACATTACGACTTGTTCTCCTGTATTATACTCAGACTGCATCCTATTTCTGTGAGTCATGTGTACTACATTCTACGATCCTGATTACATCCTTATATACTCCATGCACTCATATTCTGGTGCGTCCTGTGTACATAATACATTACTGACCTGAGTTACATCCTTATTATACTCCAAGTCACACTTTCTGCTGGTGCAGTCACTGTGTACATACATTACATACTGATCTGATTACATCCTGTATTATACTCCAGAGCTCACTCACTATTCTGTGGTCAGTCACTGTGTACATACATTACTGATCCTGAGTTACATCCTGTATTATCCCAGAGCTGCACTCACATCTGCTGTGCAGTCACTGTGTACTATACATTACTGATCCTGATTACATCCTGTATTATACCCAGAGCTGCACTCACTTTCTGCTGTGCAGTCACTGTGTACATACATTACATTACTGATCCTGAGTTACATCCTGTATTATACTCCAGAGCTCACTCACTATTTTGGTGCAGTCACTGTGTACATTACTTACTGATCCTGAGTTACATCCTGTATTATCTCCAGAGCCGCACTCACTATTTGCTGGTGCAGTCACTGTGTACATACATTACATTACTGATCCTGAGTTACATCCTGTATTTACTCCAGAGCTGCACTCACTATTCTGCTGGTGCAGTCACTGTGTACATACATTACATTACTGATCCTGAGTTACATCCTGTATTATACTCCAGCTGCACTCACTATTCTGCTGGTGCAGTCACTGTGTACATACATTACTTACTGATCTGATTACATCCTGTATTATACTCCAGAGCTGCACTCACTATTCTGCTGGTGCAGTCACTGTGTACATACATTACATTACTGATCCTGAGTTACATCCTGTATTATACTCCAAGCTGCATCACTATTTGCTGGTGCAGTCACTGTGTACATAATTACATTACTGATCCTGAGTTACATCCTGTATTATACTCCAGAGCTGCACTCACTATTCTGCTGGTGCAGTCACTGTGTAATACATTACATCTGATCCTGAGTACATCCTGTTATACCCAGAGCTGCATCACTATTCGCTGGTGCAGTCACTGTGTAAACATTACATTACTGATCCTGAGTTACATCCTGTATTATCTCCAGAGCTGCACTCACTATTCTGTGGTGCAGTCACTGTGTACTACATTACATTACTGATCCTGATTACATCCTGTATTATACTCCAGAGCTGCACTCACTATTCTGTGGTGCAGTCACTGTGTACATACATTACATTACTGATCCTGAGTTACTCCTGTATTATACTCCAGAGCTGCACTCACTATCTGCTGTGCAGTCACTGTGTACATACATTACATTACTGATCCTGATTACATCCTGTATTATACTCCAGAGCTGCACTCACTATTCTGCTGGTGCAGTCACTGTGTACATACATTACATTACTGATCCTGAGTTACATCCTGTATTATACTCAGAGCTGCACTCACTATTCTGCTGGTGCAGTCACTGTGTACATACATTACATTACTGATCCTGAGTTACATCCTGTATTATACTCCAGAGCTGCACTCACTATTCTGCTGGTGCAGTCACTGTGTACATACATTACATTACTGATCCTGATTACATCCTGTATTATACTCCAGAGCTGCACTCACTATTCTGTGGTGCAGTCACTGTGTACATACATTACATTACTGATCCTGAGTTACTCCTGTATTATACTCCAGAGCTGCACTCACTATTCTGCTGGTGCAGTCACTGTGTACATACATTACATTACTGATCCTGATACTCCTGTATTATACCAGAGCTGCACTCACTATTCTGTGTGCATCACTGTGTACATACATTACATTACGATCCTGGTTACTCTGTATTATACTCCAGAGCGCACTCACTATTCGCTGTGCAGTCACTGTTACTACATTCATTACTGATCCTGAGTTACATCCTGTATTATCTCAAGTCACTCACTATCTGCGTGCAGTCACTTGTACATAATTACATTATGATCTGAGTTACATCTGTATTATACTCAGAGCTGCACTCACTATTCGCTGGTGCAGTCACTGTGTAACTTACATACTGATCCGAGTTACATCCGATTATACCCAGAGCTGCCTCACTATCTGCTGGTGCAGTCACTGTTACTTCATTTGCCTGATAATCCGTATTTCTCCAAGCTGACTCACTATTCTGTGGCAGTCATGTGAATACATTACATACTGACTGGTACTCTGTATTATACCCAGAGCTGCACTCACTATCTGCGTGAGTCACTTGTACATACATTACATTGATCCTGAGTTACATCTTATTATACTCCAAGCGCACTCACTATTCTGCGTGCATCCTGTGTACATACATTCTTACTGATCTGAGTTACATCTGTTATACTCAGAGCTGCCTCACTTTCTGCTGTGGTCACTGGTACATAATTACATTACTGATCCTGAGTTACATCCTGTATTATACTCCAGAGCTGCACTCACTATTCTGCTGTGCAGTCACTGTGTACATACATTACATTACTGATCCTGAGTTACATCCTGTATTATACTCCAGAGCTGCACTCACTATTCTGCTGGTGCAGTCACTGTGTACATACATTACATTACTGATCCTGAGTTACCTCCTGTATTATATTCCAGAGCTGCACTCACTATTCTGCTGGTCAGTCACTGTGTACATACATTACATTACTGATCCTGAGTTACATCCTGTATTATACCCAGAGCTGCATCACTATTCTGCTGGTGCAGTCACTGTGTACATACATTACATTACTGATCCTGAGTTACTCCTGTATTATACTCCAGAGCTGCACTCACTATTCTGCTGGTGCAGTCACTGTGTACATACATTACATTACTGATCCTGAGTTACATCCTGTATTATACTCCAGAGCTGCACTCACTATTCTGCTGGTGCAGTCACTGTGTACATACATTACATTACTGATCCTGAGTTACATCCTGTATTATACTCCAGAGCTGCACTCACTATTCTGCTGGTGTAGTCACTGTGTACATACATTACATTACTGATCCTGAGTTACATCCTGTATTATACTCCAGAGCTGCACTCACTATTCTGCTGGTGCAGTCACTGTGTACATACATTACATTACTGATCCTGAGTTAAATCCTGTATTATACTCCAGAGCTGCACTCACTATTCTGCTGTGCAGTCACTGTGTACATACATTACATTACTGATCCTGAGTTTACATCCTGTATTATACTCCAGAGCTGCACTCACTATTCTGCTGGTGTAGTCACTGTGTACATACATTACATTACTGATCCTGAGTTACATCCTGTATTATACTCCAGAGCTGCACTCACTATTCTGCTGGTGCAGTCACTGTGTACATACATTACATTACTGATCCTGAGTTACATCCTGTATTATACTCCAGAGCTGCACTCACTATTCTGCTGGTGCAGTCACTGTGTACATACATTACATTACTGATCCTGAGTTACATCCTGTATTATACTCCAGAGCTGCACTCACTATTCTGCTGGTGCAGTCACTATACATACAGTTGCTTGCAAAAGTATTCCCTGTTATTTTTTATGTTTTGCTACCTCAGAACCTGAAATTCCAACCTTTTTAGGGTTTGCATCTGTTCGTGTAAAGAATACTTGTGAACATTTGGTTTTCTTTTTATTGTGAAGCAAACAAAATAACTGAAAACTTCAGTGTGCATAACTATTCACCCCCTACAGTCAGTACTTTGTAGAGCCTCTTTTTGCAGCAATCACAGCTGCAGTCTCTTTGGATAAGTCTCTATGAGCTTTCCACATCTTCCGGTGGGATTTTGCCCATTCCTCAAGGCAGAACTGCTCCGGCTCCTTCACGTTAGATGTTTCCTCTGGTGATCAGCGATCTTCACGTCTGACCACAGATTCTCCTCTGGATTACGGTCTGGGCTGGGACTCGGCTGCTCCAGAACATTTCCACGTTTCCCCTCACCCCGCTGAGTGTGGCTTTAGCAGTATGCTTTGGGTCACCGTCTTTTTGGAAGATGAATCTCTGTCCAGTCTCAAATCGCTGACAGACTGGAACAGGTTTTGCTCAAGAATATCCCTATATTTCACACCATCCATCTTCCCCATGACTTGGTCCATTTCCCTTGACCCTGCTGCTGAAAAACATGGATGGAGTAGTGGATGGTTTTCTTCGGCCACCATGTCCCAACAAGGCTGCAGTGTCAGCAAGGAGGAGATGGAATGGTGGGAGGAGAGCTCGTAGCCCCTTTAGGGTCCCTGAAGGTGATAAAATGACCTCGGCAAAGTTCCTTATTTTTCGGACTATAAAATGCACTTTTTTCCCTAAAAATTTGGGAGTAAAATGGGGGTGCGTCTTATAATGCGAACACAGGCTTACCGGGGGGTTGCGGCAGTGGTGTAGCGGCGGCAGAGGTGTGGCGATGCTGTGGCGGTGGGCAGTGCGGAGTGCACCTGAGCAGGATGCCGGCAGCAGAAAAGTGTCCACAGCGAGCAGAGCCAAGTGCATCACCGGTTTCCCTGCGGCCATCTTCCTCAAGCTCAAGCCATGGGTCGCCGGAGGCTCCAGGAAAATGGCCGCCGGAGGTGCATGCACAGATTGAGATCTCGGCGGCTCTCAGCTTCAGGAAAATGGAAAATGGCCGCCGAGATCTCAATCTGTGCACGTGCGGCCTCCGGCTTCCATTTTCCTGAAGCCTCCAGCGGCCCACGCCTTCAGTAAGATGGCCGCAGGGAAATAAGTGATACTCTTGGCCATGGCATGGACACCGGGCTGCAGCATGGACACGTTTCTGCCGCCGGCATCCTGAGGAAGGGACCCTGCTCCATGCTCTGCCTCACCGCCAACACCGGACCCGCAGCATCGCATCTCGGGACTGCAGCATTGCCCCACTTCTGCCGCCGCCGGCTTCCTGAGCAAGGGACCATGCCTCCTGTGTCCCCTCTGTATCACCGCCGGCCCCCAGGTAAGATACCTGAAATTCAGACAATAAGACTGACCCCCATCTTATAAAAATCTTTTTTCTCCTTTTTTCCACCCCAATATTTGGGGTACATCTTATAGTCCGCAAAATACAGTATATAGAGGACTGACGACCACTTTCTTGGTACAAAAAGAAGCGCCGCGCCGTCTGTAGCAACATCATCTCCATGCTGACAATGTCCCATCTCCTGGTGCAAAGAAACCTCCGAGTCATAGGCTGCTACGGGCACAAAGCAGAGAAACTCACGGTGCGGCCACCACCCTCCCCTGACCTCAGCGCTAGTGACAACATTTGGAGTATCCTCAGCAGATCTGAGGGCGGGAGGCCGATCACATCAGAACAGCAGCTCTGGGGACGATTCTGACATCCTGCAAAGAAATCCAAGCAGAAACTCTCCAGAAACGCAGGAGATCAATGGAGGCCGAGCTGTGGAGGTGAAATCCCACAAGCTCCGATGTGTTATGGAGTCGGCCTGTTAGGATATTTCTGATGGAAAAGCTTCTGATGTCAGTAATGTGACGTCTGACGCTGCGGATCCCACAAATCACCAATCTCAGCCTTTACAATCTAGAAAACGTCCGGACTCTCGTTCTGCAGAAGAATTTGCTGCTTTCTGAGATTTTTAGTTGTGAAATAAATCCTGTTCTCATTGGGAGATTTGTCCAATAAATGTGATTTATCCTCTAACGGCCGATGATTGGACATTGTACGACTCGTCTGCATCCAGGAAAATCAGAGGAAAGTAGAGTTTGTGGAATAATTTGGATCGCGGTGTAGAGCACAAACGATTAGACAATTTAAGTGCATTGAGTGGACTAATAATTACATCACAAGGGAAAAAATGTTTTAAATATTATGAAAATTAAAAAAGAAAAAAAAAGTTTGACTGACTCCCTTCCCCCAATTAAAGATAATGAAAGATACTCACATTTGGTATCAAAATCTATAAATATTTTACCTTCTCGGTAAACATTGTAATCAGAAAAAATTCAAAATGCCAAAATTATGTTTTTGTCTCTGCGGAACTGCAAAAGATCTGACAAGGAGTGATCACAATGGTTTCTTTAAAACAGTCTCCCCCTGCTAAACAAATGAGCCCTCGTCACTGCTCCATTGACATAAAATTAAAACATTGAGTTCAGGAAGATGGCCACACAATCCAAAATGTTTTTTTTTTCCCACCACTAAAATAATAAAGAAAAATCTTGCCACTTTTGCTATTGCTGTAATCGTACTGATGAGGAGAATCCTGATTCCAGGTCATTCATACCACACAATGAACCCTGTAAAAACAATTCACAGAAATCAATGTCAGAGTTGTCGATTTTCCAATTATTGGGCTATTACCACAATATTATGTCGTCTCCTCGCCAAGGATATGGGTTACGTTGCTGATCACTGGCGGTCTGACACGGAGAATCTGGGATTGTGCTGATTGCAGCGGTGGTTCGGAGGCTCATCGTTTGCATCTCCACTTCATTCTTATGCCCAGCGATCAGAACACTATCCCTTCTTCCACGGATAAGGGGATAACTTAATATTTTGGGATTAACCCTTTAAGGTATTGCTGTAATTGTCCATATAATATTTGGTCTGACTCTTCTCGACGACTTCTCCTTTTCGTAGGTTGCGCTTGTTTTGCGCAGACTTCGTGAACTTCAGACCCGAGAAACATCTAACAAGCAGGAAAGCAAACGTCCCAGTCCGCGTAAGCCCCTCGGTGAGCCGCTCCTCCCGCTGGATGAAGAGGCTGTGGACATGGACTACGGAGAGAATTCACATGATACAAGATCAAAGCCGGAAAATCTTGACCTCTCTTTCCAGGCAGAGACATCTCAAGGTATCGGGGTCATGGTTAATTCTGACGGCACTGGACCACCGCGGAGACCAAAACCCGACACCGATTCTCACCGCAAAGTGAAACAGAAGCTGAGCTTCGAGTTCTGAACGAGCACCAAGCGAACTGTCCAACAGCAGCTGGTCGGAGATGTCAGTCTGGGTTATTGGCACCAACTACAGCTTGTCCCCCCTGACCCCAGCCATTGAACAGCGGCTGATCCTGCAGTACCTCACACCCCTCGGAGAATACCAGGAGGTGAGGAGCTGAGAGTGATAGGAGGTGGGAGGACGGCTCACACCTCAGGGTTATAGGTTTTGTGATCTTGTAGTTATGTCGGGGCGGCTCATCGGTTTTCCTCTCTGATTACATGTTATCAGTGTCGCTGGCTTTCTTTCGCCCTTAGTTACTCCCAATCTTCATGCAGATGGGATCCCGGGAGCTCATGATGTATTACATCGATCTGAAGAGGACAAACGACGTCCTCCACGTTTGAGGCCTTGAAGGTAAACTTTGCCGATTCCCTCCGTGATCTTTGTGATAGAAGCAGTCTCCTCTCTGATGTTTGTTATTCTCATTCATTCATTTATTCATCATTTTATGTTATGGTAAGAAGCTTCAGAGCGGGGGATTGATTCCCGTCTTCTGCCCTTGTTTTCACCAGTTGTGACCATGCAGCATGCAGCCATTTCACATCTGGTGTGAATGTGGGTCAGTGGCAGGCGACACTTATTGTCCACCAGTGTTTTCAGCTCTTTCTCCTTTTTTCCTTTGCCCAGCATTTGGCTTCTCTCCTCCTGCACAACAAGTTTGCTGCGGAGTTTGTTTCTCACGGTGGTGTGCAGAAACTGCTGGAGATCCCCCGTCCTTCCATGGCAGCGACTGGAGTGTCTATGTGTCTGTACTACTTGTCCTACAACCAGGATGCTATGGAACGGGTGAGTCTGTGATTGCGGAGAAGCAGGATGCCTCTGTAAGACTCTGTAACCTGCTGGACTTGGCCGTTTCATTCTCTGAAAGCAAGCAGTGATCTTTTACTGAATATTGAATGAGCTTGTAAAACAGTTTCTGTCACCAGATGATAAAATACAAAGTGCACAGGGATGTCTCAGACCTGATGAGGCTGTGAACTTGTTATGAATTCCATGCTTCGTGCTTTCTCACCATCTCCTCTCCTGTCCTCCCCTCTCCTAGGTCTGCATGCATCCTCACAAGGTGCTGGCGGACGTGGTCAGCTACACGCTGTGGCTCATGGAGTGCTCGCACGCTTCAGGCTGCTGCCATGCCACCATGTTTTTCTCCATCTGCTTCTCCTTCCGAGCTGTTCTGGAGCTGTTCGACAACCAGGATGGACTGCGGCGGCTGGTTAATCTTGTAAGGGAGGTCAGGGGGTAATGTTGGGTATCTGTGATGGGACCATGTGTGTATTGTGGCTTGGTATCTACTGTATCCTGGATAGTGATAAGGAGGGAATAAAGTGTGAGGAGGTGGGGGGAGGTCACAGTGCTAAACGTGAGAGGCTCAAAGTGCTATATTTGAGGGGTAAGGGGGTCACAGTGATATATATGAGGTGGGTAGAGGGGTCACATTGCGATATGTGAGGGGGCCCCAGTGCTATATGTGAGGGTGAGGGGGGCCCAGTGCTATATGTGAGGGTGAGGGGGGCCCAGTGCTATATGTGAGGGTGAGGGGGGCCCAGTGCTATATGTGAGGGGGTGGGTTGTTGTCACAGTGCGATATGTGTAGGAGTCACAGTGCTATATGTGAGGGGGACAGTGCTATACGTTACGTCAGTGGGGGGTCACAGTTCAATATGTGATGGGGTTGGGGGGGGTCACCGTGTAATACGTGAGGGTGGTGGTGAGGGGTCAGTACTATACGTGAGGTGAGTGGGGGTCACAGGGCTATACTTGACGGGTGTGGAGGGTCACGGTGCTACATGTGACGGGTGTGGAGGGTCACGGTGCTACACGTGACGGGTGTGGAGGGTCACAGTGCTATACGTGAGTGGGGGGGTCACTTGGCTATATGTGAGGAGGTCACGGTGTGAGAGCAGATTTTGGGTGCAGGAGGACACCTCATTTCGTGCCTTTTGCTTTGCTTGCACAGATCAGTACTCTGGAGATCCTGAACTTAGAAGACCAGGGAGCTCTACTCAGTGATGATGAGATTTTTGCAAGTCGGCAAACAGGAAAACATACGTGCATGGCGTTACGCCGGTACTTTGAAGCTCATCTTGCCATCAAGGTGGAGCAAGTGAAGCAGTCCCTGCAGCGCACAGAAGGTGGTCTGCCGATCCACCCTCCCCCTCCATACAAGGTGGGCAGCTCGTACCCTGAGAGGTTTCAGCCGTTCCCTGTATTATCTGTAGATGGTTTGTCACAGATTTTGCAGCGTTGTCTGCAGTTTACAGCTGGTTGTCGTAGTCGCTGCTCCCTGAAGCTTCGCTCTGCTTTTGTTAGGCCTGTACATACACCCGAGAGCAGATTGTGGAGATGATGGAGTACCTGATAGCGTTCGGCCCTTCTCAGCTGTACTGGGAACCTGCCCAGGTTTTCCTCAAACTTTCCTGTGTGCAGCTGCTTCTTCAGCTCATCTCCATCGCCTGCAGCTGGAAGACATACTATGCGAGGTGAGTGCGACGCTCAGGGTTTTCTTAGGATAGGACATCACTGGAGCTGTAGTTCCCGCACAGGATAGGACATCACTGGAGCTGTCGTTCATGCACAGGATAGGACATCACTGGAGCTGTAGTTCCCGCACAGGATAGGACATCACTGGAGCTGTAGTTCTCGCACAGGATAGGACATCACTGGAGCTGTAGTTCCCGCACAGGATAGGACATCACTGGAGCTGTAGTTCCCGCACAGGATAGGACATCACTGGAGCTGTCGTTCATGCACAGGATAGGACATCACTGGAGCTGTAGTTCCCGCACAGGATAGGACATCACTGGAGCTGTAGTTCCCGCACAGGATAGGACATCACTGGAGCTGTAGTTCCCGCACAGGATAGGACATCACTGGAGCTGTGGTTCCCGCACAGGATAGGACATCACTGGAGCTGTGGTTCCCGCACAGGATAGGACATCACTGGAGCTGTAGTTCCCGCACAGGATAGGACATCACTGGAGCTGTAGTTCATGCACAGGATAGGACAACACTGGAGCTGTAGTTCCCGCACAGGATAGGACATCACTGGAGCTGTAGTTCTCGCACAGGATAGGACATCACTGGAGCTGTAGTTCTCGCACAGGATAGGACATTACTGGAGCTGTAGTTCTCGCACAGGATAGGACATCACTGGAGCTGTAGTTCTCGCACAGGATAGGACATTACTGGAGCTGTAGTTCTCGCACAGGATAGGACATCACTGGAGCTGTAGTTCCCGCACAGGATAGGACATCACTGGAGCTGTAGTTCCCGCACAGGATAGGACATCACTGGAGCTGTAGTGCATGCACAGGATAGGACATCACTGGAGCTGTGGTTCCCGCACAGGATAGGACATCACTGGAGCTGTAGTTCCCGCACAGGATAGGACATCACTGGAGCTGTAGTTCTCGCACAGGATAGGACATTACTGGAGCTGTAGTTCTCGCACAGGATAGGACATCACTGGAGCTGTAGTTCTCGCACAGGATAGGACATTACTGGAGCTGTAGTTCTCGCACAGGATAGGACATCACTGGAGCTGTAGTTCCCGCACAGGATAGGACATCACTGGAGCTGTAGTTCCCGCACAGGATAGGACATCACTGGAGCTGTAGTTCCCGCACAGGATAGGACATCACTGGAGCTGTAGTTCCCGCACAGGATAGGACATCACTGGAGCTGTAGTTCCCGCACAGGATAGGACATCACTGGAGCTGTAGTTCCCGCACAGGATAGGACATCATTGGAGCTGTAGTTCATGCACAGGATAGGACATTACTGGAGCTGTAGTTCTCGCACAGGATAGGACATCACTGGAGCTGTAGTTCATGCACAGGATAGGACATCACTGGAGCTGTAGTTCCCGCTCAGGATAGGACATCACTGCAGCTGTAGTTCTCGCACAGGATAGGACATTACTGGAGCTGTGGTTCCCGCACAGGATAGGACATCACTGGACATCACTGGAGCTGTAGTTCCCGCACAGGATAGGACATCACTGGAGCTGTAGTTCCCGCACAGGATAGGACATCACTGGAGCTGTAGTTCCCGCACAGGATAGGACATCACTGGAGCTGTGGTTCCCGCACAGGATAGGACATCACTGGAGCTGTAGTTCCCGCACAGGATAGGACATCACTGGAGCTGTAGTTCCCGCACAGGATAGGACATCACTGGAGCTGTAGTTCCCGCACAGGATAGGACATCACTGGAGCTGTAGTTCCCGCACAGGATAGGACATCACTGGAGCTGTAGTTCCCGCACAGGATAGGACATCACTGGAGCTGTAGTTCCCGCACAGGATAGGACATCACTGGAGCTGTAGTTCATGCACAGGATAGGACATCACTGGAGCTGTAGTTCCCGCACAGGATAGGACATCACTGGAACTGTAGTTCCCGCACAGGAAATTACATCACTGGAGCTGTAGTTCATGCACAGGATAGGACATCACTGGAGCTGTAGTTCCCGCACAGGAAATTACATCACTGGAGCTGTAGTTCCCGCACAGGATAGGACATCACTGGAGCTGTAGTTCCCGCACAGGATAGGACATCACTGGAGCTGTAGTTCCCGCACAGGATAGGACATCACTGGAGCTGTAGTTCCCGCACAGGATAGGACATCACTGGAGCTGTAGTTCCCGCACAGGATAGGACATCACTGGAGCTGTAGTTCCCACACAGGATAGGACATCACTGGAGCTGTAGTTCCCGCACAGGATAGGACATCACTGGAGCTGTAGTTCCCGCACAGGATAGGACATCACTGGAGCTGTAGTTCATGCACAGGATAGGACATCACTGGAGCTGTAGTTCCCGCACAGGATAGGACATCACTGGAGCTGTAGTTCCCGCACAGGAAATTACATCACTGGAGCTGTAGTTCATGCACAGGATAGGACATCACTGGAGCTGTCGTTCATGCACAGGATAGGACATCACTGGAGCTGTAGTTCCCGCACAGGATAGGACATCACAGGAGCTGTAGTTCATGCACAGGATAGGACATCACTGGAGCTGTAGTTCCCGCACAGGATAGGACATCACTGGAGCTGTAGTTCCCGCACAGGAATAGGACATCACTGGAGCTGTAGTTCCCGCACAGGATAGGACATCACTGGAGCTGTAGTTCCCGCACAGGATAGGACATCACTGGAGCTGTGGTTCCCGCACAGGATAGGACATCACTGGAGCTTTGGTTCCCGCACAGGATAGGACATCACTGGAGCTGTAGTTCCCGCACAGGATAGGACATCACTGGAGCTGTGGTTCCCGCACAGGATAGGACATCACTGGAGCTGTAGTTCCCGCACAGGATAGGACATCACTGGAGCTGTAGTTCCCGCACAGGATAGGACATCACTGGAGCTGTAGTTCATGCACAGGATAGGACATCACTGGAGCTGTAGTTCCCGCACAGGATAGGACATCACTGGAGCTGTAGTTCCCGCACAGGAAATTACATCACTGGAGCTGTAGTTCATGCACAGGATAGGACATCACTGGAGCTGTAGTTCATGCACAGGATAGGACATCACTGGAGCTGTAGTTCCCGCACAGGATAGGACATCACAGGAGCTGTAGTTCATGCACAGGATAGGACATCACTGGAGCTGTAGTTCCCGCACAGGATAGGACATCACTGGAGCTGTAGTTCCCGCACAGGATAGGACATCACTGGAGCTGTAGTTCCCGCACAGGATAGGACATCACTGGAGCTGTAGTTCCCGCACAGGATAGGACATCACTGGAGCTGTGGTTCCCGCACAGGATAGGACATCACTGGAGCTTTGGTTCCCGCACAGGATAGGACATCACTGGAGCTGTAGTTCCCGCACAGGATAGGACATCACTGGAGCTGTGGTTCCCGCACAGGATAGGACATCACTGGAGCTGTGGTTCCCGCACAGGATAGGACATCACTGGAGCTGTAGTTCCCGCACATTGTTCATCTGGCGCAGCGGTACATTCGTGTGCCTTTCTCTGCTGTTTGGCCCCATTCACACCTTATTACTGAGCTTCATTCGTCAGCTTGGCTGGAAATCTCCTGGCCGCTGATACATCTTGTATTGTATCTCATTGACCCTACAGAAATGACACGGTCCGCTACGCTCTGGACGTCCTTGCGATCCTCACAGTGGTGCCAAAAATCCAGCTGCAGTTGTCCGAACCGGTGGACGTTTTGGATGAGGCTGGCTCCACGGTCTCCACTGTAGGTAAGAAGAGAAGTCAGACATGATGGATCCTATTGTCGTCAGTGTTAGAGACGCGGCTTTTTGTCGCCAAGTTCACCTGTTTTTGTTTTCCTTAGGGATGAGCATCGTCTTGGGCGTTGCTGAGGGAGAGTTTTTCACCCATGATGCAGAGATCCAGAAATCGGCTCTACAGATCATCATCAATTGTGTTTGTGCCCCAGAGACTCGCATCTCCAGCATTGCAAAATATGTCTCTGGGACCCCCCGGAGACGCACACCTATGTCTCAAAGTTTCCAGTCGCACGGACGTGGTGGGAGCGGGGAGCCAACGCTGGCCAAGATGTGGAATGTCGTCCAGTCCAATAATGGCATCAAGGTGCTTCTGTCTCTGCTGTCGGTGAGGATGCCCATAACAGATGCCGACCAGATCCGGCTCTGTCCTGCAAAGCGTTGGTTGGCCTCAGTCGTAGCACTTCGGTGAGGCAGATCATCAGCAAGCTCCCCTTATTCAGCAGTGGTCAAATCCAGCAACTAATGAAGGAGCCGATACTCCAAGATAAGCGCAGCGAACATGTCCGATTCTGCAAGTTTGCAGCAGAGCTGATCGAAAGGGTCTCTGGGAAGCCCCTGCTGATGGGCAGTGACGTATCATTGGCACGACTGCAGAAAGCAGATGTGGTGGCGCAGTCTCGTATTTCGTTCCCGGAGAAGGAACTCTTGGTGTTAATTCGCAACCATCTAATTTCCAAAGGGCTACAGGAAACAGCGACGGCTTTGACTCGGGAGGCGGACCTGCCTATGACCGCAGCATCGCACTCCTCGTCCTTCCTGCCAGCTGCCACCACTCAGCCACCAGCTACGTCTTCACCTGTTACGCTGCCGCGGACCCCACGCCTCCCTGCCCGCTTGTCTACCAGTTCTTTGTGCCCGCACCCGCCATCTCGCACCCAGCTGCCCCCTCAGTTGTCATCGCCTGTCCCAGCCTCTACAGGTTCCCCTGTAATTGGTCGTATCAGCTTTGTACGAGAGCGCCAGTCGCCCTGTAATGGAAAGCGATCACGTGTCCTGAGACAGAAGTCCGACCACGGGGCCTACAGCCAGAGCCCTGCCATCCGAAAACAGCTGGAGCGGCACGTGCCTTCCCCACCCACCCTGGACAGTATCATGACAGAATATCTACGGGAGCAGCACGCTCGTTGTAAGAACCCAGTTGCCATTTGCCCTCCCTATTCCCTGTTTACCCCTCACCAATGTCCAGAGCCCAAGCAACGCAGACAAGCACCAACCAATTGCACTTCACGCCTGACTCGCCGCGCCGCCTTCCCGAAATATGGGGGTGTGGATGGAGGCTGCTTTGACCGACACCTCATATTCAGCAGGTGATAATGGTATGGGAACGGCCCGTGTATAGGATGATTCGTTCTGTACTCACCGCTTCTATCTACTCTCTTCTACCAGGTTCCGTCCAATCTCTGTTTTCAGAGAAGCCAATGAGGATGAAAGCGGCTTCACCTGTTGTGCCTTCTCAGCTCGAGAACGTTTCCTGATGTTGGGCACGTGCACAGGGCAACTCAAGCTGTATAATGTGTTCAGCGGGCAGGAAGAAGCCAGCTACAATTGCCACAACTCTGCCATAACTCACCTGGAGCCGTCACGGGTAGGTACCTGCTGCCCTGCCCACGTGTCGCTCCTGTGTGTCCGGTCAGCAGGTATCTAGTTCCTTGTCTTCCACCGTCCACCTCCACGCCTGCGCCCCTCATCTTTTAACATGTCTGTTCCCACAGGATGGATCCCTTCTTCTCACTGCTGCCACATGGAGTCAGCCGCTTTCTGCGTTATGGGGCATGAAGTCCGTCTTTGACATGAAGTGAGTGTGGGTTTCGGGTAGGCGGTGGAGGTCCCTCCGTTCTTAGTGTCGCTATCCCCGGACCTCACTCTGTCTTGTTGGATTTCCAGGCATTCGTTTACTGAGGATCATTATGTGGAGTTTAGTAAACTGTCCCAGGACCGTGTCATCGGCACCAAGGAAGACGTGGCTCATGTGAGTTATTAGCAGCTCTGGAGGCCACTCAGCCTGGCCTGTACGTCCTAGAACGAGGAACACGGTGCACAGAAACTGGCGGTAATGAGATCCAAGCTGGCAGATGATTCTCATAATCACAAATGGGTAAAAGTGCTTGTGCAAACCAGGAACGCTGCAACTTTCCTCTAGTGAAAAAGCCTCTCTGTTCTCAAGAACAGAGGCATTTTTAATTCTCTTGTTTACTACTTGTTCACGATCACCTCTGTGATGTATCAGCAGTGACCGGTTTCCTGAGCATGGAGTTTGTGTGTGCTGGTGAAATCTATAGCAAATAGCTTGTACGCGCTGCTCTGAAGTTCACTGGATCGCTGTATCCGGCTGCTTCAGTCCCCCGAGCTCCTCTGATGCTGCCGAGGTAATGAGGTCTCTCTTTGCAGCATGGGAGAGTGTGACCCTCTGGTCCAGACTGTCGGCCATCAGGAGTTCATGTCCCCCAACAAGAAGGAAAATGAGGTGGTGCGGTCCTAAAGAGACATGATGAGACTGACCTTTAATGTGTGCGGGCCCTTGCATCGCTCATCGGCCCCTAGACTTGTGTGCTGCTCAGGATAGTAGTTTTCGGGAAGGTTCACACTCAGCAGGTTTAGTTACTTCATATAAGTGAATAGAATTTGTGAACCTCATAGCCGTTCAAATATGACCCCTCCAGATGGATTGTACGGGTTCACAGAAATCATTGGCTTAGCAATTATTTCCCCTTGTTCTGAATAACCTGAGCCGCGGCCAACACTTCTCTTCGACAGCCACAATGAAAAGTTCTGCAACTTTCTAGTATACATTGGGTGTCACCGTTTTCAATATTTCTGCTTGCTGAAAATTGAATCTGACCTTGAGGGTGCACCACATTTCTCTGCAATGCTCTGTAAGCGAAGGACACACAGAGGACTGGATTTACACTTTCCATCATGCAGGGATTAGGTTTTATTAATGGTCTCCTCTCTGGTCCAGCTTGTTACGGTTCTCTGCAGGCGACTACTCGACAATTCTCTGCTGCAGTTGTCTTATGTATTTACCCTCGGTATCTCCTACAGATTTATGACATCCAGACGGGACAGAAATTGCTGACTTTATATAATCCGGACCTGGCCAATAACTACAAGCGTAACTGCGCCACCTTCAACCCCACGGACGACCTGGTACTGAATGACGGGTCCTATGGGACGTACGCTCCACTCAAGCCATTCACAAGTTTGACAAGTTCAACATGAACATCAGCGGGGTTTTCCATCCGAACGGCCTGGAGGTCATAGTCAACACCGAGATTGTATCCTCTGCCGAGTCACCGCACTGGCCTCTCGTGTAGTTTTCAGTATCACTGCTTGCTGTCGGAGAATAGGAACAATTTAGAAGCAGAAACTGCACCATAGACGCCATTCAGTTGTAATGATGTCACTATTGGGTCAAGATTGTTTGTTTTTCAAGCAGAGATCTTGAAAATAGCGATGGATTGTGTCCAGTCTGGAAAGTTGCAGAACTTTTCCCTACATATGATTTTATTTCTTGTGATGTGGTTTGAGTTTATTTCCGTAACTGTGCTGAAGTGGGACCTGCGAACCTTCCACCTCCTGCACACGGTGCCAGACCTGGATCAGTGCCGCGTGGTGTTCAATAACACGGGGACGGTGATGTATGGAGGTGAGCGCACGAAGCAGCCGCTGCGTCTCCTCTTATGTCCTTCTGCCCTGTGACGTCTGTATCTTCTGTTCTGGCAGCCATGCTGCAGGCCGACGATGAGGACGACCTCCTAGAAGAGAAGATGAAGAGTCCGTTTGGTTCCTCTTTCCGCACATTTAACGCCACAGATTACAAACCCATCGGTGAGTGTCTTGACAAACCAGGGAGGATTTCCAGGCACAAAGCCACATCTGATGTCTTCAAAAGCAGTAACATTCCCCAGATTATCAGCCAAAACCTGAACACCGGTGCAGTCTCGCACCATTGTCCGTGCCATGATGGACAGGAAGTGCCAAGAGGTGTTGGTCCCTAGGGCCATGTTATCAGCCGCAGGAGGGCAATCACCAGTAGAGGCGCCCCACAGTGACAGTCATCTGCCCCCCATGGAGTGCCCCCCTGCGGGGATTGTGATCTCCCCGATATTCTACAGCAATATGATATCCTATTTCCCTTTTATTTTTGACTTCTATTTAATCCTTATTTTTTTAAACATATGAAAAAAAACAACAATGTCTCCGTGAGGTTTTTTTTTTTGCAAATTCATGAGCCACAAAGACATCGTGGAAACGTGAACATCTCCATAACCTACAATTGATAGGTCGGACGTGTGAATGAGACACAGACCTTTTTTCCTTTTTTTTTTTCTGAACCTAATTGTGTCATTTACTCTTCAGCCACCATTGACGTGAAGAGGAACATATTTGACCTGTGCACCGACACCAAAGACTGCTACCTGGCTGTCATAGAGGTGTGTGGGGGTCTGCGCTGCGATGGTACAGGGGGCTGTGCATTGTTACCTGGCTGTCATAGAGGTGTTTGGGGGTCTGCGCTGCGATGGTACAGGGGCTGTGCATTGCTACCTGGCTGTCATAGAGGTGTGTGGGGTCTGCGCTGCGATGGTACAGGGGCAGTGCATTTATTTTTGTATTAATCTGTGATATTTTTGATCTCAGAACCAAGGAACAATGGATTCCCTGAACATGGACACCGTCTGTCGGCTCTATGAGGTCGGGAGGCAGCGGCTGGCAGAGGATGAGGACGAGGAGGAGGATCAGGTAGGGGAACATCTCCGCTGCAGGTCTACTAGGACTATATTTTGGCCTCCATTGTCTCATACTTTGGGGAATGTGATCAGGTTCTGATACAGGAGAATGGACAGGAGCGAGATTCCTGGTGAGTTCTCAGCTTGATTCACGTTGAGGTGTCTAATTTGTGGTCCCTCACTTTTAGGAAGAGGAAGAACAAGAAGACGAGGAGGATGATGATGATGACGATGACTCTGATGATCTGGGACCTCTCTGGATGCCGAACTGGAAGAAGAGGAGGCAGGGAGCAGGCGGGAGAGGATGGAGAGAACGACTTCTCCCCATCCGATGATGAAGAACTTGCCAATCTGCTGGAGGATGAAGAAGATGATGGTGACGATGATGATGGTCACGATGAAGACTCGGACATTGACCCAGAAGTGGAGATGATACTCGGAGACTGTAAGTAGTGGTCATCCCAACTCCTTCATGTATGAGGACCATAATTCCACCACCACAAAATGTGTACTAATATCTGCAAAAAGGGACTGATTCTCAGTGATGTCACCGCTGATCTCTAGTGATGGATAGGAGGCATTCTCAGTGATGTCACCGCTGATCTCTAGTGACGGATAGGAGGCATTCTCAGTGATGTCACCACTGATCTCTAGTGATGGATAGGAGACATTCTCAGTGATGTCACCGCTGATCTCTGGTGATGGATAGGAGGCATTCTCAGTGATGTCACCTCTGATCTCTAGTGATGGATAGGAGACATTCTCAGTGATGTCACCTCTGATCTCTAGTGATGGATAGGAGACATTCTCAGTGATGTCACCGCTGATCTCTGGTGATGGATAGGAGACATTCTCAGTGATGTCACCCCTGATCTCTAGTGATGGATAAGAGACATTCTCAGTGATGTCACCGCTGATCTCTGGTGATGGATAGGAGGCATTCTCAGTGATGTCACCTCTGATCTCTAGTGATGGATAGGAGACATTCTCAGTGATGTCACCTCTGATCTCTAGTGATGGATAGGAGACATTCTCAGTGATGTCACCTCTGATCTCTAGTGATGGATAGGAGACATTCTCAGTGATGTCACCGCTGATCTATGGTGATGGATAGGAGGCATTCTCAGTGATGTCACCGCTGATCTCTGGTGATGGATAGGAGGCATTCTCAGTGATGTCACCACTGATCTCTGGTGATGGATAGGAGGCATTCTCAGTGATGTCACCTCTGATCTCTAGTGATGGATAGGAGACATTCTCAGTAATGTCACATCTGATCTCTGGTGATGGATAGGAGGCATTCTCAGTGATGTCACCTCTGATCTCTAGTGATGGATAGGAGGCATTCTCAGTGATGTCACCTCTGATCTCTAGTGATGGATAGGAGGCATTCTCAGTGATGTCACCTCTGATCTCTAGTGATGGATAGGAGGCATTCTCAGTGATGTCACCGCTGATCTCTGGTGATGGATAGGAGGCATTCTCAGTGATGTCACCTCTGATCTCTGGTGATGGATAGGAGACATTCTCAGTGATGTCACCTCTGATCTCTAGTGATGGATAGGAGGCATTCTCAGTGATGTCACCTCTGATCTCTAGTGATGGATAGGAGGCATTCTCAGTGATGTCACCGCTGATCTCTGGTGATGGATAGGAGACATTCTCAGTGATGTCACCTCTGATCTCTAGTGATGGATAGGAGACATTCTCAGTGATGTCACCTCTGATCTGTGGTGATGGATAGGAGGCATTCTCAGTGATGTCACCTCTGATCTCTAGTGATGGATAGGAGACATTCTCAGTGATGTCACCTCTGATCTCTGGTGATGGATAGGAGGCATTCTCAGTGATGTCACCTCTGATCTCTGGTGATGGATAGGAGGCATTCTCAGTGATGTCACCGCTGATCTCTGTGATGGATAGGAGGCATTCTCAGTGATGTCACCTCTGATCTCTAGTGATGGATAGGAGGCATTCTCAGTGATGTCACCGCTGATCTATAGTGATGGATAGGAGGCATTCTCAGTGATGTCACCGCTGATCTCTGGTGATGGATAGGAGGCATTCTCAGTGATGTCATCGCTGATCTCTGGTGATGGATAGGAGGCATTCTCAGTTATGTCACCGCTGATCTCTAGTGATGTATAGGAGACATTCTCAGTGATGTCACCGCTGATCTCTAGTGATGGATAGGAAGGAGGCATTCTCAGTGATGTCACCGCTGATATCTAGTGATGGATAGGAGACATTCTCAGTGATGTCACCTCTGATCTCTGGTGATGGATAGGAGGCATTCTCAGTGATGTCACCTCTGATCTCTAGTGATGGATAGGAGACATTCTCAGTGATGTCACCGCTGATCTCTAGTGATGGATAGGAGACATTCTCAGTGATGTCACCGCTGATCTGTGGTGATGGATAGGAGGCATTCTCAGTGATGTCACCTCTGATCTCTAGTGATGGATAGGAGGCATTCTCAGTGATGTCACCTCTGATCTCTGGTGATGAATAGGAGACATTCTCAGTGATGTCACCTCTGATCTCTAGTGATGGATAGGAGGCATTCTCAGTGATGTCACCTCTGATCTCTAGTGATGGATAGGAGGTATTCTCAGTGATGTCAACTTGATCTCTAGTTAGTGATGGATAGGAGCATCTCAGTGATGTCACCGCTGATCTCTGTGATGGATAGGAGGCATTCTCAGTGATGTCACCGCGATCTCAGGTGATGGATAGGAGGCATTCTCAGTGATGTCACCTCTGATCTCTAGTGATGGATAGGAGGCATTCTCATGATGTCACCGCTGATCTCTAGGTGATGGATAGGAGGCATTCTCAGTGATGTCACCGCATGATCTCTGTGATGGATAAGAGGCTTCTCAGTATGTCACCCGTTCTCTGGTGAGGAATAGGAGGCATTTTAATGATGTCCACCGCTGATCTCTAGTGATGGATAGGAGGCATTCTCAGATGTCACCGCTGATCTTGGGGGGGATAGGAGGCATTCTCAGTGATGTCCCCGGATCTCTGGGGATGGGGTGGAAGCTTTCGTGATGTCCCCGCTGATCTTGGGGATGGATAGGGGGGCAATTTCATATGTCAACCCCTGATCTTTGTGATGGATAGGAGGCATTCTCAGTGAATTTTCACCGCTGATTCTAGTGATGGATAGGGGGCATTCTCAGTGATGTCACCCCTGATTTCTGGGGATGTTAGGAAGGGATCTCAGTGATGTCACCGCTGATCTCTGGGGATGGATAGGGAGGCATTCTCAGTATGTCACCACTGATCTTTAGTGATGGATAGGGGGCATTCTCAGTATGTCACCGCCCGATCTCTAGTGATGGATAGGGGCATTCTTGATGTCACCGCTGATCTCAGGGGATGGATAGAGGGATTCTTGTGATGGGGGGGCCCCTGATTTTCTAGTGTGGGGTAGGAGGCATTCTCAGTATTTTCACCGCTGATCTCTAGTGTGGATAGGAGGCATTTTCAGTGATGTCACCTGATCTCTGGTGATGGATAGGAGGCCCTTCTCAGTGTTGTCACCCCTGATCTCTTGTGATGGATAGGAGGCATTCTCAGTGATGGGCACCCTGATCTCAGGGGATGGAAAGGAGGCATTCTCATTTGTCACCCCTCTGGTGATGGATAGAGGCACCCCAAGTGATGTCACCTTGATCTCGGTTTATGGAAGGGGCATTCTCAATGATGTCAAAAGTGATCTTCTGGGGATGGATAGGAGGCATTTTCAGTGATGTCAACCCCTGATTTTCAAGGGGATGGAAAAAGGAAAGGGTTCTCATCATGTCATTCCCCTGTGATGGATAAAAGGGGGCAATCCCAGTGATGTACACTGATCTCAGGTTGTGGATAGGAGGGTTCTCATATAGTCAAGCTGATCTCTGGGGATGGATAGGAGCATTCTCAGGGGATGTCACCGCTGATCTCTAGTGATGGATAGGAGGATTCGGATGTCACCGCTGAAACTCGGTGATGGATAGGAGCATTCTAGTCAGTAACTCTGGGGATGGGTAGAGCATTTTCAGTGATGTCACCCTGATTCGGTGATGGGTAGGAGGCATTTCAATGATGTAACCGCTGATCTCTGGTGATGGATAGGAGGGCATTCTCAGTGATGTCACCTCTGGTGATGGATAGGAGGCATTCTCAGTGATGCTCACTCTGGTGATGGATAGGAGGCATTCTCGTGATGATCCTTTGGTGATGGATAGGAAGGCATTCTCAGTGATGTCACCTCTGGTGATGGGATAGGAGGAACATTCTCAGTGATGTCATCTCTGATCTCTGGAGATGGATAGGAGGCATTACTCAAGTGATGTCACCTCTGATCTCTGGTGATGAATAGGATACATTCCAGTGATGCTCTACCTCTGCTCTCTGGCTGATGGTAGGCGGCATTCTCGTGATGTCACGAGATCTCTGGTGATGGATAGGAGGCACCTCAGTGATGTCACCGCGATCTTGGTGATGGATAGGTGGCATTTCTTCAGTATGTCACCGCAGATCTCTGCGTTGATGGAAGGAGGCATTCTCAGTCATGTCACTTGATCTATGGTAATGGGATAAGAGGACATTCTCAGTGATGTTCACCATGATCTCTAGTGAGGTTAGGGGCATCTCAGTGATAGTCACCGGTGATCTCTAGTGATGGCTAGGAGGCATTCTTAGTGATGTCACCTCCTGATCTCTAGTGAGGATAGAGGCCATTCTCCAGTGATGTCACCTCTGATCTCTGGTTGATGGTAGGAGACATTCTAGTGATGTCACCACTGATCTTGGTCATGGAATAGGAGACATTCTCCAGTGAGGTCACCACTGATCTATCGGTGGCTGGATAGAGAGGCATTCTCTGAATGATGTCACACTGATCTCTGGTGATGGTTAGGAGCATTATCAGTGATGGGGTCCCCGCAGATCTCTGGTGATGGATAGGGAGCATTCTCAGTGATGTCACCTCTGGTGGATTGGATAGGAGCCATTC
>JARQOD010000009.1:67796928-67944339 GCA_033576555.1 Oophaga sylvatica | reverse complement strand
GGGGATAAGACACAATGTAACAGCAGAATAGTGATGCAGCTTGGAGGATAAGACACAATGTAACTGCAGAATAGTGGGCTCCAAGCTCCCATCACCATAAAGCCCTGACACACGTAGGTGAAACAGAAAAACTTGGACCCTCGGAACAGCTCACCCAAACCCAACTGACCAGAACACCAATCACAAAACCTGACAAAAGCCGAAATCAGGAAGATGGTAGACGAAGGCCAGGAGAGGTATGTCAGTGACGGGAAAAGAACGACATCATCAGCTCCCAGAAACTGACCATGTACCGGAGTCTACAGAGGAGAACTACAGTCTGGCCCCATACCCGGAGAAACTCCCGGACCCCAGAGACCACCAGATCCTGAGCCGGTATAGATCAGTGCTCACAGTCTGGCCATCGAATCCGGCGACACAGGCAGAGCTACAAGCCCAGGGAGGAAAGACTATGCCAAACACTGTGCCCAGGAGGCCATAGAGGACGAAACCCACTTCCTGCTACACTGCTCCAAATACTCAGCAGTGAGGGACACTCACTTCAGGAGACTCTCACATCTCTTCCCGGATTTCATCACCATGAAGGAGGAAGAGGAAACATTTTATCTTGCTGGGGAAGAAGAGAGAGCAGCGGAGATAGCAGCGCGGTATGTGAGCGAATGTCTAGGACTGCGAGAAAGAGAACTATGATAGGCCATGGACTTTTATAGCCCCACCTGGATCTGCCCCATTCCCCCCCCCCTATGCCATGGACTTCTATAGCCCCCACCCCGGATCTGCCCCATCACCCTCCCCATGCCATGGACTTCTATAGCCCCCACCGGATCTGCCCCCCTCACCCCTCCCTATGCCATGGACTTCTATAGCCCCACCCTGGATCTGCCCCATCACCCCTCCTATGCCATGGACTTCTATAGCCCCCACCCGGATCCGCCCCCATCCACTTTCCTATGCGTGGACTTTTTATAGCCCCCACCCCGGATCTGCCCCATCCCCCTCCCTATGCCATGGACTTCTATAGCCCCCACCCCCGGGTCTGCCCCCCATCACCCCTCCCTATGCCATGGACTTCCATAGCCCCCACCCTGGATCTGCCCCCATCACCCTCCCTATGCCATGGACTTCCATAGCCCCACCCTGGATCTGCCCCTACTCAACATCCCTATCCCTATCCCCTTTTGTACACTTGCTTTGGCAAAACTAATGTGTATTTAGTCCTGACAATAAAGCTTATTTGAATTGAATTGAGTGCAGCTCTGGAGGATAAGACACGATGTAACAGCAGAATAGTGACTGCAGCTCTGGAGGTGACTGGAGGATAAGACATGATGTAACAGCAGAATAGTGACTGCAGCTCTGGAGGATAAGACACGATGTAATTGCGCCATGTTCTGCCACCGATGAGTCATTTCCCGCAGATGGGAGACGGTTAATTCACGGAAAATGTTATTCCACCTGAATCATAGCCTTATTTCATTTAAAGGTCCAGCGTCCTCATTACCTCCAGCATCTGAGCCGGGATCTTGTACTTAATTATTATCTCGGGTAGGAAACCGGCATCAGATGTGAGTGAAGAGCGCCCCCACGTCACAGGCTCTACGGGGAACTGCAGGGCTGTGTTTTCGACTTACACATTTCGGTTGTCACATTTTGCCTTTTCAGTGTTTTCCTTCTTTAGTCGCCGTTTCTATAGTTACTGACAATAATAAACATTCTGTACATTGTTACATTATTAAATACATAAAGTTCCTGTAAAGCCGGAATATTCCCAGCGCTGCAAGATGTAGACTGGAGAATAAGGGGCAGAAGTGTGGAGAATAAGGGGCGGGAGTGCGGGGAATAAGGGGCGGGAGTGCGGGGAATAAGGGGCGGGAGTGCGGGGAATAAGGGGCGGGAGTGCGGGAATAAGGGGCGGGAGTGTGGAGAATAAGGGGCAGGAGTGTGGAGAATAAGGGGCAGGAGTGTGGAGAATAAGGGGCAGGAGTGTGGAGAATAAGGGGCAGGAGTGTGGAGAATAAGGGGCAGAAGTCTGGAGAATAAGGGGCAGAAGTCTGGAGAATAAGGGGCAGGAGTGTGGAGAATAAGGGGCAGAGTGTGGAGAATAAGGAGCAGGAGTGTGGAGAATAAGGGGCAGGAGTGTGGAGAATAAGGGGCAGAAGTCTGGAGAATAAGGGGTAGGATGTGGGAATAAGGGGCAGAAGTCTGGAGAATAAGGGGCAGAAGTCTGGAGAATAAGGGGCAGAAGTCTGGAGAATAAGGGGCAGAAGTCTGGAGAATAAGGGGCAGGAGTGTGGAGAATAAGGGGCAGAGTGTGGAGAATAAGGAGCAGGAGTGTGGAGAATAAGGGGCAGGAGTGTGGAGAATAAGGGGCAGAAGTCTGGAGAATAAGGGGTAGGAGTGTGGGGAATAAGGGGCAGAAGTCTGGAGAATAAGGGGCAGAAGTCTGGAGAATAAGGGGCAGAAGTCTGGAGAATAAGGGGCAGAAGTCTGGAGAATAAGGGGCAGGAGTGTGGAGAATAAGGGGCAGGAGTCTGGAGAATAAGGGGCAGAAGTCTGGAGAATAAGGGGCAGAAGTATGGAGAATAAGGGGCAGGAGTGTAGGGAATAAGGAGCAGGAGTGTGGAGAATAAGGAGCAGGAGTGTGGAGAATAAGGGGCAGAAGTCTGGAGAATAAGGGGAGGAAGTCTGGAGAATAAGGGGCGGAAGTCTGGAGAATAAGGGGCAGGAGTGTGGAGAATAAGGGGAGGAAGTCTGGAGAATAAGGGGCAGAAGTCTGGAGAATAAGGGGCAGAAGTCTGGAGAATAAGGGGCAGGAGTGTAGGGAATAAGGAGCAGGAGTGTGGAGAATAAGGAGCAGGAGTGTGGAGAATAAGGGGCAGGAGTCTGGAGAATAAGGGGAGGAAGTCTGGAGAATAAGGGGCAGGAGTGTGGAGAATAAGGGGCAGAAGTCTGGAGAATAAGGGGCAGGAGTGTGGAGAATAAGGGGCAGAAGTCTGGAGAATAAGGGGAGGAAGTCTGGAGAATAAGGGGCAGAAGTCTGGAGAATAAGGGGCAGGAGTGTGGAGAATAAGGGTCGGGAGTGTGGAGAATAAGGGGCAGAAGTCTGGAGAATAAGGGGCAGAAGTCTGGAGAATAAGGGGCAGGAGCGTGGAGAATAAGGGTCAGGAGTGTGGAGAAGAGGGTCAGGAGTGTGGAGAATAAGGGGCAGGAGTCTGGAGAATAAGGGGCAGGAATCTGGAGACTAAGAGGCAGGAGTGTGGAGAATAAGGGTCGGGAGTGTGGAGAATAAGTGGCAGGAGTGTGGAGAATAAGGGTCGGGAGTCTGGAGACTAAGAGGCAGGAGTGTGGAGAATAAGGGGCAGGAGTGTGGAGAATAAGGGGCAGAAGTCTGGAGAATAAGGGGCAGGAGTGTGGAGAATAAGGGTCGGGAGTGTGGAGAATAAGGGGCGGGAGTCTGGAGAATAAGGGGCAGAAGTCTGGAGAATAAGGGGCAGGAGCGTGGAGAATAAGGGGCAGGAGTGTGGAGAATAAGGGTCGGGAGTGTGGAGAATAAGGGTCAGGAGTGTGGAGAATAAGGGGCAGGAGTGTGGAGAATAAGGGGCAGGAGTGTGGAGAATAAGGGTCAGGAGTGTGGAGAATAAGTGGCAGGAGTGTGGAGACTAAGGGTCGGGAGTCTGGAGACTAAGAGGCAGGAGTGTGGAGAATAAGGGGCAGGAGTGTGGAGAATAAGGGGCAGAAGTCTGGAGAATAAGGGGAGGAAGTCTGGAGAATAAGGGGCAGAAGTCTGGAGAATAAGGGGCAGGAGTGTGGAGAATAAGGGTCGGGAGTGTGGAGAATAAGGGGCAGGAGTCTGGAGAATAAGGGGCAGAAGTCTGGAGAATAAGGGGCAGGAGCGTGGAGAATAAGGGGCAGGAGTGTGGAGAATAAGGGTCGGGAGTGTGGAGAATAAGGGTCAGGAGTGTGGAGAATAAGGGGCAGGAGTCTGGAGAATAAGGGGCAGGAGTGTGGAGAATAAGGGTCGGGAGTGTGGAGAATAAGGGTCGGGAGTGTGGAGAATAAGGGGCAGCAGTGTGGAGAATAAGGGGCAGGAGTCTGGAGACTAAGAGGCAGGAGTGTGGAGAATAAGGGGCAGGAGTGTGGAGAATAAGGGGCAGGAGTGTAGAGAATAAGGGGCAGGAGTGTGGAGAATAAGGAGCAGGAGTCTGAAGAATAAGGGGCAGGAGTGTGGAGAATAAGGGGCAGGAGTGTGGAGAATAAGGGGCAGGAATCTGGAGACTAAGAGGCAGGAGTGTGGAGAATAAGGGGCAGGAGTCTGGAGAATAAGGGGCGGGAGTGTGGAGAATAAGGGGCAGGAGTGTGGAGAATAAGGGGCAGGAATCTGGAGACTAAGAGGCAGGAGTGTGGAGAATAAGGGGCAGGACTAGGGAGAATAAGGGGCAGGAGTGGAGAATAAGGGGCAGGTGTTATGTTTCGGTAGCTGAGGAGTGCAGGTAAAAAAGGCAATACACCAGAGAAGTTGGAATCTATGAGATTGCAGTACCCTGACTAACCACAACAACTAGAGGCAGCCGTGGAGCGTTCCTACGTTGGTCCTAGACGCCTCGTCACAGCCTGAGAAACTAACTACACCTAAAGATAGAAAGAGGAAAGCTATCTGCACCGGAGCAGAACCCCAAAGATAATAGGAAGCCCCCAAACATGTAATGGCGGTTAGACATGATGAAATACTGACACAGAAAGAAAATAGTATGAGCAAACGCTGGGGCCCAAACTAACTAAATAGAAAAGGATAGGAAGGGTACTTACTGCAATCCCAGAAAACCTGAAAGGCACCAACTCTACTAATTTCAAAAACACCTGAGATCACACGACCTCTTCCACCTAAATTAGTTCTCTGGTGTAACAAAATCAAAACAGCAGCCACTGAAAAAACTGGAAAAAGCAAAAGTACAAACATCAGTGGCTGAACAAAACTGAGAGGGCAAAAGCCCCCGGAGGGGACCCTGAAGGCCCCCACAGAAGTGCAGGACAAAATGCAAAAATATAGCACAAACACAAAAGAAAAAAATGTCTTATCTGTTAGCAGGAGATGCAGACACGACACAGCAGGCTACAAGGGAAACAGGAATAAAGGATCCAGACCAGAACAATTGATCACCGGCAACCCTGATGGGAAGGTGACTCCCTTATATAAGACCAATCAGTAACACCTGATTCCCAGTCCTCACAATCTTCACTGGACAGACTAGCACCGCTTGTAACCACCAGAGGGAGCCTCTGCTCAGAACTCATCTCAAACCCATTCACAAAAGTACCCCCCCCTTGAGGAGGGGTCACCGAACCCTCATTTGAGCAACCAGGTCGGTCAGGATGAGTTCTATGATACGCACGGATAAGTCTCCTAGCATGGATGTCCGAAGCAAACACCCAAGAATTGTCTTCCTGACCATAACCTCTCCATTTAACCAAATACTGGAGTTTCCGTCTAGAAAAACGAGAATCTAATATTTTCTCAACCACATACTCCAGATTGCCCTCAACCAAAACAGGGTCAGGAGGCACAGCAGCAGGAACCACTGGCTCAACAAACCTCTTCAACAAGGACTTGTGGAACACGTTATGGATCTTAAATGTCCCTGGAAGAAGCAAACGAAAAGAAACAGGATTAATAATCTCCATGATCTTATAAGGTCCAATGAACCTAGGCTTAAATTTAGGAGATGCTACTCTCATAGGAATATTCTTTGAGGACAACCAGACCAAGTCCCCCACTTTAAACCGAGGACCATCAGTCCTATGCCGGTTAGCAAACCGCTGGGCCCTCTCCTGAGAGAGGGACAACCTCTCCACTACCTGGTCCCAAATCTGTTGCATACGCTCCACAACAGAGTCAACACCTGGACAGACAGAAGCCTCCGTCTGTCCTGAAGAAAATCGAGGTGTGAAACCCAGAATTACAAAAAATGGAGACATCAAAGTGGCAGAGCTAGCCCTATTATTAAGAGCAAACTCAGCCAAAGGCAAAAAAGAGACCAAGTCATCCTGATCAGCAGACACCACGCATCTTAGATAAGTCTCCAATGTCTGGTTTGTTCTCTCAGTTTGACCATTGGTCTGAGGATGAAATGCCGAGGAGAAAGACAATTGAACACCCAGTTTAGAACAAAAAGTCCTCCAAAATCTGGAAACAAACTGGACTCCTCTGTCAGACACAATGTTCTCAGGAATGCCGTGTAAACGAACCACGTGCTGAAGGAACAACGGCACCAATTCAGAGGAGGAAGGCAACTTAGGTAATGGCACAAGATGTATCATTTTGGAAAACCTATCACAAATTACCCAGATGGTGGTCATTCTCTGAGAAACAGGAAGGTCGGAAATGAAATCCATAGAGATATGGGTCCATGGTCTCTTGGGCACAGGCAATGGCATCAACAAACCACTAGAGCGAGAGCAAGGCTTGGAGCGAGAGCAAGTCCCGCAGGACTGCACAAATTCCCTGACATCACGAGACAAGGTAAGCCACCAAAAGGACCGACTAACCAAGTCTCTGGTACCAAAAATTCCGGGATGCCCAGCCAATGCGGAACAATGAATCTCAGACATCACACTCTTTTTCCATGGTCCGGGACAAACAATTTTCCAACAGGGCAGCGCTCGGGCCTATCCTCCTGACACCCCTCCAGAGCAAGTCTCAAATTGGGCGAGATGGCGGAAAGAACTACACCCTCTTTCAAAATAACAGAAGGATCAGATAACTCAGGAGAGTCCGCAAGGAAACTGTCACGCGGTCTTATGATATGTGTACGATGTCAGTAAACTATTCTTAAAAGAACAACACTCTATACAACATATAGATTAGCAACATCAGCATGTAAATATAGAATAGATTTACCTGACACGATATCCGTTGAACTCAGGGTTAATCTTGAGGACTTGATACACTGTCACAGGAAAGAGGAGGACCGGGGGTCTAACCTGACCCTAAACTGGGGTCCTAACTAATCCCTCACCTTGGAGGTACTGATAATGGTTCAGAGGTCCAAGTCTCCAGCCTAACCCTGTCTCCTATCAGTCCCTGAACCCTGTAATCAGTCCTAAGAAGGATTCTGATTACCACCAAAGGGATATGGGCTGATCTCTGCTAAATACACAGATTAGACATATAGGACAGACTGGAGAAAACACAGACTTGCATACACACTCAAACACAGAAGGAACATAAATGATCTGGGATATTAAACTCTAAGCAAGGTGAGCTTAAAACAACTAAGGAGCTCTTTAACTTAAGTCTATACAGATACAATCCTATCTGTGGTCTGCATGAAGAATTTCACTGGCAACTCCCAACACAGACAACCAGAGATTTAAAGGAAACCAATCAACAAATAATTAATTGCAGCCGGAAGAAACTGCACCCAGTCCCAGAACTGAGCACAGACAGAATTAACTCCCTAACTGCCAAACACAAAGAAACAGCAACTCAGCTGTGAGAAGTCAGAATGTGCAACCGCGACGATCTTCGTGGCGATCCACACATGACAGTACCCCCCCTTCTACGAGGGGCCTCCGGACCCTCAGGGCCAGGTTTGCCCGGGTGAGTTCTGTGGAAGGTCCGCACCAAACGATCTGCGTTAATGTCAGACGCAGGAACCCACGTCCTCTCCTCTGGACCATACCCCTTCCAATGCACCAAGTACTGAAGGGACCGGCGATTCAGACGTGAGTCAATGATCTTTGACACTTGAAACTCCAAGTTACCATTGACCACCACTGGAGGAGGAGGTAGAGGTGATGGTATGACTGGTGCCACGTACCTCTTAAGTAATGACTTGTGGAACACATTATGAATTTTAAACGTAGGAGGGAGGTCCAGACGAAATGCCACAGGATTAATTATGGAACTGATCCTGTACGGCCCGATGAATCTGGGGCCCAGCTTCCAGGAGGGAACTTTAAGTTTTATATTCCTGGTAGACAACCATACCAGATCGTTCACATTCAGATCTGGACCAGAAACTCTCCTCCTATCAGCCATACGTTTATAACGGTTCCCCATAGCACTCAGATTATTCAATACACCTCTCCACACTGAAGCAAGTGACGACGAGAAACGCTCCTCCTCAGGAACCCCAGAAGGGCCCCCCCCATTGAAAGTACAAAACTGGGGATGAAAACCATATGCCCCAAAAAAACGGGGATTTACCAGTGGACTCGCTCCGCCTGTTGTTAAGAGCGAACTCTGCCAGAGGCAAGAAAGAAGACCAGTCCTCCTGGTTCTCTGAGACAAAACACCGAAGATAAGTCTCTAAGCTCTGATTCAGACGCTCTGTCTGACCATTGGTCTGCGGATGAAAAGCCGAGGAAAATGACAATTGCATCCCCGACGTAAACAAAATGCCCTCCAAAACTTGGACACAAACTGAGACCCCCTATCTGACACCACATCAGAAGGCAACCCATGAAGTCTCACAATCTCCCCAATGAACACCTGCACCAGAGTTTTAGCATTAGGGAGGGCAGGAAGAGCAATGAAATGTGCCATCTTACTGAACCTGTCAACAACCACCAGTATGACAGTCTTCCCTGACGACTGAGGAAGGTCCGTGATGAAGTCCATAGACAAATGAGTCCATGGACGCTCCGGAAGTTTCAAGGGTAAGAGGGTCCCAGACGGACGGGTATGAGGGGTCTTAGAGCGAGCACAAACCCCACAGGACGCGACAAAAGTTAAAACATCTTTATTAACGTTAGGCCACCAAAACCGGCGAGAAAGGAGATCTAAAGTAGCCTTACTCCCTGGATGTCCTGCTAAAGCAGAATTATGATGTGCCTCAATAACCTTTTGTCTCAACTGATTCGGGACAAACAGTCTCCCTGGAGGTCCTGCAGGGGCGTCCCCCTGAGCCTCTAATACCTCCTCCTCAAGCTCAGAACATACAGCCGACACTACCACCCCCTCCTGAAGGATAGGAATCGGGTCATCCATTTTCCCGGCCCCTGGGAAACTGCGAGACAAGGCATCCGCCTTAACATTCTTAGATCCAGGGAGATAAGTGACAACAAAATTAAACCTGGTAAAAAACAACGACCATCGAGCTTGTCTGGAATTCAGACGCTTAGCAGATTCCAAATACAGCAGGTTCTTGTGATCAGTAATGACGGTGACCGGGTGGACTGCCCCCTCCAAAAAGTGACGCCATTCTTCAAAAGCTAACTTAATGGCCAAAAGTTCCCTATTGCCGATATCATAATTCCTTTCGGCGGACGACAATTTTTTAGAAAAGAAAGCGCACGGATGCCATTTACCAGGGGACGGACCCTGGGACAATATTGCACCCACCCCTACGTCAGACGCGTCCACCTCCACAACGAACGGCTGTGATGCATCTGGTTGGATGAGAACGGGTGCCGAAGCAAAACATTTTTTCAAAGAGGAAAAAGCTTGGCAAGCTTTGTCCGACCATTTAGAAAAATCCGTCCCTTTTCTTGTCATGTCAGTGAGAGGTTTGACAACAGATGAGAAATTACAAATAAATTTCCGGTAGTAGTTAGCAAACCCCAGAAAACGCTGCAGAGCCTTAAGATCCTCTGGCTGATCCCATTCAAGCACTGCTCTCACCTTTTCAGGGTCCATACGGAAACCGGAGGCTGACACCAAAAACCCAAAAACTGAAGTTCCTGTACGGCGAATACACACTTTTCCAGTTTGGCGTATAGTTTATTGTCTCGCAAGATCTGCAACACCTGTCTCACATGCTCCTGGTGAGACACAAGATCTGGTGAGTAAATTAAAATGTCATCCAAATATACGACCACAAACACCCCCACAAGGTGACGAAAAATGTCATTAACAAAATGTTGGAATACTGCTGGTGCAGTAGTCAGACCAAAAGGCATGACTAGGTTTCATAATGTCCCTCCGGTGTGTTAAACGCCGTTTTCCACTCATCCCCCTCTTTTATCCTAATCAGATTATACGCCCCCCTGAGATCCAATTTAGAAAACCATTTGGCGCCAACAATTTGATTGAAGAGATCAGGAATCAGAGGGAGTGGATACGGATCTCGAACAGTAATCCGATTAAGTTCGCGGAAATCCAAGCAAGGGCGTAGGCCTCCATCTTTCTTCTTCACAAAGAAGAACCCCGCGGCCACTGGGGAAGATGAAGGTCTAATATGCCCTTTGGCCAGACTTTCAGAAATATAATCTTTCATAGCCTGCCTCTCAGGACCCGAAAGATTATACAACCTAGCTTTAGGTAACTTAGCATCAGGAAGTAAATTAATAGAGCAGTCATACACGCGATGAGGAGGCAACTCCTGACACCCCTCCTCAGAGAAAACATCCCCAAAGTCCTCCAAAAAAGGAGGCAAAGTACTAGGCACGACCGCACTGATGACTGTGTTCATGCAGTTACTTTTGCAAAACTCCCCCCATTGGCTTATTTCTCTGGACTGCCAATTAATCACAGGGTTATGTTTAACCAACCAAGGAAGTCCCAACACAATAGGAGTAGGTAGACCCTCCAACACATAACAAGATAATAGTTCCCTATGTATCGCCCCTACCCGAAGGTCAATGTTATGAACCTCATGAACAAAGCTACCTTGGCCGAGAGGCCTGGCGTCAATGGAGAATATAGGGATCGGTTTGACCAATACACTCAGATGCATACCTTGAGCCTGAGCAAACTGAGCGTCAACCAGATTAGCCCCGGAACCACTATCAAGAAGAACAGAAAATCTCTCCACTCTCGTACCAACCACCACCTCCACTGGTACAAGGAACTGAGAAGAACTAGCGGACGAAATACATACTCCCAGGTTGTCGTCCACCACACAACCTGGGATTAACAGTTTTCCGGCGACTTTTTGCTCAACAAGGCATGGGATGGACATCCCCCAACAAAATGTCCCTCTTTCCCGCAGAAGAAACACCTTCTAGTCCTGCGGCGTACCGCCAATCCCCTCCTACGAAATGATGTCCCTCCCAACTGCATAGGCTCATCCGAACAGACAAGGGGAACCTCAACATAAGGGACTTTAGTGGTAGGTGGAGTAACAACAGGGGGCGGAGTTACCTCACCCTCTCCCGGAGCCGTCTATCAGTACGGATAGCGAGGGCCATAGCAGCCTCCAGTGATGGAGGAGAATCATACTGAGCCAAAACGTCTTTTAATTTGTCAGAAAGCCCATGACAAAACTGGCTCCTAAGAGCTGGGTCATTCCACTGAGTATCTGTGGCCCATCTACGGAACTCAGAAGCAAATTCCTCCGCCGGACGATCTCCTTGCTGTATCTTACGTAATTTTGTCTCAGCAAGAGAGACCCGATCTGGGTCATCATATACCAAACCCAGGGCAGTAAAAAATCGATCTACTGACTGTAGAGCCGGGGATCCCGGAGGAAGGGAGAAGGCCCAGGATTGAGGGTCCCCTTGTAGGAGCGAGATAACAATTCCCACTCTCTGCTCTTCACTCCCTGATGATCGAGGCCGAAGCCGAAAATACAATTTACATGCTTCCCGGAAGGTAAAAAATTTGTCTCGCCCACCAGTGAACCTGTCCGGGAGAGCTACTTTAGGTTCAAATCTGGTTTGCTCCGAGGGAGACAAAACTTTGGACTTAATGTCCGTCAGCTCCATGGATAATCCCTGCAACTGCAGAGCCAGCTGGGCTACTGGATCCATGGCAACTGGGAATAATTTTATAGGCCAGTGAAAATGTCACGCGGTCTTATGATATGTGTACGATGTCAGTAAACTATTCTTAAAGAACAACACTCTATACAACATATAGATTAGCAACATCAGCATGTAAATATAGAATAGATTTACCTGACACGATATCCGTTGAACTCAGGGTTAATCTTGAGGACTTGATACACTGTCACAGGAAAGAGGAGGACCGGGGTCTAACCTGACCCTAAACTGGGGTCCTAACTAATCCCTCACCTTGGAGGTACTGATAATGGTTCAGAGGTCCAAGTCTCCAGCCTAACCCTGTCTCCTATCAGTCCCTGAACCCTGTAATCAGTCCTAAGAAGGATTCTGATTACCACCAAAGGGATATGGGCTGATCTCTGCTAAATACACAGATTAGACATATAAGACAGACTGGAGAAAACACAGACTTGCATACACACTCAAACACAGAAGGAACATAAATGATCTGGGATATTAAACTCTAAGCAAGGTGAGCTTAAAACAACTAAGGAGCTCTTTAACTTAAGTCTATACAGATACAATCCTATCTGTGGTCTGCATGAAGAATTTCACTGGCAACTCCCAACACAGACAACCAGAGATTTAAAGGAAACCAATCAACAAATAATTAATTGCAGCCGGGAGAAACTGCACCCAGTCCCAGAACTGAGCACAGACAGAATTAACTCCCTAACTGCTAAACACAAAGAAACAGCAACTCAGCTGTGAGAAGTCAGAATGTGCAACCGCGACGATCTTCGTGGCGATGCACACATGACAGAAACTCCTCGAGAGGGCATCCGCCTTAACATTCTTAGTGCCAGGAAGAAAGGAAACCACAAAATTAAAACGTGTGAAAAACAAGGCCCACCTGGCCTGTCTAGGATTGAGTCGCTTGGCAGATTCCAGATAGACCAGATTCTTATGGTCCGTAAGGACCACCACCTGATGTTTGGCTCCCTCCAGCCAATGTCTCCACTCTTCAAAAGCCCACTTCATGGCCAATAACTCCCGATTACCCACGTCATAATTACGTTCAGTAGGAGAAAATTTTCGAGAGAAAAAGGCACAAGGGTTACTTTTAGAGGTCTCTGGATCTTTTTGGGACAAAACGGCACCTGCCCCAATTTCAGAGGCATCAACCTCCACCTGAAATGGCAGAGAAACATCAGGCTGCCGTAGAACAGGAGCAGAAGTGAATCTCTGCTTAAGTTCCTGAAACGCAGAGACTGCCTCAGGAGGCCAATTCACCACATCAGAACCCTTTCTGGTCAAATCAGTTAATGGTTTAACAATAACCGAGAAATTACCAATAAATTTACGATAAAAATTGGCAAAACCCAAAAATCTCTGAAGAGCCTTTAATGAAGTAGGTTGGACCCAATCACAGATGGCCTGAACCTTGACCGGGTCCATTTCAATAACAGATGGGGACAAAATGAATCCCAGAAATGAGATCCTCTGTACGCCAAAAAGACACTTTGATCCCTTCACATACAGAGCATTCTCTCTCAAAATCTGGAATACAGTTCGAACATGTTTCACATGAGAGTGTCATGTGTGCATTGCCACGAAGATCGTCGCGGTTGCACATTTTGACTTCTCACAGCTGAGCTGCTGTTTCTTTGTGCTTGGCAGCTAGGGAGTTAATTCTGTCTGTGCTCGGTGCTGGGACTGGGTGCAGTTTTTCCCGGCTGCAATTGATTATTTGTTGATTGGTTTCCTTTAAATTCCTGGTTGTCTGCTTGGGGAGTTGCCAGTGAAACCTTCATGCAGACCACAGATAGGAATGAATCTGTATAGACTTTAGTTGTGAGCTCCTTAGTTGTTCTAAGCTCAACTTGGTTAGAGTTTATTTCCCAGACCATTTATGTTCCTTTGGTGTTTGAGTGTGTATGCAAGCGAGTGTTATCCTGTCTGTCTTATATGTCTAATCTGTGTATTTAGCTGAGATCAGCCCATATCCCTTTGGTGGTAGTCAGGATCCTTCTTAGGACTGATTACAGGGTTCAGGGTCTGATAGGAGACAGGGTTAGGTTGGAGACTTGGACCTCTGAACCATTATCAGTACCTCCAAGGTGAGGGATTAGTTAGGACCCCAGTTTAGGGTCAGGTTAGATCCCGTTCCACCTCTTTCCTGTTTCAGCTCATCAAGTCCTCAAGATTAACCCTGAGTTCAGCAGATATCGTGTCAGGTAAATCTATTCTATACTTACATGCTGATGTTGCTATACTAGTTGTTGTATAGAGTGTGGTTCCTGTATTAATAGTTTACTGACATTGTATACATATCATTAGACAGCGTGACATTTTCACTGGCCATAAAAATTATCTCCAGTTACCATGGATCCAGTAGCCCAGCTGGCTCTGCAGTTGCAGGGATTATCCATGGAGCTGACGGACATTAAGTCCAAAGTTTTGTCTCCCCTGGAGCAAACCAGAGTTGAACCTAAAGTAGCTCTCCCGGACAGGTTCACTGGTGGGCGAGACAAATTTTTCACCTTCCGGGAGGCATGTAAATTGTATTTTCGGCTTCGGCCTCGATCATCAGGGAGTGAGGAGCAGAGAGTGGGAATTGTTATCTCACTTCTGCAAGGGGACCCTCAATCCTGGGCATTTTCCCTTCCTCCGGGATCCCGGCTCTACTGTCTGTAGATCAATTTTTTACTGCCCTGGGATTGGTATATGATGACCCAGATCGGGTCTCTCTTGCTGAGACAAAATTACGTAAGATACAGCAGGGAGATCGTCCGGCAGAGGAATTTGCTTCTGAGTTTCGTAGATGGGCCACAGATACTCAGTGGAATGACCCAGCTCTTAGGAGCCAGTTTTGTCATGGGCTTTCTGACAAATTAAAGGACGTTTTGGCTCAGTATGAGTCTCCTCCTTCTCTGGAGGCTGCTATGGCCTTAGCTATCCGTACTGATAGACGGCTTCGGGAGAGGGGTGAGGTAACCCCACTCCCTGTTGTTTCTCCACCTACCACTAAAGTCCCTTATGTTGAGGTTCCCCTTGTCTGTTCGGATGAGCCTATGCAGTTGGGAGGGACATCATTTCGTAGGAGGGGATTGGCGGTACGCCGCAGGACTAGATGTTTTTTCTGCGGGAAAGAGGGACATTTTGTTGGAGAATGTCCATCCCGTGCCTTGTTGAGCCAAAAGTCGCCGGAAAACTGTTAATCCCAGGTTGTGTGGTGGACGACAACCTGGGAGTATGTATTTCATCCGCCAGTTCTTCTCAGTTCCTTGTACCAGTGGAGGTGGTGGTTGGTACGAGAGTGGAGAGATTGTCTGTTCTTCTTGATAGTGGTTCCGGGGCTAATCTGGTTGACGCTCAGTTTGCTCAGGCTCAAGGTATGCATCTGAGTGTATTGGTCAAACCGATCCCTATATTCTCCATTGACGCCAGGCCTCTCGGCCAAGGTAGCTTTGTTCATGAGGTTCATAACATTGACCTTCGTGTTATGTTACGGTAGCTGAGGAGTGCAGGTAAAAAAGGAAATACACCAGAGCAGTTGGAATCTATGAGATTGCAGTACCCTGACTAACCACCGCAACTAGAGGCAGCCGTGGAGCGTTCCTACGATGGTCCTAGACGCCTCGTCACAGCCTGAGAAACTAACTACACCTAAAGATAGAAATAGGAAAGCTATCTGCCCCGGAGCAGAACCCCAAAGATAATAGAAAGCCCCCAAACATGTAATGGCGGTTAGACAAGAGGAAATACTGACACAGAAAGAAAATAGTATGAGCAAACGCTGGGGCCCAAACTATCTAAATAGAAAAGGATAGGAAGGGTACTTACTGCAATCCCAGAAAACCCTGAAAGGCACCAACTCTACTAATTTCAAAAACACCTGAGATCACACGACCTCTACCACCTAAATTAGTTCTCTGGTGTAACAAAAACAGCAGCCACTGAAAAAACTGCAAAAAGCAAAAGTACAAAACACAGTGGCTGGACTAAACTGAGAGGGCAAAAGCCCCCGGAGGGGACCCAGAAGGCCCCCACAGAAGTGCAGGACAAAATGCAAAAATATAGCAAAAACACAAAATAAGAAATTGTCTTATCTGATAGCAGGAAATGCAGACACGACACAGCAGGCTACAAGGGAAACTGGAAAGAAGGATTCAGACCAGAACAATTGATCACCGGCAACCCTGATGGGAAAATGATTCCCTTAAATAAGACCAATCAGTAACACCTGATTCCCAATCCTCACTAGTACCGCTTGTAACCACCAGAGGGAGCCTCTGCTCAGAACTCATCTCAAACCCATTCACAACAGTACCCCCCCCTTGAGGAGGGGTCACCGAACCCTCATTTGAGCAACCAGGTCGGTCAGGATGAGTTCTATGATACGCACGGATAAGTCTCCTAGCATGGATGTCCGAAGCAAACACCCAAGAATTATCTTCCTGACCATAACCTCTCCATTTAACCAAATACTGGAGTCTTCGTCTAGAAAAACGAGAATCCAATATTTTCTCAACCACATACTCCAGATTGCCCTCAACCAAAACAGGGTCAGGAGGCACAGCAGCAGGAACCACTGGCTCAACAAACCTCTTCAACAAGGACTTGTGGAACACGTTATGGATCTTAAATGTCCCTGGAAGAAGCAAACGAAAAGAAACAGGATTAATAATCTCCATGATCTTATAAGGTCCAATGAACCTAGGCTTAAATTTAGGAGATGCTACTCTCATAGGAATATTCTTTGAGGACAACCAGACCAAGTCCCCCACTTTAAACCGAGGACCATCAGTCCTATGCCGGTTAGCAAACCGCTGGGCCTTCTCCTGAGAGAGGGACAACCTCTCCACTACCTGGTCCCAAATCTGCTGCATACGCTCAACAACAGAGTCAACACCTGGACAGACAGAAGCCTCCGTCTGTCCTGAAGAAAATCGAGGGTGAAACCCAGAATTACAGAAAAACGGAGACATCAAAGTGGCAGAGCTAGCCCTATTATTAAGAGCAAACTCAGCCAAAGGCAAAAAAGAGACCCAGTCATCCTGATCAGCAGACACAAAGCATCTTAGATAAGTCTCCAATGTCTGGTTTGTTCTCTCAGTTTGACCATTGGTCTGAGGATGAAATGCCGAGGAGAAAGACAATTGAACACCCAGTTTAGAACAAAAAGTCCTCCAAAATCTGGAAACAAACTGGACTCCTCTGTCAGACACAATGTTCTCAGGAATGCCGTGTAAACGAACCACGTGCTGAAGGAACAACGGCACCAATTCAGAGGAGGAAGGCAACTTAGGTAATGGCACAAGATGTATCATTTTGGAAAACCTATCACAAATTACCCAGATGGTGGTCATTCTCTGAGAAACAGGAAGATCGGAAATGAAATCCATAGAGATATGGGTCCATGGTCTCTTGGGCACAGGCAATGGCATCAACAAACCACTAGAGCGAGAGCAAGGCTTGGAGCGAGAGCAAGTCCCGCAGGACTGCACAAATTCCCTGACATCGCGAGACAAGGTAGGCCACCAAAAGGACCGACTAACCAAGTCTCTGGTACCAAAAATTCCGGGATGCCCAGCCAATGCGGAACAATGAATCTCAGACATCACACTCTTTTTCCATTGGTCCGGGACAAACAACTTTCCAACAGGGCAGCGCTCGGGCCTATCCTCCTGACACCCCTCCAGAGCAAGTCTCAAATTAGGCGAGATGGCGGAAAGAACTACACCCTCCTTCAAAATAACAGAGGGATCAGATAGCTCAGGAGAGTCCGCAAGGAAACTCCTCGAGAGGGCATCCGCCTTAACATTCTTAGTGCCAGGAAGAAAGGAAACCACAAAATTAAAACGTGTGAAAAACAAGGCCCACCTGGCCTGTCTAGGATTGAGTCGCTTGGCAGATTCCAGATAGACCAGATTCTTATGGTCCGTAAGGACCACCACCTGATGTTTGGCTCCCTCCAGCCAATGTCTCCACTCTTCAAAAGCCCACTTCATGGCCAATAACTCCCGATTACCCACGTCATAATTACGTTCAGTAGGAGAAAATTTTCGAGAGAAAAAGGCACAAGGGTTACTTTTAGAGGTCTCTGGATCTTTTTGGGACAAAACGGCACCTGCCCCAATTTCAGAGGCATCAACCTCCACCTGAAATGGCAGAGAAACATCAGGCTGCCGTAGAACAGGAGCAGAAGTGAATCTCTGCTTAAGTTCCTGAAACGCAGAGACTGCCTCAGGAGGCCAATTCACCACATCAGAACCCTTTCTGGTCAAATCAGTTAATGGTTTAACAATAACCGAGAAATTACCAATAAATTTACGATAAAAATTGGCAAAACCCAAAAATCTCTGAAGAGCCTTTAATGAAGTAGGTTGGACCCAATCACAGATGGCCTGAACCTTGACCGGGTCCATTTCAATAACAGATGGGGACAAAATGAATCCCAGAAATGAGATCTTCTGTACGCCAAAAAGACACTTTGATCCCTTCACATACAGAGCATTCTCTCTCAAAATCCGGAACACAGTCCGAACATGCTTCACATGAGAGTCCCAGTCATTAGAAAAAATCAAGATATCATCCAAATAAACAATCAGAAACTTGTCCACAAAATCCCTGAAAATGTCATTCATGAAGGACTGGAAGACGGAAGGAGCATTAGTGAGCCCAAAGGGCATCACAAGGTACTCAAAATGCCCTTCAGGGGTGTTAAATGCCGTCTTCCATTCATCCCCGTGCTTAATGCGAATAAGGTTATACGCCCCCCTGAGGTCAAGCTTGGTAAACCAAGTAGCGTTTTTCACCCTGGAAAACAGGTCAGAAATCAAGGGTAACGGGTATTGATATTTCACAGTAATATTGTTCAAAAGACGATAATCAATACACGGCCTTAATGAACCATCTTTTTTGGCCACAAAGAAAAAACCGGCACCTAAGGGTGAAGAGGATGGTCTGATATGACCCTTCTCCAATGATTCCTTGATATAAGACCGCATAGCGTCATGTTCAGGTACAGACAAGTTAAAAAGGCGACCTTTAGGGAATTTACTACCTGGCACTAATTCAATAGCGCAGTCATAGCTCCTATGGGGAGGTAAGGATGCAGATTTACTTTCGCTAAACACATCAGAAAAATCAAACAAAAAGTCAGGAACATCCTGAGCCTGGGGGGAGGCAGAGAAAATAGGAGTGTTGGTATTAACACATTGGCAGCCCCAACTGGTTACAGACACAGATTTCCAATCCAAAACAGGATTATGAGACTGTAACCAAGGGAAACCCAGCACGATAATGTCATGCAGATTATATAGAACCAAAAATTTGCAGCACTCCTGGTGATCAGGTTCAACCCTCATTATCACCTGAGTAGAAAACTGGGGTTTATTCTCAGCCAAAGGGGTAGAATCGATCCCCAGTAGGGGAATAGACTTCTGTAGGGGTATCAAGGGAAATCCACAACGTTTAGCAAAATCATAATCCATCAGGTTAATAGCTGCTCCAGAATCAACGAAAGCCTGAGCAGAAAATGAGGACAGAGAGCATATCAGAGTGACAGTTAATAAAAACTTAGTCTGAACACCACCCAAGACAACTGAGCGTGCAAAACGTCTTCCCCGCTTAGGGCAGACTGAAATAGCATGAGAGGCATCACCACAGTAGAAACATAACCCATTGCGCTTTCGAAACTCATGACGCTGTGCCCCAGACACCACTCCATCACACTGCATGGGCTCAGCAGCTGGCTCACAAGGCAACACCACTCCACGCATACTTCTCCGCTCACGCAAACGTCTGTCAATTTGAATCGCTAATGACATAGAATCATTGAGACCAGAGGGGACAGGGAATCCCACCATAACATCCTTTACATTATCCGACAGACCCTTCCGGAAAAGGGCCGCCAAAGCGTCGTCATTCCACTTGGTCAGGACTGCCCACCTACGGAATCTCTGACAGTATAACTCAGCATCATCAAGCCCCTGATTTAATGGCAACAAGGCTTTTTCAGCTTGATCAGTGACATTAGGCTCATCGTACAATAACCCCAAAGCCTGAAAAAATGCATCAACATCACTCAAAACAGGATCCCCAGGTGTAAGGGAAAAAGCCCAATCCTGAGGATCGCCGCGCAGGAGAGAGATGACAATTTGAACCTGCTGCGCTGCGTTTCCTGAGGACTTAGATTTTAAGGCAAGAAACAATTTACAATTATTTTTGAAATTCTGAAACTTAGCTCGATCCCCTAAAAACAAATCTGGCATGGGGATCCTAGGTTCCACAACAGGCAACCTAGCAAGATATGCAGCAATACTCTGAACCTCAGTGGCAAGCTGATCCACACGGCCAGACAACTGTGCAAACTCCATTGGGAGAAAAGATCCTCCCCAGCACCCAGAGATACAGAGGGAAAAAAAAAAAAAAAAAAAAAATGCAACAAACAGAAAAATATCTCTGACAACTTTTCTTCCTTCAAAATATTTTTTCCCTTCTGTGAGTACCATACAATTTTTATGGCCGGTGATACTGTTATGTTACGGTAGCTGAGGAGTGCAGGTAAAAAAGGAAATACACCAGAGCAGTTGGAATCTATGAGATTGCAGTACCCTGACTAACCACCACAACTAGAGGCAGCCGTGGAGCGTTCCTACGTTGGTCCTAGACGCCTCGTCACAGCCTGAGAAACTAACTACACCTAAAGATAGAAATAGGAAAGCTATCTGCCCCGGAGCAGAACCCCAAAGATAATAGAAAGCCCCCAAACATGTAATGGCGGTTAGACAAGAGGAAATACTGACACAGAAAGAAAATAGTATGAGCAAACGCTGGGGCCCAAACTAACTAAATAGAAAAGGATAGGAAGGGTACTTACTGCAATCCCAGAAAACCCTGAAAGGCACCAACTCTACTAATTTCAAAAACACCTGAGATCACACGACCTCTACCACCTAAATTAGTTCTCTGGTGTAACAAAAACAGCAGCCACTGAAAAAACTGCAAAAAGCAAAAGTACAAAACACAGTGGCTGGACTAAACTGAGAGGGCAAAAGCCCCCGGAGGGGACCCAGAAGGCCCCCACAGAAGTGCAGGACAAAATGCAAAAATATAGCAAAAACACAAAATAAGAAATTGTCTTATCTGATAGCAGGAGATGCAGACACGACACAGCAGGCTACAAGGGAAACTGGAAAGAAGGATTCAGACCAGAACAATTGATCACCGGCAACCCTGATGGGAAAATGATTCCCTTAAATAAGACCAATCAGTAACACCTGATTCCCAATCCTCACTAGTACCGCTTGTAACCACCAGAGGGAGCCTCTGCTCAGAACTCATCTCAAACCCATTCACAACACCTTCGGGTAGGGGCAATACATAGGGAACAATTATCTTGTTATGTGTTGGAGGGTCTACCTACTCCATTGTGTTGGGACTTCCTTGGTTGGTTAAACATAACCCTGTGATTAATTGGCAGTCCAGAGAAATAAGCCAATGGGGTGAGTTTTGCAAAAGTAACTGCATGAACACAGTCATCAGTGCGGTCGTGCCTAGTACATTGCCTCCTTTTTTGGAGGATTTTGGGGATGTTTTCTCTGAGGAGGGGTGTCAGGAGTTGCCTCCTCATCGCGTGTATGACTGCTCTATTAATTTACTTCCTGATGCTAAGTTACCTAAAGCTAGGTTATATAACCTTTCTGGTCCTGAGAGGCAGGCTATGAAAGATTATATTTCTGAAAGTCTGGGTAAAGGGCATATTAGACCTTCATCTTCCCCAGTAGCCGCGGGGTTCTTCTTTGTGAAGAAGAAAGATGGAGGCCTACGCCCTTGCTTGGATTTCCGCGAACTTAATCGGATTACTGTTCGAGATCCGTATCCACTCCCTCTGATTCCTGATCTCTTCAATCAAATTGTTGGCGCCAAATGGTTCTCTAAATTGGATCTCAGGGGGGCGTATAATCTGATTAGGATAAAAGAGGGGGATGAGTGGAAAACGGCGTTTAACACGCCGGAGGGACATTATGAGAACCTTGTCATGCCTTTTGGTCTGACTACTGCACCAGCAGTATTCCAACATTTTGTTAATGACATTTTTCGTCATCTGGTGGGGCTGTTTGTGGTCGTATATTTGGACGACATTTTAATTTACTCGCCAGATCTTGTGTCTCATCAGGAGCATGTGAGACAGGTGTTGCAGATCTTGCGAGACAATAAACTATAACACCAAACTGGAGAAGTGTGTATTTGCCGTACAGGAACTTCAGTTTTTGGGTTTCTTGGTGTCAGCCTCCGGTTTCCGTATGGACCCTGAAAAGGTGAGAGCAGTGCTTGAATGGGATCAGCCAGAGGATCTTAAGGCTCTGCAGCGTTTTTTGGGGTTTGCTAACTACTACCGGAAATTTATTTGTAATTTCTCATCTGTCGTCAAACCTCTCACTGACATGACAAGAAAAGGGACGGATTTTTCTAAATGGTCGGACAAAGCTTGCCAAGCTTTTTCCTCTTTGAAGAAATGTTTTGCTTCGGCACCCGTTCTCATCCAACCAGATGCATCTCAGCCGTTCATTGTGGAGGTGGATGCGTCTGACGTAGGGGTGGGTGCAATATTGTCCCAGGGTCCGTCCCCTGGTAAATGGCATCCGTGCGCTTTCTTTTCTAAGAAATTGTCGTCCGCCGAAAGGAATTATGATATCGGCAATAGGGAACTTTTGGCCATTAAGTTGGCTTTTGAAGAATGGCGTCACTTTTTGGAGGGGCAGTCCACCCGGTCACCGTTATTACTGATCACAAGAACCTGTTGTATTTGGAATCCGCTAAGCGTCTGAATTCCAGACAAGCTCGATGGTCGTTGTTTTTTACCAGGTTTAATTTTGTTGTCACTTATCGCCCGGGGTCTAAGAATGTTAAGGCGGATGCCTTGTCTCGCAGTTTCCCAGGGGCCGGGAAAATGGATGACCCGATTCCTATCCTTCAGGAGGGGGTGGTAGTGTCGGCTGTATGTTCTGAGCTTGAGGAGGAGGTGTTAGAGGCTCAGGGGCACGCCCCTGCAGGACCTCCAGGGAGACTGTTTGTCCCAAATCTGTTAAGACAAAAGGTTATTGAGGCACATCATAATTCTGCTCTAGCAGGACATCCAGGGAGTAAGGCTACTTTAGATCTCCTTTCTCGCCGGTTTCGGTGGCCTAATGCTAATAAAGATGTTATAACTTTTGTCGCGTCATGTGGGGTTTGTGCTCGCTCTAAGACCCCTCATACCCGTCCGTCTGGGACCCTTTTACCCTTGAAACTTCCGGAGCGTCCATGGACTCATTTGTCTATGGACTTCATCACGGACCTTCCTCCGTCGTCAGGGAAGACTGTCATACTGGTGGTTGTTGACAGGTTCAGTAAGATGGCACATTTCGTTGCTCTTCCTGCCCTCCCTAATGCTAAAACTCTGGCGCAGGTGTTCATTGGGGAGATTGTGAGACTTCATGGGTTGCCTTCTGATGTGGTGTCAGATAGGGGGTCTCAGTTTGTGTCCAAATTTTGGAGGGCATTTTGTTTACGTCGGGGGATGCAATTGTCATTTTCCTCAGCTTTTCATCCGCAGACCAATGGTCAGACAGAGCGTCTGAATCAGAGCTTAGAGACTTATCTTCGGTGTTTTGTCTCAGAGAACCAGGAGGACTGGTCTTCTTTCTTGCCTCTGGCAGAGTTCGCTCTTAACAACAGGCGGAGCGAGTCCACTGGTAAGTCCCCGTTTTTTGGGGCATATGGTTTTCATCCCCAGTTTTGTACTTTCAATGGGGGGGGCCCTTCTGGGGTTCCTGAGGAGGAGCGTTTCTCGTCATCACTTGCTTCTGTGTGGAGAGGTGTATTGAATAATCTGAGTGCTATGGGGAACCGTTATAAACGTATGGCTGATAGGAGGAGAGTTTCTGGTCCAGATCTTAATGTGAACGATCTGGTATGGTTGTCTACCAGGAATATAAAACTTAAAGTTCCCTCCTGGAAACTGGGTCCCAGATTCATCGGGCCGTACAGGATCAGTTCCATAATTAATCCTGTGGCATTTCGTCTGGACCTCCCTCCTACGTTTAAAATTCATAATGTGTTCCACAAGTCATTACTTAAAAGGTACGTGGCACCAGTCATACCATCACCTCTACCTCCTCCTCCTGTGTTGGTCAATGGTAACTTGGAATTTCAAGTATCAAAGATCATTGACTCACGTCTGAATCGCCGGTCCCTTCAGTACTTGGTGCATTGGAAGGGGTATGGTCCAGAGGAGAGGACGTGGGTCCCTGTGTCTGATGTTAACGCAGATCGTTTGGTGCGGACCTTCCACAGAACTCACCCGGGCAGGCCTGGCCCTGAGGGTCCGGAGGCCCCTCGTAGAAGGGGGGGTACTGTCATGTGTGCATTGCCACGAAGATCGTCGCGGTTGCACATTTTGACTTCTCACAGCTGAGCTGCTGTTTCTTTGTGTTTGGCAGCTAGGGAGTTAATTCTGTCTGTGCTCGGTGCTGGGACTGGGTGCAGTTTTTCCCGGCTGCAATTGATTATTTGTTGATTGGTTTCCTTTAAATTCCTGGTTGTCTGCTTGGGAGTTGCCAGTGAAACCTTCATGCAGACCACAGATAGGAATGAATCTGTATAGGCTTTAGTTGTGAGCTCCTAAAGGGTATGCCACACTAAACAATATCGCTAACGGGATCGCTAAAAAACGTCACTATTTAGCGATCCTGTTAGCGATGTTGTTCAGTGCGGCAGCTTCCAGCGACGAGCTTCCTGCTGTGATCTCGCTCGTCGCTGGAATCGTTCCGGACCCTATTTTCTCGTCGGCGCTCCCGCTGGGTAAGTATCTAATCGCTGTGTGGCACCTTTTCTTAGCGATTTAGCGGTACTTCTGTACCGCTAAAGTCGTTAAGAAGATCGCTAACGGCGATAGCGTCGTTAACTATATCGCTAAATGCAGTAGCATTTAGCGATATAGAAACAATCCCGCTAGCGATCGCATTAGTATGCGTCGTTATCGTGATCGCTAGCGGGTGTAATGTATGTGATACAGTTCATATAGCGTCTTGTGCTTGGGTGCGATGAAAATACTTGAGACACAGGTTGAAAAAGAAAGTCTTGTATTGCTTCATACAAATTGGCAAAAATAAACATACAGGTTGCAAACACAGAAGCAGGAGACACAGCAGGCCAAAGTAATCTAAGTTCATCAATAACTCTCCACAACAGATTCAGATCTTCTTCTATGTTACCGCAAGTCCATGCAACCGTGAGGCTTTCAAGAGCAGAGTTCAGAGTCCACAAGAGCTCCAGAGTTTCTCAGTAGAAATGGCTGGAGTACAAAGTCCAAGGCTTCAGGAGTCAGAACACAGGTTCACTGCAGGCCAGATTCTGAAGCACTGATTGCTCAGGTGTGGCTGTTTAAGAAGCAAACGGAGAGAATCAGGGCGGGAACATGCAAGCTGGAAAACTCCATTTTAACTGAGGGCAAGATAGCTGCAGCAAAACAGAAAGCAAAATGGCCGACGAACAAACTGAGTTTCAGAAACAGATATACAGAACCTTACATTACTCCCCCCTTAGGGGCAACCTCCGGATGACCTCAGACCAGGCTTGTGTGGGTACCTCTGATGAAACTGACGGAGCAAGCGAGGAGCATTAACGTTATTGACTGGTTCCCATGAGTTGTCCTCCACTGGGTAGCCCTGCCATTTGATCAAATATTGTAACTGATTTCTATACAACCTGGAATCTAAAATCCTTTCCACCACAAATTCTTCCTGACCATCGACTAGCACTGGGTCAGGGCAAGGAGAAGAACGTCCAGGAAACGTATTGGGTGTTGCAGCCTTCAGTAGGGATACATGAAAGACAGGGTGGATTCTCATAGTTCTGGGCAATTGAAGACGACAAGCAACGGCACTTATAATCTTACTGATTTTATAGGGTCCAATGTACTTATGTCCCAACTTAGATGATGGAATCCTTAACTTAAGATTTCTGGTTGACAGCCAGACCAGGTCTCCTACCTTAAAAACTGGTGCAGGTTTACGAAATTTATCTGCTGCCTTCTTGTACCTTTCCTGAGCCGATTCCAGATTCTCCTTTAGAAGATCCATATTCTTCTGTAAAGTCGTGACTCTTTCAGCCACTGCTGGCAAAGGGTCTCTATGGGAAATCGTGGTAGAATGTTAGGATGATAACCTAAATTAGAGAAAAAAGGAGACTGTTTAGTGGAGGCACTCTGAGAGTTGTTGTAAGAGAACTCAGCCAATGGAAGTAGATCCACCCAATCATCCTGTAGGTGGCAGATAAAGCAGCGGAGATACTGCTCCAGGGTTTGATTGGTTCGTTCGGTTTGTCCATTAGTCTGGGGATGAAAAGCAGAAGAAAGGTTTACTTTAATATCCAATGCTGCACAGAAATTTTGCCAAAACCTAGAAGTGAATTGCACCCCTCGATCCGAAATAACCTCATCCGGTACTCCATGTAAACGAAACACATCTTTAATCATCAAATCTGATGTCTGTTTTGCAGTGGGTAAGCCGACACAAGGGATAAAATGAGCTGCCTTTGTTAAACGATCAACCACCACTAGAATAGTGTTCTTCCCTTGAGAAGTTGGTAATTCGACAATGAAGTCCATAGAAATGGATCCCCACGGGCGGGACGGGGTGGGAAGAGGCTGTAACAGACCAGTTGGTGAAGAGCGAGGTGTTTTGCATCTTGCACAAACCTCACATGAAGTGACATAATCCAAAACATCCTTCCTACAAGTGGGCCACCAAAAGAAACGAGAAAGAAATTCCTGTGTCTTTAGAATTCCTCTATGCCCGGCTATTTTGGAATCATGAATGAGTTGCAATACTCTCAATCTGACTGTTTCAGGTATATACAGACGTTGTCCCAGAATCCACACACCATTCTTAAAGACAAGACTTACGTCCCTTGGGGGTTGAGCCAAAAAAGAATCCGCATGGTATGCTTCCTTGATGTCTTTAATTAGGTCTTGATGATGAATCACTCCTAGGAATCTAGAGTCAGGAAGAATAGTCTTAGGAGGAGTAATTGGACGTGTCTCTGCTGAGTAAATCCTAGAGAGTGCATCAGCCTTTCCATTACGCGATCCTGGTCTATAAGAAATAATAAAATTAAATTGATTTAAGAAAAGATTCCAGCGAGCCTGGCGAGGAGTCAGGCACTTAGCCGACCTGATAAACTCAAGATTACGATGATCTGTCAGAACGACTATTTGCTGTGCAGCTCCTTGCAGAAGGTGTCTCCATTCTTTGAAGGCGGCAATAATGGCCAACAACTCTCTATTGCCCACATCGTAGTTCTTCTCAGCCGAAGACAACTGCTGGGAAAAGAAGGCACAGGGATGCAAGACATTCTTCTCACCTGTTCTCTGAGAGAGTATGGCTCCCACGGCACAGTCTGAAGCATCCACCTCTATTATGAAGGCAAGCTCTGGGTTGGGATGTACTAGAATAGGTGCAGTGGTAAATTTATCTTTTAGACGGGAAAATGCTTCCTGGGCTTGGGGAGTCCAGGAGAACTTAGACTCTTTCCGGGTAAGTTGGGTGATAGGTGACACTACCTCAGAGAAATTTCTAATGAAACGTCTATAGAAGTTTGCAAACCCGATGAAGCGCTGTACCTCCTTCACATTTCTAGGACTTGGCCAATCATTGATGGCTTGGGTTTTACCTCCATCCATACTAATTCCTTGTGTAGACAGTACATACCCCAGAAATTGAATTTCGGTCTTATGGAATTCACACTTTTCAAGCTTGATGTAAAGATGATTTTGTCTTAGACGTTCCAAGACCATTCTCACATGTCCATGATGTTCCTCTGTGGAGTTAGAAAAAATTAAAATATCATCCAAATAAATTACCACGAATGTATCTAGGAGATCCCTGAAGATGTCATTCACCAAGTGTTGGAAAGTGGCTGGGGCGGTACTCAGACCAAAAGGCATAACCAGATATTCAAAGTGTCCATAGCGTGACCTGAATGCAGTCTTCCATTCATCCCCAGGTCTAATACGGACTAAGTTATAGGCCCCACGAAGATCTAGTTTAGAAAAAATTTTAGCATGTCGCACTCTCTCCAATAACTCAGGGATTAAAGGCAATGGATAACGGTTTCTAATAGTAACCTTATTAAGTTCCCTATAGTCTACACATGGTCTCAGGGATCCATCTTTCTTCTTTACAAAGAATATGGGTGCCCCTGCAGGAGATGAAGAGGGGCGTATGAAGCCCTTGGCTAGATTTTCATCTATGTAATCCTTTAAAGCCTTCAGCTCGGGCCCCGCCAGGGGGTAGATCTTACCAAAAGGTATCTCTGCTCCAGGCAATAATTCAATTGGACAATCATATGGACGGTGAGGAGGAAGCTGGTCAGCGTTCTTCTTGTCACATAAATCCACATAGTCCTGGTATACAGCTGGTAATTCAGGGACTGACATGGTTCCTTTAGGAACAGAGCAAGCTGAAATTTTTTGACTCATCTGTTTCTCTGGGAAGTGTAATTCCTTGGTCTCCCAGTTAATGGTAGGATTCTGAGCCTGTAGCCATGGTAGCCCTAGAATAATGGGAAAGTGAGGAGAAGAGATAAGCATAAAGGACAGTTTCTCTAGATGATCTTTACCCATAAGAACCTTTAAAGGCTCTGTTTCCTGATCCACTGGTCCAGAGGTCAGCAGGGAGCCATCCACAGTCTCCATCTGTACGGGAGCAGCCTTCTTCACTGAACGTATTCCCTGTTTTAGAGCAAAGGAGACATCCATAAAATTTCCACTTGCACCTGAGTCGATCATGGCAGAGCTAGACACCCAGGCTGAGTCAACCCAGAGTTTGATGGAAAGAAAACAGTGAGAATTGTTTTTCTTACAACTCAGCTGGGACACCGCTGAGGAAACTTGAAAGATGGCAGCATTTACACAGTCAACGTCCTCAGAGGTAACGGAGTTTAAGTCCGAGAAATCAATATCTGTTGCTGGCAGATCTCTCTGGAGCCTGAGGCTCGGACCTGACAGATCCCCTCTCGCAACACTCACAATGAATGAGTGCTGCAGTAGTCTTGCGAGAACGGCTGGGACAGTTAATAATAAAGTGCCCTGACTTACCACAGTAAAAACATAGATTCTCCTTAAAACGATGTTCCTTGCGTGCATCACTAACCCGTCGTAGTAAAGAGTCTACCTGCATGGGTTCAGGTTCAGGTTCCCGTGTAATCCTATTCAAAGGTTCCTTAGCTGGAGAGGAAGGCAGGAAAAGGTTAGTACGATTGCTTTCGAACCATCTCTCTTGCCTGCGTTCAGTTAAACGAGTATCAATACGGATGCAGTAGTTAATAAAGTCACCTAACGCAGTGGGAGGGTCGGCACGAGCAAGTTCATCCTTAATTAGTGGGGATAACCCCTTTCGAAAAATAGATTTTTTGGCGGAATTGTCCCAGGTGGTATCAAGGGCCCATCTCCTGAAATCCAAGGCATATTCAGCTACTGAGTGCTTACCTTGGCGCAAAGCTAACATGGCTGCTTCAGCTGTTGCACCTCGATTGGGGTCATCAAACACCTGCCCCATGGCTGAAATAAAGTCATCAAGGTGATTCAAACAATCATCCTCAGTCTCAATCAGAGGGTTTGCCCATATCAAAGCCTTGTTGGTAAGCAACATAATTATAGTAAGCACCTTAGATCGTTCAGTAGGAAATTGTGAAGCATGTGCAGAAAAAAAAAGATTACATTGATTAACAAATCCCCTGAATTTTTCACGTTCACCACCAAAACGAAAAGGGGGCAACTTGGGAATCCCAGAACTCGGGGCCATGGCAGGAGCCTGGACTTGCCCCTCCAGAACCTCAATCCTGGCTCGCAAATCCTGAGTAGTCTGTCCAACCACTTGCAAATTGTGATTATTTAGGTCCTGAAGATTTGTAAGACGGGTCTTTATATTCTGCAAATCTGCAAGGATATTATCAGTCACTCCACAAAGTTCCTTTATGCGGGCCTCCATTTTCCAGATCTTTTAAGACAGGATACTGGAATGGTTGTGAGAAGTCACAACCACTATCATCACAGAAAACTTTCAACCAGACATCTGATATCCAGAGTTTCAGCAGACAAAAGAGAAGAGGGAAAAAAAAAAACAATAGTGTTTACCTGTGATAACTCTGCAGAAAAAAAACTTAAGGGAATTGCTCACCTGGAATGGTTGTGAGAAGTCACAACCACTGTTATCACAGAAAGTACAACCGGACATCCGATATCCACAGTACAGCAGACAAGCCTTTCCAGACCCAGCAGACACTAACGTTTGGCTTCAGAATCTTGTAATGTATGTGATACAGTTCATATAGCGTCTTGTGCTTGGGTGCGATGAAAATACTTGAGACACAGGTTGAAAAAGAAAGTCTTGTATTGCTTCATACAAATTGGCAAAAATAAACATACAGGTTGCAAACACAGAAGCAGGAGACACAGCAGGCCAAAGTAATCTAAGTTCATCAATAACTCTCCACAACAGATTCAGATCTTCTTCTATGTTACCGCAAGTCCATGCAACCGTGAGGCTTTCAAGAGCAGAGTTCAGAGTCCACAAGAGCTCCAGAGTTTCTCAGTAGAAATGGCTGGAGTACAAAGTCCAAGGCTTCAGGAGTCAGAACACAGGTTCACTGCAGGCCAGATTCTGAAGCACTGATTGCTCAGGTGTGGCTGTTTAAGAAGCAAACGGAGAGAATCAGGGCGGGAACATGCAAGCTGGAAAACTCCATTTTAACTGAGGGCAAGATAGCTGCAGCAAAACAGAAAGCAAAATGGCCGACGAACAAACTGAGTTTCAGAAACAGATATACAGAACCTTACAGCGGGATTGTTTAGTGTGGCAGTACCTTTAGTTGTTCTAAGCTCAACTTGGTTAGAGTTTATTTCCCAGACCATTTATGTTCCTTTGGTGTTTGAGTGTGTATGCAAGCGAGTGTTATCCTGTCTGTCTTATATGTCTAATCTGTGTATTTAGCTGAGATCAGCCCATATCCCTTTGGTGGTAGTCAGGATCCTTCTTAGGACTGATTACAGGGTTCAGGGTCTGATAGGAGACAGGGTTAGGTTGGAGACTTGGACCTTTGAACCATTATCAGTACCTCCAAGGTGAGGGATTAGTTAGGACCCCAGTTTAGGGTCAGGTTAGATCCCGGTCCACCTCTTTCCTGTTTCAGCTCATCAAGTCCTCAAGATTAACCCTGAGTTCAGCAGATATCGTGTCAGGTAAATCTATTCTATACTTACATGCTGATGTTGCTATACTAGTTGTTGTATAGAGTGTTGTTCCTGTATTAATAGTTTACTGACATTGTATACATATCATTAGACAGCGTGACAGAGAGTCCCAGTCATTAGAAAAAATCAAGATATCATCCAAATAAACAATCAGAAATTTGTCCACAAAATCCCTGAAAATGTCATTCATGAAGGACTGGAAGACGGAAGGAGCATTAGTGAGCCCAAAGGGCATCACCAGGTACTCAAAATGCCCTTCAGGGGTGTTAAATGCCGTCTTCCATTCATCCCCGTGCTTAATGCGAATAAGGTTATACGCCCCCCTGAGGTCAAGCTTGGTAAACCAAGTAGCGTTTTTCACCCTGGAAAACAGGTCAGAAATCAAGGGTAACGGGTATTGATATTTCACAGTAATATTGTTCAAGAGACGATAATCAATACACGGCCTTAATGAACCATCCTTTTTGGCCACAAAGAAAAAACCGGCACCTAAGGGTGAAGAGGATGGTCTGATATGACCCTTCTCCAATGATTCCTTGATATAAGACCGCATAGCGTCATGTTCAGGTACAGACAAGTTAAAAAGGCGACCCTTAGGGAATTTACTACCCGGCACTAATTCAATAGCGCAGTCATAGCTCCTATGGGGAGGCAAGGATGCAGATTTACTTTCGCTAAATACATCAGAAAAATCAATCAAAAAGTCAGGAACATCCTGAGCCTGGGGGGAGGCAGAAAAAACAGGAGTGTTGGTATTAACACATTGGCAGCCCCAACTGGTTACAGACACAGATTTCCAATCCAAAACAGGATTATGAGACTGTAACCAAGGGAAACCCAGCACGATAATGTCATGCAGATTATATAGAACCAAAAATTTGCAGCACTCCTGGTGATCAGGTTCAACCCTCATTATCACCTGAGTAGAAAACTGGGGTTTATTCTCAGCCAAAGGGGTAGAATCGATCCCCAGTAGGGGAATAGACTTCTGTAGGGGTATCAAGGGAAATCCACAACGTTTAGCAAAATCATAATCCATCAGGTTAATAGCTGCTCCAGAATCAACGAAAGCCTGAGCAGAAAATGAGGACAGAGAGCATATCAGAGTGACAGTTAATAAAAACTTAGTCTGAACACTACCCAAGACAACTGAGCGTGCAAAACGTCTTCCCCGCTTAGGGCAGACTGAAATAGCATGAGAGGCATCACCACAGTAGAAACATAACCCATTGCGCTTTCGAAACTCATGACGCTGTGCCCCAGACACCACTCCATCACACTGCATGGGCTCAGCAGCTGGCTCACAAGGCAACACCACTCCACGCATACTTCTCCGCTCACGCAAACGTCTGTCAATTTGAATCGCTAATGACATAGAATCATTGAGACCAGAGGGGACAGGGAATCCCACCATAACATCCTTTACATTATCCGACAGACCCTTCCGGAAAAGGGCCGCCAAAGCGTCGTCATTCCATTTGGTCAGGACTGCCCACCTACGGAATCTCTGACAGTATAACTCAGCGTCATCAAGCCCCTGATTTAATGCCAACAAGGCTTTTTCAGCTTGATCAGTGACATTAGGCTCATCGTACAATAACCCCAAAGCCTGAAAAAATGCATCAACATCACTCAAAACAGGATCCCCAGGTATGAGGGAAAAAGCCCAATCCTGAGGATCGCCGCGCAGGAGAGAGATGACAATTTGAACCTGCTGCGCTGCGTTTCCTGAGGACTTAGATTTTAAGGCAAGAAACAATTTACAATTATTTTGAAATTCTGAAACTTAGCTCGATCCCCTAAAAACAAATCTGGCATGGGGATCCTAGGTTCCACAACAGGCAACCTAGCAAGATAGGTAGCAATACTCCGAACCTCAGTGGCAAGCTGATCCACACGGCCAGACAACTGTGCAAACTCCATTGGGAGAAAAGATCCTCCCCAGCACCCAGAGATACAGAGGGAAAAAAAAAAAAAAAAAAAAAATGCAACAAACAGAAAAATATCTCTGACAACTTTTCTTCCTTCAAAATATTTTTTCCCTTCTGTGAGTACAATACAATTTTTATGGCCGGTGATACTGTTATGTTACGGTAGCTGAGGAGTGCAGGTAAAAAAGGAAATACACCAGAGCAGTTGGAATCTATGAGATTGCAGTACCCTGACTAACCACCACAACTAGAGGCAGCCGTGGAGCGTTCCTACGTTGGTCCTAGACGCCTCGTCACAGCCTGAGAAACTAACTACACCTAAAGATACAAATAGGAAAGCTATCTGCCCCGGAGCAGAACCCCAAAGATAATAGAAAGCCCCCAAACATGTAATGGCGGTTAGACAAGAGGAAATACTGACACAGAAAGAAAATAGTATGAGCAAACGCTGGGGCCCAAACTAACTAAATAGAAAAGGATAGGAAGGGTACTTACTGCAATCCCAGAAAACCCTGAAAAACACCAACTTACTAATTTCAAAATCACCTGAGATCACACGACCTCTACCACCTAAATTAGTTCTCTGGTGTAACAAAAACAGCAGCCACTGAAAAAACTGCAAAAAGCAAAAGTACAAAACACAGTGGCTGGACTAAACTGAGAGGGCAAAAGCCCCCGGAGGGGACCCAGAAGGCCCCCACAGAAGTGCAGGACAAAATGCAAAAATATAGCAAAAACACAAAATAAGAAATTGTCTTATCTGATAGCAGGAGATGCAGACACGACACAGCAGGCTACAAGGGAAACTGGAAAGAAGGATTCAGACCAGAACAATTGATCACCGGCAACCCTGATGGGAAAATGATTCCCTTAAATAAGACCAATCAGTAACACCTGATTCCCAATCCTCACTAGTACCGCTTGTAACCACCAGAGGGAGCCTCTGCTCAGAACTCATCTCAAACCCATTCACAACACCTTCGGGTAGGGGCAATACATAGGGAACAATTATCTTGTTATGTGTTGGAGGGTCTACCTACTCCCATTGTGTTGGGACTTCCTTGGTTGGTTAAACATAACCCTGTGATTAATTGGCAGTCCAGAGAAATAAGCCAATGGGTGAGTTTTGCAAAAGTAACTGCATGAACACAGTCATCAGTGCGGTCGTGCCTAGTACTTTGCCTCCTTTTTTGGAGGATTTTGGGGATGTTTTCTCTGAGGAGGGGTGTCAGGAGTTGCCTCCTCATCGCGTGTATGACTGCTCTATTAATTTACTTCCTGATGCTAAGTTACCTAAAGCTAGGTTATATAACCTTTCTGGTCCTGAGAGGCAGGCTATGAAAGATTATATTTCTGAAAGTCTGGGTAAAGGGCATATTAGACCTTCATCTTCCCCAGTAGCCGCGGGGTTCTTCTTTGTGAAGAAGAAAGATGGAGGCCTACGCCCTTGCTTGGATTTCCGCGAACTTAATCGGATTACTGTTCGAGATCCGTATCCACTCCCTCTTATTCCTGATCTCTTCAATCAAATTGTTGGCGCCAAATGGTTTTCTAAATTGGATCTCAGGGGGGCGTATAATCTGATTAGGATAAAAGAGGGGGATGAGTGGAAAACGGCGTTTAACACGCCGGAGGGACATTATGAGAACCTAGTCATGCCTTTTGGTCTGACTACTGCACCAGCAGTATTCCAACATTTTGTTAATGACATTTTTCGTCATCTGGTGGGGCTGTTTGTGGTCGTATATTTGGACGACATTTTAATTTACTCGCCAGATCTTGTGTCTCATCAGGAGCATGTGAGACAGGTGTTGCAGATCTTGCGAGACAATAAACTATACACCAAACTGGAGAAGTGTGTATTCGCCGTACAGGAACTTCAGTTTTTGGGTTTTTTGGTGTCAGCCTCCGGTTTCCGTATGGACCCTGGGAAAGTGAGAGCCGTGCTTGAATGGGATCAGCCAGGGGATCTTAAGGCTCTGCAGCGTTTTCTGGGGTTTGCTAACTACTACCGGAAATTTATTTGTAATTTCTCATCTGTCGTCAAACCTCTCACTGACATGACAAGAAAAGGGACGGATTTTTCTAAATGGTCGGACAAAGCTTGCCAAGCTTTTTCCTCTTTGAAGAAATGTTTTGCTTCGGCACCCGTTCTCATCCAACCAGATGCATCACAGCCGTTCGTTGTGGAGGTGGAGCGTCTGACGTAGGGGTGGGTGCTATATTGTCCCAGGGTCCGTCCCCTGGTAAATGGCATCCGTGCGCTTTCTTTTCTAAGAAATTGTCGTCCGCCGAAAGGAATTATGATATCGGCAATAGGGAACTTTTGGCCATTAAGTTAGCTTTTGAAGAATGGCGTCACTTTTTGGAGGGGGCAGTCCACCCGGTCACCGTTATTACTGATCACAAGAACCTGTTGTATTTGGAATCCGCTAAGCGTCTGAATTCCAGACAAGCTCGATGGTCGTTGTTTTTTACCAGGTTTAATTTTGTTGTCACTTATCGCCCGGGGTCTAAGAATGTTAAGGCGGATGCCTTGTCTCGCAGTTTCCCAGGGGCCGGGAAAATGGATGACCCGATTCCTATCCTTCAGGAGGGGGTGGTAGTGTCGGCTGTATTTTCTGAGCTTGAGGAGGAGGTGTTAGAGGCTCAGGGGGACGCCCCTGCAGGACCTCCAGGGAGACTGTTTGTCCCAAATCTGTTAAGACAAAAGGTTATTGAGGCACATCATAATTCTGCTCTAGCAGGACATCCAGGGAGTAAGGCTACTTTAGATCTCCTTTCTCGCCGGTTTTGGTGGCCTAATGCTAATAAAGATGTTATAACTTTTGTCGCGTCATGTGGGGTTTGTGCTCGCTCTAAACCCCTCATACCCGTCCGTCTGGGACCCTTTTACCCTTGAAACTTCCGGAGCGTCCATGGACTCATTTGTCTATGGACTTCATCACGGACCTTCCTCCGTCGTCAGGGAATACTGTCATACTGGTGGTTGTTGACAGGTTCAGTAAGATGGCACATTTCATTGCTCTTCCTGCCCTCCCTAATGCTAAAACTCTGGCGCAGGTGTTCATTGGGGAGATTGTGAGACTTCATGGGTTGCCTTCTGATGTGGTGTCAGATAGGGGGTCTCAGTTTGTGTCCAAATTTTGGAGGGCATTTTGTTTACGTCGGGGGATGCAATTGTCATTTTCCTCGGCTTTTCATCCGCAGACCAATGGTCAGACAGAGCGTCTGAATCAGAGCTTAGAGACTTATCTTCGGTGTTTTGTCTCAGAGAACCAGGAGGACTGGTCTTCTTTCTTGCCTCTGGCAGAGTTCGCTCTTAACAACAGGCGGAGCGAGTCCACTGGTAAATCCCCGTTTTTTGGGGCATATGGTTTTCATCCCCAGTTTTGTACATTCAATGGGGGGGGCCCTTCTGGGGTTCCTGAGGAGGAGCGTTTCTCGTCGTCACTTGCTTCAGTGTGGAGAGGTGTATTGAATAATCTGAGTGCTATGGGGAACCGTTATAAACGTATGGCTGATAGGAGGAGAGTTTCTGGTCCAGATCTTAATGTGAACGATCTGGTATGGTTGTCTACCAGGAATATAAAACTTAAAGTTCCCTCCTGGAAACTGGGTCCCAGATTCATCGGGCCGTACAGGATCAGTTCCATAATTAATCCTGTGGCATTTCGTCTGGACCTCCCTCCTACGTTTAAAATTCATAATGTGTTCCACAAGTCATTACTTAAAAGGTATGTGGCACCAGTCATACCATCACCTCTACCTCCTCCTCCAGTGGTGGTCAATGGTAACTTGGAGTTTCAAGTGTCAAAGATCATTGACTCACGTCTGAATCGCCGGTCCCTTCAGTACTTGGTGCATTGGAAGGGGTATGGTCCAGAGGAGAGGACGTGGGTCCCTGTGTCTGATGTTAACGCAGATCGTTTGGTGCGGACCTTCCACAGAACTCACCCGGGCAGGCCTGGCCCTGAGGGTCCGGAGGCCCCTCGTAGAAGGGGGGTACTGTCATGTGTGCATTGCCACGAAGATCGTCGCGGTTGCACATTTTGACTTCTCACAGCTGAGCTGCTGTTTCTTTGTGTTTGGCAGCTAGGGAGTTAATTCTGTCTGTGCTCGGTGCTGGGACTGGGTGCAGTTTTTCCCGGCTGCAATTGATTATTTGTTGATTGGTTTCCTTTAAATTCCTGGTTGTCTGCTTGGGGAGTTGCCAGTGAAACCTTCATGCAGACCACAGATAGGAATGAATCTGTATAGGCTTTAGTTGTGAGCTCCTAAAGGGTATGCCACACTAAACAATATCGCTAACGGGATCGCTAAAAAACGTCACTATTTAGCGATCCTGTTAGCGATGTTGTTCAGTGCGGCAGCTTCCAGCGACGAGCTTCCTGCTGTGATCTCGCTCGTCGCTGGAATCGTTCCGGACCCTATTTTCTCGTCGGCGCTCCCGCTGGGTAAGTATCTAATCGCTGTGTGGCACCTTTTCTTAGCGATTTAGCGGTACTTCTGTACCGCTAAAGTCGTTAAGAAGATCGCTAACGGCGATAGCGTCGTTAACTATATCGCTAAATGCAGTAGCATTTAGCGATATAGAAACAATCCCGCTAGCGATCGCATTAGTATGCGTCGTTATCGTGATCGCTAGCGGGATTGTTTAGTGTGGCAGTACCTTTAGTTGTTCTAAGCTCAACTTGGTTAGAGTTTATTTCCCAGACCATTTATGTTCCTTTGGTGTTTGAGTGTGTATGCAAGCGAGTGTTATCCTGTCTGTCTTATATGTCTAATCTGTGTATTTAGCTGAGATCAGCCCATATCCCTTTGGTGGTAGTCAGGATCCTTCTTAGGACTGATTACAGGGTTCAGGGTCTGATAGGAGACAGGGTTAGGTTGGAGACTTGGACCTTTGAACCATTATCAGTACCTCCAAGGTGAGGGATTAGTTAGGACCCCAGTTTAGGGTCAGGTTAGATCCCGGTCCACCTCTTTCCTGTTTCAGCTCATCAAGTCCTCAAGATTAACCCTGAGTTCAGCAGATATCGTGTCAGGTAAATCTATTCTATACTTACATGCTGATGTTGCTATACTAGTTGTTGTATAGAGTGTGGTTCCTGTATTAATAGTTTACTGACATTGTATACATATCATTAGACAGCGTGACAGAGAGTCCCAGTCATTAGAAAAAATCAAGATATCATCCAAATAAACAATCAGAAATTTGTCCACAAAATCCCTGAAAATGTCATTCATGAAGGACTGGAAGACGGAAGGAGCATTAGTGAGCCCAAAGGGCATCACCAGGTACTCAAAATGCCCTTCAGGGGTGTTAAATGCCGTCTTCCATTCATCCCCGTGCTTAATGCGAATAAGGTTATACGCCCCCCTGAGGTCAAGCTTGGTAAACCAAGTAGCGTTTTTCACCCTGGAAAACAGGTCAGAAATCAAGGGTAACGGGTATTGATATTTCACAGTAATATTGTTCAAGAGACGATAATCAATACACGGCCTTAATGAACCATCCTTTTTGGCCACAAAGAAAAAACCGGCACCTAAGGGTGAAGAGGATGGTCTGATATGACCCTTCTCCAATGATTCCTTGATATAAGACCGCATAGCGTCATGTTCAGGTACAGACAAGTTAAAAAGGCGACCTTTAGGGAATTTACTACCCGGCACTAATTCAATAGCGCAGTCATAGCTCCTATGGGGAGGCAAGGATGCAGATTTACTTTCGCTAAACACATCAGAAAAATCAAACAAAAAGTCAGGAACCTCCTGAGCCTGGGGGGAGGCAGAAAAAACAGGAGTGTTGGTATTAACACATTGGCAGCCCCAACTGGTTACAGACACAGATTTCCAATCCAAAACAGGATTATGAGACTGTAACCAAGGGAAACCCAGTACGACAATATCATGCAGATTATACAGAACCAAAATTTTGCAGCACTCTTGATGATCAGGTTCAACCCTCATTATCACCTGAGTAGAGAACTGAGGTTTATTCTCAGCCAAAGGGGTAGAATCGATCCCCAGTAGGGGAATAGACTTCTGTAGGGGTATCAAGGGAAACCCACAACGTTTAGCAAAATCATAATCCATCAGGTTAATAGCTGCTCCAGAATCAACGAAAGCCTGAGCAGAAAATGAGGACAGAGAGCATATCAGAGTGACAGTTAATAAAAACTTAGTCTGAACACTACCCAAGACAACTGAGCGTGCAAAACGTCTTCCCCGCTTAGGGCAGACTGAAATAGCATGAGAGGCATCACCATAGTAGAAACATAACCCATTGCACTTTCGAAACTCATGACGCTGTGCCCCAGACACCACTCTATCACACTGCAGGGGTTCAGAAGCTGGTTCACAAGGCAACACCATTCCACGCATACTTCTCCGCTCACGCAAACGTCTGTCAATTTGAATCGCTAATGACATAGAATCATTGAGACCAGAGGGGACAGGGAATCCCACCATAACATCTTTTACATTCTTTGACAGACCCTTCCGAAAAAGGGCCGCCAAAGCGTCGTCATTCCATTTGGTCAGGACTGCCCACCTACGGAATCTCTGACAGTATAACTCAGCGTCATCAAGCCCCTGATTTAATGCCAACAAGGCTTTTTCAGCTTGATCCATGACATTAGGCTCATCGTACAATAACCCCAAGGCCTGAAAAAAACGCATCAACATCACTCAAAACAGGATCCCAGGTGTCAGGGAAAAAGCCCAATCCTGAGGATCGCCGCGCAGGAGAGAGATGATAATTTGAACCTGCTGCGCTGCGTTTCCTGAGGACTTAGGTTTTAAGGCAAAAAACAATTTACAATTATTTTTGAAATTCTGAAACTTAGCTCGATCCCCTAAAAACAAATCTGGCATGGGAATCCTAGGTTCCACAACAGGCAACCTAGCAAGATATGCAGCAATACTCCGAACCTCAGTGGCAAGCTGATCCACACGGCCAGACAACTGTGCAAACTCCATTGGGAGAAAAGATCCTCCCCAGCACCCAGAGATACAGAGGGAAAAAAAAAAAAAATGCAACAAACAGAAAAATATCTCTGACAACTCTGACAACCTTTTTTCTTTCACAATATTTTTTCCCTTCTGTGAGTACCATACAATTTTCAATTCTTAGGCCGGTGATACTGTTATGTTTCGGTAGCTGAGGAGTGCAGGTAAAAAAGGCAATACACCAGAGCAGTTGGAATCTATGAGATTACAGTACCCTGACTAACCACCACAACTAGAGGCAGCCGTGGAGCGTTCCTACGTTGGTCCCAGACGCCTCGTCACAGCCTGAGAAACTAACTACACCGAAAGATAGAAAGAGGAAAGCTATCTGCCCGGAGCAGAACCCCAAAGATAATAGAAAGCCCCCAAACATGTAATGGCGGTTAGACAAGATGAAATACTGACACAGAAAGAAAATAGTATGAGCAAACGCTGGGGCCCAAACTAACCAAATAGAAAAGGATAGGAAGGGCACTTACTGCAATCCCAGAAAACCCTGAAAAGCACCAACTCTACTAATTTCAAAAACACCTGAGATCACACGACCTCTTCCACCTAAATTAGTTCTCTGGTGTAACAAAATCAAAACAGCAGCCACTGAAAAAACTGGAAAAAGCAAAAGTACAAACATCAGTGGCTGAACAAAACTGAGAGGGCAAAAGCCCCCGGAGGGGACCCTGAAGACCCCCACAGAAGTGCAGGACAAAATGCAAAAATATAGCACAAACACAAAATAAAAAAATGTCTTATCTGTTAGCAGAAGATGCAGACACGACACAGCAGGCTACAAGGGAAACAGGAATAAAGGATCCAGACCAGAACAATTGATCACCGGCAACCCTGATGGGAAGGTGACACCCTTATATAAGACCAGTCAGTAACACCTGATTCCCAGTCCTCACAATCTTCACTGGACAGACTAGCACCGCTTGTAACCACCAGAGGGAGCCTCTGCTCAGAACTCATCTCAAACCCATTCACAACAGGCAGGAGTCTGGAGACTAAGAGGCAGGAGTGTGGAGAATAAGGGGCAGGAGTGTGGAGAATAAGGGGCAGGAGTGTAGAGAATAAGGGGCAGGAGTGTGGAGAATAAGGGGCAGGAGTCTGAAGAATAAGGGGCAGGAGTCTGAAGAATAAGGGGCAGGAATCTGGAGACTAAGAGGCAGGAGTGTGGAGAATAAGGGGCAGGAGTGTGGAGAATAAGGGGCAGGAGTCTGGAGAATAAGGGGCAGGAGTGTGGAGAATAAGGAGCAGGAGTGTGGAGGATAAGGGGCAGGAGTCTGAAGAATAAGGGGCGGGAGTGCGGAGAATAAGGGGCAGGAGTGTGGAGAATAGGGCAGAGTGGGAGAATAAGGGGCAGGAGTGTGGAGAATAAGGGGCAGGAATCTGGAGACTAAGAGGCAGGAGTGTGGAGAATAAGGGGCAGGACTAGGGAGAATAAGGGGCAGGAGTGGAGAATAAGGGGCAGGAGTGTGGAGACTAAGAGGCAGGAGTGTGGAGAATAAGGGGCAGGAGCGTGGAGAATAAGGGGCAGGAGCGTGGAGAATAAGAGGCAGGAGGTCAGGAGTGTGGAGAATAAGGGGCAGGAGTGTGGAGAATAAGGGTCAGGAGTGTGGGGAATAAGGGTCAGGAGTGTGTGGCGAATAAGGGGCAGGAGTGTGGAGAATAAGGGGCAGGAGTGTGGGGAATAAGGGTCAGGAGTGTGGCGAATAAGGGCAGGAGTGTGGAGAATAAGGGTTAGGAGTGTGGCGAATAAGGGGCAGGAGCGTGGAGAATAAGGGTCAGGAGCATGGGGAATAAGGGGCAGGAGCGTGGAGAATAAGGGGCAGGAGCGTGGACAATAAGAGGCAGAGTGTGAGAATATGGGGCAGGAGCGTGGAGAATAAGGGGCAGGAGTGTGGAGAATAAGTGGCAGGAGTGTGGCGTGAAGAATAAGTGGCAGGAGCGTGGAGAATAAGGGGCAGGAGCGTGGAGAATAAGGGGCAGGAGCGTGGAGAATAAGGGCAGGAGCGTGGAGAATAAGGGCAGGAGCGTAGGAGAATAAGGGGCAGGAGCGTGGAGATAAGGGGCAGGAGCGTGGAGAATAAGGGGCAGGAGCGTGGAGAATAAGGGGCAGGAGCGTGGAGAATAAGTGGCAGGAGCGTGGAGAATATAGGGGCAGGAGCGTGGAGAATAAGGGCAGAGCGTGAAATAAGGCAGAGAGTGGAGATAAGGGCAGGAGCGTGGAGAATAAGGGCAGGAGTGTAGGGAATAAGGGGCAGGAGTGTGGAGAATAAGGGGCAGGAGTGTGAGAATAAGGGCAGGAGTGTGGAAATAAGGGGCAGGAGTGTGGAGAATAAGGGGAGGAGTGTGGAGAATAAGTGGCAGGAGTGTGGAGAATAAGGGGCAGGAGGTGGAGAATAAGGGGCAGGTGAGTGGAGAATAAGGCAGGCAGGCAGAGTGTGGAGGATAAGGGGCAGGAGCGTGGAGAATAAGGGGCAGAGTGGAGAATAAGGGCAGGAGCGTGGAGAATAAGGGGCAGGACGTGAGAATAGTGGCAGGAGCGTGGAGAATAAGGGGCAGGAGCGTGGAGAATAAGGGGCAGGAGCGTGGAGAATAAGGGGCAGGAGCGTGGAGAATAAGGGGCAGGAGCGTGGAGAATAAGGGGCAGGAGCGTGGAGAATAAGGGGCAGGAGCGTGGAGAATAAGGGGCAGGAGCGTGGAGAAAAGGGCAGGAGCGTGGAGAATAAGGGCAGAGGTGGAATAAGGGGCAGGAGCGTGGAGAATAAGGGCAGGAGCGTGAAAAAGGGAGAGGGGAATAAGGGAGAGTGGAGAATAAGGGGCAGGAGGTGGGAATAAGGGGCAGGAGTGTGGAGAATAAGGGCAGGAGTGTGGAGAATAAGGGGCAGGAGGTGGAGAATAAGGGGCAGGAGGTGGAGAATAAGGGGCAGGAGGTGGAGAATAAGGGGCAGGAGGTGGAGAATAAGGGGCAGGAGTGGAGGAATAAGGGGAGCAGGGCAGGTGGAGGATAAGGGGCAGGAGTGTGGAGAATAAGGGGCAGGAGTGTGGAGAATAAGGGGCAGGAGTGTGGAGAATAAGGGCAGAGTGTAGATAAGGAGGAGTGGAGAATAAGTGGCAGGAGTGTGGAGAATAAGGGGCAGGAGTAGTGGAGAATAAGGGGCAGGAGTGTGGAGAATAAGGGGCAGAGTGAGATAGGGCAGGAGTGTGGAGAATAAGGGCAGGAGTGTGGAGAATAAGGGGCAGGAGTGTGGAGAATAAGGGGCAGGAGGTGGAGAATAAGGGCAAGAAACAGAGTGTGGAGAATAGGGCAGGAGTGTGGAGAATAAGGGGCAGGAGTGTGGAGAATAAGGGGCAGGAGTGTGGAGAATAAGTGGCAGGAGTGTGGAGAATATGGGGCAGGAGTGTGGGGAATAAGGGCAGCAGTGTGGAGAATAAGGGGCAGCAGTGTGGAGAATAAGGGGCAGGAGTGTGGAGAATATGGAGCAGGAGTGTAGGGAATAAGTGGCAGGAGTGTGGAGAAGTGGCAGGAGTGTGGAGAATAAGTGGCAGGAGTGTGGAGAATAAGGGGCAGGAGTGTGGAGAATAAGGGGCAGGAGTGTGGAGAATAAGTGGCAGGAGTGTGGAGAATAATGGGGCAGGAGTGTGGAGAATAAGGTGGCAGGAGTGTGGAGAATAAGGGGCAGCAGTGTGGAGAATAAGGGGCAGGAGTGTGGGAAATAGGGGCAGGAGTGTAGGGAATAAGGGCAGGAGTGTGGAGAATAGGGCAGGAGTGTGGAGAATAAGGGCAGGAGTGTGGAGAATAAGGGGCAGGAGTGTGGAGAATAAGGGCAGGAGTGTGGAGAATAAGGGGCAGGAGTGTGGAGAATAAGGGGCAGGAGGTGGAGAATAAGGGGCAGGAGTGTGGAGAATAAGGGCAGGAGGTGGAGAATAGGGGCAGGAGTGTGGAGAATAAGGGGCAGGAGTGTGGAGAATAAGGGGCAGGAGTGTAGGGAATCAGGGGCAGGAGCGTGGAGAATCAGGGGCAGAAGTCTGGAGAATCAGGGGCAGGAGTGTGGAGGATAAGGGGCAGGAGTGTGGAGGATAAGGGGCAGGAGTGTGGAGAATAAGGGGTCAGGAGTGTGGAGAATAAGGGTCAGGAGTGTGGAGAATAAGGGGCAGGAGTGTGGAGAATAAGGGGCAGGAGTCTGGAGAATAAGTGGCAGGAGTGTGGAGAATAAGGGGCAGGAGTGTGGAGAATAAGGGGCAGGAGTGTAGGGAATAAGTGGCAGGTGTAAGCTTTTCGGGGGGGTTTAGCTCTAGGATCGCTGTCTGGGTAGACAGAATGGCACGGAAACAGTTCATTCAGACAGCAGTTTGGTGAAAACTGGCCGCAACCAGTTTTATTAAAGTCCACAGCACACAGATAAAAACAAATCATAAACAGAAACCCTGGGCTTGTCTAGCCTCTAATTACACTTAGATAGATGGCCCTCTCTATCCGGGACCCAGACTCTACCAGTCTGTGCCCAAAACAACACATATCACATATGTTACCAGTATGGAGTTTCACAGACACTCCTCTTTATGTCCGAAGGCAACTCCAATGTCCAGACTTGAGATAGGTCACCTCCTATTCAGTCGCTATTCGCACGGATTCTCACTGCGACTACTCCTGTGTCCGGGTACTTCCTGCACCCAGACTGAGATAGCTCACACTCTTAGAGACTGCTTCCTTGTGCCAGGACACCTCCCTGTGTCCGGGCTAAATACAGCTCCCACACTCTTGGAGACACCTTCTGTGTCTGGACCCCTTGTCCAGACTGAATGAGCTCTCTGACTGTGCTCACAAGCACCTACTTCTGGCTTCCTAATCAACACCTGAGTGGATTCAGGTCTGAGCTGCAAGCGTGTACTGAATGGCAGGTGTAGTGACCTTTCTTTACCACCAGGTTTACAAAGCCACACATTTCGCTCATACCAGTCAGCAGGGTACTTAGGTGAAATATACACCTCATTCACCACATATTCCTTCACTGTCTCACATATCCCCTCCCTCTTCTCCAGACCGGAGGGCTGGTCATCCAGACCGGAGGGCTGGTCAACAATCCAACAGAGACAGTGAACTCTGGACCAGTCATGGCCCTCATCAGCTTCATCCTCACCACTGTCATAGCCAACATCAGTTTTATCTTCATCTGAAGCATCCGCACTACCCTGTACCCTCCCAGGCCTATACTCTCTGCGGGCCTCGGGTATCCTGCACGGTTTCATCTTGACTTTAGTGCCAGCCTCAGTCTCGGTATAGTGGCTCACCAGATAAGTACGACCAGGCACGTCAGAACAGCTCTGCTGATTCTTCCTCAGAAACTTTCGTACCTCCTGTTTTTGGGGCACTGACCCTGTGTCACCCACTGTCACAGGAGGTATAGGGGTTTTCTCTAATTCCCCCTGAACTTTCTTTAGCACATCTACTTTCTTAAATATCAGTTGATTCATAAATTCTACCTCACAGAACCCAAGCGCCTCTGTCATGGTCTCTGACCATTCCGAGCCACACTGTTCAAACGATTGGCACTGTAGAGGGAGCTGATCGTTTTTCTTGGTCGGTACACATAATTTATCCTCTTCTGGTACAGGCTCACTTTGCATAAGACTCAGAGCTCTTACTTCTTTCTCCAGGAGATCCTCATGGCTACGCATCTTCTCCTGTAGTTGTTGGACGTCCTTTACGTCTTCGGCCCTTTCTTCAGGCTCTTCTGGTAGGACATGCTCAGAAGCCCTACCATCAGTCTTCTTTTCCACCACATCTTCAGTCTTGTTCCTCACAGCTTCACTTGAGACATCAGCCTCTGGTGAGGCACCTGGCCTGGTGTCCACCACTTCCATGGCTTTCTCCACCTCTGCAGCATCACCTTCCGAGTCCTTGGCCTGATGCAGATCCACACCATACATTGATAACTTCTCATTTTCAACAGCATCCACTTGTGCTGTGTTCAGTTTCAGAGTCCTGTCTTTCACCTTAGTCTTCGCCAGGGAACCGACCAACGGTACAACATCTTCAGATGCCATCCTCCGTCCGACTGCAAGGTCAGCCTCAGCCTTCCTCTCAGGACTCTCAATCTCCTCTGCCACCATGCCTTCCTCACTTGCACTGGTTGCTTTATTGTCATCAGATAATTCACTATCACTATCTGACCCCTTTTTCTCAGCCACATCTGGCTCACTGTCAGGGCTATACACTTCATTTTCATTCACATCCTGCTCACTGTCAGGGTTATACAATTCATTTTCATTCATATCCTGTTCACTGTCAGTGTCACACAATTCATTTTCACTCACATCTTGATCTGGAACCTGAGTTAACATGTCATCCACAATATTAACTGCACCATCTGGTCCCTCAAGTATGTGACTATGTGACAACCCCAGCACTACACTTCTATATAGCTCAGGCACTAGGAGCTGACTCACAACCTCTCCCTGGACTTCAGTGTTTATGGCAACATGAGAGAACCTCTCCTCAGAGTCAGGCTCCTGGGAAACCTCATTTAGAACAATCATATTTTCCTGTGCTGTTTTAAGAGAGGGTTCTCGCCACTGCTCACTCTCAAAATTGTCACAGGAGCCAGGCAGGTCAGGGACACTCGGTTCCCGAGAACCACCATCCTCGTCTCCCAACATCACCTGCAAAGAAATGTCATCTTTATCACGGTCATCATCAGTATCATCACTATTATGATTAGCATTATCATCATTATCAATATCAGCATCCTCATCATGGTCATCATCATCATGATCATCATTATCATTATCAATATTATCATGGTCATCATCATTATCACATAAGTTTAACGGCCCACTAGCATTGTGTTCCGCCCCTCGGGACTGCGCACCCTCAGTAGGAGCTTCATCACACTGTCCATCAGAAACATTTTTCCCCCAGAGATCCTTAGACCGGGGAAAGTCATTACCCCATATAACGGGGTGCACCAGGGTCTTCACTACCCCCACTTCATATGAAACCTCCCCGAGTTTGGGGACCAAGTCCACGGCAGTCTCTGGGTAGACTTTGGTGTCTTCATGGATGTACACCACACTCAGGTGCTTATCAGGGATGAAGTCCCTATCACTCAGGCTGTCACATACGGAAGTCACTGGACTCTCTGAGTCCAAGAGGGCCTGTGCTGGGCAGTCACTTACAACCACCGGGGACCCCTGTGGTCCAGTCTCTTCGGCTGAGGTGGACACACACACAGGCTCTGCGCAGGGAGAGAGGGATCTGCCATCATCACAACACATAGGCTCCCCCTCTATTGGACAGTTGGCTGCAATTTCACGCCAGCTCCAACACTGTCCATCACACTCTCCCACCCACATGTCCCCTCGGGCCTGAACCCGCTTATCAGCATACCCCATGTCCCCAACAGCTGGAACGCTCTTACCGCGAGAGTTCAGCGTCCGGGAACTCCGAAGTGACGACCTCTCAGACGGCTGTACCTCAGGAGGACGTGCTTGGGTGTAGCGGTCCACTATCACCTTTTCAACTCCATAATCAGGCCTGCTGACTGCAGACTCCCAACTGTATCTCCAGTCATGGACTCTCCTGGCACGGGCTGCAACCGTAACACCCAGCCGGGTAAGAATCGCCGCTTTCAACTTGGCATAGTCTTCGCTGTCCTGCTTGCTCAGGTCAGCCCAGACTTTTTGGGGTTCCCCAATCAGATAGGGTACGACCGCCATGGCCCATTCAGATAGTGGCAGATTCTCCTTCTCTGCCAGTCTCTCAAACCTAGTAAGATATACCTCCACATCATCACGAGGTGTCATTTTTCTCAAGGACCGTCTTACCGCCTTCTTTATAGCGGACAACGCCGGTGCCTTCACAACATTACTTCGGGACGCGACACCGAAATCCTTTTTTGGTGCTGTCATCTGCTCAATAAATAACCGGTTATTCTCCTGCTGCTGCTGCAGGAATTGCTGCCGGTCCTCCTGCATGCGCTGCTGGTGCTGCAGGCGCTGCTGCTCCATGCTCTGCTCCATGCTTCGCTGGGCCTGGGCCAGGTACTCAATGAGCTCCTCCATACTGCCGGACTCATCTGTCTCAACCACGGCAGTTTTATGTTGCACATTAACTTGTGCCATTTGTTCAAACAGCGCCTCCATGCTGTCATCCATGCTGTCAGACTTCTCTGTCTTAACAACGGCAGTCTTCACTCAAGACATACACACTACACAGCTTTTTTTCCACAGAAAATTCAGCCTTGCTGTGCAACTACTTTTTTTTTTTTTTTCTTTTGCAAAGTCTATTAGGGCTACTGTCTCTTTAAGACTGCTCCACAAACTTTTCTTTTGCTGCTGCACATTCCACAGTCATTTTCACAACAAGTTCAGCTTTGCTGTGCATACATTTTCTTTCTGCAGACCCTATCAGGGCCACTGTCTCTCCAAGACTGCTCCAAACAGACGTTTCTGCTGACACACTTTTTTTTTTTTTTTTTCTGTTGCTATTTCAATAGACTTCACCTTTAATGCTGTCTCTCGCCACTGTGCTGCATGCACACTCCAGCACTAACTGTACCAGGCCCTGCGCTGCCCCAGCATTCTCCGCCAATTGTAAGCTTTTCGGGGGGTTTAGCTCTAGGATCGCTGTCTGGGTAGACAGAATGGCACGGAAACAGTTCATTCAGACAGCAGTTTGGTGAAAACTGGCCGCAACCAGTTTTATTAAAGTCCACAGCACACAGATAAAAACAAATCATAAACAGAAACCCTGGGCTTGTCTAGCCTCTAATTACACTTAGATAGATGGCCCTCTCTATCCGGGACCCAGACTCTACCAGTCTGTGCCCAAAACAACACATCACATATGTTACCAGTATGGAGTTTCACAGACACTCCTCTTTATGTCCGAAGGCAACTCCAATGTCCAGACTTGAGATAGGTCACCTCCTATTCAGTCGCTATTCGCACGGATTCTCACTGCGACTACTCCTGTGTCCGGGGTACTTCCTGCACCCAGACTGAGATAGCTCACACTCTTAGAGACTGCTTCCTTGTGCCAGGACACCTCCCTGTGTCCGGGCTAAAGACAGCTCCCACACTCTTGGAGACACCTTCTGTGTCTGGACCCTTGTCCAGACTGAATGAGCTCTCTGACTGTGCTCACAAGCACCTACTTCTGGCTTCCTAATCAACACCTGAGTGGATTCAGGTCTGAGCTGCAAGCGTGTACTGAATGGCAGGTGTAGTGACCTTTCTTTACCACCAGGTTTACAAAGCCACACATTTCGCTCATACCAGTCAGCAAGGTACTTAGGTGAAATATACACCTCATTCACCACATATTCCTTCACTGTCTCACACAGGAGTGTGGAGAATAAGGGCAGGAGTGTAGGGAATAAGTGGCAGGAGTGTGGAGAATAAGGGGCAGGAGTGTGGGGAATAAGGGGCAGGAGTGTGGAGAATAAGGGGCAGGAGTGTGGGGAATAAGGGGCAGGAGTGTGGAGAATATGGGGCAGGAGTGTAGGGAATAAGTGGCAGGAGTGTGGAGAATAAGGGGCAGGAGTGTGGAGAATAAGGGCAGGAGTGTGGAGAATAAGGGGCAGGAGTGTGGAGAATAAGGGGCAGGAGTGTGGAGAATAGGGGGCAGGAGTGTGGAGAATAAGGGGCAGGAGTGTGGAGAATAAGGGGCAGGAGTGTGGAGAATAAGGGGCAGGAGTGTGGGGAATAAGGGGCAGGAGTGTGGAGAATATGGGGCAGGAGTGTAGGGAATAAGTGGCAGGAGTGTGGAGAATAAGGGTCAGGAGTGTGGAGAATAAGGGTCAGGAGTGTGGAGAATAAGGGGCAGGAGTGTGGAGAATAAGGGGCAGGAGTGTGGAGAATAAGGGGCAGGAGTGTGGAGAATAAGTGGCAGGAGTGTGGAGAATAAGGGTCAGGAGTGTGGAGAATAAGGGGCAGGAGTGTGGAGAATAAGGGTCAGGAGTGTGGAGAATAAGGGGCAGGAGTGTGGAGAATAAGACTTATAGACTTGTTTTGGTGTTTCCGTGATTTCATACAAAGTGACGGGTGCACGTTCTAACCATGGAAATCAGAGGACACCGATGCCTGGATGACGCTGAAAAGTTAAAAATTCCCCGAAGCAGCAATCTGTGAGAAACAAACTGAGTGTCATCATGAGAGCGCCCCCACAGGCTGCACTGGGTAGTGCGGGGCGCAGTCCTCTCCCATTAGTGTTTCCCGGTGTTCCCTGGCGCCGTCATTCAGGGCGTCTTGTCCTGGTGATTAATATTCCGCATATTGCGTTGGTCTTCCTGCGCATCAGTGAAGGGATCGGCGGCATCTAAGGCTTCGGTACGTTCACACATCCGTTTTTCGCCGTCCAGCACATCAATCCAAGTAAAAAGATGTCTGAAGAGGAAAACGACGTCATGCGTTGGCGACGATCGAGGAAACCAAGAATGCGTTGACTTCCAATGCGTGATGTGGTGATCGGGCGAAAAACGGCTATCGGGACTCCAACGTCGCGGCATCGCCAGCGTCAATCCGGGTCAAAGCGGATCGTGGTACGGGCCAGCGGCTGGGACTGCGGGTCCAGGCTCGGGATCGGGTCCAGCGCTCGGGATCGGGGCTCCAGCGCTCGGGATCGGGTCCAGCGCTCGGGATCGGGGTCCAGCGCTCGGGATCGGGCTCCAGCGCTCGGGATCGGGCTCCAGCGCTCGGGATCGGGTCCAGCGCTCGGGATCGGGGTCCAGCGCTCGGGATCGGGGTCCAGCGCTCGGGATCGGGGTCCAGCGCTCGGGATCGGGGTCCAGCGCTCGGGATCGGGCTCCAGCGCTCGGGATCGGGGTCCAGCGCTCGGGATCGGTCCAGCGCTCGGGATCGGGTCCAGCGCTCGGGATCGGGCTCCAGCGCTCGGGATCGGGCTCCAGCGCTCGGATCGGGGTCCAGCGCTCGGGATCGGTCCAGCGCTCGGGATCGGGTCCAGCGCTCGGGATCGGGTCCAGCGCTCGGGGTCGGGGTCCAGCGCTCGGGATCGGGCTCCAGCGTGGATCGGGCTCCACGCTCGGATCGGCTCCAGCGATCGGGATCGGGCTCCAGCGCTCGGGATCGGGGTCCAGCGCTCAGGATCGGGGTCCAGCGCTCGGGGTCGGGGTCCAGCGCTAGGGATCGGGCTCCAGCGCTAGGGATCGGGCTCCAGCGCTCGGGATCGGGCTCCAGCGCTCGGGATCGGGCTCCAGCGCTCGGGATCGGGGTCCAGCGCTCGGGATCAGGGTCCAGCGCTCGGGATCGGGGTCCAGCGCTCGGGATCAGGGTCCAGCCATCAGCCATCACTTGTTCTCTACCAGAAATCTGTTTTGAAGACTCGAGGCAGAAAATACACAAGAAACGAGAGGACGCAGCGTCTCTGGGCCGCACAGGATCAGCCGCCATCTGCCGACTCCGCGGAGGACTGACTAAGGACGAGGAACGCCTGTGTCACATGGAGACCAGCGGGCGCGGACGACACCTGCGCAGGAAGCCTCTGCGGGGTGGGAAGCCACAACACTCCACATAATAGCGCGTGGTGACCCCTCAGCTCCACGGCGACCTGTCACGACCCTCCGCTCACACTGCAGGGATCTGAGAGGAGACAATGTCAAATCCAATCATCCACAGGAGGGGAGTCACAGAACATGGTTTCCATGACAACCAATAAGATCACTCCTTTCATTTTCTATTCTGTATGGCACACATGAAAGCTTGATTCTGATTGGCTGTTTGGCCTGTGCTCAGCATCACCTGCTTTTTCGAAGCTAAGGAGAGATGGAGGGACGTGGGTCACGTGACCGGCCGTACTCAGTGTCACCTGCAGTCACGTGCCTATCCAAGCCTCGCTGTTAGTATAGGTCACGCCCCTGTTCTTGATTGTGATTGGCTGTGATGACAGCACGCTCCGGTCCATTCCCGGAAGTGACGCAGTGAGATAGCGGAGTGACAGGAGGCTGCGGGCACCGGGGGTCAGTCCTCAGGGTGCCCGGTGTACACCGCGCTGTGCGAGGCAGCCTGCGCGACCGTCATGGGCGGCAGCGGATCCAGGGCCCGCGGTCTATGGCCTTTCTCATCACAGGGAACCGAGAGCCCCGGGAGCAGCAGCAGCGAGCAGAGCGTGGCCCGGATCCGCAAAGCCACCCCATTCATCTTCACCCGGCGCGGGTGAGCGAGGGGCCTGCGGGCGGGCGGCGACCCCGAACCGAGGAAGAGACCCCGATACTGACCATGAGTCCGAACCTGATAACCCCCCCCTACACAAGCCCCCCCACCCTGACACCGAGGATGAGCCCCCGATACTGACCATGAGTCCGAACCTGATAACCCCCCCTACACAAGCCCCCCCACCCTGACACAAGCCCCCCCACCCCGACACAAGCCCCCCCCGACAGAGGATGAGCCCCCCCGACACAAGCCCCCCCTACACAGGCCCCACCTCCACCCCGACACAGAGGATGAGCCCCCCCGACACAGAGGATGAGCCCCCCCGACACAGAGGATGAGCCCCCCCCGACACAAGGATGAGCCCCCCCCGACACAGAGGATGAGCCCCCGACACAGAGGATGAGCCCCCCCCGACAGAGGATGAGCCCCGATACTGACCATGAGTCCGAACCTGATAACCCCCGACACAGAGGATGAGCCCCCCCCGACACAGAGGATGAGCCCCCCCCGACACAGAGGATGAGCCCCCCCCGACACAGAGGATGACCCCCCCCGACACAGAGGATGACCCCCCCCCCGACACAGAGGATGAGCCCCCCCCGACACAGAGGATGAGCCCCCCCCGACACAGAGGATGAGCCCCCCCCGACACAGAGGATGAGCCCCCCCCGACACAGAGGATGAGCCCCCCCCGACACAGAGGATGAGCCCCCCCCGACACAGAGGATGAGCCCCCCCCGACACAGAGGATGAGCCCGACGGTCCCCGACACAGAGGATGAGCCCCCCGACACAGAGGATGAGCCCCCCTACCCTGACACAAGCCCCCCCACCCCGACACAAGCCCCCCCGACACAGAGGATGAGCCCCCCGTTACTGACCATGAGTCCGAACCTGATAACCCCCCCGACACAGAGGATGAGCCCCGATACTGACCATGAGTCCGAACCTGATAGCCCCCCCGACACAGAGGATGAGCCCCCCTCACCCCGACACAAGCCCCCCCCGACAGAGGATGAGCCCCCGATACTGACCATGAGTCTGAACCTGATAACCCCCCCTACACAGAGGATGAGCCCCCGATACTGACCATGAGTCCGAACCTGATAACCCCCCCGACAGAGGATGAGACCCCCCCGACACAGAGGATGAGCCCCCCCTCACCCCGTCACAAGCCCCCCCACCCCGACACAGAGGATGAGCCCCCGATACTGACCATGAGTCCGAACCTGATAACCCCCCCTACACAAGCCCCCCCACCCTGACACAAGCCCCCCACCCTGACACAAGCCCCCCCACCCCGACACAAGCCCCCCCGACAGAGGATGAGCCCCCCTGACACAAGCCCCCCTACACAGGCCCCACCTCCACCCCGACACAGAGGATGAGCCCCCCCCGACACAGAGGATGAGCCCCCCCGACACAGAGGATGAGCCCCCCCCGACACAGAGGATGAGCCCCCCCCGACACAGGAGATGAGCCCCCCCGACAGAGGATGAGCCCCCGATACTGACCATGAGTCCGAACCTGATAACCCCCGACACAGAGGATGAGCCCCCCCGACACAGAGGATGAGCCCCCCCCCGACACAGAGGATGAGCCCCCCCGACACAGAGGATGAGCCCCCCGACACAGAGGATGAGCCCCCCCCGACACAGGATGAGCCCCCCCCCGACACAGAGGATGAGCCCCCCCCCGACACAGAGGATGAGCCCCCCCCCCGACACAGAGGATGAGCCCCCCCCCGACACAGAGGATGAGCCCCCCCCCGACACAGAGGATGAGCCCCCCCCCGACACAGAGGATGAGCCCCCCCCCGACACAGAGGATGAGCCCCCCCCCGACACAGAGGATGAGCCCCCCCCCCGACACAGAGGATGAGCCCCCCGACACAGAGGATGAGCCCCCCCCCGACACAGAGGATGAGCCCCCGATACTGACCATGAGTCCGAACCTGATAACCCCCCCTACACAAGCCCCCCCCACCCTGACACAAGCCCCCCCCCAACAGAGGATGAGCCCCCCCGACACAAGCCCCCCCTACACAGGCCCCACCTCCACCCCGACACAGAGGATGAGCCCCCCCCGACACAGGATGAGCCCCCCCGACACAGGATGAGCCCCCCCGACACAGAGGATGAGCCCCCCCGACACAGAGGATGAGCCCCCCCGACAGAGGATGAGCCCCCGATACTGACCATGAGTCCGAACCTGATAACCCCCGACACAGAGGATGAGCCCCCCCGACACAGAGGATGAGCCCCCCCCGACACAGAGGATGAGCCCCCCCCGACACAGAGGATGAGCCCCCCCCGACACAGAGGATGAGCCCCCCCGACACAGAGGATGAGCCCCCCCCGACACAGAGGATGAGCCCCCCCGACACAGAGGATGAGCCCCCCCGACAGAGGATGAGCCCCCCTCACCCTGACACAAGCCCCCCACCCCGACACAAGCCCCCCGACAGAGGATGAGCCCCCCGACACAAGCCCCCCCTACACAGGCCCCACCTCCACCCCGACACAGAGGATGAGCCCCCCCGACACAGAGGATGAGCCCCCCCCCGACACAGAGGATGAGCCCCCCCCCGACAGAGGATGAGCCCCCCCCCGACACAGAGGATGAGCCCCCCCCGACACAGAGGATGAGCCCCCCCGACACAGGATGAGCCCCCCGACACAGAGGATGAGCCCCCCACCCTGACACAAGCCCCCCACCCCGACACAAGCCCCCCCGACACAGAGGATGAGCCCCCCGTTACTGACCATGAGTCCGAACCTGATAACCCCCCGACACAGAGGATGAGCCCCGATACTGACCATGAGTCCGAACCTGATAGCCCCCCGACACAGAGGATGAGCCCCCCTCACCCCGACACAAGCCCCCCCGACAGAGGATGAGACCCCGATACTGACCATGAGTCTGAACCTGATAACCCCCCTACACAGAGGATGAGCCCCCGATACTGACCATGAGTCCGAACCTGATAACCCCCCGACAGAGGATGAGACCCCCCGACACAGAGGATGAGCCCCCCCTCACCCCGTCACAAGCCCCCCCACCCGACACAGAGGATGAGCCCCCGATACTGACCATGAGTCCGAACCTGATAACCCCCCTACACAAGCCCCCCCACCCTGACACAAGCCCCCCCCACCCCGACACAAGCCCCCCCGACAGAGGATGAGCCCCCCCGACACAAGCCCCCCCTACACAGGCCCCACCTCCACCCCGACACAGAGGATGAGCCCCCCCCCGACACAGAGGATGAGCCCCCCGACACAGAGGATGAGCCCCCCCGACAGAGGATGAGCCCCCGATACTGACCATGAGTCCGAACCTGATAACCCCTGACACAGAGGATGAGCCCCCCGACACAGAGGATGAGCCCCCCCGACACAGAGGATGAGCCCCCCGACACAGAGGATGAGCCCCCCGACACAGAGGATGAGCCCCCCCGACAGAGGATGAGCCCCCCCCGACACAGAGGATGAGCCCCCCCCGACACAGAGGATGAGCCCCCCTCGACACAGAGGATGAGCCCCCCTCGACACAGAGGATGAGCCCCCCCCGACACAGAGGATGAGCCCCCCCCGACACAGAGGATGAGCCCCCCCGACACAGAGGATGAGCCCCCCCCGACACAGAGGATGAGCCCCCCCGACACAGAGGATGAGCCCCCCCGACACAGAGGATGAGCCCCCCCGACACAGAGGATGAGCCCCCCCGACACAGAGGATGAGCCCCCCCGACACAGAGGATGAGCCCCCCGACACAGAGGATGAGCCCCCCGACACAGAGGATGAGCCCCCCCCCCGACACAGAGGATGAGCCCCCCCGACACAGAGGATGAGCCCCCCCACCCTGACACAAGCCCCCCACCCCGACACAAGCCCCCCGACACAGAGGATGAGCCCCCGTTACTGACCATGAGTCCGAACCTGATAACCCCCCGACACAGAGGATGAGCCCCGATACTGACCATGAGTCCGAACCTGATAGCCCCCCGACACAGAGGATGAGCCCCCCTCACCCCGACACAAGCCCCCCCGACAGAGGATGAGCCCCGATACTGACCATGAGTCTGAACCTGATAACCCCCCCTACACAGAGGATGAGCCCCCGATACTGACCATGAGTCCGAACCTGATAGCCCCCCGACAGAGGATGAGACCCCCCCGACACAGAGGATGAGCCCCCCTCACCCCCGTCACAAGCCCCCCACACCCGACACAAGCCCCCCCGACACAGAGGATGAGCCCCCGATACTGACCATGAGTCCGAACCTGATAACCCCCCTACACAAGCCCCCCACCCTGACACAAGCCCCCCCCGACACAGAGGATGAGCCCCGATACTGACCATGAGTCCGAACCTGATAACCCCCCCTACACAGAGGATGAGCCCCCGATACTGACCATGAGTCCGAACCTGATAACCCCCCCGACAGAGGATGAGACCCCCCGACACAGAGGATGAGCCCCCCTCACCCCGTCACAAGCCCCCCACCCGACACAAGCCCCCCCGACACAGAGGATGAGCCCCCGATACTGACCATGAGTCCGAACCTGATAACCCCCCTACACAAGCCCCCCACCCTGACACAAGCCCCCCCCCGACACAGAGGATGAGCCCCCGATACTGACCATGAGTCCGAACCTGATAACCCCCCCTACACAAGCCCCCCAACACAGAGGATGAGCCCCCCCGACACAAGCCCCCGACATGGAGCACGAGCCCCCCTCACCCCGACACGGAGGACGAGACCCCCACCCTGACACGGAGCCCCCCCCCAAATGCTGAGCGCCCCCGTTCTTACTCATCACTCCTCCGTCGCCTTTGTCCCCCTGCCATGTTTGGGCCACCGGCCGTCATGTGTTGCGGTTAGTCAGCATTACGCCCGTTGCCCCGGATCCTGCACACTTCTGTCATTCACCCCAGAGGTCGTCCTGATGGCCCCCGGGGGGCCGCACTGTGTACAGTGCTGTAGTAGACTATCACTGGTGAGCGGCCATGTCGGCAGGATCTGAGCGCTCTGTGATGTGCGGCGTCACCGGCTGATCTGCCGGATTATCAGATATTCTGAACTGCTGGACAGGACTCTGGGGGGCACTGTGAGGTCTTCATCAGAGAGGACTGGGCGGTGCCCGGAGAAGACCCTCCAAGCGCCGGAGTATCGGGGGAGCCCCTGATGGTCTGGCATTAGCTTCTGTATTGTGAAAAGTCCCAGATCATAAAGCACCGGATCCAGGATCTGTCAGTGATCACCCTGGATCCTGCCCCTCCCCCGACGTGATGCTGATTTAATCCTCCGATTCTTTGCAGTTTTTTCCTCAGTCCGTTCTTCTGTGGCCGCGACGTTAATTCTGTTCTCTGGATCTGATTACAATCCTGTATTTTTTTTCCTCAGCTCCATGTACTTTGATGAGGACGGTGACCTGGCGCACGAATTCTACGAAGAAACGATTGTGACCAAGAACGGCCGGAAGCGGGCGAAACTGAAGCGGATCCACAAGAACCTGCGGCCCCAGGTAAATCCACAGGGGACCGGACAGGAGACTGCAATCTACTACTCCCTGTTATCAGCCATTACTGGGGGAGGAGACTACAATCTATTACTCCCTGTTATCAGCCATTACTGGGGAGGAGACTGTAGGACAGGAGACTACAATCTATTACTCCCTGTTATCAGCCATTACTGGGGGGAGACTGTAGGACAGGAGACTACAATCTATTACTCCCTGTTATCAGCCATTACTGGGGGGGAGACTGTAGGACAGGAGACTACAATCTATTACTCCCTGTTATCAGCCATTACTGGGGGGGAGACTGTAGGACAGGAGACTACAATCTATTACTCCCTGTTATCAGCCATTACTGGGGAGGAGACTGTAGGACAGGAGACTACAATCTATTACTCCCTGTTATCAGCCATTACTGGGGAGGAGACTGTAGGACAGGAGACTACAATCTATTACTCCCTGTTATCAGCCATTACTGGGGGGGAGACTGTAGGACAGGAGACTACAATCTATTACTCCCTGTTATCAGCCATTACTGGGGGGAGACTGTAGGACAGGAGACTACAATCTATTACTCCCTGTTATCAGCCATTACTGGGGAGGAGACTGTAGGACAGGAGACTACAATCTATTACTCCCTGTTATCAGCCATTACTGGGGGGAGACTGTAGGACAGGAGACTACAATCTATTACTCCCTGTTATCAGCCATTACTGGGGGGGGGAGACTGTAGGACAGGAGACTACAATCTATTACTCCCTGTTATCAGCCATTACTGGGGGAGGAGACTGTAGGACAGGAGACTACAATCTATTACTCCCTGTTATCAGCCATTACTGGGGGGAGACTGTAGGACAGGAGACTACAATCTATTACTCCCTGTTATCAGCCATTACTGGGGGGGGGAGACTGTAGGACAGGAGACTACAATCTATTACTCCCTGTTATCAGCCATTACTGGGGGAGGAGACTGTAGGACAGGAGACTACAATCTATTACTCCCTGTTATCAGCCATTACTGGGGGGGAAACTGTAGGACAGGAGACCACAATCTATTGTTTGCTGTTATCAGCCATTACTGGGGGGAGACTGTAGGACAGGAGACCACAATCTATTGTTTGCTGTTATCAGCCATTACTGGGGGAGACTGTAGGGCAGGAGACCACAATCTATTGTTTGCTGTTATCAGCCAGGAGGCAGTGACTTCTCCTTTTGCTTCTACACAGGGCACCATCAGGTTAGACCATCCACGTATCCATGTGGATTTCCCTGTCGTCCTATGTGAGGTCTGACGCCAGCACCCTCGCCTGCCAAGCTGCGCCCTCCTCTGCCACCTTTGCACCCTATGCTGTGCTCCTGGGACAGGGAGCGATGAGTGATGGGGAGGTGCAGACTTCGGAGTGGTATGTGCACAGACGCTGACTGGGCTGTGAATAGAGACAATTAACCCGCGCTGTGCTGGGCCGACACTACTTGGGTGCAATGCTCTGCGCTCTTCTGTGGGCTGCTGGACCTTTCTCTCTTTGACTTTACTACTCACTGGTGTCTGCACTGTCCTTCATGGAGGCTCAGTCTCCAGCCTCTTCTGGGGACGCGGCTCAGTACTGATGATGTGACGGCTCACAGCTGCCCAGTGCACTCGGCTCCAGACATAGCATAGATGTCAACCTGGCCCCTTCTCGGGGATCCGTTGTGGTCCCCAGTCTTCTGGCCTCACGGTCCGGCCTCAATCTCAATGGTCTTAATGTTCTCCAGCGCATGTAGAGTTGTCGGTGACCCGTGTGTCCCTGGTAAGGGGCTGCTGCACTCTTCGGGGGGCGCTCGTCTCTTCTGTGTGGTGCACTGTTGCTGCCGGACGTTCCTTGGTACAATCACATGTATGTACGGCTCGGGTGGGCTCACGCCTCCGTTTATTTATTACATGTATGTTTTAGTTTGTGTTCCATATTCCTGAGCCTCTCGCCCCGACCAGACTGTGATTATTCTACATGGCTGCAGGAGATATTTGGGGCGCTGGAAACTCCCCCAATAAACCCTATGTTTGTTAGTCGGACTCCTGGTGTCATTGTTATTCCAGATCCTGGTAATCATCTGCAGGCATCGGATCTGGAGATGTGAGAGGAGAAGGTTGCACAGAATCATGAGCCTCCAGCTGAACATCGCCCGTACCCGAGGCGGCAGGTGGATATCGGGCGTCATACTATGGAAAGTTCTTGGGGTTGGGAGGTCTTGGATGTCTTCTCACATCTCCACCGCTGACTCGCAAGCCTCCTGGTTCTTGATAGGGGGGTTGTAGTAGTCCTGATTCATGTAGTTTCCTCTGATGAGAAAATTAACTCACACTCTGCCATGGCCGACGACACTGCAAGGTGTAAAGGTCCCACCGCCCCCCAGCATGTGCCATCTATGATCAGAAGTGGTGCTTTGGTTGTTGCATCCCTTCTAATGAGACATCGCCCTCATCCTACCCCAATTGCACTCATGGTGTCGACGCTTCTGTATCTTTCTGCATGTTGTGTCGCTATGTTGACTATGGTCGGCCATCTTGCCTGGGTCCTCGGGCTTGTCTTGTTCCTGTCTGTTCTGTGGTTGGGGCCGCACTTATCTAATCAATGAAGTGTGTTCTCCCGGGTGAGAAGCCGAGGGCCCAATGCTGCTGAATACCCTATAGTATAGATATATTGCCCCATAATGCTGCTTAGATGAGATTAGTGACTGCCAGCAGCGGTCCTGACCTTGGAGCCTGGGGACATCACTGTTCTTGTTTCACCCCAGCTGCCACCACTCAGGAAATCCTGCACATTGTGAGATGTCAGCAGAGCTCGGACCCCAGAGACCATCTGACCTGGATACAAATCTGATCCTTGTCTTCCCTGTGTCCGTCCACATGGGGGCGCCCATCCCCTGAGAATCAGCCGCGGAGCCAAGTCCCTGCACAGTCACCGCCGCGCGTTCTCCAGCTCATCCCCAAACCTCCGGCATTATGATTCCCCCACACCCGGCAGGTTCTTATGGGGGCTCTGACCATCGGCTCCAGGCTCTTGGCTTTATTCAGATTAATAATGTCGTCAATGGCTGCGTGCGAAGTCTCTGACAGATGACACTATAGATAGCAGGAAAGACGGCGTGACATCCCAGCCTCACGCTGTGTCCTCTCACATCCTTTTCCTCTGCCTCTGCTGATGTTATAGGTGACCGCAGAGGAAATCCTGAGGGAGGAGGTGAGGCCGCCGGTCACTGTGCTACATGCAGGTTGTCAATTATCTCACCCAACCCAAAATCTGAGCATCGGGCGACCAATCCCGGGGTCACAGAGGAACCACCCCCTCCCACGCGCGCTCCCAGAGAGGACCCCCCAGACAGGCGGTGGTGATAGAGCGGTAAATTGTACCTGTGACGTGACAGGTGGTGGTGGTAGTGCAGTATATTGTACCTGTAATATGACAGGCGGTGGTGGTAGTGCAGTATGTTGTACCTGTCACAGGTGGTGGTGGTAGTGCGGTATATTGTACCTGTGACAGGCGGTGGTGGTAGTGCAGTATGTTGTACCTGTCACAGGTGGTGGTGGTAGTGCGGTATATTGTACCTGTGACAGGCGGCGGTGGTAGTGCGGTATATTGTACCTGTGACGTGACAGGCGGCGGTTGTAGTGCGGTATATTGTACCTGTGACAGGCGGCGGTTGTAGTGCGGTATATTGTACCTGTGACAGGCGGCGGTTGTAGTGCGGTATATTGTACCTGTGACGTGACAGGCGGCGGTGGTAGTGCGGTATGTTGTACCTGTGACAGGCGGCGGTGGTAGTGCGATATATTGTATCTGTGACAGGCGGCGGTGGTAGTGCGGTATATTGTACCTGTGACAGGCGGCGGTGGTAGTGTGGTATATTGTACCTGTGACGTGACAGGCGGTGGTGGTAGTGCGGTATGTTGTACCTGTGACGTGACAGGCGGCGGTGGTAGTGTGGTATGTTGTACCTGTGACAGGCGGCGGTGGTAGTGCGGTATATTGTACCTGTGACTTGACAGGCGGCGTTGGTAGTACGGTATGTTGTGCCTGTGACGTGACAGGCGGCGGTGGTAGTGCGGTATGTTGTGCCTGTGACGTGACAGGCGGCGGTGGTAGTACGGTATGTTGTACCTGTGACGTGACAGGCGGCGGTGGTAGTACTGTATGTTGTACCTGTGACAGGCGGTGGTGGTAGTACTGTATGTTGTGCCTGTGACAGGCGGTGGTGGTAGTGCAGTGTATTGTACCTGTGACGTGACAGGCGGCGGTGGTAGTGCGGTATGTTGTGCCTGTGACAGGCGGCGGTGGTAGTGCGGTATATTGTACCTGTGACGTGACAGGCGGCGTGTGTAGTGCGGTATATTGTACCTGTGACGTGACAGGCGGCGGTGTTAGTGTGGTATGTTGTGCCTGTGACGTGACAGGCGGCGGTGGTAGTGCGGTATGTTGTGCCTGTGACGTGACAGGCGGCGGTGGTAGTACGGTATGTTGTACCTGTGACGTGACAGGCGGCGGTGGTAGTACTGTATGTTGTACCTGTGACGTGACAGGCGGCGGTGGTAGTACTGTATGATGTACCTGTGACGTGACAGGTGGCGGTGGTAGTACGGTATGTTGTACCTGTGACGTGACAGGCGGCGGTGGTAGTACGGTATGTTGTACCTGTGACGTGACAGGCGGCGGTGGTAGTACTGCATGTTGTGCCTGTGACGTGACAGGCGGCGGTGGTAGTGCGGTATGTTGTGCCTGTGACAGGCGGTGGTGGTAGTGCAGTGTATTGTACCTGTGACGTGACAGGCGGCGGTGGTAGTGCGGTATGTTGTGCCTGTGACAGGCGGCGGTGGTAGTGCGGTATATTGTACCTGTGACGTGACAGGCGGCGGTGGTAGTGCGGTATATTGTACCTGTGACGTGACAGGCGGCGGTGGTAGTGCGGTATATTGTACCTGTGACGTGACAGGCGGCGGTGGTAGTACGGTATGTTGTACCTGTGACGTGACAGGCGGCGGTGGTAGTACGGTATGTTGTACCTGTGACGTGACAGGCGGCGGTGGTAGTACTGCATGTTGTGCCTGTGACGTGACAGGCGGCGGTGGTAGTGCGGTATGTTGTGCCTGTGACAGGCGGTGGTGGTAGTGCAGTGTATTGTACCTGTGACGTGACAGGCGGCGGTGGTAGTGCGGTATGTTGTGCCTGTGACAGGCGGCGGTGGTAGTGCGGTATATTGTACCTGTGACGTGACAGGCGGCGGTGTTAGTGCGGTATGTTGTGCCTGTGACGTGACAGGCGGCGGTGGTAGTGCGGTATATTGTACCTGTGACAGGCGGCGGTGGTAGTGCGGTATATTGTACCTGTGACAGGCGGCGGTGGTAGTGCGGCATATTTGGGGTAACAATAGTCTTACAGATGTATATACCCCGCTATCCTGTGTACAGACTGAAGGGGTTAACCCCGTCACTGCCTCCTGAATGCCAGGACATATTGTGCCTGATTTGTCAGCATTGTGGGTAATTTTGCGTTCAGCCCAGACTTCCTTCCTGCCCGGCTGGGTGCGGTGTCGGCTCCGATGGGTTCTCTGCCCTCTGCAGCTGGCATTGTGGCTGTGTGACCCCGGAGTGGTGGTGCCCGGATTCCCCGGTTATAGTGCCAGGGAGCATTCCTCTCTTCTGCACTACTACTCCCCTGGACTCATCGCCATGGTAGGAAGATGGGGTCGTCTTGGAGAGCCAGACATGCTGAGAGTTGTAGTTTCACATGAGCTGGAGAGTCGCAGACCTCTCTACCCCCTAATAACTTAGTGTGATGTCATCAATGCACAATATATAGATGTGTCACCCACTTACAGAGCCCCTCGTGTTGTCAGGACCATTAAGGAGGCAACACAGGAAGGAGATAAGAAAATGTTCTGAAGGAGAGAATTTCACCTGTCAGCAGATTCCAGGCCGGCGGGCGTCACAAGACCCTCCGAAGGAAAAGCAGGATCCTGCTACAATAATAATGATAAGTGATCCCCACACCCAGCACAAGGGAGAAGCCGCGGCCCCTCTGTCAGCAGAGATCGGAAAACATCCTATTCCATTCAACAGAGGAAATCAGCAGAGTCCGGGAAGGGGCGGCGGGCAGGAAGGAAAGAGGGGAGCAGGACTGGACACCAGTACAAGTGCAAAGCCGGCAGGATTTACAGCAGCGCCAGAGTCAGTCACAGTGAAGGCAGGACTGGACAGCAGCAGGCATCACCTGGAGGACTGACAGCAGCAGGCATCACCTGGAGGACTGACAGCAGCAGGCATCACCTGGAGGACTGACAGCAGCAGGCATCACCTGGAGGACTGACAGCAGCAGGCATCACCTGGAGGACTGACAGCAGCAGGCATCACCTGGAGGACTGACAGCAGCAGGCATCACCTGGAGGACTGACAGCAGCAGGCATCACCTGGAGGACTGACAGCAGCAGGCATCACCTGGAGGACTGACAGCAGCAGGCATCACCTGGAGGACTGACAGCAGCAGGCATCACCTGGAGGACTGACAGCAGCAGGCATCACCTGGAGGACTGACAGCAGCGGGCATCACCTGGAGGACTGACAGCAGCGGGCATCACCTGGAGGACTGACAGCAGCGGGCATCACCTGGAGGACTGACAGCAGCGGGCATCACCTGGAGGACTGACAGCAGCGGGCGTCACCTGGAGGACTGACAGCAGCGGGCGTCACCTGGAGGACTGGACAGCAGCGGGCGTCACCTGGAGGACTGACAGCAGCGGGCGTCACCTGGAGGACTGACAGCAGCGGGCGTCACCTGGAGAACTGACAGCAGCGGGCGTCACCTGGAGGACTGACAGCAGCGGGCGTCACCTGGAGGACTGACAGGAGCGGGCGTCACCTGGTGGAGTGGCATTGCCAGGCATCACAGGTAACAGCGTCCCCAGAGTAGCACTTGTAGCTGTGAGAAGTATTGGGGCCCCATTGGGTTTTCTATAACGTTTCATTCCTTGACAACAAGCAGAGATCTTAAAAATGATGAAGAATTAAACCTTTAGTGGTCTGATTCATTCTGGCATTTGCACCATTTTCTGTCTGATTTTTGCTCATTTTTGCCTATTTTTCAGTTGCGCCCCCTTCTGTTTTGCTTTTTTCCTCTGTTCCTGTCTTAGGGTGAGTTTCCACGGTCAGGAAACGCTGCGTGTTTGGCGCTGTGCGCTGGCGCAGCGCCAAACACGCAGCGTCCAGATGTTACAGCATAGTGGAGGGGATTTCAAGGAATCCCGTCTCCACCATGCGTAACAATACGCAGGTGGCAAACCTGCGTAAACGGACATGCGGCGCGTCTTTTTAGACCGCAGCATGTCCTCGCGTATTGCGGCGACGGTGCGTCGCCGCAACAGAATTAACACAGGGCTATGTAGCCCTGCGCTCTTTCCGGAGGTGTTCCGGAGGTGTTCTGAACACCTCCGGAAAGATCGCGCGTCAGAAAGGGGGCGGGGCTTAGACGGAGCGGAATTTCCGCTCCGTCAAAAGCGCTATGGTTCCGGACCGTGGAACCATAGCCTTACATGCACCTTCGTGATTTGAGGCTTCCAGATGTTTGATTCTTCGATTGTGACTTTTTGATATGTTGGTGGAAATGTTCTCCAGTCCCCGCCGGCCGCCTCGGGGGGATTTTATTCACGACAGTTATTTTGGCTTCATTTTTTGTGCAACTCGAAGTCATAAAACAGATCAAAGACAGAAATCAAGGCCGTTTTTTGACTTTGCACAAAATTTATGAACCACTTGCTCCATTACAAAGAATTTGGTGCAAAATAAGAGCAACAAATATCAGACGATAAAGAAAAGTGACTTAGAAATCTGAAATGATGAATTAGGGCCTCCGTCTATTAGGAAGGGGCGGACGTCACTGCTCCGCGCGGCTCCGCGTCCTGCACACTCCTGTTATTTTCCAGGCATCTTCCTAATGGTGACATCCCGAACCTCGCGCCTCTCCCGAACCTCGCGCCTCTCCCGAACCTCCGCGGCCTCTCCCGAACCTCGCGCCTCTCCCGAACCTCGCGCCTCTCCCGAACCTCGCGCCTCTCCCGAACCTCGCGCCTCTCCCGAACCTCGCGCCTCTCCCGAACCTCGCGCCTCTCCCGAACCTCGCGATTCTCCCGAACCTCGCGCCTCTCCTGAATCTCGCGCCTCTCCCGAACCTCGCGCCTCTCCCGAACCTCGCGCCTCTCCCGAACCTCGCGCCTCTCCCGAACCTCGCGCCTCTCCCGAACCTCGCGCCTCTCCCGAACCTCGCGCCTCTCCCGAACCTCGCGCCTCTCCCGAACCTCGCGCCCTCCCGAACCTCGCGCCTCTCCCGAACCTCGCGCCTCTCCCGAACCTCGCAACTCCAGACTTCACAACAGCTGCAGGTGCGAGCAGAGGCACGAAAATAAGAGGGGAACCAACTGTCACTGAATCGTCTCCCACCAGAGACACCAAGTCTGTCAATAGATCAATACAATGTAACAAACACTGCATTACACACTGTGCCCCCATACACACACTGCTGCTCACACGCACACTGCTCGCGCACACTGCTGCTCACACGCACACACTGCTCGCGCACACTGCTGCTCACACGCACACACTGTCCGCGCACACTGCTGCTCACACACTGCCCGTACACATTGCCGCTCACACGCACACACTGCCCGTGCACATTGCCGCTCACACATGCACACTGCCGCTCACACACAGCCCGCACACACTGCCGCTCACACACTGCCGCTCACACACTGCCGCTCACACACTGCCCGCGCGCACTGCCGCTCACACACTGCCCGCGCGCACTGCCGCTCACACACTGCCCGCGCACACTGCCGCTCACACACACTGCCCGCGCACACTGCCGCTCACACACACTGCCCGCGCACACTGCCGCTCACACACACTGCCCGCGCACACTGCCGCTCACACACACTGCCCGCGCACACTGCCGCTCACACACACTGCCGCTCACACACACTGCCCGCGCACACTGCCGCTCACACACACTGCCGCTCACACACTGCCCGTACACACTGCTGCTCACACACACCTCCGCTCACACACACACTGCTGCTCACACACGCACACACTGCTGCTCACACTGCCTGTACACATTGCCGCTCACACGCACACACTGCTGCTCACACACTGCCCGTACACACCTCCGCTCACACACACACACTGCTGCTCACACACTGCCTGTACACATTGCCGCTCACACGCACACACTGACCGCGCACACTGCCGCTCACACACACGCACACACTGCTGCTCACACACTGCCCGCACACATTGCCGCTCACACACGCACACACTGCCGCTCACACGCACACACTGCCCGTACACATTGCCGCTCACACATGCACACTGCCGCTCACACACAGCCCGTACACATTGCCGCTCACACACGCACACTGCCGCTCGCACACTGCCCGTACACATTGCCGCTCACACTGCCCGCGCACACTGCTGCTCACACACTGCACGTGCACATTGCCGCTCACACACGCACACTGCCGCTCACACACTGCCCGTACACATTGCAGCTCACACACGCACACATTGCCACTCACACACTGCCCGCACACATTGCCGCTCACACACTGCCCGTACACATTGCCGCTCACAACACTGCCCGTACACATTGCCGCTCACACACTGCCCGTACACATTGCCCGTACACACTGCCGCTCACACACGCACACACTGCCCGCCCACATTGCTGCTCACGCACTGCCCGTACACATTGCCGCTCACACACGCACACACTGCCCGTACACATTGCCGCTCACACCCTGCTGCGCACACTGCTGCTCACACACTGCCGCTCACACATGCACACACTGCTGCTCACACATGCACACACTGCTGCTCACACACGCACACACTGCCCACGCACACTGCCTGAATGTCACTTAATGATAGACAAGTGTTTCTCAGTTTGCGGCATTAATAAGAAATCCTTTTGCTGCAGAGGAGATACCAGAAAACTGAGCTCCAATATGGCGGCAGTACATCAGCGGTATTACCAATCTGTGAGCGCTGCCTTCACCTCGGCACATACATTGTGCGGTATTCAGTGGCCACAATATGGCAGAGCAGATTCTCACCTCTGATGTAAATATGTAGCAGATAAAATAATGTGATTGCTCGAGACAGTTGTAGCTGCTAATGATGGGGGCTCAGGGGCCATATTTACCCACAGGGCCCGGGTACCACTACAGCCGCTGCCCTGACAGAAGCGGCTGCCGCTCGGTGCCTGTGATCTGGCTGCTGCCACAAAGCCTCTATTGTCCGGTGTCAGCGTCGCCATTGTTTGTGCCGCGTTCACACTCTATTATGTCGCAGTCACACTTGTCTCTGGAGATCAGAGGGGGCAGATGGCGGAGGGGTCACGGGTCACCGCCACTGAAAATTCCCAACATAGCTCATTCATAGAGAGGCAGAACTGACGCCACCTAGGGGCAGAGGTGACTGTCGCTCCAAGGGAGCAAAATCCAATTATCACCCCCAAATCCTAATGATCCCCCCCCACAGTCGTGCGTGATGACCAATATTGGCGCCATAGACTGGGAGCTCAGTGAGAGTACCCTGCCATTATGTGGCAGTGTGCTGGGGTCCGGAGTCCAAACACGGAATGTAGCTAGTCTGTACTGCGCTGCGGAGTATGGTGGCTGCAAGGGGATCTGCTACCTTGGATCTAATCCTTATAAACAGGGAGGAAATGGTGGAGGCGGTAAGAGTGGCTGGGACCCTAGGAGGTAGTGACCATGCTATTTTAGAATTTTGGATAACTAGAGGAGGAAGACCTGTGAAGACTCAGACGTCAAGGTTAGATTTCAGAAAGGCAGATTTTAAGGGACTCAGAAAGAGAATTGGAGGGATCCAATGGCTGGATATCCTTAAAGACAAAAATGTCCAGGAAGGATGGAAAATCTTGAAAAATGAGATTCTCAAAGCACAATCAATAGCAATTCCAAAAAGAGGGAAGAATGGGAAGCATTTAAGGAAACCAGGATGGATGAACACAGAACTTAAACATATGCTAAAAAGGAAGAAAGAAATGTTTATCAAATGGAAAGAGGGAGGCATATCTAAAGAAGAATATAATGCTGTCTGCAGAACCTGCAGGGCACAAATCAGATTATCTAAAGCTGACAATGAATTAAGGCTTGCAAGAGATGTCAAAAGCAATAAAAAAGGATATAAAAAAGGATTTTGGGGATACGTCAAAAATAAAAGAAAAGTCAAAGATGCTATAGGATTTTTACAGGATGAAAATGATGAAATGGTAAGACAGGATGTTGAGAAGGCTGAACTTTTAAATTCCTATTTTGCATCTGTTTTCTCTCAGAAAGTTAATGTAACATCAACTGATCTTCACTGTCCTATTAAAGGAATAGAAGAATCCAGGATATCTATAAACAGAAAGACAGTGAGGAAACACTTAGCTAACCTAAATGAATTCAAGTCTCCAGGTCCAGATGAATTACACCCCAGAATACTGAAGGAGATAGCAGAAGAAATTTTTGAACCACTCTCCATAATCTTTGAAAATTCTTGGAGAACAGGAGAAGTCCCAGAAGACTGGAGAAGAGAAATGTTGTTCCTATCTTCAAAAGGGGGAAGAAGGTGGACCCAGGGAACTATAGGCCGGTGAGTCTGACTTCTATACCAGGAAAGATCTTTGAACAAATTATTAAACAACATGTATGTAAGTACCTGGATAAGAATGAAGTGATTAAACAGAGTCAGCATGGGTTTGTAACTAACAAGTCATGTCAGACTAACTTAATTTCCTTCTATGACAGAATCACTGACTGGGTGGATCAGGGAAATGCTGTAGATATAGTATATCTTGACTTCAGCAAAGCATTTGACAAAGTATCTCACACCATCCTTATTGAAAAAATGACTAAGTATGGAATGGACAAGGCAACTGTTAGGTGGATTCATAACTGGCTTAGTGATAGGGCCCAAAGAGTGGTCGTAAATGGCTGCACATCCAGTTGGAAGATGTCTCAAGTGGGGTACCACAAGGCTCTGTCCTGGGCCCTGTATTGTTCAACATCTTTATCAATGATTTAGATGAAGGAATTGAGGGTAAGCTGATTACATTTGCTGATGACACAAAGCTAGGAGGGGTAGCTAATACTAGAGAAGAGAGAGGATTCAAAAAGATATAAATAAACTGGAGCAGTGGGCAGCAGCTAACAGAATGGATTTTAACAGGAAAAAATGCGAAGTACTACATCTAAAAATGATAAAAGCGTATACAAAATGGGAGGAATAGGGCTAAGCAACAACACATGTGAAAAAGACTTGGGTGTACTAATAGATCACAGACTGAACATGAGTCAACAGTGTGATGCAGCAGCAGCAAAAAAGGCAAATACAATTCTAGGATGTATCAACAGAAGCATACAGTCTAGATCACGTGAGGTCATTATCCCCCTCTACTCCTCTTTGGTCAGACCTCATCTGGATACTGTGTCCAGTTTTGGGCACCACATTTTAAAAAAAGACATCAACAAACTGGAGCAAGTTCAGAGAAGAGCGACCAGAATGGTGACCGGTCTGCAAACCATGTCCTATGAGGAACGGTTACAGGATCTGGGAATGTTTAGCTGCAAAAGAGAAGACTGAGAGGAGACTTAATAGCTGTCTACAAATATCTCAAGGGCTGTCACATTGTAGAAGGATCATCTTTATTCTCATTTGCACACGGAAAGACTAGAAGCAATGGAATGAAACTGAATGGAGGAGACACAGATTAGATATTAGACAGTGAGGGTGATCAATGAGTGGAACAGGCGGCCACGAGAGGTGGTGAGTTCTCCTTCAATGGAAGTCTTCACACAGAGGCTGGACAGACATCTGTCTGGGATGATTTAGTGACTCCTTCACTGAGCAGAGGGATGGACCAGATGATCCAGGAGGTTCCTTCCAACTCTATGATTCTATTATCCCAAGAATGTCCTGGAGGCTCAGCTGCTGCAGGATGTTGGCGTCTCGTATGTGATGATCTGTCAGCGGTCACATCGTGCTGCAGCTGATACATCGTCCAGAGCAGCGGACGTCGACCCGAGAGCACCACCGGCCACACACAGGCCCAGTACAGCCGTGGACGATTTTCCACATGGACTGATGGTTTCTCAGGAAAATAAGTTTTCAGTTCACACTAAATGGGCCTGATTTACACCATACATGAAAAGTAGCCGCTGCCCACAGATCATGTCCTCTCATTTGTGGCTTTGGACATTAGTGGTAATTGCAGCACTTAGTGGAGTAAGGATTGACTAATGGTGGGGGAGTGGGGGCCGCTGCTGCACAGAAGACCCCCGGAGACCTGTAATAATGGGGTCTAATGGAGGCTTCCTACTGATAAAGTTAGGAGCTACGCAACATGGAAAAGACGCCACACTGCTTCCCTCAACCCAGAACCAATAGACAGCCCCCACAGCCAGGGAGCACCTCCGCTGTATCCCCCTCACAGCCCAGGAGCACCTCCACTGTATCCCCCCCACAGCCCAGGAGCTCCTCCACTGTACCCCCCCACAGCCCGGGAACAACTCCACTGTATCCTCCCACAGCCCAGGAGCACCTCCACTGTATCCCCCACACAGCCCAGGAGCTCCTCCACTGTATCCCCCACACAGCCCAGGAGCTCCTCCACTGTATCCTCCCACAGCCCAGGAGCACCTCCACTGTATCCCCCCACAGCCCAGGAACACCTCCATTGTATCCCCCCCCCACAGCCCAGGAGCACCTCCACTGTATCCCCCCCACAGCCCAGGAGCTCCTCCACTGTATCCCCCTCACAGCCCGGGAGCACCTCCGCTCTATCCCCCACAGCCCGGGAGCACCTCCACTGTATCCCACCACAGCCCCGGAGCTTTTCCACTGTATCCCCCACACAGCCCAGGAGATACTCCACTGTATCCCCCCACAGCCCGGGATCACCTCCACTGTACCCCCCACAGCCCGGGATCACCTCCACTGTACCCCCCACAGCCCGGGAACTTTTCCACTGTACCCCCCACAGCCCGGGATCCCTCCGCTGTACCCCCCACAGCCCGGGAACTTTCCACTGTACCCCCCACAGCCCGGGAGCTCCTCCGCTGTATCCTCCCCACAGCCCGGGAGCTCCTCCGCTGTATCCCCCCCACAGCCTGGAGCTCCTCCGCTGTATCCCCCCACAGCCTGGAGCTCCTCTCTGTATCCCCCCACAACATGTGAGCTCCTCCACTGTATCCCCCACACAGCCCAGGAGCTCCTCCACTGTACTCTCCCCCACAGCCCGGACCTCCTCTACTGTATCCCCCCCACAGCCAGGGAGCTCCTTCGCTGTATCCCCCCCACAGCACGGGAGCTCCTCCGCTGTATCCCCCCCACAGCCCGGGAGCTCCTCCGCTGTATCCCCCCCACAGCCCGGGAGCTCCTCCGCTCTATCCCTCACACAGCCCGGGAGCTCCTCCGCTGTATCCCCCCACAGCCCGGGAGCTCCTCGCTGTATCCCCCACACAGCCGGAGCTCCTCCGCTCTATCCCTCACACAGCCCGGGAGCTCCTCCGCTGTATCCCCCCCACAGCCGGGAGCTCCTCCGCTGTATCCCCACACAGCTTGGGAGCTCCTCCGCTGTATCCCCCCACAGCCCGGGAGCTCCTCCGCTTATCCCTCACACAGCCGGGAGCTCCTCCGCTGTACCTCCCCCAAAAGCCTGGGAGCTCCTCCGCTGTATCCCCCCCAAGCCCTGGAGCTCCTCCGCTGTATCCCCCACAGCCCGGGAGCTCCTCCGCTGTATTCCCCCCACAGCCTGGGAGCTCCTCCGCTGTATCCCCCCCACAGTCCGGGAGCTCCTCCGCTGTATCCCCCACACAGCTTGGGAGCTCCTCCGCTGTATCCCCCCCACAGCCCGGGAGCTCCTCCGCTCTATCCCTCACACAGCCCGGGAGCTCCTCCGCTGTACCCCCCCCCACAGCCTGGGAGCTCCTCCGCTGTATCCCCCCCACAGCCCTGGAGCTCCTCCGCTGTATCCCCCACAGCCCGGAGCTCCTCCGCTGTATCCCCCCACAGCCGGGAGCCTCCTCCGCTGTATCCCCCCCACAGCCCGGGAGCTCCTCGCTGTATCCCCCCCACAGCCGGGAGCTCCTCCGCTGTATCCCCCCCACAGCCCGGGAGCTCCTCCGCTGTATCCCCCCACAGCCCGGAGCTCCTCGTTTTTTTTTTTTTTTTTTCTCCACTGTATCCCCCCACAGCCCGGGAGTCCTCCGCTGTACCCCCCACAGCCGGGACTCCTCCCTGTATCCCCCCACAGCCCGGAGCTCCTCCGCTTATCCCCCACAGCCGGGAGCTCCCGCTGTACCCCCCACAGCCGGGACTCCTCCGCTGTACCCCCCCCCCCTCCTCCGCTGTATCCCCCACAGCCCGGGAGCTCCTCCGCTGTATCCCCCCACAGCCGGGAGCTCCTCCGCTGTACCCCCCACAGCCGGGAGCTCCTCCGCTGTATCCCCCCCACAGCCGGGAGCTCCTCCGCTGTATCCCCCCACAGCCCGGAGCTCCTCCGCTGTATCCCCCACAGCCCGGGAGCTCCTCCGCTGTATCCCCCCACACAGGGAGCTCCTCCCTGTATCCCCCCACAGCCCGGAGCTCCTCCGCTGTATCCCCCCACAGCCCGGGACTCCTCCGCTGTATCCCCCACACAGCCCGGAGCTCCTCCCTGTATCCCCCACACAGCCCGGGAGCTCCTCCGCTGTATCCCCCCACAGCCCGGAGCTCCTCCCTGTATCCCCCCACAGCCGGGAGCTCCTCCGCTGTATCCCCCCACAGCCGGGAGCTCCTCCGCTGTATCCCCCCACAGCCCGGGAGCTCCTCCGCTGTATCCCCCCACACAGCCCGGGAGCTCCTCCCTGTATCCCCCCACAGCCCGGAGCTCCTCCGCTGTATCCCCCCACAGCCCGGGAGCTCCTCCGCTGTATCCCCCCCACAGCCCGGGAGCTCCTCCGCTGTACCCCCCACAGCCCGGGAGCTCCTCCGCTGTATCCCCCCCACAGCCCGGGAGCTCCTCCGCTTATCCCCCCACAGCCCGGAGCTCCTCCGCTGTATCCCCCCCACAGCCCGGGAGCTCCTCCGCTGTATCCCCCCACAGCCGGGAGCTCCTCGCTGTATCCCCCACAGCCCGGGAGCTCCTCCGCTGTATCCCCACCCACAGCCCGGAGCTCCTCCGCTGTATCCCCCCCACAGCCCGGGAGCTCCTCGCGGGGGGGGGGGGGGGGGGGGGGGGGGGGGGGACAGCCCGGGAGCTCCTCCGCTGTATCCCCCCACAGCCCCGGAGCTCCTCCGCTGTATCCCCCCACAAGCCCGGAGCTCCTCCGCTCCTCCGCTGTATCCCCCCACAGCCCGGAGCTCCTCCCTGTATCCCCCCCACAGCCGGAGCTCCTCCGCTTACCCCCACAGCCGGAGCTCCTCCGCTGTATCCCCCACAGCCCGGAGCTCCTCCCTGTACCCCCACACAGCCCGGAGCTCCTCCGCTGTACCCCCCACAGTCCGGAGCCCTCCCTGTATCCCCCCACAGCGGAGCTCCTCCGCTGTATCCCCCCCACAGCCCGGGAGCTCCTCCCTCTATCCCCACACAGCCCGGGAGCTCCTCCGCTGTACCCCCCACAGCCTGGAGCTCCTCCGCTGTATCCCCCCACAGCCCTGGAGCTCCTCGCTGTATCCCCCACAGCCCGGGAGCTCCTCCGCTGTATCCCCCACAGCCCGGGAGCTCCTCCGCTGTATCCCCCCCACAGCCCGGGAGCTCCTCGCTGTATCCCCCCCACAGCCCGGGAGCTCCTCCGCTGTATCCCCCCCACAGCCCGGAGCCCTCCGCTGTATCCCCCCCACAGCCGGGAGCTCTCCCCTATCCCCCACACAGCCCGGAGCTCCTCCGCTGTATCCCCCCACAGCCCGGAGCTCCTCCGCTGTACCCCCACACAGCCGGGAGCTCCTCCGCTGTATCCCCACACAGCCGGAGCTCCTCCGCTGTATCCCCCCCACAGCCGGAGCTCCCCCGCTGTATCCCCCACACAGCTGGAGCTCCTCCGCTGTATCCCCCCACAGCCCGGGAGCTCCTCCTCTATCCCCACACAGCCCGGGAGCTCCTCCGCTGTACCTCCCCCCACACCGGGAGCTCCTCCGCTGTATCCCCCCCACAGCCCTGGAGCTCCTCCGCTGTATCCCCCACAGCCCGGGAGCTCCTCCGCTGTATTCCCCCCACAGCCTGGGAGCTCCTCCGCTGTATCCCCCCCACAGTCCGGGAGCTCCTCCGCTGTATCCCCCACACAGCTTGGGAGCTCCTCCGCTGTATCCCCCCCACAGCCCGGGAGCTCCTCCGCTCTATCCCTCACACAGCCCGGGAGCTCCTCCGCTGTACCCCCCCCCCACAGCCTGGGAGCTCCTCCGCTGTATCCCCCCCACAGCCCTGGAGCTCCTCCGCTGTATCCCCCACAGCCCGGGAGCTCCTCCGCTGTATTCCCCCCACAGCCTGGGACCTTCTCCGCTGTATCCCCCCCACAGCCCGGGAGCTCCTCCGCTGTATCCCCCCCACAGCCCGGGAGCTCCTTCGCTGTATCCCCCCCACAGCACGGGAGCTCCTTCGCTGTATCCCCCCCACAGCCCGGGAGCTCCTTCGCTGTATCCCCCCCCACAGCCCGGGAGCTCCTTCGCTGTATCCCCCCCACAGCCCGGGAGCTCCTCCGCTGTATCCCCCACAGCCCGGGAGCTCCTCCGCTGTATCCCCACACAGCCCGGGAGCTCCTCCGCTGTATCCTCCCCACAGCCCGGGAGCTCCTCCGCTGTATCCTCCCCACAGCCCGGGAGCTCCTTCGCTGTATCCTCCCCACAGCCCGGGAGCTCCTTCGCTGTATCCCCCCCACAGCCCGGGAGCTCCTCCGCTGTATCCCCACACAGCCCGGGAGCTCCTCCGCTGTATCCCCCACACAGCCCGGGAGCTCCTCCGCTGTATCCCCCACACAGCCCGGGAGCTCCTCCGCTGTATCCTCCCCACAGCCCGGGAGCTCCTCCGCTGTATCCTCCCCACAGCCCGGGAGCTCCTCCGCTGTATCCCCCCCACAGCCCGGGAGCTCCTTCGCTGTATCCCCCCCACAGCCCGGGAGCTCCTCCGCTGTATCCCCCCCACAGCCCGGGAGCTCCTCCGCTGTATCCCCCCCACAGCCCGGGAGCTCCTTCGCTGTATCCCCCCCACAGCCCGGGAGCTCCTTCGCTGTATCCCCCACAGCCCGGCAATGCCTCTGGAGGAGCGTGTATATTCATATCACTGACACAGGCCAATAATAATTATAATGATGCCATGTGAGTAGTGACGATGACGGGAGTGATTCTCTTCACAGAAGTCACCACGTGATTCGCACTTGGGAGCCGCTCAGTCTGCGGCATCACGTGACCTGTGCACAGCAGGACGCGCACTGACCGCGGAGCTCGCACTCTACAGCCACTTGTCGCTCATTGCCAGGACGCCTGTCCCTTTAATCTCCGACTCCGCCCCCTAAGAATGGACTTTCCCACTCGCAGGGGTGTCCGGGCCGCATAACTTACCTCGGGGAGGAGAGAAGAGTAGGAGAGAGCGACGCCCCCATTGTTACCGTGGATGGTGGTTGAGCCGAGCGAAGAATGAAAGGCCCGGGACCGAGACGGGAGAAGTGATACAATGTGTCCCGGGGAGCGGCGACAGCGGGGAGCGGAGGGTGAGTGCGGGGAGCGACACCGGAGACAGCGGCGCCCGCCCGACACTGCCTGATCATATACACTGATGTCACCCGTGTCATACCGGTATATATAGTGTATGCCTGTGTGTACGGTGTATATGTATATACCTGTGTGTACGGTGTATATGTATATACCTGTGTGTACGGTGTATATGTATATACCTGTGTGTACGTGTATATGTATATACCTGTTGTACGGTGTATATGTATACCTGTGTGTACGGTGTATATGTATATACCTGTGTGTACGGTGTATATTATAACCTGTGTGTACGGTGATGTGTACGTGTTAATGTTATATACCTGTGTGTACGGTGTATATGTATATACCTGTGTGTACCGTGATATGTATATACCTGTGTGTACCGGTGATTGTATATACCTGTGTGTACGGTGTATATGTATATACCTGTGTGTACGGTGATATGTATATACCTGTGTGTACGGTGTATATGTATATACCTGTGTGTACGGTGTATATGTATATACCTGTGTGTACGGTGTATATGTATATACCTGTGTGTACGGTGTATATGTATATACCTGTGTGTACGGTGTATATGTATATACCTGTGTGTACGGTAGATCTGTGTACGGTGTATATGTATATACCTGTGTGTACGGTGTATATGTATATCACCTGTGTGTACGGGATGTGTACGGTGTATATGTATATACCTGTGTGTACGGTGTATATGTATACACCTGTGTGTACGGTGTGATATGTATACACCTGTGTGTACGGTGTATATGTATACACCTGTGTGTACGGTGTATATGTATACACCTGTGTGTACGGTGTATATGTATACACCTGTGTGTACGGTGTATATGTATACACCTGTGTGTACGGTGTATATGTATACACCTGTGTGTACGGTGTATATGTATACACCTGTGTGTACGGTGTATATGTATACACCTGTGTGTACGGTGTATATGTATACACCTGTGTGTACGGTGTATATGTATACACCTGTGTGTACGGTGTATATGTATACACCTGTGTGTACGGTGTATATGTATACACCTGTGTGTACGGTGTATATGTATACACCTGTGTGTACGGTGTATATGTATACACCTGTGTGTACGGTGTATATGTATACACCTGTGTGTACGGTGTATATGTATACACCTGTGTGTACGGTGTATATGTATACACCTGTGTGTACGGTGTATATGTATACACCTGTGTGTACGGTGTATATGTATACACCTGTGTGTACGGTGATTTATGATGTATATACCTGTGTGTACGGTGTATATGTATACACCGTGTGTGGTGTACGGTGTATATGTATAACCTGTGTTACGGTGATGTGTACGGTGTATATGTATATACCTGTGTGTACGGTGTATATGTATACACCTGTGTGTACGGTGATGTGTACGGTGTATATGTATATACCTGTGTGTACGGTGTATATATACCTGTGTGTACGGTGATGTGTACGGTGTATATGTATATACCTGTGTGTACGGTGTATATACCTGTGTGTACGGTGATGTGTACGGTGTATATGTATATACCTGTGTGTACGGTGTATATACCTGTGTGTACGGTGATGTGTACGGTGTATATGTATATACCTGTGTGTACGGTGTATAGTATAACCTGTGTGTACGGTGATGTGTACGGTGTATATGTATATACCTGTGTGTACGGTGTATATACCTGTGTGTACGGTGATGTGTACGGTGTATATGTATATACCTGTGTGTACGGTGTATATGTATATACCTGTGTGTACGGTGTATATACCTGTGTGTACGGGGATGTACAGTGGGGTAGATAAGTATTTGATCCTCTTCTTTTCCCCCTACAATGAATGGAGAGATCTGTAATATTTATCGTCGGTCACTTCACCTGTGAGAGACAGAATCTAAAGATAAAACCCAGACAATCACATTGTAGGATTGTTACATAACTAATAAGAATTTTATTGCATGAAATAATTATTTGATACAATAGAAAAACAGAACTTAATATTTGGTGCAGAATCCTTTGTTTGCAGTTACAGAGGTCGGAGGTTTCCTGTAGATCTTGATCAGGTTTGCACACACTGCAGCAGGGATTTTGGCCCCTTCCTCCATACAGATCTTCTCCAGATCTTTCAGGTTTCGGAGCTGTCACTGGGTAACATTGAGTTTCAGCTCCTCCAAGATTTTCCATTGGGTTCAGGTGTGGAGATTGGCTAGGCCACTCCAGGACCTAGAAACGCTTCTTACGGAGCCGCTCCATAGTTGTCCTCGCTGTGTGTTTCAGGTCATTGTCATGCTGGAAGACACAGCCACAACCCATCTAATGCTCTTACTAAGGGAAGGAGGTTGTTGGCCAAAATCTCGTGATACATGACCCCATCCATCCTCCCTTCAATATGATGCTGTTGTCCTGTCCCCTTTTCAGAAAAGCACCCCCAAAGTATGATGTTTCCCCCACCATGCTTCACGGTTGGGTTGGTGTTTTTGAGGTTGTGCTCCTCTTTCTTCTTCCTCCAAACACGGCGAGTTGATACTAAAGAGTTCTATTTTGGTCTCATCTGACCACATGATCTTCTCCCGTGCTGCCTCTGGATCATCCAGATGGTCATTGGTGAACGGCCTGGACATGTGCTGATGTGAGCAGGGGACCTTGTGTGCCCTGCAGAATCTTAATACATGACGGCGTGGTGCGTTACTAACGGTAATGTTTGAGACTGTGGTCCCAGCTCTCTTCAGATCATTGATCACATTCTCTCGTGTAGTTCTGAGCTGATTCCTGACCTTTCTCAGAATCATCCTTACCCCATGAGGCGAGATCTTGCATGGAGCCCCAGACCGAGGAAGATTGACAGTCATCTTGTGTTTCTTCTATTTTCTAATAATTGTGCCAACAGTTGTTGTCTTCTCACCGAGCTTCTTGCCTATTGTCCTGTAGCCCATCCCAGCCTTGTGCAGGTCTAGTTTTGTCCCTGGTGTCTTTAGACAGCTCTTTGGTCTTGGCAATGGTGGAGAGGTTGGAGTGTGATTGAGTGTGTGGACAGGTGTCTTTTATACAGGTAACGAGGTCAAACAGGAGCAATTAATCCAGGTAATGAGTGCAGAGTAGGAGGCTTCCTACAGAAAAGCCAACAGGTCTGTGAGGCTGAATTCTCGCTGGTTGGTCAGTGATCTTATTTGATGTAATAAAATGCAAATTAATTATGTAACAATCCTACAATGTGATTTTCTGGATTTTATCTTTAGATTCTGTCTCTCACAGGTGAAGTGACCGACGATAAATATTACAGATCTCTCCATTCATTGTAGGGGGAAAACTTGCAGAATCGTCCGTGTATCAAACACTTATCTTCCTGCCTTTGTCTATACAGTTGTGTGAATAAGTGTTCACCCCCTCCCTGGTTTCCCTTTCTTTTGCATGCTTGTCACACTTCCATGTTAACGTTGTGTAATCTTTACAAGTAATCACACAATGCAGTTTATAAACGAAGGTCTTTATTATAAACGGATTGGATTTGTTTTTCCCTTAATGACGGCGCAGAGAAATAAGGTTACAGCGCCCCCCAGCGTCGTAAAATCTCCAGGTTTCGGCTACTGGGGGTACCTGAGACCCTCAAGAACAGGATCAGGGCTGTTTTTTTCGCTCCTCTGTCACGTGATTGCCGTTATTCATGGAATAACAGCGATCACAAAAAATAAAAAGTCCGACTTTCAATTAATTTCTCTCTCCTGACATGATCTAGCATAACAGAGGAGAGAGAAACGGGGTCCCCCGAGCCCCCCCGGTACCTCCGCCATCCCTGTGCCCTCCACGCATGCTGAGATCTGCCGGTCGGCACCTGGCAACAAGAGGAGATTTTTCCTATTGGTTCTTTTTGATCACTTTGATAAACGCGATCACAGTGATCAAAATAAAAAACATTGTAAATAAAACTCCCCTTTGTCACCCCCTTAGGGAAAAATAATAAAATAAAAAAATTATAATTTTTTTCCTTTCTTTGCAGTTAGGGTTGAAGTTAGAATTGGGGGGGGGGAGGGGGGGTTCCACTGTTCAGGTACATCAAGGGACTTTCGACTCTGCAAAACCTCTTACTGTTTCTCTTATTCATTCTCGTCTGGACTATTGTAACTCTCTACTAATCGGTCTCCCTCTTACCAAACTCTCCCCTCTCCGATCCGTCCTGAATGCTGCAGCCAGGATCATATTCCTCACCAATCGTTACACCGATGCCTCTACCTTGTGCCAGTCATTACACTGGTTACCCATCCTTTACACCGATGCCTCTACCTTGTGCCAGTCATTACACTGGTTACCCATCCACTACACTGATGCCTCTACCTTGTGCCAGTCATTACACTGGTTACCCATCCACTCCAGAATCCAGTATGAACTTATTACCCTCACCCACAAAGCACTCCATGGCTCAGCACCACCCTACATCTCCTCCCTCGTCTCAGCCTACCACCCTACCCGTGCCCTCCGTTCTGCTAATGACCTGAGGTTAGCATCCTCAACAATCAGAACCTCCCACTCCCGTCTCCAAGACTTTTCACGTGCTGCACCAATTCTTTGGAATGCACTACCCAGGTTAATACGATTAATCCCCACAGTTTTAAGCGTGCCCTAAAAACGCATTTCTTCAGACTGGCATACCGCCTCAACGCATTAACCTAACTGTCCCTGTGTGACACATTCAAAAAAATTATCTACCATAATCAGGTACCTCGTATTATGTTCTCACCCGCTTTATGCATTTAATAGCCTCTGTGTCTGCACTGTTACATACTTACGCTGATAACCATTTTCTCCTGATACCCTTGTGAAAATAAAATAGTTTGGGTCTAAAAAAAATTTTGGGTGAAAAAAATTTCATTTTTAATTTTTTCCTGCCATATTGCTTTAGTTCTTGTGAAGCACCGGAAGGGTTAATAAACTTCTTGAATGTGGTTTTGCGCACCTTCAGGGGTGCAGCTTTTAGAATGGGGTCACTTTTTGGTATTTTCTGTTCTATTGACCTCCCCAAACTCACTTCACATGTGAGATGGTCCCTAAAAACAATGGTTTGTTGTAAAAATGAGAAATCTCTGGTCAACTTTTAATTCTTATAACTTCCTAACAAACAAAAAAAATTGTTTCCAAAATTGTGCAGATGTAAAGTAGACATGTGGGAAATGTTATTTAGTAACTATTTTATGCGATGTGACTCTGATTTAAGAAGCATAAAAATTAAGATTAAAATTTTAAAATTTTTGCCAAATCTCCGTTTTTTCATTAAATAAGCGCAAGTTATATCGAAGAAATGTGACCACTACGTGAAGTACGATATGTCCCGAGAACAGTCTCAGGATCAGTGGATCCGTCACAGCTCCGGAGTTATCACCTCATAGTGACAGTGGCCAGAATTGTAAAAACTGTCGCTGTCATTAAGGGGTTAATAATAAAGTCCTTCATTTATAAATGTCATCTCGTGATCACTTGGGTGATATTTACTTTTGCTAATAAGAAAAATAAATACTGGCGCTAAACCTAAAAAATGTGTATATCTCAAGGTGAGAGTAAGAAACTATGAACACAAAAGAAAAAAAAAAATAAATAAAAAAATGAAAATCTTAGTGGCTTAGAAGCTGCTGGCAATTAAAAGTAGGCTCTGTGCTAACCTACTAGGGTTAATAAACAAAAAATATGTTCTATCATCCATGTACACATCTAGCTTCATCTTGTGAGTATCCATTTCATAAGTACTAGTAAGTACAATATATGAGGTATAACTTAACATTTTGCTTTATTTAATAATTCACTGATTATTTTATTATTATTTTAGCATTTACCCAAAGTCGATAATCTACAATTTTCGAGCAATCCTACTTTTGACAGTGAGTTCTCCTCTTTTTATTCTCTTTGTCCAATATTGTTAGTTTCTATCAGATATTTACTTTTGTTTGGTGATTGGAAACATATCCGTGCGATGAACGTTCCATGTGGATGTTTCCGCCTCTGGTTTTTGTTCTTTGTGCTGATATTTGTGTTTCTTCAGAAACCTTATTATACCGGAGACGTCCTGAACGTTAATAATATTAATAATGACATCACTTATTCTCTTACCAAGGGCTCAGAACTACAAGATCTTGTTTTTCCCTCTGGTCACGCCGCACCAAACCCTTGTTCTTTTTATATGCAGTGACACATCCAGGTATCTGTGTTCTGCTAGTGTGTCACCAGACGCAGGTCAGTGTTATTAGTGAGCAACGTGTAAGAAGCCCGAAACTGACCGCAGGCTCACGACGATCTATTACTCCTGTTATCAGCCATTACTGGGGGAGGAGACTACAATCTATTACTCCCTGTTATCAGCCATTACTGGGGAGGAGACTGTAGGACAGCAGACTACAATCTATTACTCCTGTTATCAGCCATTACTGGGGGGAGACTGTAGGACAGGAGACTACAATCTATTACTCCCTGTTATCAGCCATTACTGGGGGAGACTGTAGGACAGGAGACTACAATCTATTACTCCCTGTTATCAGCCATTACTGGGGGGAGACTGTAGGACAGGAGACTACAATCTATTACTCCCTGTTATCAGCCATTACTGGGGGGAGACTGTAGGACAGGAGACTACAATCTATTACTCCCTGTTATCAGCCATTACTGGGGAGGAGACTGTAGGACAGGAGACTACAATCTATTACTCCCTGTTATCAGCCATTACTGGGGGGAGACTGTAGGACAGAGACTACAATCTATTACTCCCTGTTATCAGCCATTACTGGGGGGAGACTGTAGGACAGGAGACTACAATCTATTACTCCCTGTTATCAGCCATTACTGGGGGGAGACTGTAGGACAGGAGACTACAATCTATTACTCCCTGTTATCAGCCATTACTGGGGAGGAGACTGTAGGACAGGAGACTACAATCTATTACTCCCTGTTATCAGCCATTACTGGGGAGGAGACTGTAGGACAGGAGACTGCAATCTATTACTCCCTGTTATCAGCCATTACTGGGGGGAGACTGTAGGACAGGAGACTACAATCTATTACTCTCTGTTATCAGCCATTACTGGGGAGGAGACGTAGGACAGGAGACTGCAATCTATTACTCCCTGTTATCAGCCATTACTGGGGGAGACTGTAGGACAGGAGACTACAATCTATTACTCCCTGTTATCAGCCATTACTGGGGGGAGACTGTAGGACAGGAGACTACAATCTATTACTCCCTGTTATCAGCCATTACTGGGGGGAGACTGTAGGACAGGAGACTACAATCTATTACTCTCTGTTATCAGTACTGATATAAGCCTGCCCGTCAGAGACCGGACCCCTGCATGTGACACATGTGGACGTCTCTGCTCGTTGGCTCCTGTACTGTACATTACGGACATTATCGGTCGGTGACTTTCCGCGCAGTTCTGTAGGTTTGCAGGGTCCCGGGGGCCCCACCTGCTGGCTGTCCATGTCCTGCCCTGTTCCTCCAGGGGTCGGCTTCGGCTCTTCCTCTACAGACTTTATTATAGGGCAGCTGCTCCCATTGAAGTGAATAGGGGCCGCACCGATCTGTGCTGTGATCTGGCCGCCTTGAGGCTGTGGGCTCCTCATTCCTTTTCGGGGCTGGTTCCCTTTGTGTTTCTGGATATATCCAGTAACGTTCTCGGGCGGATCGTGTTCTGATGTTTCATCTACGACAGTCGCCCTTTGATGCTGACGTCCCCGGCAGGTGTAGCAGCCACTATGGGCGAGGCTCTGACACCGTCTGTGGTGCAACCCTGTACAGAAAGGTCTGATGAGGTCACGGCGTTGTCCTTCCTTGTCTCAGTCGATGGTGGGGGTTGTACGTACCCTGTGATGTATGGTGACCCCAAAATCATCAGACGAGTCGTGTGACCTCACTGCACAGCGCACTGATGTCTGTAAGATCTCTGCTTGCTGATGGTGAATCCTGCGCTCCAGAATAATACATTCACCTGCAGTGACACAATGTAACAAGCCCTCAGCTGTGTGGGCAGGAAGAAGTCAGGGCGGGTGTGCTTGACCCCCAGAGACGGCAGAGGCCATGGCCTGTATCATCGTCCGATGCTCGCTGGGCCTTTTGTCTGGGGTGTGGGGGGGTTCGGCTGGCCTTTTGTCTGTGGTGTGGGGGGCTCGGCCGGCCTTTTGTCTGGGGTGTGGGGGCTTCGGCCGGCCTTTTGTCTGGAGTGTGGGGGGTTTGGCCGGCCTTTTGTCTGGGGTGTGGGGGGTTCGGCCGGCCTTTTGTCTGGGGTGTGGGGGCTTAGGCCGGCCTTTTGTCTGGGGTGTGGGGGGCTGGCCGGCCTTTTGTCTGGGGTGTGGGGGCTTAGGCCGGCCTTTTGTCTGGGGAGTGGGGGGCTCGGCCGGCCTTGTCTGGGGTGTGGGGGGCTCGGCCGGCCTTTTGTCTGGGATGTGGGGGGCTCGGCCGACCTGTGTGTGACGGTGTCTGACTGGGGGGAGCGCAGCACTTGTAGGTGGGGAGGTCGCGGCTCTGTTACCTCGGCCTCACTTTTGCCCCCAATTGATTATTATTTGTGGTTATTGGTTGATGACGATTTTATGATAATGATGGATTTTTCTCTCCTCAGGGGTCTCCTCGGTGGTCACCATGCTTCCCTCCTCCATGTTCCTCCTCTGGTGCTTCCTCCTCTTCTTCCATCATGGCCTCTCATCCCCGGCTATGGAGAAGCCGACTAAGAGCCCTATTTACAGTCAGCGGCCATTTGTGGTGGGCTGGAACGCCCCGACGCAGGAATGTCCGCCGCGACACAACGTGCCTTTTGATTTGCGTGTCTTTGACTTCAATGCTTCTCCTAACGAGGGCTTCGTGGACCAGAAACTCACCATCTTCTACAAAGAGCGGCTTGGGTACTACCCATACATCGACATTACCAACACGAGCCACTATGGCGGCCTCCCCCAGAACGCCAGCCTCAGCACACACCTGAACGCTATGCAGGAAGGGATAAAGAAATATATTAATAAAACCGCAGACGAGGAAGGTCTGGCCGTCATCGACTGGGAGGAATGGCGCCCCATCTGGCTCAGAAACTGGAACCCCAAGGATATATACAGGGACTTTTCCCGGAAATTAGTGGCCGCCCATCACCCCACGTGGCCGGCAGAAGACGTGATGAAGGAAGCGCAGTTCGAGTTTGAGCACGCCGCCCGCGGCTTCATGGAGCAGACGCTGCAGCACGCGCGGAGCGTCCGGCCCCAGCAGCTCTGGGGCTTCTACCTGTTCCCCGACTGTTACAACCACAACTACCTGCAGAACTGGGAGAGCTACACCGGGAGGTGCCCGGACGTGGAGATCGCCCGCAACGACCAGCTGTCCTGGCTGTGGGAGGCCAGCACCGCGCTCTTCCCGTCCATCTACCTGAACCTGTCGCTGGCCTCCACGGCGCAGGGACGGCTCTTCGTGCACTACCGGGTGAAGGAAGCCATGAGGATCGCAAACAAACACCACAAGGACTACGCCCTGCCCGTCTATGTGTACTCGCGGCCCACCTACATGAAGAAGATGGACACCCTGTCCCAGGTGAGTCCCCTGCAACATGGCTGCCGGTCACATGACAGGTCACATGACAAGCGACCGTCGGAAGGCCAAGCGCTGCTTGAACGAGACAAGCGCGGATCAGCTGAAGTAAGCAACATGGCCGATCCCCTCCTTTTCTCTGGTCATGTCCAAAATGTAGCTCCTCCCCATTGTCAGTTCCCATAATGCACTGCTCACTAAGATTTTGCTTTGTGTCTGACCAGAGAAGGAATTTGCCGTTCCCCATGTGTAGTGTCGACATTACCAGTTTGTCTGAGATAAGATCTGACGCCATATTGCACCTGATCCCCGTGAGAAGACGAGGGGTCAGTACCCCAAACATCCCACTCCACCCCACAGCCCCGGTCACTGCTGACACGGACGCAACGTGCAGCAGCTAAACGGGAGCTCAGGAACAGCGCGGACATTGTCATCACACCCCGCACTGGACTACTGCACCCAGTGTGTTACAGATGATGGGAGGCGCAGTCGCTGCATTTTATACCGACTCCACCGTCCTGCAGGGAACATTTTACACAGATTGTGACCTCGTTAATCCCCGACTCGAGTGGCCCCTGATCCTATGATTTCCAGTGGTGGCGGATCGGCTGCCTGGAAGCTGCTCGTCTGAGGCCGAACACCCCGAGTGTCGCATCGTGTAGGGGTCGCTGGTCAGGTCTGCGAGGTCACGTGATTTGTCATGAGGGTGCCGGCGCCCCCGTGTAGGACATCGGTAGTCCTGGTCAGTCGGGCGCGGTGCGTCGGTTCTGTCGGTGAGCGCTGCCCTCCATCCCCCACCCTGCTGTTGGCGGTGGGCGTATAGCTGAGCAGTGTGGGTGATCCAGGAATCCCCCAACATGGAATCTGGGAAGGAATGAACCGAATGCAGGACCGGGCACGTCCGACACGGAAGAATCCAGAATCCTGAGGTTTAACCCTGTGCACACCGCACTGCTGATTACAAGGCAGAGTTCTTCCAGCAGCCCCCCAGAGACCATCCCCCACCATACTTCAGAGCTCGTATACTTCATATCCCCCGATAACAGGAGCCCCCAGAAATCATGTACTGTACAGAGCGCATTGATCTGCTCATCCTTATTCAGGAGTAGAATAGCAGAGCAGCAGTGGGCGATATCCCTGTGGGAGCTGTCAATGGCGGCTGTGCACCCAGCGGTCGCTCTAATGTTTTCTCTGCTTCTTACAGGTCGATCTGATCTCCACCATCGGGGAGAGCGCTGCTCAGGGGGCCGCCGGGGTCATCTTCTGGGGAGATGCCGAATACGCCAAGAACGCGGTAAGTGCCTGCTCCGGTGCGTCGGATGTAACGTCCTCCCCCATATTGGAATCTTGTGACCCGTCCTCCAGCTGGTATGAAACTACAAATCCCAGCATGCCAGAGCCTGGCGCGGAGACTACTGCTCAACCTGCCTGCTCGTCCTCTACCGCCTGATGCACGACCTCCTCCGTCCCGACCTCCACGCCTCGTTCGGCCTTTACGCCTCTCTTCCCATGTCCGTTCCCCCGTTTCCAATTCCCCTGTGACTCTCTCAGCTTCCGCTCCTTCTCACCATCTCTGTGCCCCCCCAATACCTATCTCTCCACACCTCTGTGCCCCTTCCCTACCCACCACCTACCTCTCTACCCCTTCCCCCACCTATCTTTTTGAACCTTTCTCGTCCTCTCCCTGCGCCCCCTTTTCTCGGCCTCTGTGCCTTTCTCCCCTGCGCCCCCTTTTTTCGGCCTCTGTGCCCTCCTTTCTCAGCCTCTGGTCCCCCCCTCCTCTCCCTGCACCCGCCTCCTTTCTCGGCCTCTGTGCCCCTACGTCCCCCTCTCTCGGCCCCTGCGACCCCCTTTCTTGGCCTCTGTGCCCCTGCGCACCCCTTTCTCGGCCTCTGTGCCCCTGCGCCCTCCTTTCTCGGCCTCTGTGCCCCTGCGCCCCCCTTTCTCAGCCTCTGTGCCCCTGCGTCCCCCTCTCTGTGCCCCTGCGCCCCCCTTTCTCGGCCGCCTCCTCATGTTCTCTGGTCTCCGCAGAAACTCGTGCCTGGCGGTGAAGTCGTACCTGGAGCAGAGTTTTGGTGAATACATTGTGAATGTGACGACGGCCGCGGAGCTTTGCAGCCATTTTCTGTGCAGCGGGAGCGGCCGTTGCGTGCGACAGGACAATGACACGTCGGGGTTCCTGCACCTCAGCGCCGCCAGCTTCCGCATCGTGCAGGATTGGAGCAGCAGCAACGCGTCGGCCCCAGTGTGGGCAGAGGGCCGGCTCTCGGAGGACGACAAGCGCTACCTGAGCGCTCACTTCCGCTGCCAGTGTTATGTGGACTGGTACGGCGACAGCTGCGGGACCCGGAGAAGCCCAAATAACCAGGCCGGAGTCCCTGGGCCCCTCGGGGGCCACGCGCTGCTGGGGTCACTGCTGGCCTTACTCCTGCTGCTCTGAGGTCACACTACTCCGCACCGCGGCTGCCGAAAGCCGGGAACCTTCTTATTTATTAGAGCTGAACTCTGTGTCCGCCATGGGATGGCGCCGTGTATTCCTACCTCCAAGACCCAACGATTATCTCTGCGCCTCCACACGGCGCGGGGTCCAAGGGCTACGACCGTGCAATAAGGGTCTCCTCCTGCCTGACCGAGGGTCGCCGCTCCGGCACCAGTCAGGGGTCCGCAGTGCCTGCGCTCACGCCGGTGCCTTCCTCCATTTTTAAACCATTGGAGGTTTTGTAGTATTTTCTGAAGTCTCTGTTGTGTGGCTGCGCGGTCATCGGGGGTCTCCGGCCGTCGTGTGAACCCCTCATCTGGAGCTGGTGATCCAGACACTGCAGCTCCGCGCAGCCCGGCTCTGCTCCATCCAGCAAACACAAAGCAATAAAGTATTTTACCATCCTGGCGCCCCATCTTATTGCAGGAATGATCACTGCAAAGGGGCGCGCGGCCCCCCGAGAGTAAATCATTTATCCCCAAAGCTACGGACAGGAGAGGAGGCGGTGGTCTGACATCCGCCCCACCAGGGAGAACAGGAATCTGGGAAGATTAGAAGAACTTGGCTCCTTCATCAACACTGTGCAAATATACAATGAAATACCCTGCGGGAGGCGCCACCTGCTGGTGGGGTATTCATTATGCTTCATTACCCTGCACCCGCATCCTACTCATTCAGTGAAAAAAAAAAAAAAACGTATAAAAGTAACAAATGTGCGATAAACAATAATATGGAACAAAGACGATTGTTAGACATGTAATTGTCCGGCCGAGGAGGAGGCTCCCCGCGGGCCGAGGAGGAGGCTCCCCGTGGCCGCAGTCACTGCGTCGTCCCACTATACAATCCGTTATTGTGTTTCCTATTATTCATTTCGCCATCAGGAGTAAATGCCCCTAATTTGGCAGTCCGATGTGACTCCTGATATCGAGCCTCTGCGGTGCGTCTTGGGTGATCTCCGATATGGGACCAATGATGGATTCAGGCTCATGGGCTCTTTATTTTGCTGCCGCCGGCGCCATCGGGGGATTATAGAAAGGCCTTTGATCCATATTATTGGTTACCACATATTTGTTACTTTTATATGTTTTTATGTTTTTTCACTGAAGGTGTAGGATGCGGGTGCAGGGTAATGAAGCATAACGAATACCCCACCAGTAGGTGGCGCCTCCCGCAGGGTATCTCATTGTATATTTGCACTGTCCTGATGAAACGCGGATCAACGAGGAGCCAAGTTCTTCTAATCTTCCCAGATTCCTGTTCTCCCTGGTGGCGCGGGGTCGGACCACCGCCTCCGCTCCGTGACTCACTGGATCCCGTGCTGGATCCCAGCAGCCGGCAGGAGATCCCTGTTCACCTTTCCTCAGTATTGTGCCCGGACCGTTCACCACTGCGATCGGTACTTGGTCTAGTTGATCTACACAAGGTGCACTTTGTTTTCTTTCATTTATTCGCGCACCTGATCCTGCCGTCTCGTTACAATGTGTCAGTGCAGGAAGAGTCCAGGACTGAAGAGACAAGAGGTTCCATTGTAGCAGACCCTCAGCTGTGTGATCAGGTGGCTTAGATTCACTGATGGAAAGCAGAGCTGCTGTACATAGGTGTGTATGTCCTAGACGCGGCCCGGCTCTGCGGGGGGTCCTCGGGGTGGGCCGCTCTGTACACACTCGCCCCATTCCAGGAATCGGCTGCACCCCGTTACATTGTGCCGCTGCCGCTCATCCTGCAGCCGCCACCGCTGTATCAGGGCCTCATCCTCCTCCTCCCGCACCAATGTCTTCCAGATGTGGAGCCCCATGTCTTCCCTACTGTGAGTTTACTGACATGGACCCCCGGGGCGAGACACGCTGCTTAACCCTTTCCTGGCTGGCCGCAGCTTCCAGCACAATGATGCTGTGCCTGTAACTGCTCCCGCAGACCACCCTGCAGCACGGGCGTGTAGACGTGCTGCCACTAGGAATTTCGGGGCCCCATACTGGCGAAATTTTCGGGGCCCCCTTGAGACTCCGCCCAGGCTCCACCCCAGCCCCGCCTCCACCCTCGAACTGTCCATGGTCCCACCGCTCTCTCTTGGAAAATCTCCACTTCTCGCCAATCCCACATTTACAGTTCCCATCACCAGATCACACATATATCCAGCAGCTCTAGTTTTGGCCAAAAGATTTTTTTAAGCTGCCACCATAACACGGTAGACACCGGGGCCGGGCCGTACCCTACTGTAACCTATTAAATATTTGTTAAAATATCCAACACAATTTAGGTATATTTTTATTTAATTTTTAAAATGACCAATAATATCACATACAAGGGACAAATACCGCAACACCATGTCCAGACCACATTACCACCACAGTGACCTATAATACCACATATAAGGAACAAATACTGCCACACCGTGACCACACCACAAATTAGCACCACATAGTGACCTATAGTATCACATACAAGGGACAAATACCGCAACACCATGTCCAGACCACATATTACCACCACGTAGTGACTGAATGCTACAATACTGATCAGTAATAAAAAAAAAAAACAATACTATCACCATAAGTGCATTATACACAGGAGATCTGTACTTAGTGTGCAGTGTCTGTGTACAGGTAATACAGTAATCACCGGTGACATTGTACACAGGACCGCTGTATACAGTGTATAGTGTCAGTGTACAAGTAACACTGACTCACCAGTGACGTCTCTAGGTGAAGTCCTTCATCTTTCATCCAGCACAGACCGCCATCACGTCTTCCAGCCAGGGCTCGTCTCTGCAGGAAATAACAGTTATCTCGAGCTCCGCTTGCAGAACACATTACTTATTTTTTTCCAAACTTCTAAACTACACCAGATGAAGAAAAAAAAAGTGTCGCTCTGCACAGTAACAGGACGTTCCCCCATTTAAAACAGTTTATTTAAAAAAAAATAAACTAAATACATCACTGGAGTAATAATATCCCTTAATTAGCCCCTATGGTAACAATATCCCCCATCCTGGCCCCATGTGTCTCATTCCTGGCTTCAGCCATATGTTCTCCCATCCTGCCCTCATGAGTATCCATTCTGCCCCATATGATCTCCCCATTCTGCCCCATGATCCTGCCCCATCTGTCTCCAATCCTGCCCCATCTGTCTCCAACCCTGACCTATGTCTTTTATCCTGCCCCCAGTGCCTCCAATCCTGCCCCCAGTGCCTCCAATCCTGCTCCTTCCCCATCCTGCCCCCAGTGTCTCCAATCCTGCCCCTTCCCCATCCTGCCCCCAGTGTCTCCAATAATGCCTCCATGACTTTCATTCTGCCCCCAGTGTCTCCATTCTGGCCTCATGTCTTTCATTCTGCCCCCTGTCTGTATGTCCAATCCTGCCCCCAGTGTCTCCAATCCTGCCCACAGTGTCTCCAATCCTGCCCCGTCTCCATCCTGCCCCCAGTGTCTCCAATCCTGCCCCGTCTTCATCCTGCCCCTTGTCCTTCCTGCCCCCAGTGTCTCCAATCCTGCCCCCAGTGCCTCCAATCCTGCCCCCAGTGCCTCCAATCTTGCCCCCAGTGTCTCCAATCCTGCTCCTTCCCCATCCTGCCCCCAGTGTCTCCAATCCTGCCCCTTTCCCATCCTGCCCCCAGTGTCTCCAATCCTGCCCCTTCTCCATCCTGCCCCCAGTGTCTCCAATAATGCCTCCATGACTTTCATTCTGCCCCCAGTGTCTCCATTCTGGCCTCATGTCTTTCATTCTGCCCCCTGTCTGTATGTCCAATCCTGCCCCCAGTGTCTCCAGTCCTGCCCACAGTGTCTCCAATCCTGCCCCGTCTCCATCCTGCCCCCAGTGTCTCCAATCCTGCCCGTCTTCATCCTGCCCCTTGTCCTTCCTGCCCCCAGTGTCTCCAATCCTGCCCCGTCTCCATCCTGATTCCTGCCCAGTCTCCATCCTGCCCCGTATCCATCCTGATTCCTGCCCAGTCTCCATTCTGCCCCATCTCCATCCTGATTCCTGCCCAGTCTCCATTCTGCCCCATCTCCATCCTTATTCCTGCCCAGTCTCCATCCTTCCCTGCCCAGTCTCCATTCTGCCCCCAGTCCTGCCCCGTCTCCATTCTGCCCCGTCTCCATCCTGATTCCTGCCCAGTCTCCATCCTGCCCCGTCTCCATGCTGATTCCTGCCCAGTCTCCATTCTACCCCGTCTCCATCCTGATTCCTGCCCAGTCTCCATCCTGCCCCGTCTCCATGCTGATTCCTGCCCAGTCTCCATTCTACCCCATCTCCATCCTGATTCCTGCCCAGTCTCCATCCTGCCCCGTCTCCATCCTTATTCCTGCCCAGTCTCCATCCTTCCCTGCCCAGTCTCCATTCTGCCCCCAGTCCTGCCCCGTCTCCATCCTGCCCCGTCTCCATCCTGATTCCTGCCCAGTCTCCATCCTGCCCCGTCTCCATGCTGATTCCTGCCCAGTCTCCATTCTACCCCGTCTCCATCCTGATTCCTGCCCAGTCTCCATCCTGCCCCGTCTCCATCCTGATTCCTGCCCAGTCTCCATTCTACCCCGTCTCCATCCTGATTCCTGCCCAGTCTCCATCCTGCCCCGTCTCCATCCTTATTCCTGCCCAGTCTCCATCCTTCCCTGCCCAGTCTCCATTCTGCCCCCAGTCCTGCCCCGTCTCCATCCTGATTCCTGCCCAGTCTCCATCCTGCCCCGTCTCCATGCTGATTCCTGCCCAGTCTCCATCCTGCCCCGTCTCCATCCTTATTCCTGCCCAGTCTCCATCCTTCCCTGCCCAGTCTCCATTCTGCCCCCAGTCCTGCCCCGTCTCCATCCTGATTCCTGCCCAGTCTCCATCCTGCCCCGTCTCCATCCTGATTCCTGCCCAGTCTCCATCCTGCCCCGTCTCCATGCTGATTCCTGCCCAGTCTCCATTCTACCCCGTCTCCATCCTGATTCCTGCCCAGTCTCCATCCTGCCCCGTCTCCATCCTTATTCCTGCCCAGTCTCCATCCTTCCCTGCCCAGTCTCCATTCTGCCCCCAGTCCTGCCCGTCTCCATCCTGCCCCGTCTCCATCCTGATTCCTGCCCAGTCTCCATCCTGCCCCGTCTCCATGCTGATTCCTGCCCAGTCTCCATTCTACCCCGTCTCCATCCTGATTCCTGCCCAGTCTCCATCCTGCCCCGTCTCCATGCTGATTCCTGCCCAGTCTCCATTCTGCCCCGATCCATCCTGATCCTGCCCAGTCTCCATCCTGCCCCGTCTCCATCCTTATTTCTGCCCAGTCTCCATCCTTCCCTGCCCAGTCTCCATTCTGCCCCAGTCCTGCCCCGTCTCCATCCTGCCCCGTCTCCATCCTTATTCCTGCCTAGTCTCCATCCTGATTCCGCCTAGTCTCCATCCTTCCCGTCCAGTCTCCATCCTGCCCCGTCTCCATCCTTATTCCTGCCCAGTCTCCATCCTTCCCTGCCCAGTCTCCATTCTGCCCCAGTCCTGCCCCATCTCCATCCTTATTCCTGCCCCGTCTCCATCCTGATTCCTGCCCAGTCTCCATCCTGCCCCGTCTCCATGCTGATTCCTGCCCAGTCTCCATTCTACCCCATCTCCATCCTGATTCCTGCCCAGTCTCCATCCTGCCCCGTCTCCATCCTTATTCCTGCCCAGTCTCCATCCTTCCCTGCCCAGTCTCCATCCTGCCCCGTCTCCATCCTGATTCCTGCCCAGTCTCCATCCTGCCCCGTCTCCATGCTGATTCCTGCCCAGTCTCCATTCTACCCCGTCTCCATCCTGATTCCTGCCCAGTCTCCATCCTGCCCGTCTCCATGCTGATTCCTGCCCAGTCTCCATTCTACCCCGTCTCCATCCTGATTCCTGCCCAGTCTCCATCCTGCCCCGTCTCCATGCTGATTCCTGCCCAGTCTCCATTCTACCCCATCTCCATCCTGATTCCTGCCCAGTCTCCATCCTGCCCCGTCTCCATCCTTATTCCTGCCCAGTCTCCATCCTTCCCTGCCCAGTCTCCATTCTGCCCCCAGTCCTGCCCCGTCTCCATCCTGCCCCGTCTCCATCCTGATTCCTGCCCAGTCTCCATCCTGCCCTGTCTCCATCCTGCCCCGTCTCCATGCTGATTCCTGCCCAGTCTCCATTCTACCCCGTCTCCATCCTGATTCCTGCCCAGTCTCCATCCTGCCCGTCTCCATGCTGATTCCTGCCCAGTCTCCATTCTGCCCCGTCTCCATCCTGATTCCTGCCCAGTCTCCATCCTGCCCCGTCTCCATGCTGATTCCTGCCCAGTCTCCATTCTACCCCGTCTCCATCCTGATTCCTGCCCAGTCTCCATCCTGCCCCGTCTCCATGCTGATTCCTGCCCAGTCTCCATTCTGCCCGTCTCCATCCTGATTCCTGCCCAGTCTCCATCCTGCCCCGTCTCCATCCTTATTCCTGCCCAGTCTCCATCCTTCCCTGCCCAGTCTCCATTCTGCCCAGTCTCCATCCTTCCCTGCCCAGTCTCCATTCTGCCCCGTCTCCATCCTTCCCCGTCCAGTCTCCATTCTGCCGGGGCTCCGGCTTGCCGCTTGCAATATTTAAAAAAAAAAAAAAACCTTTCTCCTTACTTTGCCGCTTTCCAGCATTAAGCGATCCATACTCCAGAGAAAGCGCGCACTCGCCAGCAACTGACAATGACGTCAGGTGACGTGCGTGCTGAGGTCAGCTGCCAGCCTCTGATTGGCTGGCAGCGTTAACTATTACAGTGCGGGCCCACATGGTAAAAGAGTAACTGAACCTGCGTCCTGGACGCAGGTTCAGTTGATATGCAGAATCCTGCCGCTGGGGCGGGGCAGCGGGGCCCGATGGGTAGAGGTGACGGGGCCCGATGCGGGCACCCTCTGCTGATCGGGCCCCATACGGCATACGGCAGTCAGGACTGTAATGCCCTGATGGCAGCCCTGCGTCTAGACATCAGAGAGGGGGCTCCCGCTCGGCCACCCCAACATCTGTTACATGCGCTGCATTTAAGTAAATGACCCCCCTAATTATTACCCACTAAAATACGTGACCAGAAGAATGTTGTGGGTCCGGGAGACGACCCTGCAGCAATTAGCGGCCCCCGGGTACCTTCATCACAGAGGAGCAGAATAAAATCTCCGGCATCTTTCTAAGACGATGTTCACATAGACTTTTTTCAGGAGTTTTTTGAGCAAAAACTTTTCTGAAATTCTTAAAATATTGCTGGAAATTTCCAATTCAATTCTCTGGGAAAAGTGCAGCCCCTTCTGTGACGAGGAAGGAAACCTGCGACCCGGCCGCTGATGGATCCGACGGCCGCAGAACGGGAGAAACTGCAGGAAACGACGGGATCCCTCAGTGTGAACGCGGCCACAGCGGCTTTGGCCGCCATTCGTCACTTGTGGGTTTTAAGCCTCTTTAGTTTCTGTGTTGTGGCGTCACTTTGGGTCTTTAGTGCCGCAGTTATAAATGGCGCTCAGGATTCATCAATTTGTGTTCAGGTAAAAAAAAAACAATGATCTTTACCAGTTTTTATTATTCTCCCAACTTATTACAATAAAAAAAAGATTTGCAAAATCTGACAAATATCGCAGGAGAAAACTGCAAATATCGCAGGGGCGCGGAGGACGCGGCCGCAGATTTACAAGTGTCACGATGAATGAGACGACGATATCTGGAATCGCTGAACTCTGCCCCAAAGTGAAAAACCCGCAGCCAAGAAAGGAAACCGTCAAAAGGAATCCTGAACTGGCTACAAGGAAGAAAACTGGACAAGAAACAGGTGAAAAGGCAACAATGGACGGCGGCAGCTGAGCCTGACGGGCAGAAGATCCTGTCGCAGCCACCACAGAGGGAGATAAGGATACATGATAAGATCCTGTCTGCAGCCACCACTAGAGGGAGCTCCCTGTATACAGAGATACATGATAAGATCCTGTCTGCAGCCACCACTAGGGGAGCTCCCTGTATACAGAGATACATATAAGATCCTGTCTGCAGCCACCACTAGAGGGACCCCCTGTATACAGAGATACATGATAGATCCTGTCTGCAGCCACCACTAGGGGGAGCTCCCTGTATAAGAGATGCATAATAAGATCCTGTCTGCAGCCACCACTAGAGGGAGCTCCCTGTATACAGAGATACATGATAAGATCCTGTCTACAGCCACCACTAGAGGGAGCTCCCTGTATACAGAGATACATGATAAGATCCTGTCTGCAGCCACCACTAGGGGGAGCTCCCTGTATACAGAGATACATGATAAGATCCTGTCTGCAGCCACCACTAGGGGGAGCTCCCTGTATACAGAGATACATGATAAGATCCTGTCTGCAGCCACCACTAGGGGGAGCTCCCTGTATACAGAGAAACATGATAAGATTCTGTCTGCAGCCACCACTAGGGGGAGCTCCCTGTATAAAGAGAAATATGATAAGATCCTGTCTGCAGTCACCACTAGGGGGAGCTCCCTGTATACAGAGATACATGATAAGATCCTGTCTGCAGCCACCACTAGGGGGAGCTCCCTGTATACAGAGATACATGATAAGATCCTGTCTGCAGCCACCACTAGGGGGAGCTCCCTGTATACAGAGATACATGATAAGATCCTGTCTGCAGTCACCACTAGGGGAGCTCCCTGTATACAGAGATACATGATAAGATCCTGTCTGCAGTCACCACTAGGGGGAGTTCCCTGTATACAGAGATACATGATAAGATCCTGTCTGCAGTCACCACTAGGGGGAGCTCCCTGTATACAGAGAAATATGATAAGATCCTGTCTGCAGCCACCACTAGGGGGAGCTCCCTGTATACAGAGATACATGATAAGATCCTGTCTGCAGCCACCACTAGGGGGAGCTCCCTGTATACAGAGATAAATGATAAGATCCTGTCTGCAGTCACCACTAGGGAGAGCTCCCTGTATACAGAGATACATGATAAGATCCTGTCTGCAGTCACCACTAGGGGGAGCTCCCTGTATACAGAGATACATGATAAGATCCTGTCTGCAGCCACCACTAGGGGGAGCTCCCTGTATACAGAGATACATGATAAGATCCTGTCTGCAGTCACCACTAGGGGGAGCTCCCTGTATACAGAGATACATGATAAGATCATGTCTGCAGCCACCACTAGGGGGAGCTCCCTGTATACAGAGATACATGATAAGATCCTGTCTGCAGTCACCACTAGGGGGAACTCCCTGTATACAGAGATACATGATAAGATCCTGTCTGCAGCCACCACTAGGGGGAGCTCCCTGTATACAGAGATACATGATAAGATCCTGTCTGCAGCCACCACTAGGGGGAGCTCCCTGTATACAGAGATACATGATGAGATCCTGTCTACAGCCACCACTAGGGGGAGCTCCCTGTATACAGAGAAACATGATAAGATTCTGTCTGCAGCCACCACTAGGGGGAGCTCCCTGTATAGAGAAACATGATAAGATCCTGTCTGCAGTCACCACTAGGGGGAGCTTTCTGTATACAGAGATACATGATAAGAACCAGTCTGCAGTCACCACTAGGGGGAGCTCCCTGTATACAGAGATACATGATAAGATCCTGTCAGCAGCCACCACTAGGGGGGGCTCCCTGTATACAAAGATACATGATAAGATCCTGTCTGCAGCCACCACTAGGGGAGCTCCCTGTATACAGAGACACATGATAAGATCCTGACTGCAGTCACCACTAGGGGGAGCTCTCTGTATACAGAGACACATGATAAGATCCCGACTGCAGCCACCACTAGGGGGAGCTCCCTGTATACAGAGATACATGATGAGATTCAGTCTGCAGCCACCACTAGAGGGATCTCCCTGAATACAGAGACACATGATAAGATCCTGTCTGCAGCCACCACTAGGGGGAGCTCCCTGTATGCAGAGATACATAAGAATCTGTCTGCAGCCATCACTAGGGGGAGCTCCTCACATACAGAAGTGTATATACAGTCACCACTAGAGGGAGCTCCTCACATACAGACGTATATATATACAGTCACCACTAGACGGGACTGCTCATATACAGATGTGTATATATACAGTCACCACTAGAGGGGGTTCCTCACATACAGATGTGTATATATACAGTCACCACTAGAGGGGGCTCCTCACATACAGAAGTGTATATACAGTCACCTCTAGAGGGTGCTCCTCACATACAGATGTGTATAAATACAGTCACCACTAGAGGGGGCTCCTCACATGATAGATGTGTATATATACATTCACCACTAGAGGGGGCTCCTCACATACAGATGTGTATATAAACAGTCACCACTAGAGGGGGCTCCTCAATACAGACGAGTATATATGTACAATCACCATTAGAGGGGGCTCCTCACATGCAGATTGTATATATACACTCACCACTAGAGGGAGCTCCTCACATACAGACGTGTATATATATTATAAATTATATAAAAGTCACCACTAGAGGGGGCACCTCACATACAGATGTTTATATACACAGTCACCACTAGAGGGAGCTCCTCATACAGATGTGTATATATAATAATAATTAATAATATATATATAGTCAACACTAGAGGGAGCACCTTACATACAGATGTGTATATATACAGTCACCACTAGAGGGGCTCCTCACAATGCAGTTGTGTATATATACAGTCACCACTAGAGGGAGCTCCTCACATACAGATGTGTATATATACAGTCATCACTAGAGGGAGCTCCTCACATACAGATGTATATATATATATATAATATATTATTACAGTCAACACTAGAGGGGGCTCCTCACATACAGATGTGTATATATACAGTCACCACTAGAGGGGCTCCTCACATACAGATGTGTATATATACAGTCACACTAGAGGGAGCTCCTCACATACAGATGTGTATATATACAGTCATCACTAGAGGGGGCTCCTCACATACAGATGTGTATATATACAGTCATCACTAGAGGGAGCTCCTCACATACAGATGTGTATATATACAGTCACCACTAGAGGGGGCTCCTCACATACAGATGAGTATATATACAGTCACCACTAGAGGGGGCTCCTCACATACAGATGTGTATATACAGTCACCACTAGAGGGGGCTCCTCACATACAGAATGTGTATATATACAGTCACCACTAGAGGGGGCTCCTCACATACAGATGAGTATATATAGTCACCACTAGAGGGGCTCCTCACATACAGATGTGTATATATACAGTCACCACTAGAGGGGGCTCCTCACATACAGATGTGTATAATACAGTCACCACTAGAGGGGGCTCCTCACATGAAGATGTGTATATATACATCACCACTAGAGGGGCCCTACATACAGATGTGTATATAAACAGTCACCACTAGAGGGGGCTCCTCAAATACAGACGAGTATATATTACAGTCACCATTTAGAGGGGGCTCCTCACATACAGATGTTAATATATAATTAATAATATAATAAGATATAGTATATATATAGTTACCACTAGAGGGGGCTCCTCACATACAGATGTGATATATAAAGTCACCACTAGAGGGGGCTCCTCACATCAGATGTGTATATACAGTCACCACTAGAGGGGCTCCTCACATACAGATGTTTATATACAGTCACCACTAGAGGGAGCTCCTCATACAGATGTTATATACAGTCACCACTAGAGGGGGCTCCTCACATCAGATGTGTTATATACAAGTCACCACTAGAGGGGGCTCCTCACATGCAGTTGTGTATATATTAGTCACCACTAGAGGGAGCTCCTCACATAGAGATGTGTATATATACAGTCATCACTAGAGGGGGCTCATTACATTTACAGCACATGGTCTCAATAGATTGTATATCAGTCACCACTAGAGGGGGCTCCTCACATACAGATTGTATATGTACAGTCACCACTAGAGGGGGCTCCTCACATACAGATGTGTATATATTATAGATATAATATAATTATATATACAGTCACCACTAAGGGGGCTCCTCACATACAGATGTGTATATATAGTCACCACTAGAGTGGGCTCCTCACATACAGATGTGTATATTATACAGTCACACTAGAGGGGCTCCTCACATACAGATGTGTATATATACAGTCACCACTACAGGGGGCTCCTCACATACAGATGTGTATATATAGTCACCACTAGAGGGAGCTCCTCACATACAGATGTGTTATATATACAGTCACCACTAGAAGGAGCTCCTCACATACAGATGTGTATATATACAGTCACCACTAGAGGGAGCTCTCACATACAGATGTGTATATATAGTCACCACTAGAGGGAGCTCCTCACATACAGATTTGTATATATACAGTCACCACTAGAGGGGGCTCCTCACATACAGATGTGTATATATACAGTCACCACTAAGGGGAGCTCCTCACATACAGATGTGTATATATACAGTCACCACTAGAGGGGCTCCTCACATGCAGTTGTGTTATATACAGTCACCACTAGAGGGGCCTCCTCACATACAGATGTGTATATATATACAGTCACCACTAGAGGGGGCTCCTCACATACAGATGTGTATATATACAGTCACCACTAGAGGGGACTCCTCACATACAGATGTGTATAATACAGTCACCACTAGAGGGGGCTCCTCACATGCAGTTGTGTATATATACAGTCACCACTAGAGGGGCCTCCTCACATACAGATGTGTATAAATACAGTCACCACTAGAGGGGGCTCCTCACATGCAGTTGTGTATATATACAGTCACCACTAGAGGGGCCTCCTCACATACAGATGTGTATATAATACAGTCACCACTAGAGGGGGCTCCTCACATACAGATGTGTATATATACAGTCACCACTAGAGGGAGCTCCTCACATACAGATGTGTATATATAATAGTTTATAAATTATATATATACAGTCATCACTAGAGGGGACTCCTCACATACAGATGTGTATATATAGTCATCACCACTAGATGGGGCTCCTCACATACAGATGTGTATATATATTATTAGTCATCCACTAGAGGAGGCTCCTCACATACAGATGTGTATATAAAAACAGTCACCACTAGAGGGGGCTCCTCACATACAGATGTGTGTATATATACGTCACCACTAGAGGGGTTTCCTCACATACAGATGTGTATATATACAGTCACCACTAGAGGGGCTCCTCACATACAGAGTGTTATATACAGTCACCACTAGAGGGAGCTCCTCACATACAGTGATTTGTGGTTAATAGATTAATACAGTCACCACTAGAGGAGCTCCTCACATACAGATGTGTATATATACAGTCACCACTAGAGGGAGGCTCCTCACATACAGACGTGTATATATACAGTCACCACTAGAGGGAGCTCCTCACATACAGACGTGTATATATACAGTCACCACTAGAGGGGCTCCTCACATACAGACGTGTATATATACAGTCACCACTAGAGGGGCTCCTCACATCAGATGTGTGTATATACAGTCACCACTAGAGGGGCTCCTCACATACAGATGTGTGTATATACAGTCACCACTAGAGGGGTCTCACATCACTGTGTATACAGTCACACTAGAGGGTCTACTACGAGTGTATATATACAGTCACCACTAGAGGGAGCTCCTCACATACAGACGTGTATATATACAGTCACCACTAGAGGGGGCTCCTCACATGCAGATGTGTATATATACAGTCACCACTAGAGGAGGCTCCTCACATACAGATGTGTGTATATACAGTCACCACTAGAGGGGGCTCCTCACATACAGATGTGTGTATATACAGTCACCACTAGAGGGGGCTCCTCACATACAGACGTGTATATATACAGTCACCACTAGAGGGGGCTCCTCACATACAGACATGTATATATACAGTCACCACTAGAGGGGGCTCCTCACATACAGACGTGTGTATATACAGTCACCACTAGAGGGGGCTCCTCACATACAGACGTGTATATATACAGTCACCACTAGAGGGAGCTCCTCACATGCAGATGTGTATATATTATATATATATATATAGTCACCACTAGAGGGGGCTCCTCACATACAGACGTGTATATATACAGTCACCACTAGAGGGAGCTCCTCACATGCAGATGTATATATATATATACAGTCACCACTAGAGGGGGCTCCTCATATACAGATGTGTATATATTTTCAGTCACCTATTTTCAGTGACTGCATATATATATACACATCTGAATGTGAGGAGCCCCCTCTAGTGGTGACTGTATATATACACATCTGTATGTGAGGAGCCCCCTCTGGTGGTGACTGTATACACATCTGTATGTGAGGGCCCCCTCTTGTGATGACTGTATATATTACACATCTGTATGTGAGGAGCCCCCTCTAGTGGTGACTGTATATATACTCATCTGTATGTGAGCACCCTCTAGTGGTGACTGTGTATATACACATCTGTATGTGAGCACCCTCTAGTGGTGACTGTATATATACACATCTGTATGTGAGCACCCTCTAGTGGTGACTGTGTATATACACATCTGTATGTGAGCACCCTCTAGTGGTGACTGTATATATACACATCTGTATGTGAGCACCCTGTAGTGGTGACTGTATATATACACATCTGTATGCGAGGAGCCCCCTCTAGTGGTGACTGTATATATACACATCTGTATGTGAGGAGCCCCTCTAGTGGTGACTGTATATATACACATCTGTATGTGAGGAGCCCCTCTAGTGGTGACTGTATATATACACGTCTGTATGTGAGGAGCCCCCTCTAGTGGTGACTGTATATATACACATCTGTATGTGAGGAGCCCCCTCTAGTGGTGACTGTATATATACACGTCTGTATGTGAGGAGCTCCCTCTAGTGGTGACTGTATATATACACATCTGTATGTGAGGAGCCCCCTCTAGTGGTGACTGTATATATACACATCTGTATGTGAGGAGCCCCCTCTAGTGGTGACTGTATATATACACATCTGTATGTGAGGAGCCCCCTCTAGTGCTTACTGTATATATACACATCTGTATGTGAGGAGCCCCCTCTAGTGGTGACTGTATATATACACATCTGTATGTGAGGAGCCCCCTCTAGTGGTGACTGTATATACACATCTGTATGTGAGGAGCCCCCTCTAGTGGTGACTTGTATATATATATATATATATATATATATATACACACATCTGTATGTGAGGAGCCCCCTCTAGTGGTGACTGTATATATATACACATGTAAATGATATTGTCGGGCGAGTAACGGATTATATAAATTTTTGTACTGACACTGTTGTACCAGTTAAAAAGATTCGATGTTATGCAAATAACAAGCCTTGGATTACAAAAGAATTTAAACACTTACTAAAGGAGAAAAAAATGGCGTTTAAAATGAAGGATACTAATAAAGTGAAATTGATACAAAGGGACTTAAAAGGGAAAATGAAGAATGCCCGTGAGGTGTTCCGAATTAACTTAGAAAATAAACTGTGACACTGTGGTCGGGCATGAAGCAGTTAAGTGGGTATAAGGCGAGGCCGGAGTGTTGGGAGGTGGATCGGCCCTGGGCTAATGAAATGAACCAGTTTTTCAACAGATTCACCAGCACAAGCACAGTGTCATCAGGAATGAGGGATGGAGCTGAGGAACGATCGGCAGCATTGACATTGGGGGATAAGCTGCTGCTTTCACTGTCTCCCCAAGGGATGTGAGGAAACAGTTTGGTAAACCAGTCATTGGCAAAGCAGCTGGACCTGATGGCCTCAGTCCACGTGTCCTAAAAGTGTGTGCCAACCAACTGTGTACTGTCTTCCAGCACCTGTTTAACTGGAGCCCAATCTCAGAGAATCCCAGTGCTGTGAAGACCACCTGCCTGGTGCCGGCTCCCAAGATCACCTCTCCAGCCTCCCTACACGACTATCGTCCAGTGGCCTTAACATCGCATGCTATGAAGTCCTTGGAGAGAATAATACTCGCCTACTTGTGCCCGAGGGTGAGGGCCTACACTGACCCCCTGCAGTCTGCGTACCAGCAGAGATTGGGGGGTGGATGATGCTGTAGCGTCTCTGCTACATACAATGCATTCGTTCTTGGACAATGATGGAACTGCAGTGCACGCCATGTTCTTTGACTTCTCTAGTGCTTTCAATACCCTACAGCCGCTTTTACTACATAATAAGTTGACTGATATGGCGGTAGATGAGGGGATGGTGAACTGGATAAGTGACTACCTGACTGACAGGCCGCAGTGTGTAAGGATGGGGGAGGTGGTATCTGGCAGTGTACGGAGCAGTGTTGGAGCCCCTCAGGGTACAGTGCTGTCACCCTTCATCTTCACATTGTATACAGCTGACTTTCAGTATAAATCCGACTCCTGTCACCTGCAAGAATTCTCAGATGACTTCGTGATTGTAGGGGGCATTGTGGGGGGCCGGGGGAGGAGGAATATAGAAGAGTGGTTTCTGACTTTGTGGATTGGTGTCAGACCAACTGTCTAGAACTAAATGTAAAGAAAACCAAGGAGATGGTGGTGAGTTATAGAAGGAGAAAGGAGGATTACTTACCGATCACCATTGCTGGCCAGGAGGTGGAGATGGTTGAGAGCTACAAATATTTGGGGGTTCACCTTGATAGTAAACTCGATTGGAGGTGTCATACAGAGAAGGTTCACAAGAAGGGAATGAGCAGACTGTACTTTCTGTGGAAGCTCAGGTCGTTCAATGTGTGCAGCAAAATGCTGGAGATGTTCTACCAGTCCGTTGTAGCAAGCGCCATCTTTTTTGCTATCATTTGCTGGGGCAGTACAGTCATGGCCAAAAGTTTTGAGAATGACACAAATATTAATTTTTACAAAGTCTACTGCTTCACTTTTTCTAATGGCAATTTGCATATACTCCAGAATGTTATAAAGAGTGATCAGCTTAACAGCAATTACTTGTAAAGTCAATATTTGGCTAGAAAATGAACTTTATCCCCCAAAACACATTTCAACATCATTGCAGCCCTGCCTTAAAAGGACCAGCTAACCTCTTTTCAGTGATTGCTCCATTAACACAGGTGTGGGTGTTGATGAGGACATGGCTGGAGATCAATCTGTCATGATTAAGTAAGAATGACACCACTGGACACTTTAAAAGGAGGCTGGTGCTTGGCATCATTGTTTCTCTTCTGTTAACCATGGTTATCTCTAAAGAAACACGTGCAGTCATCATTGCAATGCACAAAAATGGCCTAACAGGGAAGAGTATCGCAGCTAGAAAGATTGCACCTCAGTCAACAATCTATCGCATAATCAAGAACTTCAAGGAGAGAGGTTCCATCGTTGCCAAAAAGGCTCCAGGGCGCCCAAGAAAGACCAGCAAGCGCCAGGACCGTCTCTTAAAAGTGTTTCAGCTGCGGGATCAGGCTACCAGCAGTGCAGAGCTTGCTCAGGAATGGCAGCAGGCAGGTGTGAGTGCATCTGCATGCACTGTGAGGCGGAGACTCTTGGAGCAAGGTCTGGTCTCAAGGAGGGCAGCAAAGAAGCCACTTCTCTCCAGAAAAAACATCATGGACAGACTGATATTCTGCAAAAGGTACAGGCAGTGGACTGCTGAGGACTGGGGTAAAGTTATTTTCTCTGATGAATCCCCTTTTCGATTGTTTGGGACATCAGGAAAACGCCTCATTAGGAGAAGACAAGGTGAGCACTACCACCAGTCTTGTCTCATGCCAACTGTTAAGCATCCTGAAACCATTCATGTGTGGGGTTGCTTCTCAGCCAAGGGAATCGGCTCTCTCACAGTCTTGCCTAAAAACACAGCCATGAATAAAGAATGGTACCAGAATGTCCTCCAAGAGCAACTTCTCCCAACCCTCCAAGAGCAGTTTGGCGATCAACAATGCCTTTTCCAGCATGATGGAGCACCTTGCCATAAAGCAAAGGTGATAACTAAATGGCTCAGGGAACAAAACATAGAGATTTTGGGTCCATGGCCTGGAAACTCCCCAGATCTTAATCCCATTGAGAACTTGTGGTCAATCATCAAGAGACGGGTGGGCAAACAAAAACCTAAAAATTCTGACAAAATGAAAGCATTGATTGTGCAAGAATGGACTGCTATCAGTCAGGATTTGGTCCAGAAGTTGATTGAGAGCATGCCAGGGAGAATTGCAGAGGTCCTGAAGAAGAAGGGTCAACACTGCAAATATTGACTTGCTGCATTAACTCATTCTAACTGTCAATATAAGCTTTTATTACTCATATGTTTACAATTATTATATTTCTGTCTGTGATAAAAACATCTGTCAAACACACATAAAAACCAGAGGGCAGCAGATCATGTGAAAATATAATATGTGTCATTCTCAAAACTTTTGGCCATGACTGTAGTGTGCGAGTAGCTGACGCTAATAAGCTCAACAAACTTATCAAGAAGGCAAGTGCAGCTGTTGGTCTCCATCTGGACTCTTTAGAGGAGGTATTGGAGGATAGAATTCAGAAGAAGTGTAGGGCAATAATGAACAATAATACACACCCTCTATACGAGCTGTTCTTGAAGCAGAAGAGCACATTCAGCAGCCGTCTAATCCTACTAAGGTGCAAGAAGGAGAAATTCAGGAAATCGTTTGTACCTACTGCTATGTATAATAATTCACTAAGGGTGAAAGATGGCTACGACCTAGGACTGGCGCACTAATGGAAATGACCAGAGATTTGTGTACCTTTGTTTGTTACGTATTGTGGTTAGTCATGTGCAAAATCTGTGTCTAGTAATTACTCTATGTAACGCTGTTTGTAATGTTTGCTGGATATGGCGAAATAAATCTTTTCTATTCCAATACACCCGGATGGAGCGCTGTTCCTTTATGTTTTTGGTTGCTGGATATCTCCAAGAGGGTTCCTTGGTTGGAGCGAGTGCCCCATGCAGGGAGTGCTGTCAGCGTCTTTTTTTGTACTACTCGACCATAATTTCCCTCGGGATCAATAAAGTGTATCGTATCTGAAGAGCCCCCTCTAGTGGTGACTGTATATATATATACACATGTGAAGAGCCCCTCTAATGGGGACTCATCCTGTGATTTATTGGTGCTGATATGAAGTCTCTTTTCGAATATTATCATATTTGCTGTTTCCTCCTTCTTTCATTTCTTCAGCTATGTCCCCTCCAGCTGCACAGAGAGGAGGAGTCGGGGTGACGCAGGTCTGTACCTTCTTCAGTCTGTGAAGTTGCTGCAGTGAAGTCGCAGGTTTGTGTCCTGAGCAGCCTGACATCCCCCTGCTCTGGACTCAGGGAAAGCTGGGTGCCATCTTACTGCACTTCCGTCTCTTCTCTTACCAGAGCGGCCTCCGTGGTCACTGTCCCAGCAGGGCACCGCATTAGAGGTGGGGGGAGCGGGCACAGCGGTGGCACCTGGATCAGAATCGCCCTCCATGTGGACCCCACATCCTGTGTGACCCCAGACGGTGACTCCCGCTCGGTATGACCACCCCATCACTAGAGGGGCATTTGTCTGGGGTCGCAGGGTTCCTCCAGTACAGGACACTGTAACTGAGGCTGTAGATCTCCGCCATGTCTCTGTCTGTGCATAGGATTTGGAGCTCTGTGTCAGGAGCATTATAAGAGGGGATAATTGGGGGAATGATGAGAGTTTATAGTTGGAGTTTCACTTTAATGTTTGCGCCGTGAACTATTTTCTGAGTTGTGTTGTAATTTCTCGCCATTCTTGCAGTTGGTGAAGTTGTCACAGCTGAGGGTTCGTCACATTGTATGTAGTCTAACGTCTCACCTGCACTGATACACTGTAACAAGCGCCCAGACAGGACAGAGATGTTGTACAGGAGTGAGCGCTGTGGCGGCTCTATGTTCTCATGCCCCCTGTCTCTCCGCAGGTTGGACCCTCAGTGGCAGCATGCCCCCCTGGCGCCGCCTCATCTTCGCCCTCTCCTCCTTTCTTCTCCTCTTGCACGTTCCGACCTGTTGTAATGTAGACGTCTCGGAGCAGCCGTTTCTCATCCTCTGGAATGCACCGACCCGTCCGTGCCTGGACAACCATGGGGTAGCGATTGACCTGTCGTCTTATGACATCATCATCAACCAGAACCAGTCGTTCCTGGGTCCCGAGGTGATGATCTTCTACAACAACCAGCTGGGCCTATACCCCTACTACGACCAAAATGGTGAACCGGTCCATGGAGGCCTTCCCCAGAACACCAGCCTGGAGGAACATCTGGATAAAGCTCAGCGGGACCTGACAACCATCATGACTGACGCCAACTTCAGGGAGTGGCCGTGGTGGACTGGGAACACTGGAGACCCCTGTGGGATCGTAACTGGGAGCGAATGCTCCTCTACCAGCAGCGTTCGCTCCAGCTCCTCAGCCAATGGCACCCAAACTGGTCCTTCAGGAAGTTGAGGAGAGTGGCCAAGCGGCAATTTGAGGCAGCGGCACAGGACTTCATGGCGGCCACTCTTCAGCTCTGCCGCCAAAAAAGACCTGGAGGCCTCTGGGGCTTCTACGGATTTCCAGAATGTTATAACTTCGAGTACAAGAACCGCAGCCAGAAGTACAGCGGGAGGTGTCCGCGGGACGAGGTGCACAGGAACGACCAGCAGGCCTGGCTCTGGAGCATCAGCCGGGCCCTGTACCCGCACATCTACCTGGGAAAAGAGCTGCAGGGCTCGGAGCATGTGCGGCCATTCATCAGGCACCGTCTGCAGGAGGCCATCAGAGTGTCCCGGCTGCCAGGGGGCGCAGAGCTCCCGATCCTGGCGTATGCCCGCATAGTGTACACCTACAGCATGGACTTCCTGACATGGGTGAGATAATGTGCTCTGCTCCACCGCATCCGATCCAGCAGTGGATACTGTTGCTGTATCTAAACAAATGGTGATACTGTCTGCTGTATCTAATCCAGAATGTGTGATACTGTCTGCTGTATCTAATCCAGAATGTGTGATACTGTCTGCTGCATCTAATGCTAATGTGTGATACTGTCTGCTGTATCTAATCCAGAATGTGTGATACTGTCTGCTGTATCTAATCCAGAATGTGTGATACTGTCCTGCTGAAATCTAATCATTGTGATACTGTCTGCTGATGAAATCTAATGTGTGATACTGTCTGCTGATGTAATCTAATGTGTGATACTGTCTGCTGCATCTAATCTAATGTTGATACTGTCTGCTGTATCTAATCAATGTGTGATACTTTTCTGCTGTATCTAATATATGTGATACTGTCTGCTGACTGTCTAATCTGAATGTGATACTGTCTGTGATGTAATCTAATTATGGGGATACTGTCTGCGGGCTGTATCTAATGCATAATTGGTGATACTGTCTGCTGCTATCTAATCCTATGTGTGATACTGTCTGCTGAGCTATCTAATCATGCATGTGATACTGTCTGCTGAGCTGTATCTAATGTATGTGATACTGTCTGCTAGCTGTATCTAATCCTAATGGGGATACTGTCTGTTGATCGTATCTAATGTGTGATACTGTCTGCTGCTTATCTAATGATATGTGTATGCTTTTGGGCTGTATCTAATCTAATGTGATACTGTCTGCTGACTGTATCTAATGCTATGTGATACGTCTGCTGTATCTAATCTAATGTGTGATACTGTCTGCTGCCTGTACCCTAATGATATGTGATACTGTCTGCTGACTGTATCTAATCCAAATGTTGATACTGTCGGGCTGTATCTAATCCAAATGTGATACTGTCTGCTTGACTGTAATCTAATGATGTGATACTGTCTGTGAGCTGTATCTAATCCTAATTGTGATACTTCTGCTGGCTGTATCTAATCCTAATGTGTATACTGTCTGCTGAGCTGTATCTAATGCTATATGTGATACTGTCTGCTGACTGTATCTAATGCTATGTGATACTGTCTGCTGAGCTGTATCTAATGTATGTGATACTGTCTGCTGAGCTATCTAATGATGTGATACTGTCTCGAGCTGTATCTAATCCTATGTGGATACTGTCTGCTGAGCGTATCTAATGTATGTGATACTGTCTGCTGAGCTGTATCTAATGCATTATGTGATACTGTCTGCTGAGCTTATCTAATCCTATGTGATACTGTCTGCTGAGCTGTAATCTAATGATAGTGATACTGTCTGCTAGCTGTATCTAATCTATGTGTGATACTGTCTGCTGACTGTACCCTATGTGTGATACTGTCTGTGAGCTGTATCTAATCCTAATGTGATACTGTCTGTGAGCTGTATCTAATCCTATGTGTGATACGTCTGCTGACTGTATCTAATCCTATGTGTGATACTGTCTGTGAGCTGTATCTAATATATGTGATACTGTCTGCTGGCTGTATCTAATCATGTGTGATACTGTCTGCTGACTTATCTAATCCTAATTGTGATACTGTCTGCTGGCTGTATCTAATCTATGTGGATACTGTTCTGTTCTATGTATCTAATGATATGTGATACTGTCTGCTGAGCTGTATCTAATGATTTGTGATACTGTCTGCTGAGCTTATCTAATCCTAATGTGATACTGTCTGCTGAGCTGTATCTAATGTATGTGATACTGTTTGAGCTTATCTAATGATATGTGATACTGTCTGCTGAGCTGTATCTAATCCTATGTGATACTGTCTGCTGAGCTTATCTAATGTATGTGATATCTGTCTGCTGACGATCTAATGAATATGTGATATGTCTGCTGAGCTGTATCTAATCCTATGTGATACTGTCTGCTGAGCTTATCTAATGATGTGATACTGTCTCTGGCTGTATCTAATCCTATGTGATACTGTCTGCTGAGTGTATCTAATGCTATGTGATACTGTCTGCTAGCTTATCTAATGATATGTGATACTGTCTGCTGACTGTAATCTAATGATATGTGATACTGTCTGCTGAGCGTAATCTAATGTATGTGATACTGTCTGCTGAGCTGTATCTAATGTATGTGATACTGTCTGCTGATGCTGTATCTAATTGATGTGTGATACTGTCTGCTGAGCTGTATCTAATGATGTGATACTGTCTGCTGGCTGTAATCTAATGTATGTGATACTGTCTGCTGAGCTTATCTAATTATGTGATACTGTCTGTTGAGCTGTATCTAATGTAGGTGATACTGTCTGCTGAGCTGTACTAATCTTATGTGATACTGTTGCTGTTGCTGTATCTAATCCTATGTGATACTGTCTGTCTGCTGTATCTAATCCTATTGTGATACTGTCTGCTGATCTAGTATCTAATGTATGTGATACTGTTGCTGCTGTATCTAATGCTATTGTGATACTGTCTGTTGAGCTGTATCTAATCCTAATGTGATACTGTCTGCTGAGCTGTATCTAATGTAATGTGATACTGTCTGCTGGCTGTATCTAATATATGTGATACTGTCTGCTGAGCTGTAATCTAATGATATGTGTACTGTCTGCTGAGCTGTATCTAATCCTATGTGATACTGTCTGCTAGCTGTATCTAATCCTATGTGTATACTGTCTGCTGACTGTATCTAATCCTAATGTGATACTGTCTGCTGACTGTATCTAATGATATGTGATACTGTCTGCTGACTGTATCTAATCCTATGTGATACTGTCTGCTGAGCTGTATCTAATATATGTGATACTGTCTGCTGAGCTGTATCTAATGTATGTGATACTGTCTGCTGAGCTGTATCTAATATATGTGATACTGTCTGCTGAGCTGTATCTAATGATATGTGATACTGTCTGTGAGCTGTAATCTAATGATATGTGATACTGTCTGCTGAGCTGTATCTAATCCTATGTGATACTGTCTGCTGAGCTGTATCTAATCCTATGTGATACTGTCTGCTGAGCTGTATCTAATCCTATGTGATACTGTCTGCTGACTGTATCTATATCGTATGTGATACTGTCTGCTGAGCTGTATCTAATGCCTATGTGATACTGTCTGTGAGCTGTATCTAATGATATGTGATACTGTCTGCTGAGCTGTATCTAATATATGTGATACTGTCTGCTGAGCTGTATCTAATTATGTGATACTGTCTGCTGAGCTGATATCTAATGATATGTGATACTGTCTGCTGAGCTGTATCTAATCCTATGTGATACTGTCTGCTGAGCTGTATCTAATCTATGTGATACTGTCTGCTGAGCTGTATCTAATCCTATGTGATACTGTCTGTGAGCTGTATCTAATGATATGTGATACTGTCTGTTGAGCTGTATCTAATCCTATGTGATACTGTCTGCTGAGCTGTATCTAATGATATGTGATACTGTCTGTTGAGCTGTATCTAATGATATGTGATACTGTCTGTTGAGCTGTATCTAATGATATGTGATACTGTCTGTTGAGCTGTATCTAATGATATGTGATACTGTCTGTTGAGCTGTATCTAATGATATGTGATACTGTCTGCTGAGCTGTATCTAATGATATGTGATACTGTCTGCTGAGCTGTATCTAATCCTATGTGATACTGTCTGTTGAGCTGTATCTAATGATATGTGATACTGTCTGCTGAGCTGTAGCTAATGATATGTGATACTGTCTGCTGAGCTGTATCTAATGATATGTGATACTGTCTGCTGAGCTGTATCTAATGATATGTGATACTGTCTGCTGAGCTGTATCTAATGATATGTGATACTGTCTGCTGAGCTGTATCTAATGATATGTGATACTGTCTGTTGAGCTGTATCTAATGATATGTGATACTGTCTGCTGAGCTGTATCTAATGATATGTGATACTGTCTGCTGAGCTGTATCTAATGATATGTGATACTGTCTGCTAAGCTGTATCTAATGATATGTGATACTGTCTGTTGAGCTGTATCTAATGATATGTGATACTGTCTGTTGAGCTGTATCTAATGATATGTGATACTGTCTGCTGAGCTGTATCTAATGATATGTGATACTGTCTGCTGAGCTGTATCTTTTGATGTGATACTGTCTGCTGAGCTGTATCTAATCCTATGTGATACTGTCTGTTGAGCTGTATCTAATGATATGTGATACTGTCTGTTGAGCTGTATCTAATGATATGTGATACTGTCTGCTGAGCTGTATCTTTTGATGTGATACTGTCTGCTGAGCTGTATCTAATCCTATGTGATACTGTCTGTTGAGCTGTATCTAATGATATGTGATACTGTCTGCTGAGCTGTATCTAATGATATGTGATACTGTCTGCTGAGCTGTATCTAATGATATGTGATACTGTCTGTTGAGCTGTATCTAATGATATGTGATACTGTCTGCTGAGCTGTATCTAATGATATGTGATACTGTCTGTTGAGCTGTATCTTTTGATGTGATACTGTCTGCTGAGCGGTATCTAATGATATGTGATACTGTCTGCTGAGCTGTATCTAATGATATGTGATACTGTCTGCTGAGCTGTATCTAATCCTATGTGATACTGTCTGTTGAGCTGTATCTAATGATATGTGATACTGTCTGCTAAGCTGTATCTAATGATATGTGATACTGTCTGTTGAGCTGTATCTTTTGATGTGATACTGTCTGCTGAGCTGTATCTAATCCTATGTGATACTGTCTGTTGAGCAGTATCTAATGATATGTGATACTGTCTGCTGAGCTGTATCTAATGATATGTGATACTGTCTGCTGAGCTGTATCTAATCCTATGTGATACTGTCTGTTGAGCTGTATCTAATGATATGTGATACTGTCTGTTGAGCTGTATCTAATGATATGTGATACTGTCTGCTGAGCTGTAGCTAATGATATGTGATACTGTCTGCTGAGCTGTATCTAATGATATGTGATACTGTCTGCTGAGCTGTATCTAATGATATGTGATACTGTCTGCTGAGCGGTATCTAATGATATGTGATACTGTCTGCTGAGCTGTATCTAATGATATGTGATACTGTCTGCTGAGCTGTATCTAATGATATGTGATACTGTCTGCTGAGCTGTATCTAATGATATGTGATACTGTCTGCTGAGCTGTATCTAATGATATGTGATACTGTCTGCTGAGCTGTATCTAATGATATGTGATACTGTCTGTTGAGCTGTATCTAATGATATGTGATACTGTCTGCTGAGCTGTATCTAATGATATGTGATACTGTCTGTTGAGCTGTATCTAATGATATGTGATACTGTCTGCTGAGCTGTATCTAATGATATGTGATACTGTCTGCTGAGCTGTATCTAATCCTATGTGATACTGTCTGTTGAGCTGTATCTAATGATATGTGATACTGTCTGCTGAGCTGTATCTAATGATATGTGATACTGTCTGTTGAGCTGTATCTAATGATATGTGATACTGTCTGCTGAGCTGTATCTAATGATATGTGATACTGTCTGTTGAGCTGTATCTAATGATATGTGATACTGTCTGCTGAGCTGTAGCTAATGATATGTGATACTGTCTGTTGAGCTGTATCTAATGATATGTGATACTGTCTGCTGAGCTGTAGCTAATGATATGTGATACTGTCTGTTGAGCTGTATCTAATGATATGTGATACTGTCTGCTGAGCTGTAGCTAATGATATGTGATACTGTCTGCTGAGCTGTATCTAATCCTATGTGATACTGTCTGCTGAGCTGTATCTAATCCTATGTGATACTGTCTGCTGAGCTGTATCTAATCCTATGTGATACTGTCTGCTGAGCTGTATCTAATGATATGTGATACTGTCTGTTGAGCTGTATCTAATGATATGTGATACTGTCTGCTGAGCTGTAGCTAATGATATGTGATACTGTCTGTTGAGCTGTATCTAATGATATGTGATACTGTCTGCTGAGCTGTATCTAATGATATTGTCGGAATCAAAATGATAAACCACTCATCCTCCAGTCACCCCAGATTAGACTAGGAGCACGGGTCGACCGAGAATGAATCAGACAATACGCTGGTTCAGACTTCAGAACGTGCCCTAAAGAAAATGGTGCTATTAGGCGGCCATCTCCAGTAAGCACTGAACTCTTTATTCACATACACGAGATTTCATACACAGAATATTGGGGTGGAGTAAAGGCGGGATTGAGGAAAAAGAGATAAGCTGAATCATGTCTATATATGTACACATTCAGCATCTGGTCATCCTAATTGGTCCTTAGATCTTCTTCTAAGTCCTCCTTGATCGTGTTGTCATCCTCAGTTTCGTTTCTTGAAGAAAGATTCTATTGTTCTCATGTATCATGTCTTCAATTCTCCAAAGGTGGGGGCATTTCAGTAGATCTAGCTCAATTTAGTGTAATACAGTGATAGGACACAAGGTGGAGACAAACACCAGCAGATACTAACACTATCTTATTATTCTTTTAAGGAAAACTTCGTGTTTATAAAATACATATACACACTATGAATATAAAAGTATAGTAGAAAATTATATTTTACCTTGACAATCCCCCCTAAACACTAAGTTTTTCCCTTAATTTATGCGGCCTTCGAGACTGTCCATGTGTGGGGACAGGGGTAGTGGATTTCTTCGCTTGGTCATTTTAGAAGCTAGCCCCTTATGGACTGCCCCCAAACAACCAAGTCCCTACCAAACCTGCACATGGAGTTCTCCCACTATCCCTAAACTAAATCTCTTATTTCCATTTGTATTTTGTTATAGGGGGTTTTATCAGGTTTATCCTGCGGAGTATATTTCTCCATATCACCATTATCAGTGTCTTCATATAGTAGCGACACAACTTCCTGATGAAGGAAAGTACCTGAGGAGGCAGTTGCATAGGCCACAGCTTTCCTATACATAGATATCACACAACATAGAATTATCAATCCTAGCACCAAAAGCCCTGTTACCACTAAGCAGGCTTGTTGGAGAAATTCTTTAAGTCCTCCAAGCCATCTTAAGAAGAAAGAGGTATCTACTTCTGCATTGGCTTTTATTTCCTGAGCCAGATTTTTAATCTCTGTAAGGGCCACTATAGTTTTACTATTGACTCCAGAATTCTGAGGAATATAAGTACAAAATTCTTCCCCTATCATCCCACAGACTTCATCTTTTTCAGCTAGAATCATGTCAATGGCCAGTCTATTTTGAAGAGTCAGTCTTTTGTTTTGGGCCCAGTTTCTCAACTATACCCTGGAAAGCATTGTAGTATATATATTTTATCCAATCTACATTGTAATTGATCTGCACAGTTGGGATGAGAGAACGGAAACCCGCCAGGATCTGATTCTGAGCTTTGTATTCGTCTGGGACCCCCCTAGGAACACCTATGGGATCCATATAAACTTTGGGATCCTCAGCATAACCGGTGTGCAGCTGACCCAGACTCCTTCTCTTTCTGGATATCAGTGGAGCTATATTCTCGGATCCAGACTCTTTCTCACGTGTCTTTTAATGACTACCAAGTCTCGAGACTGCAGACTGCAGACTCCCAGGATCCTGGTTCGGATCTGGAAGAGAACTGAAAACATTATCATGTACTTTCTTGAGTCTTTTATGCAAATCCCTTACATATGAGCTTAATACATGGTTACTTATTTCCAATGCTTGGGAAAAGAAACATCCTAAACTAAGCACTTTGCCAAATAGTACTTTATACGGAGAAAGTCCAGTTTTTCTACTTGGAGTGTACCTTACTGAGTATAGGGCTAATGGTAAACATTCAGGCCAAGATTTCCCTGTTTCAGCCATGGCCTTTTAGATTTTTAACTTCAATATCCTATTTAGTCCTTTTACTTTTACACCGCTTTGTGGTAATATGGGGTGTGGAAAACTTGTTGAATTCCCAGCGCTGTCAAGATTTCATTCATTATTTCACCTGTGAAATGTGTACCTCTGTCACTTTCGATCACCTCTGGTACTCCATACCTGCACACCACCTCCGCAAGCAGCTTCTTTGCGGTTGCCGCAGCCTTGGCAATCGGGAAAGCCTCCGGCCAACCTGAGAATAAATCAAAAACACACCAACACGTACTCCCATGAACCTGATTTTTGGCAGCTGAATATAATCAATCTGCAGTCTCTGGAAAGGATAAAAGGGCCGAGGGGCATGTTTGGGTGGTGTCTTAACTACCCTTCTCTTATTATGTGTAGCACATACCATGCATCCCTGGATCAAACCTTCTATACAGGTGGAAAAGCCTGGTGCCTCCCAATGCTTCTGCATCACGCTCATCACAGCAGTTTTGGACTGGTGGGTTGGCCCATGTAACATCTGGGCGACCGCAGGGTACAACGCTCTTGGAAGGCATCGGCGCATCCCTCTTCCCCATACCCCAGTTGCTGCATTCAGACATGCACCTTCTTTTTCCCACTTTTCTACTTCCTCCTGGCGCACCTGAGCCTGCATCTGGGCTAAGGCATCCTCCGACACAAAGGGATTTTTGGGAGCGCTTACCTGGTGCATCGTTACCCCTTGGAGTGGTCTACTGGCTGCTGTTTTTGCTGCTGCATCGGCCATTGCGTTTCCTTTACTCACCTGATCAGTGCATCTGGTATGTGCTTTAACTTTTGACAACTACTTCTTTTGGTAATTGTAATGCATCAATTAACTGCTGGACTGCGTCAGCATTTTTAATGGGATGTCCTGCTGCCATCAGGAATCCTCTAGACTTCCAAATTGGACCCAAATCATGAGCTATACCGAATGCTTATCTAGAATCTGTGTAGGTGTTAACAATTCTACCTTCAGCTATCTTACAGGCCTCGGTCAGAGCCTTAAATTCAGCCTCCTGGGCCGACTGATATGGGAGCATTGGTTCTGCTTTGATCACTGCATTCAGGGAGACGATGGCATACCTGGTGTGGAAGGTACCTGAGTCATCTTGGTAGCGAGTTCTACAAAAAAATTTAAAGTCAACATTACGTCTTTCAGTTTTAAACACTGTGGGTAGGCCTGCTGTTTCCTGTGCCATAAGCTGAACATAATCATAAGGAATCTCCTCTCTTGGATCTTCTTTGTACAATACCGTACAATACCTGACCTCCCCCCTAGATCCGAGAGAGGTAACAATGTGGCAGGATTAAGTGTGGTACATCTCTGCAAAGAAACATTTGGAGGCATTAAAAGTGCACATTGCAATCAAAGATGACGTGCAGCTGAAAGGTGTGCCGGTTGCACCTGGTTCAGTATGGTGTATACATCATGAGGTGTAAGTGCTGTCAGTGGATAATCAAGAACGATATCTGATGATTTGTGGAGCAATAGTCCTACAGCATGTACCGCCCGTACACAGGACGGGGCACTCTAGCCACTGCATCTAGTCTTCCACTGAAACAGGCCACTGGCCTTTGATTGTCACCATGTAACTGAGTCAATACTCCTGCTGCGTGTCCCTGCTGTTCATGGAGATACAGGGTGAATAGTAGTTCATAGTTGGGGGTTCCTAGCGCTGGAGCTGCCACAATCCTGTTTTTGAGAGAAAAATAAAAACCGTCTATACCTTCAGGAGTTAGTTTAAAAAGCACAATGGTGATACAGTCATAGAGAGGTTGCATGAGGATTGACACAGCATGTATCCACTGCCTGCAGCAGAAATTCAGTCTAAGAAATATCCTAAGAGCGGCAACATTAACAGGAATAGGAAAATTCTGTACAGCTTCTTTGCGAGCGCTGGTCCGATGTCGTTCCCCCGGTATAATGCAATGTCCCAAAAAGATAACTGAAGATTTACAAAATTGCAGTTTATCCTTTAACGCTTACAACCTGCTTGATACAGAAACAACATAAGTAATATTGTTGCAATACGACACTGTTTCCTGGAAGAACACAAATCAGTAAATCATCAACATATTATAAAAATAACATTGGCAAAATCAATAACTGTAAACTAAGCAGCATCCTGAAATATCTGGAACAAAAGTGTATATATATATATATTAGACACCACTGGAGTTTCCAGATCAGTAGCTGCATTAACTGCCCATAATTTTTGTACCAACCCGTACACAGGGTTAAGTTGAAGGGGGGCTGGAGTTTGCTATGTGGGCACTGATAAGAACTGTCCTTGGACCTGCAGCTGCCTGCTTGCAAAATAATTGTTCGGAGTGGACAGGGAAAACATACAGGATTCCATTCTGGACAGCTTCAGTAAGTAATTGTTAGGACCTAGGCATATTAGTAGAAGTATATCGTGATTTCATTACATATATTGCATATTGACACGGCAACTGTCCTGCTCTAGTTGCTGGGACCTGTCCTATTTCTACCTGACCACACGTTTGTATATACGAATTAGATTCGTCCTGTATCATGGGTCCGCCTTTCTGTGAAATTGTTGCGGCCAGTCCTCCAGCATAGTGGAGTTGATTATTTGCAGCATTTACTATGACCCCAACATGTTGTTTCGTAAAATCCCCTGTCCTTATCCTAAAGAGTACATCATGACAGTGGGGTCTAGGATTAACATTGGAATATATTTCCTGAAAATCTTCTCTTTCCTCTGTGTACTAGCAACGTCTAGCGACATGATTTTACAAAGAGTGCTCTGCTTCAATCCTGGTGTCATAGTGACAGTTCCAACTGGATAATACTCAATACATGCTTGTAATTGTAACAACACATCACTTCCTAAAAGATTACATTGACCCCATGGTGATATCATTAACTGTGTGTGTACAGTGGTTCCTTGAATTTGCAGGGGAATCTTTTTAGTGACGGGGAGCAGGATAGATGGAGAGTTATAAGGAGTCGCTATAACATGGTGGGAGAAATCACTTTTCCCAAATGGCCAGTCCTCTTCTGTAATTACTGAATTGTCTGCCCCCGTGTCCACTTGGAACTCAACCTCATGTCCCCCTGGTAGGTTCACCTGTACTGTGCAATTAGGAGTGGGGGGTAAGGAGACAAGGGGGTTCATGTGCAAGCTACCTCTTTTTGCCTGCACTAAATCATGTTGTGCCCCCTGTGCTATTCTGGCTAGATCCTCTGCTTTAACTGATCTCCAATCTGGTCTACTTACTTTCAGTTTTTCCTTGTCACTTTTTTTTTTTTTTTTTTTATGCCATTCATATAAACCTTGCTAGAACTTTCTCACTAGTCTTGTTTTCTTTGACAAAACCCATTTCCACCCAAGTTTTCCTTAGAGTCCAGAAATAATCCTTTGGCTCTTTCCTGAACTCTGTCTTTTAGTGTAACTTCCTTTCTCTGCCTGTCTATTTGCTTCTTACATACTCTGACCTTCTATTCTTACGTATTGTGTCTATTCCAAAAACCTATTCAACAAAATTTGAAAATTGTTGCACTTTTGCTCTGCGTCTCTATGCTGAATGCCTGATGGGAGGGGTAAGTCGGGTCGCTGCGCAGTTTGTTAGTGTGCTCTCCCTCAGCCTTCAGCTTCCTTATCTGTAGAATGACCTTGGTGTACAGCAAAATACCATCTCGCTGCTACCAGCACTTCCTCCCTCCCTTATACCTTTGCTTGCTGTCACTGACTCCTGCATTCTTAGATCCGTTCCTACAAATATAACACTTGTATATCTCATTTATCAATCTATTGTATCTAGCTTCATCTGCCAATTTTCCCTTTTTCTGATTTCTATCCCACATCTAACCAATCATAACAGTTTTCATTCCCTGGGCGGGTGACATAGAGATAAAATATCCCTTTTCCCCTGAGTCTGGTGCGTTGATCCCTTGAAATCATTCCTATCACAGTTAAATATTTGATAGAAATCGAACTTAAAGACAACCACAGGGGTTGTAGTATTAACCCAGAAGGTGGGCATACTGGCACTACTGGAGATCAGGATATAGCTCAAAAGGATATGTATATCAGAAACTTCATAACTGCTGATTAATCTTGTCCTTCTTGTAATGGGAGGCGTGAATCCAGGTGCTCTTGCCCTCGAGCTTCGGCAGTAGGGGTGGTCAGGACCACAGAGTAGGGACCCTCAAATCTGGGCTGGAGACAGTCTCTTCCCATAAATTTTTATATATATATAAGGTCATCAGGCGAGAAATCATGCACCGTGTCACCTGTAAATTCTGGGAGAGAAGCAGACACTGCAGAGTGGGTGTTAGTTAACTCTTTAGACAAAGCAATCACAAATTTGCTATTTTATCATTGGTTTCAAATAATTCCTGGTGCCTAATGTCTTCTGTTTTTAACATACCAGCATGATGGAGTATTGAATGTATGGTGGCCCGAAGGGTGGCCCGTGACTCATTTGAGTTTAAAGGATCATGGACTGGACCTACTGCATGGATGATGATATCAGCGGGAAGGTCCCCTGCATGGGTTGTCAGAGTCTGTCCAGGTGGCAAAGGGTCATGAGTGTATATATGAGCCATGCATTCTGCAGTGACGATGGGACCACCAGCTTGGGCTATTAATAGAGCCAGACCCCCTTTCTTGGAGCAGTTTGAGTTGGCAGGACTAACTATAACACCAACCCGATGTGTCAGGATATCACCGTACCCTACGGACAATGTCACTGGATTTCCATTGTGGTCTGTGTAATGCTGTGAATGGCAGGGATACCAGTTTTCAAATACACCGGAAGCTGGGGGCCTGACCGGGGTTTCCGTGAATCTTACAGAGCGACTGTCCTCTCTAAGGATTTGTGAAGGAGAGGAAGGTGCCCCATCTCTGAAGTAGGGGTGGAATAGGCCCTAGGACCAGGGGTTGACAATGATGGTGGGGGAATGGAGGAGGGAAGAGAAGATACTGGTGCTGCTGGGGATAATGGTAGCTGTTGAGGGACCCACCCCTCTTCTATCTCCTGATCCTCCTCCCCTTCGTTGGATCCCGTAATATCACGGCGGCGGCTTCTGATCATTGTTTGAAAAACTGAAGATTCATGCATTGCAGCAATGGCCGGGTTGGGATGTGTGAAAGGGAACAATGGTGTTGCATCTGGTGCCATATTGGGAGCTGTGGCCTGCACAGGTGCGGGCGGGGGCTGGTAGTAGGCCCTGGTTGGTATCAGCAAGGGATATAGGCCTGACTGGGTGTGCTTGGGTGTCTCAAGATGGCCACGGAGGAGATGGGGTGTTGGTCATTTCCGGGTGTATTAAGATGGCCACTGGGTTTACCAAAATGGCCGCTGGGTGTGGGAGGGGCGATGGGCTGGGCATTACACCAGGAGCGACCCGCCCCACAGACACGGCAGGTCTCCGCCCAGGGCGGATTCTGTTCACCACACACATGACAGGTCCAACCTCCCTTTGTTCTGAGATCGGCACCATTATAGGGCGGTGGCCGAGGGCTTGGAGCGGCCATTTTAGTTACATCAACAAGATCATATGCAGAGCATTTTACATATCCGAACAAAGGCTCAGCACTTTCCGAACCTCCTTATTCCATCTACCTCTTTCCAACCCTCAACTTTCAAATCATTTACTACTCTTAAATGTGCTTGGGCTTGATACAGAAGTCCCTTATCACCCAACTTTCCTTTCTTCTATGCTACATAATCCTTCTACACTGAAGGCTGAAATCTGCTCATACTCGGTAAGCTCATTCTCTTGACAGCCTTCTTGCCTCCACGTGATTTCATCAATTCAACCACTCCCAAAGCACCACCCTCTAACTTGTGGGTTTTGTTTGATTTAAACATGCGCATCATAATATTAACAGAGTGTAATGATCTGTCGCGACTCAGACCACCGGCGTCACTCGCAGGTCACCACCCGTCACTGCAGAGTCCTCCTCAATGCTGTGACAAGACAAAAGAGTCCTCCTCAATTCTGTCTTTTTCCCTAACTATGGATGGTGACTTTAAAGCGCAGTACACCGTGACACTCTACACAGCACAGAGTCCCCCTCCATGTGCTGACACCTGGGCTTCTCCTAATGAGACTTCCCGGGTTGGACAAAGAGTCCTCCTCTATTTGTCACTTTCTCAGACGAAGAGTCCTCCTCTATTCGTCTCCTAAGGAAATTTGGATATGCGCACCCCTACCACAATTCTCTATACAATACTAGAAATTTAGACACTACCAAATAATCACGGGAGGCAACTATCTGTATAAAGGTACAATGACCGGAGGAGGAGGAACGTGGTAATTCTCACGAGAACGTGCAGGAAGCAACGTCACTCGGTCAGACTTGCTGGTTCGTGGCGTGGGATCGCCTCTGGTCTCACCACTTAACCAGTCACCCATCCAGACCCAAATGGACAATACGACAGGACCAAACAGTGACTGACACACAGGCAAGTGGGACGCATATAAAATATATGATCTCAACTTACCGTGTTCGATGGAGGGTGATCAGTCCTCGAATTCAGTCACCGCGGGCACCACAGTAAAGTCCTCAGGATGGGTCCAGACAGGCGGCGATCCACGGCCCCACGTTATTAGGCGCCAATTGTCGGAATCAAAATGATAAACCACTCATCCTCCAGTCACCCCAGATTAGACTAGGAGCACGGGTCGACCGAGAATGAATCAGACAATACGCTGGTTCAGACTTCAGAACGTGCCCTAAAGAAAATGGTGCTATTAGGCGGCCATCTCCAGTAAGCACTGAACTCTTTATTCACATACACGAGATTTCATACACAGAATATTGGGGTGGAGTAAAGGCGGGATTGAGGAAAAAGAGATAAGCTGAATCATGTCTATATATGTACACATTCAGCATCTGGTCATCCTAATTGGTCCTTAGATCTTCTTCTAAGTCCTCCTTGATCGTGTTGTCATCCTCAGTTTCGTTTCTTGAAGAAAGATTCTATTGTTCTCATGTATCATGTCTTCAATTCTCCAAAGGTGGGGGCATTTCAGTAGATCTAGCTCAATTTAGTGTAATACAGTGATAGGACACAAGGTGGAGACAAACACCAGCAGATACTAACACTATCTTATTATTCTTTTAAGGAAAACTTCGTGTTTATAAAATACATATACACACTATGAATATAAAAGTATAGTAGAAAATTATATTTTACCTTGACAATATGTGATACTGTCTGCTGAGCTGTATCTAATCCTATGTGATACTGTCTGCTGAGCTGTATCTAATCCTATGTGATACTGTCTGCTGAGCTGTATCTAATCCTATGTGATACTGTCTGCTGAGCTGTATCTAATGATATGTGATACTGTCTGCTGAGCTGTATCTAATCCTATGTGATACTGTCTGTTGAGCTGTATCTAATGATATGTGATACTGTCTGCTGAGCTGTATCTAATGATATGTGATACTGTCTGTTGAGCTGTATCTAATGATATGTGATACTGTCTGCTGAGCTGTATCTAATGATATGTGATACTGTCTGTTGAGCTGTATCTAATGATATGTGATACTGTCTGCTGAGCTGTATCTAATCCTATGTGATACTGTCTGCTGAGCTGTATCTAATCCTATGTGATACTGTCTGCTGAGCTGTATCTAATCCTATGTGATACTGTCTGCTGAGCTGTATCTAATGATATGTGATACTGTCTGCTGAGCTGTATCTAATCCTATGTGATACTGTCTGTTGAGCTGTATCTAATGATATGTGATACTGTCTGCTGAGCTGTATCTAATGATATGTGATACTGTCTGCTGAGCTGTATCTAATGATATGTGATACTGTCTGCTGAGCGGTATCTAATGATATGTGATACTGTCTGCTGAGCTGTATCTAATGATATGTGATACTGTCTGTTGAGCTGTATCTTTTGATGTGATACTGTCTGCTGAGCTGTATCTAATGATATGTGATACTGTCTGCTGAGCTGTATCTAATGATATGTGATACTGTCTGCTGAGCTGTATCTAATGATATGTGATACTGTCTGCTGAGCTGTATCTAATGATATGTGATACTGTCTGCTGAGCTGTATCTAATGATATGTGATACTGTCTGCTGAGCTGTATCTAATCCTATGTGATACTGTCTGTTGAGCTGTATCTAATGATATGTGATACTGTCTGTTGAGCTGTATCTAATGATATGTGATACTGTCTGCTGAGCTGTATCTAATGATATGTGATACTGTCTGCTGAGCTGTATCTAATCCTATGTGATACTGTCTGTTGAGCTGTATCTAATGATATGTGATACTGTCTGCTGAGCTGTATCTAATGATATGTGATACTGTCTGTTGAGCTGTACCTAATGATATGTGATACTGTCTGTTGAGCTGTATCTAATGATATGTGATACTGTCTGCTGAGCTGTATCTAATGATATGTGATACTGTCTGCTGAGCTGTAGCTAATGATATGTGATACTGTCTGCTGAGCTGTATCTAATGATATGTGATACTGTCTGTTGAGCTGTATCTAATGATATGTGATACTGTCTGTTGAGCTGTATCTAATGATATGTGATACTGTCTGTTGAGCTGTATCTAATGATATGTGATACTGTCTGCTGAGCTGTATCTAATGATATGTGATACTGTCTGTTGAGCTGTACCTAATGATATGTGATACTGTCTGCTGAGCTGTAGCTAATGATATGTGATACTGTCTGTTGAGCTGTATCTAATATGTGATACTGTCTGCTGAGCTGTATCTAATGATATGTGATACTGTCTGTTGAGCTGTATCTAATGATATGTGATACTGTCTGCTGAGCTGTAGCTAATGATATGTGATACTGTCTGTTGAGCTGTATCTAATGATATGTGATACTGTCTGCTGAGCTGTATCTAATCCTATGTGATACTGTCTGCTGAGCTGTATCTAATCCTATGTGATACTGTCTGCTGAGCTGTATCTAATCCTATGTGATACTGTCTGCTGAGCTGTATCTAATGATATGTGATACTGTCTGCTGAGCTGTATCTAATCCTATGTGATACTGTCTGTTGAGCTGTATCTAATGATATGTGATACTGTCTGTTGAGCTGTATCTAATGATATGTGATACTGTCTGTTGAGCTGTATCTAATGATATGTGATACTGTCTGTTGAGCTGTATCTAATGATATGTGATACTGTCTGCTGAGCTGTATCTAATGATATGTGATACTGTCTGCTGAGCTGTATCTAATCCTATGTGATACTGTCTGTTGAGCTGTATCTAATGATATGTGATACTGTCTGCTGAGCTGTAGCTAATGATATGTGATACTGTCTGCTGAGCTGTATCTAATGATATGTGATACTGTCTGCTGAGCTGTATCTAATGATATGTGATACTGTCTGCTGAGCTGTATCTAATGATATGTGATACTGTCTGCTGAGCTGTATCTAATGATATGTGATACTGTCTGTTGAGCTGTATCTAATGATATGTGATACTGTCTGCTGAGCTGTATCTAATGATATGTGATACTGTCTGCTGAGCTGTATCTAATGATATGTGATACTGTCTGCTGAGCTGTATCTAATGATATGTGATACTGTCTGCTGAGCTGTATCTAATCCTATGTGATACTGTCTGCTGAGCTGTATCTAATCCTATGTGATACTGTCTGCTGAGCTGTATCTAATCCTATGTGATACTGTCTGTTGAGCTGTATCTAATGATATGTGATACTGTCTGTTGAGCTGTATCTAATGATATGTGATACTGTCTGCTGAGCTGTAGCTAATGATATGTGATACTGTCTGCTGAGCTGTATCTAATGATATGTGATACTGTCTGCTGAGCTGTATCTAATGATATGTGATACTGTCTGTTGAGCTGTATCTAATGATATGTGATACTGTCTGTTGAGCTGTATCTAATGATATGTGATACTGTCTGCTGAGCTGTAGCTAATGATATGTGATACTGTCTGCTGAGCTGTATCTAATGATATGTGATACTGTCTGCTGAGCTGTATCTAATGATATGTGATACTGTCTGCTGAGCTGTAGCTAATGATATGTGATACTGTCTGCTGAGCTGTATCTAATGATATGTGATACTGTCTGCTGAGCTGTATCTAATGATATGTGATACTGTCTGCTGAGCTGTATCTAATGATACGTGATACTGTCTGCTGAGCTGTATCTAATGATATGTGATACTGTCTGCTGAGCTGTATCTAATGATATGTGATACTGTCTGCTGAGCTGTATCTAATCCTATGTGATACTGTCTGCTGAGCTGTATCTAATGATATGTGATACTGTCTGCTGAGCTGTATCTAATCCTATGTGATACTGTCTGCTGAGCTGTATCTAATCCTCTCCTGCTACCTCTATGTTGTTCGCTCCCTGGCAGGACGATCTCATCCAGTCGATCGGACAGAGCGCAGCTCTGGGGGCCACTGGAGTCATCTTATGGGGGAACTCAGACTACAGCTCCAGCAAGGTGATCATACTTTCTAGCTGACCGGCCCTTGCGCTGCTCACAGCTGAGGGTTCGCTACACCTGTGTAAAGGATCCTCTTCAGGCCTCATTCAGACACGGAGCAGCCGCGGTCTCCTGGCCTCAGACTGTACATTCCTATGAGGCCAAGAAGCCGCGGCGCAGGGATCACAGAAGAATAGGGGATGGAGGAAAATACCGTTACTGAACAGCGGGTGGCAGAGTGCCGGCACAGTTAAGGCAAGGTCACACTTAGCGATCGCACCAGCGATCACGACAACGACACGACCTGGCGAGATCGCTATGTGATCGCTAGTAGATTCCAAACACAAAGATTCCATCAGAGATCAGCGATCTATATAATGACCTCTGAGGTCGTTGGGAAAACCTAGTCCCGCCTGCGACGCTGGTGAAGTCGTTCATAAAGGGTGTCACACTCAGCGATTCAGGCTCACCAGCGGGACACCAACGACCAAAAAACGGCTCAGAACGTTCATAAGTGATCAGTGACATCTCAGCAGAGGCCACATCACTGCTACATGTCACACTCAGCGATTCAGACTCACCAGTGGGACACCAACGACCAAAAAACGGCTCAGAACGTTCATAAGTGATCAGTGACATCTCAGCAGAGGCCACATCACTGCTACATGTCACACTCAGCGATTCAGGCTCACCAGCAGGACACCAACGACCAAAAAACGGCTCAGAACGTTCATAAGCGATCAGCGACATCTCAGCAGGGGCCACATCACTGCTACATGTCACACACAGCGATTCAGGCTCACCAGCAGGACACCAACGACCAAAAAACGGCTCAGAACGTTCATAAGTGATCAGCGACATCTCAGCAGAGGCCACATCACTTCTACATGTCACACACAGCGATTCAGGCTCACCAGCGGGACACCAACGACCAAAAAACGGCTCAGAACGTTCATAAGCGATCAGCGACATCTCAGCAGGGCCACATCACTGCTACATGTCACACACAGCGATTCAGGCTCACCAGCAGGACACCAACGACCAAAAAAACGGCTCAGAACGTTCATAAGTGATCAGCGACATCTCAGCAGAGGCCACATCACTGCTACATGTCACACACAGCGATTCAGGCTCACCAGCAGGACACCAACGACCAAAAAAACGGCTCAGAACGTTCATAAGTGATCAGCGACATCTCAGCAGAGGCCACATCACTGCTACATGTCACACTCAGCGATTCAGACTCACCAGTGGGACACCAACGACCAAAAAACGGCTCAGAACGTTCATAAGTGATCAGCGACATCTCAGCAGGGGCCACATCACTGCTACATGTCACACACAGTGATTCAGGATCACCAGCGGGACACCAACGATCAAAAAACGGCTCAGAACATTCATAAGCGATCAGCGACATCTCAGCAGGGGCCACATCACTGCTACATGTCACACACAGTGATTCAGGATCACCAGTGGGACACCAACGACCAAAAAACGGCTCAGAACGTTCATAAGTGATCAGCGACATCTCAGCAGGGGCCACATCACTGCTACATGTCACACACAGTGATTCAGGATCACCAGCGGGACACCAACGATCAAAAAACGGCTCAGAACGTTCATAAGTGATCAGCGACATCTCAGCAGGGGCCACATCGCTGCTACATGTCACACACAGCTAAGTCGCTAACGAGATCACTACTGCGTCATAAATGGTGACTCATTAGCGATCTCGTTAGCGATCTCGCTTAGTGTGACAGTACCTTTACAAGGATGAGATGAAAAAGACGATTAAAAAAGACAAACTGTACAAAATATAATTACTGCAAAAGAATGGCGGCCACAGAGGAGGTGATGGGAACCAGACTCTACAGCGCATGACAGACGAAGGTGCCGAGTAACACTGTTCCCGTGGCGAGTAGCCCCCTATATGACAACATGCACAAAAGTGCAGCGGCTTAGCCCATAATATAGTAACAAGTCCATCACCTAAATAAAGAGAAAAATAAAAAATAGTAAATAATAATCATAGGGAGATGGGGCACATAAACTGAAATCTATGCAAAGTAGTGAAAAGTACTGCTGGGGGTATAGAGGGCAAAATGCCCAGCACGGTCTGCATGGGTCCAGAGCGATGGGAGGTATAGAGGGCAAAATGCCCAGCACGGTCTGCATGGGTCCAGAGCGATGGGAGGTATAGAGGGCAAAATGCCCAGCACGGTCTGCATGGGTCCAGAGCGATGGGAGGTATAGAGGGCAAAATGCCCAGCACGGTCTGCATGGGTCCAGAGCGATGGGAGGTATAGAGGGCAAAATGCCCAGCACGGTCTGCATCGGTCCAGAGCGATGGGAGGTATAGAGGGCAAAATGCCCAGCACGGTCTGCATGGGTCCAGAGCGATGGGAGGTATAGAGGGCAAAATGCCCAGCACGGTCTGCATCGGTCCAGAGCGATGGGAGGTATAGAGGGCAAATTGCCAGCATGGTCTGCATGGGTCCAGAGCGATGGGAGGTATAGAGGGCAAAATGCCCAGCACGGTCTGCATGGGTCCAGAGCGATGGGAGGTATAGAGGGCAAAATGCCCAGCACGGTCTGCATGGGTCCAGAGCGATGCAAGCGATACTATTCCTATGGATAGAAAAGGGAGTAATCATGAGGAGAGACTTATGTACCGCACAATCTATATAGAGATGAAGGTTCAAGGTGTGGCGCACACCCCGACGTGCGTTTCGGAATTTAGTCCCCGATGAAGGGCTAAGTTTTGAAACTCGCGTTGGGGTGTGCGCCACACATTGAATCGGGGACCACCACCAGGTAATACCTATTGATGCTATGTATACTATTCATACCCATATCTTCATCTCTATAAAGATTGTGCGGTACATAAGTCTCTCCTCATGATTACTCCCTTTTCTATCCATAGGAATAGTATCGCTTGCATCGCTCTGGACCCATGCAGACCGTGCTGGGCATTTTGCCCTCTATACCTCCCATCGCTCTGGACCCATGCAGACCGTGCTGGGCATTTTGCCCTCTATACCTCCCATCGCTCTGAACCCATGCAGACCGTGCTGGGCATTTTGCCCTCTATACCTCCCATCGCTCTGGACCCATGCAGACCGTGCTGGGCATTTTGCCCTCTATACCTCCCATCCCTCTGGACCGATGCAGACCGTGCTGGGCATTTTGCCCTCTATACCTCCCATCGCTCTGGACCCATGCAGACCGTGCTGGGCATTTTGCCCTCTATACCTCCCATCGCTCTGGACCCATGCAGACCGTGCTGGGCATTTTGCCCTCTATACCTCCCATCGCTCTGGACCCATGCAGACCGTGCTGGGCATTTTGCCCTCTATACCCCCAGCAGTACTTTTCACTACTTTGCATAGATTTCAGTTTATGTGCCCCATCTCCCTATGATTATTATTTACTATTTTTTATTTTTCTCTTTATTTAGGTGATGGACTTGTTACTATATTATGGGCTAAGCCGCTGCACTTTTGTGCATGTTGTCATATAGGGGGCTACTCGCCACGGGAACAGTGTTACTCGGCACCTTCGTCTGTCATGCGCTGTAGAGTCTGGTTGCCATCACCTCCTCTGTGGCCGCCATTCTTTTGCAGTAATTGTATTTTGTACAGTGTTTTTTGTCTTTTTTGATCGTCTTTTTCATCTCATCCTTGTAACTGTGCCGACACTCTGCCACCCGCTGTAACGGTATTTTCCTCCATCGCCTGTTCTGCTGTGATCCCTGCCCCGCGGCCTCTTTCTTTAGGACGTGTGCACTCATGTTAGATGTTTATATATGGATTTCGTCCTCATTTAAGCTGTGCCGTCCATTTTTTCGGGTTATTCCTATGAGGCTGTCAGGTTGGTGTGAGGAGACCCGCGGCCGAACTATGCAGCCGGCCCCAGACTGATACATTGTAAAAAACCATCAGCAGAGGTTCCCAGTTGTGACCGTCACTATGTCCACACACGTTCTCCGCTGCAGATTTCCCAGGAATCCACGTGGACAAGTTGTGGATCTTAGAAAGGGAGAAATCCGCCCCAGAAATGGTGGAAAAACTGTGGATTTAACATCTGCACGACTGTAAATCACAGTGTATCCCCCCAAGAGACCAAATACCACAGTAACCGGCTCCTGCGGGACCCTCTGTAACTCTGCTAGTCACTGTGTGACCCCCCAATGTCATAGTTGTCATGTGATGGGTCTGGCCACTGGGGGCTTCTTTCCCGTCATTATGGGGCTGGTGATTTGGGGGCTTCTTTCCAGTCATTATGGGGCTGGTGATTTGGGGCTTCTCTCCCGTCATTATGGGGCTGGTGATTTGGGGCTTCTCTCCGTCATTATGGGGCTGGTGATTTGGGGGCTTCTCTCCTGTATTATGGGGCTGGTGATTTGGGGCTTCTCTCCTGTTATTATGGGGCTGGTGATTTGGGGCTTCTCTCCCGTCAATTATGGGGCTGGTGATTTGGGGGCTTCTCTCCTGTCATTATGGGGCTGGTGATTTGGGGGCTTCTCTCCCGTCATTATGGGGCTGGTGATTTGGGGGCTTCTCTCCCGTCATTATGGGGCTGGTGATTTGGGGGCTTCTCTCCCGTCATTATGGGGCTGGTGATTTTGGGGGCTTCTCTCCCGTCAATTATGGGGCTGGTGATTTGGGGGCTTCTCTCCTGTCATTATGGGGCTGGTGATTTGGGGCTTCTCTCCCGTCAATTATGGGGCTGGTGATTTGGGGCTTCTCTCCCGTCATTATGGGGCTGGTGATTTGGGGGCTTCTCTCCCGTCATTATGGGGCTGGTGATTTGGGGGCTTCTCTCCGTCATTATGGGGCTGGTGATTTGGGGCTTCTCTCCTGTTATTATGGGGCTGGTGATTTGGGGGCTTCTCTCCGTCATTATGGGGCTGGTGATTTGGGGGCTTCTCTCCTGTCATTATGGGGCTGGTGATTTGGGGCTTCTCTCCTGTATTATGGGGCTGGTGATTTGGGGCTTCTCTCCCTGTCATTATGGGGCTGGTGATTTGGGGGCTTCTCTCCCTCATTATGGGGCTGGTGATTTGGGGCTTCTCTCCCGTCATTATGGGGCTGGTGATTTGGGGGCTTCTCTCCCGTCATTATGGGGCTGGTGATTTGGGGGCTTCTCTCCCGTCATTATGGGGCTGGTGATTTGGGGCTTCTCTCCCGTCATTATGGGGCTGGTGATTTGGGGGCTTCTCTCCCGTCAATTATGGGGCTGGTGATTTGGGGGCTTCTCTCCCGTCATTATGGGGCTGGTGATTTGGGGCTTCTCTCCCGTCAATTATGGGGCTGGTGATTTGGGGCTTCTCTCCCGTCATTATGGGGCTGGTGATTTGGGGGCTTCTCTCCCGTCATTATGGGGCTGGTGATTTGGGGCTTCTCTCCTGTCATTATGGGGCTGGTGATTTGGGGCTTCTCTCCTGTCATTATGGGGCTGGTGATTTGGGGCTTCTCTCCGTCATTATGGGGCTGGTGATTTGGGGGCTTCTCTCCGTCATTATGGGGCTGGTGATTTGGGGGCTTCTCTCCGTCATTATGGGGCTGGTGATTTGGGGGCTTCTCTCCGTCATTATGGGGCTGGTGATTTGGGGGCTTCTCTCCGTCAATTATGGGGCTGGTGATTTGGGGCTTCTCTCCGTCATTATGGGGCTGGTGATTTGGGGGCTTCTCTCCCGTCATTATGGGGCTGGTGATTTGGGGGCTTCTCTCCCGTCATTATGGGGCTGGTGATTTGGGGGCTTCTCTCCCGTCATTATGGGGCTGGTGATTTGGGGGCTTCTTTCCCGTCATTATGGGGCTGGTGATTTGGGACTTCTCTGCCCGTCATTATGGGGCTGGTGATTTGGGGGCTTCTCTCCCGTCATTATGGGGCTGGTGATTTGGGGCTTCTCTCCGTTATTATGGGGCTGGTGATTTGGGGGCTTCTTCCCGTATTATGGGGCTGGTGATTTGGGGGCTTCTCTCCTGTTATTATGGGGCTGGTGATTTGGGGCTTCTTCCCGTCATTATGGGGCTGGTGATTTGGGGGCTTCTCTCCGTCATTATGGGGCTGGTGATTTGGGGCTTCTCTCCTGTCATTATGGGGCTGGTGATTTGGGGCTTCTCTCCGTTTATTATGGGGCTGGTGATTTGGGGGCTTCTCTCCGTCATTATGGGGCTGGTGATTTGGGGCTTCTCTCCCATCATTATGGGGCTGGTGATTTGGGGGCTTCTCTCCCGTCATTATGGGGCTGGTGATTTGGGGGCTTCTCTCCCGTCATTATGGGGCTGGTGATTTGGGGGCTTCTCTCCCGTTATTATGGGGCTGGTGATTTGGGGGCTTCTCTCCCGTATTATGGGGCTGGTGATTTGGGGGCTTCTCTCCCGTCTTATGGGGCTGGTGATTTGGGGGCTTCTCTCCTGTCATTATGGGGCTGGTGATTTGGGGCTTCTCTCCCGTCATTATGGGGCTGGTGATTTGGGGGCTTCTCTCCTGTTATTATGGGGCTGGTGATTTGGGGGCTTCTCTCCCGTCATTATGGGGCTGGTGATTTGGGGGCTTCTCTCCTGTTATTATGGGGCTGGTGATTTGGGGGCTTCTCTCCCGTCATTATGGGGCTGGTGATTTGGGGGCTTCTCTCCTGTCATTATGGGGCTGGTGATTTGGGGGCTTCTCTCCTGTCATTATGGGGCTGGTGATTTGGGGGCTTCTCTCCCGTCATTATGGGGCTGGTGATTTGGGGGCTTCTCTCCCGTCATTATGGGGCTGGTGATTTGGGGGCTTCTCTCCCGTCATTATGGGGCTGGTGATTTGGGGGCTTCTCTCCCGTCATTATGGGGCTGGTGATTTGGGGGCTTCTCTCCCGTCATTATGGGGCTGGTGATTTGGGGGCTTCTCTCCCGTCATTATGGGGCTGGTGATTTGGGGGCTTCTCTCCTGTTATTATGGGGCTGGTGATTTGGGGGCTTCTCTCCCGTCATTATGGGGCTGGTGATTTGGGGGCTTCTCTCCTGTCATTATGGGGCTGGTGATTTGGGGGCTTCTCTCCTGTTATTATGGGGCTGGTGATTTGGGGGCTTCTCTCCCGTCATTATGGGGCTGGTGATTTGGGGCTTCTCTCCCGTCATTATGGGGCTGGTGATTTGGGGGCTTCTCTCCCGTCATTATGGGGCTGGTGATTTGGGGGCTTCTCTCCCGTCATTATGGGGCTGGTGATTTGGGGGCTTCTCTCCCGTCATTATGGGGCTGGTGATTTGGGGGCTTCTCTCCTGTTATTATGGGGCTGGTGATTTGGGGGCTTCTCTCCCGTCATTATGGGGCTGGTGATTTGGGGGCTTCTCTCCCGTCATTATGGGGCTGGTGATTTGGGGGCTTCTCTCCCGTCATTATGGGGCTGGTGATTTGGGGGCTTCTCTCCCGTCATTATGGGGCTGGTGATTTGGGGGCTTCTCTCCCGTCATTATGGGCTGGTGATTTGGGGGCTTCTCTCCCGTCATTATGGGGCTGGTGATTTGGGGGCTTCTCTCCTGTTATTATGGGGCTGGTGATTTGGGGGCTTCTCTCCTGTTATTATGGGGCTGGTGATTTGGGGGCTTCTCTCCTGTTATTATGGGGCTGGTGATTTGGGGGCTTCTCTCCCGTCATTATGGGGCTGGAGATTTGGGGGCTTCTCTCCCGTCAATATGGGGCTGGTGATTTGGGGGCTTCTCTCCCGTCATTATGGGGCTGGTGATTTGGGGGCTTCTCGCCTGTCATTATGGGGCTGGAGATTTGGGGGCTTCTCGCCCGCCGTGACCCCATGTGCTGTTGTTTGCAGGATTCCTGTCTGGCTGTGAAGTCGTACGTAGAAGAAACTCTGGGCCGCTACCTGAAGAACGTCACCGTTGCCGCATCGATGTGCAGCAGAGGCCGGTGCTCCGGGAACGGACGCTGTGTGCGCAGACGCTTAGATTTTGATGACCACCTGCACCTGGACCCCAGAATCTTCACTATTGAAAAGGACCCTCAGGGAAAAGGCTACGTGGTCCACAGAACGCGCCCTGACATGGATGCCGCGTGGCCCCAGTTCCAGTGTCGATGCTACACAGGATGGCGCGGCGCAGACTGCTCACACAAGACGAGCGTTACTACTTGGGCTATCGAGGAGAACATCTCTGGTGTCCCATGAAGCATCATGTCCCGCATGGGTGGGGATTAGTGGTCACATGACTGCAGACACATGTTATCAGTGGGCGGAGTCTCACGAGCATTTGCTGGTCTGGGACAATAGTTGTCATGTAGCAATGTAGCCACCTCCAGTGTGACAGCGGGGGAGGGTGCACTGTCCATGGTGGAGGAGGGGCACACATGTCCGGGCCCTGGGATGGGTCATCACCACAGCTATACTTATAATGGGGGAGGGGATTTCGTACTTTTTCCAGATTCTCCTGTTTCTTTTCCTTTACATTTTACTTTCCACAATCTCTGAAGACAAGAAAAATCAGACACAAATGAAGACAAGCCGCGGCGCAAAGAGCGGAGCAGCCGAAGTCAGAGCGAGCAGCCGCCGTCAGAGCGGAGCAGACGCCGTCAGAGCGGAGCAGCCGCCGTCAAGCGAGCAACGCCGTCAGAGCGGAGCAGACGCCGTCAGAGCGGAGCAGACGCCGTCAGAGCGGAGCAGTCAGGCGCGCCGTCAGAGCGGAGCAGCGCCGTCAGAGCGGAGCAGACGCCGTCAGAGCGGAGCAGACGCCGTCAGAGCGGAGCAGCACGCGTCAGAGCGGAGCAGCGCCGTCAGAGCGGAGCAGACGCCGTCAGAGCGGAGCAGACGCCGTCAGAGCGGAGCAGACGCCGTCAGAGCGGAGCAGCCCGTCAGAGCGGAGCAGCCGCCGTCAGAGCGGAGCAGACGCCGTCAGAGCGGAGCAGACGCCGTCAGAGCGGAGCAGCCGCCGTCAGAGCGGAGCAGCCCGTCAGAGCGGAGCAGCGCCGTCAGAGCGGAGCAGACGCCGTCAGAGCGGAGCAGACGCAGTCAGAGCGGAACAGCCGCCGTCAGAGCGGAGCAGCCGCCGTCAGAGCGAGAGAATCTACAACGAATCCTCACATTCCACCCAAGAGCAAAAATAACGATCAATAAAGGCAGAATCCGCTCCTGATTGGCCGCAGCTTGTCACAGCCCCTCCCACAACAAGTGATGTCATACAAGACCAGGCGACCCCCTGAACCGCGGGGGGAGAAGCCAAGAATAAAGTCCGTCCCCGGCAACAGCCCGAGCGTTATATCAGTACTGGAGCGTTATAAGAGGGGCTGATATCAGTCACATATGGTGTAATGTCTGGAGGTTATATCAGTACTGGAGCGTTATAAGAGGGGCTGATATCAGTCACATATGGTGTAATGTCTGGAGGTTATATCAGTACTGGAGCGTTATAAGAGGGGCTGATATCAGTCACATATGGTGTAATGTCTGGGGTTATATCAGTACTGGAGCGTTATAAGAGGGGCTGATATCAGTCACATGATGTAATGCTGGAGGATATATCAGTACTGGAGCGTATAGAGGGCTGATATCATCACTATGTGTAATGTCTGGGGGTTATATCAGTACTGGAGCGTTATAAGAGGGGCTGATATCAGTCACATATGGTGTAATGTCTGGAGGTTATATCAGTACTGGAGCGTTATAAGAGGGGCTGATATCAGTCACATTGATGTAATGTCTGGAGGTATATCAGTACTGAGCGTTGTAGAGGGCTGATATCATCACATATATGTAATGTTGGGGTTATATCAGTACTGGAGGTTATAAGAGGGGCTGATATCAGTCACATATGGTGTAATGTCTGGAGGTTATATCAGTACTGGAGCGTTATAAGAGGGGCTGATATCAGTCACATATGATGTAATGTCTGGAGGTTATATCAGTACTGGAGCGTTATAAGAGGGGCTGATATCAGTCACATATGATGTAATGTCTGGAAGTTATATCAGTACTGGAGCGTTATAAAGGCTGGGTCTCACATAGCGATACACCAGCGATCCCGACAATGATCAGGATCGCTGGTGTATCGCTACATGATCGCTGCTGAGCTGCCAAACAGGCAGCGATCAGGACAGCGACACTGCGGGTAACGTCGCTTAGTTACCCGCAGTGTACGTTGGATACCAGCGCCCTGATGCAGGGAACTCGTATCCAAGGTACACAGCGGGTTTCTAGGCACAGCCCCGCGCCTGGAAACCCGCTGTGTACCTTGGTTACCAGCGGATCGCTTGTCTCCCGCCTGTCACAAGCAGCGATGCGTGCCTGTCAGCGGGAGACCAGCGATCAAAAAAATGTCCAGGACATTCAGCGACGATCAGCGATACCCGGCAGGGGGGCTGAATGTCACACACAGCGATATCGCTGGTGAGCTCGCTGCTGCGTCACAAAACTAGTGACTGAGATCGCTGTGTGAGACGGGGGCTTAAGAGGGGCTGATATCAGTCACATATGATGTAATGTCTGGGGGTTATATCAGTACTGGAGCGTTATAAGAGGGGCTGATATCAGTCACATGTGGTGTAATGTCTGGGGATTATATCAGTACTGGAGCGTTATAAGAGGGCTGATATCAGTCACATGTGTGTAATGTCTGGAGGTTATATCAGTACTGGAGCGTTATAAGAGGGGCTGATATCAGTCACATGTGGTGTAATGTCTGGAGGTTATATCAGTACTGGAGCGTTATAAGAGGGGCTGATATCAGTCACATGTGGTGTAATGTCTGGAGGTTATATCAGTACTGGAGCGTTATAAGAGGGGCTGATATCAGTCACATGTGGTGTAATGTCTGGAGGTTATATCAGTACTGGAGCATTATAAGAGGGGCTGATATCAGTCACATTGGTGTAATGTCTGGAGGTTATATCAGTACTGGAGCGTTATAAGAGGGGCTGATATCAGTCACATGTGGTGTAATGTCTGGAGGTTATATCAGTACTGGAGCATTATAAGAGGGGCTGATATCAGTCACATGTGGTGTAATGTCTGGAGGTTATATCAGTACTGGAGCGTTATAAGAGGGGCTGACATCAGTCACATAGGATGTAATGTCTGGAGGTTATATCAGTACTGGAGCATTATAAGAGGGGCTGATATCAGTCACATATGATGTAATGTCTGGGGGTTATATCAGTACTGGAGCGTTATAAGAGGGGCTGATATCAGTCACATATGATGTAATGTCTGGGGGTTATATCAGTACTGGAGCGTTATAAGAGGGGCTGATATCAGTCACATGATGTAATGTCTGGGGGTTATTTCAGTACTGGAGCGTTATAAGAGGGGCTGATATCAGTCACATATGATGTAATGTCTGGGGGTTATATCAGTACTGGAGCGTTATAAGAGGGGCTGACATCAGTCACATTGGTGTAATGTCTGGAGGATTATATCAGTACTGGAGCGTTATAAGAGGGGCTGATATCAGTCACATACGGTGTAATGTCTGGGGTTATATCAGTACTGGAGCGTTATAAGAGGGGCTGATATCAGTCACATCGGTGTAATGTCTGGGGTTATATCAGTACTGGAGCGTTATAAGAGGGGCTGATATCAGTCACATATGATGTAATGTCTGGGGGTTATATCAGTACTGGAGCGTTATAAGAGGGGCTGATATCAGTCACATGATGTAATGTCTGGGGGTTATATCAGTACTGGAGCGTTATAAGAGGGGCTGATATCAGTCACATATGATGTAATGTCTGGGGTTTATCAGTACTGGAGCGTTATAAGAGGGGCTGATATCAGTCACATATGATGTAATGTCTGGAGGTTATATCAGTACTGGAGCGTTATAAGAGGGGCTGATATCAGTCACATGTGGTGTAATGTCTGGAGGTTATATCAGTACTGGAGCGTTATAAGAGGGGCTGATATCAGTCACATGTGGTGTAATGTCTGGAGGTTATATCAGTACTGGAGCATTATAAGAGGGGCTGATATCAGTCACATGTGGTGTAATGTCTGGAGGTTATATCAGTACTGGAGCGTTATAAGAGGGGCTGATATCAGTCACATGTGGTGTAATGTCTGGAGGTTATATCAGTACTGGAGCATTATAAGAGGGGCTGATATCAGTCACATTGATGTAATGTCTGGAGGTTATATCAGTACTGGAGCGTTATAAGAGGGGCTGATATCAGTCACATATGGTGTAATGTCTGGAGGTTATATCAGTACTGGAGCATTATAAGAGGGGCTGATATCAGTCACATTGATGTAATGTCTGGAGGTTATATCAGTACTGGAGCAGTTATAAGAGGGGCTGAATCAGTCACATATGATGTAATGTCTGGAGGGTTATATCAGTACTGGAGCATTATAAGAGGGGCTGATATCAGTCACATATGATGTAATGTCTGGGGGTTATATCAGTACTGGAGCGTTATAAGAGGGGCTGATATCAGTCACAATGATGTAATGTCTGGGGTTATATTCAGTACTGGAGCATTATAGGAGGGGCTGATATCAGTCACATATGATGTAATGTCTGGGGGTTATATCAGTACTGGAGCGTTATAAGAGGGGCTGATATCAGTCACATGATGTAATGTCTGGGGGTTATTCAGTACTGGAGCGTTATAAGAGGGGCTGATATCAGTCACATATGATGTAATGTCTGGGGGTTATATCAGTACTGGAGCGTTATAAGAGGGGCTGACATCAGTCACATATGGTGTAATGTCTGGAGGTTATATCAGTACTGGAGCGTTATAAGAGGGGCTGATATCAGTCACATACGGTGTAATGTCTGGGGGTTATATCAGTACTGGAGCGTTATAAGAGGGGCTGATATCAGTCACATACGGTGTAATGTCTGGGGGTTATATCAGTACTGGAGCGTTATAAGAGGGGCTGATATCAGTCACATATGATGTAATGTCTGGGGGTTATATCAGTACTGGAGCGTTATAAGAGGGGCTGATATCAGTCACATATGATGTAATGTCTGGGGGTTATATCAGTACTGGAGCGTTATAAGAGGGGCTGATATCAGTCACATATGATGTAATGTCTGGGGGTTATATCAGTACTGGAGCGTTATAAGAGGGGCTGATATCAGTCACATATGATGTAATGTCTGGAGGTTATATCAGTACTGGAGCGTTATAAGAGGGGCTGATATCAGTCACATATGGTGTAATGTCTGGGGGTTATATCAGTACTGGAGTGTTATAAGAGGGGCTGATATCAGTCACATATGGTGTAATGTCTGGGGGTTATATCAGTACTGGAGCGTTATAAGAGGGGCTGATATCAGTCACATATGGTGTAATGTCTGGGGGTTATATCAGTACTGAGGCGTTATAAGAGGGGCTGATAACAATCACATCTAGGATTACAGGGTACACTACAGACCTGCACATTATGGATGGAGCACTGCTCTGAAGGTGCTGTATTCTGCCATTTGACCCTGATTTTTCAGTGTGACATTACTCCACGTTCTCGTCCGGTTTGGTGACTTTTACGCTCTTATCTGGAGGCCATGACGTCTCCTCGGGGGAAACGCTGCGGTGTGATATTATTAGGACCTGTAGGAGGAAAGACAGTTGTCAGCTGACAACCCTGGGCCACCTGCTTATGACAGTGCCCGTCCCTGCAGTGATTTATGACAGTAGTGGGTTTATAATGGGGCCATGAGGGATCCGCACAAGAGCTGACAATCTAATGTCCCGGACCCCTCCGTGTACGAGGGGTTTTGGTGATGTCTCCTCCATACATGAGCTGTGATCTGCACGGCAGGAATTCTGCTGAAGTCCGGAGTAGGCGGCGGGGCCGGTTCTTCTCGTACGGCGCAATGTCCCGTCGGTGATTCTCTGACAGGTGATAAACACTCAGCATGAAGGAGACAAGAGCGAAAATTATCTGCAGGCGCCATAATACAGCGGAGCGTTTCTGATGCAGCAGATTTCAGAGCGATTGCGGTTTTTCATGCATATTGATTACGAGTTTTCAGCTGCGGTTTTTCTCTTTTTCGCACGTCTTGTTTTAAGGAAGCGACTTCGTTTTGGAAACTTCCTGTTCGATCGGTTTTCTATCTCTGATAAACTTTATCGATGGAGTCATGTACGGATTGCGTGCATTTTACTGCGTTTCTGCTGCAGAAATATACTAAAGAAGCACAGTTTTGTCTGCAGATTTTACACGTCTCACTCAATGATATGGGGAAAATTTTCAATAAAATAAAACAATTTGCAAATTTAGAGAGAACTTAGGGGACACGAGCGGGGGACAGAGGAGAGAATGCGGGGGGACAGAGGAGAGAATGCGGGGGACACAACTGGGGACAGAGGAGAGGACGTGGGGGGAGACGAGCGTGGGCCAAGGAGGGAACATGGGGGACACGAGCAGGGGACAGAAGAGAGAACGCGGGGGGACAAGAGCGGGGACAAAGGAGAGAACGCGGGGGGACATGACTGGGGACAGGAGAGAGGATGTGGGGGGAGACTAGCGGGGACCGAGGAGAGATCGTGGGGGAGACAAGCGGGGACAGAGAAGAAGACGTGGGGAGAGACGAGCGGGGACAGAGGAGAGAACGCGGGGGACACGAGCGGGGACAGAGGAGAGAACGCGGGGGACACGAGCGGGGACAGGAGAGAGGACGTGGGGGAAGACGAGCGGGGACCGAGGAGCGAACGTGGGGGAGACGATGTGGACAGAGAAGAGGACGTGGGGAGAGATGAGCGGGGGACACGAGCGGGGACAGAGAGAACACGTGGGGGAGACCAGCGGGGACCGAGGAAAGAACGTGGGGGAGACGAGCGGGGACACAGGAGAGAATGCGGGGGAGATGAGAGGGAACACAGGAGAGAATGCAGGGGAGACGAGCAGGGACTGAGAGAACACAGGGGAGACGAGTGGGGACCAAAGAGAGCACATGGGGGACATGAGCTGGGACACAGGAGAGAACGTGGGGGAGAGAGCAGGGACCGAGGAGAGGACGTGGGGGGAGACGAGCGGGGACACAGGAGAGGATGCAGGGGAGAAGAGCAGAGACTAAGGAGTGGACGCGGGGCAGACAACTGAGGACCAAGGAGAGGACGCGGGGGAGACGAGCGAGGACGGAGGAGAGGACGTGGAGGAGACGACTGAGGACCGAGGAGAGGACGCGGAGGAGAAGAGATGGGTCCGAGGAGAGGTTGCGGGAGGAGACAAGCAGGGACTGAGGAGAGGGCGCGGGGGAGATTAGTGGGGACCGGGGAGAGGAGGCGGAGGAGAAGAGATGGGACCGAGGAGAGGTTGCGGGAGGAGACAAGCAGGGACTGAGGAGAGGGCATGGGGGAGATTAGCGGGGACCGAGGAGAGGACGCAGGGGGGGACATGAGGGGAGAGGATGCAGGGAACTGATGAAGACACTACTCACATTCTGATCCCAGTTGTCTGATCCTCTATGAACAACTCCACTGATTTATAGTTGAGGATTTGTCGCCTGCTGCTGGTGACATCTGGAATTACAAGTATATATAACATAAGTACAGCTGACACATTGTTTTGTAAAGGTGTATGTAGAAACCTGGCAGATCTTAATAGGGCTTTGCTCAAGCCACTCCGCTTAGCAGGTCCCAAATTAACCTTGTCCTTTGCCCTTTAACCCCGTATGCTGGGATCTGGATTCATGCAGGGCCACTGGCTTACGGCTGGTGGAGTGAACTGGTTGAAGAATGACAACAAACTGGTTCAAAACTTGAGTGCCGAGTCAGGACAGAATCCGTAGTCAGCGATGTGGTCAGGAAGGGCCGCTATCAATACTAGGAGGAACAGAGTAGTGTAAAGAAGGTGGGAGATCAGAAAACAATCCAGGGTCAGCAAGAAGAAACAGCAGCAGATACACAGCAGAGCACATAGCTGGTGGAGTGCAGCCTGTATCCGGCAGTAAGACGGTGCCGAGCAGCCAGGGAGCCAAGTCCCATCCATAATAATGATTAATAAACCGTTCACGGTGATAAGTGCGGCGCCACCTAGTGGCAGAGCTTATAGGAGAGGGTTCAGACACAGATGTAACACACAGAGTCACTGAAGTATCATTGAGGCAGTAAGATGATGTTTGCCCTCTTACACAGAAAGCTCGCTCATGATTATCGGCTCGTGTCTACATGGTGTCGAGCACTCAATGAATGGGCCAGGTGGATCATTTATAGGAGCCTATAAATCGTTGATGCCGGCAGCAGATCGCCCCAGGATCTGCACTGTCTGAACAATTGTTCTGTTCCCACACAACTTTCATTGGTCTGTGTGAATGAACCAATAAAAGGGCCCAGATCGACTTGAACACGGTTGATTATCGGTCGATAATTGTCCCACCTACATGTTACTGCTCAAGATGTCTCCATCATTCCTGGGCAGCAGCCTTGTACGAGGCTCCCGTCCTGATGAACACCCAAAACTGATCATGTTTCCCATCAATGCGATGAGGAGGCAAGAAGTTCATTCATCTCATTTCCTTGAAGACATCAGTCATTCAAGGATAAACCTAGCGCCAGTGCTGTGCAGATTTGCTCTCAGGCCTCGCAGGGACCCTCTGATCTCAGATTACCTGGAGAGATCTCGCCACCAGGATAAAGACCTGATCTAGATCTTTTCAGATCTTCTTGCACTTAGATAAGATTGTACGTGAATGGGTCCAAGATGTCCACATTCACCAGTTTTATTCTGTAGCTGGAGAATTGCAGGGTAATACATTTTGAGAAATCCTTCATTTCAGAAGATCACAGTATTACCCTTCTCTCCGTTGACGCTGTGAAGAGGAGGTGTAAGATCTGTTCCCATTCTGAGAGATCTCCGGATCACATCTGAATGTGTTTGATCTCCACATGAGTGGCTTCGTCAGGGCTTATGTGTAAACCCCCACAAAACAGGATTCAGGCGTATACGCTGACGGGGCCATTGACCACCATGATGCAGAATGAGTCGCCAATATGCCTACTACAGGCGGGCAGCAAGACATAGTCCACTGCATCTTGGTGGGTGCCTCGAATAGGCGTATAGGGCTGAAAATGATGCACGACAGAGCATACGATGACGCCATCTGCATCATGATTGTCAATAGCCCTGTCAGCACATACACCCGGATCCCATTTTGTGGGGGTTCAGATGTAAACTTGCTAAATACAGTGCCTTCCCTTATTAAATACACTATCAACCCTTACTGCAGTTGGAAGGTACCTCTGGGGTCATCTGGTCCAACCCCCTGCTCAGTGCAGGAGTCACTAAACCATCTCAGACAGATGTCTGTCCAGCCTCTGTGTGAAGACTTCCATTGAAGGAGAACTCCCCACCTGTCGTGGCCAGCCTGTTCCACTCATTGATTGCTCTCAATGTCAAAAAGTATTTTTCTAATATCTAATCTGTGTCTTCTCCCATTCAGTTTCATTCCATTGCTTCTCATGTTTCCATGTGCAGATGAGAATAAAGATGATCCCTCCACACTGTGACAATCCTTCAGATATTTGTAGACAGCCATTAAGTCTCCTCTTATACATATCATATACATATCTCATACAGAAACTTTTATTATATGCCGCATCTCCCTTTTTATAAACTGTTTCCTCACTTATTACACAATGTCCTCCCCACTGTACAGTCATGGCCAAAAGTTTTGAGAATGACACAAATATTAATTTTTACAAAGTCTACTGCTTCACTTTTTCTAATGGCAATTTGCATATACTCCAGAATGTTATAAAGAGTGATCAGCTTAACAGCAATTACTTGTAAAGTCAATATTTGGCTAGAAAATGAACTTTATCCCCAAAACACATTTCAACATCATTGCAGCCCTGCCTTAAAAGGACCAGCTAACCTCTTTTCAGTGATTGCTCCATTAACACAGGTGTGGGTGTTGATGAGGACATGGCTGGAGATCAATCTGTCATGATTAAGTAAGAATGACACCACTGGACACTTTAAAAGGAGGCTGGTGCTTGGCATCATTGTTTCTCTTCTGTTAACCATGGTTATCTCTAAAGAAACACGTGCAGTCATCATTGCAATGCACAAAAATGGCCTAACAGGGAAGAGTATCGCAGCTAGAAAGATTGCACCTCAGTCAACAATCTATCGCATCATCAAGAACTTCAAGGAGAGAGGTTCCATTGTTGCCAAAAAGGCTTCAGGGCCCAAGAAAGACCAGCAAGCGCAAGGACCGTCTCTTAAAAGTGTTTCAGCTGCGGGATCGGGCTACCAGCAGTGCAGAGCTTGCTCAGGAATGGCAGCAGGCAGGTGTGAGTGCATCTGCACACACGTGAGGCGGAGACTCTTGGAGCAAGGCCTGGTCTCAAGGAGGGCAGCAAAGAAGCCACTTCTCTCCAGAAAAAACATCATGGACAGACTGATATTCTGCAAAAGGTACAGGCAGTGGACTGCTGAGGACTGGGTAAAGTTATTTTCTCTGATGAATCCCCTTTTCGATTGTTTGGGACATCAGGAAAACGCCTCATTCGGAGAAGACAAGGTGAGCGCTACCACCAGTCTTGTCTCATGCCAACTGTTAAGCATCCTGAAACCATTCATGTGTGGGGTTGCTTCTCAGCCAAGGGAATCGGCTCTCTCACAGTCTTGCCTAAAAACACAGCCATGAATAAAGAATGGTACCAGAATGTCCTCCAAGAGCAACTTCTCCCAACCCTCCAAGAGCAGTTTGGTGATCAACAATGCCTTTTCCAGCATGATGGAGCACCTTGCCATAAAGCAAAGGTGATAACTAAATGGCTCAGGGAACAAAACATAGAGATTTTGGGTCCATGGCCTGGAAACTCCCCAGATCTTAATCCCATTGAGAACTTGTGGTCAATCATCAAGAGACGGGTGGACAAACAAAAACCTAAAAATTCTGACAAAATGAAAGCGTTGATTGTGCAAGAATGGACTGCTATCAGTCAGGATTTGGTCCAGAAGTTGATTGAGAGCATGCCAGGGAGAATTGCAGAGGTCCTGAAGAAGAAGGGTCAACACTGCAAATATTGACTTGCTGCATTAACTCATTCTAACTGTCAATATAAGCTTTTTTACTCATATGTTTGCAATTATTATATTTCTGTCTGTGATAAAAACATCTGTCAAACACACATAAAAACCAGAGGGCAGCAGATCATGTGAAAATATAATATTTGTGTCATTCTCAAAACTTTTGGCCATGACTGTAGACAATTTAACCGTTATTTATAGTGTCCTCCCTTATAATATATAGTGTCCTCCCTTATAATATATAGTGTCCTCCCTTATAATATATAGTGTTCTCCCTTATAATATATAGTGTCCTCCCTTATAATATATAGTGTTCTCCCTTGATAGATACAGTAGGGTTCCATATTAGCATGTTACATTGTGAGTGGAGACAATATACTTGAAATCAAGAGTTGGGACTGAATGAGCAGCTGCAGCCGAGAAGTGACAGAACTGAGGGAGTGAAAGAAGAGGAGAAAGAGGGAGGAGTACAAGGGAGGACTCCAGAGAGGAAGTGCCATCACTCCAGTGGTGGCCCCTGGAGAACATGCAGTGACCCCATACACCGGACAGCCACAGACTGCAGCAGAAGGGTAAGGAGGGAACGTGTATCTGGGCACAGACATCAACAAAACGTTGCAACCACAAGGACAACATCGGACTGTATAAAACATTTCACAGATAGTTCAGGAATGACGGAAGCTCCACAGATCACATCACACGTTCCCAGGAACCGAAAAGTCATAGATGATATTATAGTGCGTAAAACACCAGGGGCAGAGACGATATCCTGTAGATCAGGAGTCTGGGGGTGAGAGGAAAAATGGTCAAAACAGAAGTGAGGAAGTGAAAGAGGAAGAGAAGGAGGGAGGAGTACAAGGGAGGACTCCAGGGACGAAGCGCTTTCCCCTGTGGCGGGCAGAACAGTGACCCCATAACCGGGCGGCCACAGACTGCAGCGGGGTAAGGAGGGAGAACCGGGCACCAGTATCCGACAACTCACAGATTATACCACATTCACCAGTAT